>LR738714.1:298771844-298795093 GCA_902687465.1 Secale cereale
TCGTCCTGCGTAAAAATATTACAAAGCAAAGCAATTGTTCTTTGACAAAAGGCAATATGTGCTAATAAAATACATAAGAAAAATAGCACCTGATATTTTTGTCGGATGAATACGGATACTGGCCTTGGATAAAGCCTAGTGTTGCTTTTATTTTTGATAGAAGAATTGATTGGTTGATTCTGTCTCGGGGTTTGAAGCCTGTGCGTAGAACAGCAGCAATACGCGGCTCGGCGGATCAAGCGCGTGTCGTCGTGCAGTGATGCTCTAACTTTTGCTTCTGAATACAACCAAAACACCCCGGCTGGTGTGATTTAACTGCCTCGTTAATATACACACAGTGTCCCTTTCAAGATAATCTTTATTTTGGCTCAGTGCGCAACTTGCAACGATCAGCAGCCTGACTCCACGTACTATCCTGGCGGGTCGGGGGCTCGGGGCGCAGTCGCAACTGCAGCGGAAATCGAGACCGCGGCGGAGACTAACCCGAGTCCCTGTCTTTTTTTTTTTCTTCGGGTCGCAGTCTGCTTCGACGGTGACTTGTCCTTTCGAACTTGGTCCTGTAGTGGCAGTGGTGGGGTGGCATCTCAACAGATCACGCGGCGTGGAGCAGCAGCGCAGGCGGCCGATGACATGAGCCCGTGGTTGACTGGCTTGAGATGGAATTAATTTGGACTAGTCGTTCCTTCTCCTGATTCCTTTGTCTTCTTCTCTTTTCTTTAATGCTAATCTTCCCTTGGTATTTACAACTCACATGATGGAATTTCTATCTTCACGTAAAGGAGGTACTTCCCAGGCTTGAATAAAGAAGCAATAGTAGCCTTGTCCTTCCTAGTAGCACTTTTCCTTACCTTAATATCTTGATATAGACACCGAGCCTGCAGTGCATCAGGGGATTTGCCTTTTATACTATTTTATCCACCGGTACCCATTGATCTTGGCGCTAGGACTGCTGATAGCGACAGCTTGGAGTAGTGGTAGAGATCGGACTCGGTTTTTTTTTTATTTACACGGCCAGACAACGCCCGACTTGACCCAGTACTGGATCGACTCGGTTCCAGTTGAATTTTGGCGACGTGATCAGCTCCGGACTCGGTCTCCTGCACGCGGTGTTTTCCAAACATTGATCTGATTTTTGACTGACTTGAAGAATCGCGGAAACTAGCGGCTCTGTAGTTTGGCCAAGTTGGCAGGAATTCACACGCGAGGCAGCAGCGGAGCTGAGCCGAACGGCCATGCGTTGGAGATTAAACGTGTGGCTGGAATAAACGGCAGCTTCGACTGATAGTCCCTGGACGCGCAGTGCGGTAGCCAAAAAATCCCTTGTCCATCAACCTTGCGATCCGCCACCACCGATCACTTCGTCCATCTTTGACTGATGAACTCATCGTTGATGTAAATTTCTCCAAGCTGGCTCTTGTTCATCTGACGAAATTATGAGCTCCTCGATCCTAGGAGAGATCCCTTCAAGAACTCATCACCACCGTGCGCAGGCCCCAAGGTGGGCGCCAACTGTCGTGGAATTAACACGTCAGATGTCCGGATCAACGGACTTAATGTTGAGGCGCGCATCTATGTGGTAGCTTGAAGGGGTTGAGCGGAATCGAGGGCGCGACGCAAGACACGGATTTAGACAGCTTCGGGCCCCGGGAAACATCATCCGGTAATAACCCTACGTGCTGTTTGAGGCTAGATCTCATTATGGCCCTCATGGTGTTGCCGGTAAACCGGCTCTTGGTGTCTAACCCTAAAACTTGTCTACTTGTGGTTTGTCCAAAGCTTGTCCTCTTTGGGGAGCCCTGCCCCTCCTTATATATGTTGAAGGGGCGGGTTTACATGACTAGTCCTAGTAGGACTAGGATTGATCTATTACAAGGAGTCCTAGTCTTGCTTCCTTTATGGAGAATATTCCTTGCGCTTTATTATTAAACCGGCCCACTATTAATATGAACCGGCCTTCTGGGCCTTGGGCCTTGTCATCCATGATCCATACGCCGGGTTACCAGTGAGTAATATTATTTAGGCAGGTTGCTTGTAAACCGTCTGGTGATAACGGATCGCCAGTGAATCACCAAGTGTAAACCGCCAAGACCGGCCGGGTTATAATTCCGGCCGGTTCATACCGCGGGGGTATATCCCCGACAGCAAGGGTAAGAAGAACTTCAAGAAGGACGGCAAGGGAGTTGTCGCGCCCGGTAAGCCTGTTACCGGGAAGAAGCCAAAGTATGGACCCAAGCCTGAGACAGAGTGCTTTTATTGCAAGGGAACGGGTCACTGGAAGCGGAACTGCCCCAAATATTTAGCATACAAGAAGGCCGGCAACGTCAAAGGTATATATGATATACATGTTATTGATGTGTACCTTACCAGCACTTGTAGTAGCTCCTGGGTATTCGATACCGGTGCAGTTGCTCACATTTGTAACTCAAAACAGGAGCTGCAGAATAAGCGGAGACTGGCGACGGATGAGGTGACGATGCGTGTCGGGAATGGTTCCAAGGTCGATGTGATCGCCGTCGGCACGCTACCTCTACATCTACCCTCGAGATTAGTTTTAAACCTTAATAATTGTTATTTAGTACCAGCTTTGAGCATGAACATTGTATCTGGATCTCGTCTTATGCGAGATGGCTACTCTTTCAAATCGGAGAATAATGGTTGTTCTATTTATTTGAGAGATATGTTTTATGGTCATGCCCCGCTGGTCAATGGTTTATTTTTGATGAATCTCGAACGTGATGATACACATATTCATAGTGTAGATGCCAAAAGATGTAAAGTTGATAATGATAGTCCCACATACTTGTGGCATTGCCGCCTTGGTCATATTGGTGTCAAACGTATGAAGAAGCTCCATTCAGATGGACTTCTAGAGTCTCTTGATTATGAATCATTTGACACGTGCGAACCATGCCTCTTGGGCAAGATGACCAAGAATCCGTTCCCCGGAACAATGGAGCGAGCGACCAACTTGTTGGAAATTGTACATACCGATGTGTGCAGTCCAATGAGTGTTGAGGCTCGCGGAGGCTATCGTTATGTTCTCACCCTCACAGATGACTTGAGTAGATACGGGTATATCTATTTGATGAAACACAAGTCGGAGACCTTTGAAAAGTTCAAGGAATTTCAGAATGAGGTTGAGAATCAACGTGACAGAAAAATAAAGTTCTTACGATCAGATTGTGGGGGTGAATATTTAAGTCATGAATTTGGCACACACCTTAGGAGCTGTGGAATTGTTTCACAATTGACACCACCCGGAACACCTCAACGTAACGGTGTGTCCGAACGTCAAATTCGTACTCTGTTGGACATGGTGTGATCTATGATGTCCCTCACCGATTTACCGCTATCTTTTTGGTGTTATGCTTTAG
The DNA here is from genome assembly GCA_902687465.1 of Secale cereale. Taxonomy (NCBI): domain Eukaryota; kingdom Viridiplantae; phylum Streptophyta; class Magnoliopsida; order Poales; family Poaceae; genus Secale; species Secale cereale. Next base: position 298,775,219 of record LR738714.1, read on the forward strand.
AGACTGCCGCATTCACTTTAAATAGGGCTCCGTCGAAATCCGTTGAGACGACTCCGTATGAACTTTGGTTTGGCAAGAAACCGAAGCTGTCGTTTCTAAAAGTTTGGGGTTGCGATGCTTATGTCAAGAAACTTCAACCTGAAAAGCTCGAACCCAAATCGGAAAAATGCGTCTTCATAGGATACCCAAAGGAAACGATTGGGTACACCTTCTACCACAGATCCGAAGGCAAAGTCTTTGTTGCCAAGAATGGATGCTTTCTGGAGAAAGAGTTTCTCTCGAAAGAAGTGAGTGGGAGGAAAGTAGAACTTGATGAGGTGACAGTCACCCCTCCTGGACCGGAAAGTAGCGCAGCGCAGGAAATTGTTCCTGAGGTGCCTGCACCGACAAGGGAGGAAGTTAATGATGATGATCATGAAGAAACAGATCAAGTTACTACTGAACTTCGAAGGTCCACAAGGGCATGTTCCGCACCAGAGTGGTACGGCAACCCTGTCCTGGAAATCATGTTGTTAGACAACGGTGAAACTTCGAACTATGAAGAAGCGATGGCGGGCCCGGATTCCAATAAATGGCTTGGAGCCATGAAATCCGAGATAGAATCCATGTATGAAAGCAAAGTATGGACTTTGGTGGACTTGCCTGATGATAGGCACGCCATAGAGAATAAATGGATATTTAAGAAGAAGACAGACGCGGATGGTAATGTGACCATCTATAAGGCTCGGCTTGTCGCTAAGGGTTATCGACAAGTTCAAGGGGTTGACTACGACGAGACTTTCTCTCCCGTAGCGATGCTGAAGTCAGTCAGAATCATGTTAGCTATTGCCGCATTCTATGATTATGAGATATGGCAAATGGACGTCAAAACAGCATTCCTTAACGGCTTCCTCAAGGAAGAGTTGTATATGATGCAACCGGAAGGTTTTGTCGATCCAGAGAACGCTAACAAGGTATGCAAGCTCCAGCGCTCGATTTACGGGCTGGTGCAAGCATCTCGGAGTTGGAATATTCGCTTTAATGATGTGATCAAAGCGTTTGGATTTATACAGACTTATGGAGAAGCCTGTATTTACAAGAAAGTGAGTGGGAGCTCTGTGGCATTTCTCATATTATATGTGGATGACATATTGCTGATGGGAAATGATATAGAATTCTTGGAAAATGTAAAGGCCTACTTGAATAAAAGTTTTTCAATGAAGGACCTTGGAGAAGCTGCTTACATATTAGGCATCAAAATCTATAGAGATAGATCAAGACGCCTCATTGGTCTTTCACAAAGTACATACCTTGACAAGATATTGAAAAAGTTCAATATGGATCAGTCCAAGAAGGGATTCTTGCCTGTTTTACAAGGTATGAGATTGAGCAAGGCTCAGTCGCCGACCACGGCAGAAGATAGAGAAAAGATGAGTGTCATTCCCTATGCCTCGGCCATAGGTTCTATCATGTATGCCATGCTGTGTACCAGACCTGATGTGAACCTTGCCATAAGTTTGGTAGGGAGGTACCAAAGTGATCCCGGTGTGGAACACTGGACAGCGGTCAAGAACATCCTGAAGTACCTGAAAAGGACTAAGGATATGTTTCTTGTTTATGGAGGTGACGAAGAGCTCATCGTAAAGGGTTACGTCGATGCTAGCTTCGACACAGATCTGGATGACTCTAAGTCTCAAACCGGATACGTGTATATTTTGAACGGAGGCGCAGTCAGCTGGTGCAGTTGCAAGCAAAGCGTCGTGGCAGCATCTACATGTGAAGCGGAGTACATAGCTGCTTCCAAAGCAGCACAAGAAGGAGTCTGGATGAAGGAGTTCATCACCGACCTAGGAGTCATTCCAAGCGCGTCAAGCCCGATGACTCTCTTCTGTGACAACACTGGTGCTATTGCTACTACCAAGGAGCCCAGGTTTCACAAGAAGACCAAGCACATCAAGCTCCGTTTCAACTCCATCCGGAATTATGTTCGAGATGGAGATATAGATATTTGTAAAGTGCATACGGATCTGAATGTCGCAGACCTGTTGACTAAACCTCTTTCACGGGCAAAACATGATCAACACCAGAACTCTATGGGTGTTCGATTCATCACAATGTAACTAGATTATTGACTCTAGTGCAAGTGGGAGACTGTTGGAAATATGCCCTAGAGGCAATAATAAAAGTATTATTATTATATTTCCTTGTTCATGATAATTGTCTGTTATTCATGCTTGAATTGTATTGTGCGGAAACAGCGATACATGTGTGAATATATAGACCATAATGAGTCCCTGGTAGGCCTCTAGTTGCCAGCTCGTTGATCAACAGATGGTCATAGTTTCCTAACCATGGACATAGGATGTCAGTGATAATGGGATCACATCATTAGGAGAATGATGTGATGGACAAGACCCAATCCTGAGCATAGCACGAGATCGTTTAGTTCATAATGCATAAGCTTTTCGGTGTCAAGTATTTATTCCTTAGACCATGAGGTTGTACAACTCCCGGATGCCGTAGGAATGCTTTGGGTGTGCCAAACGTCACAACGTAACTGGGTGACTATAAAGGTACGCATCGGGTATCACCGAAAGTGTCTGTTGAGTTGGTACGAACCGAGACTGGGATGTTGTCACTCCGTATGACGGAGAGGTACCTCTGGGCCCACTCGGTAAGACATCATCATAATGAGCTCAATGTGACTAAGTAGTTAGTCACGGGATGATGGATTATGGATCGAGTAAAGAGACTTGCCATGACGAGATTGAACAAGGTATCGGGAATACCGACGATCGAATCTCGGGCAAGTACCGTACCGATGGAAAAAGGGAATGACATACGGGATTGAGTGAATCCTTGACACAGTGGTTCATCCGATGAAGATCATCGAGGAACACGTGGGAACCAACATGGGTATCCAGATCCCGCTGCTGGTTATTGACCGGAGAGTGGTCTCGGTCATGTCTACGTGTCTCCCGAACCCGTAGGGTCTACACACTTAAGGTTCAGTAACGCTAGGGTCATAGAGATACATGCACGTGGAAACCCGAAAGTTGTTCGGAGTCCCGGATGAGATCCCGGACGTCACGAGGAGTTCCGGAATGGTCCGGAGGTAAAGATTGATATATAGGAAGTCAGGTTTCGGCCATCGGGTGATCTCCGGGGGTCACCGGGAGTGTCCCGGGACCACCGGAGGGGCCCCGGGGGTCCACCGGGTGGGGCCACCCATCCCGGTGGGGCCCCTAGGCCGCAAGGGGAAGTGGCCAGCCCTAATGGGCTGGCGCACCACATGGGCCCTCCTTCTCATGCGCCTAGGGTTGAAACCCTAGGGGGGAGGGGGCGCCACTTGCCTTGGGGGGCAAGGATTCCCCCCTTGGCCGCCGCCCCACCCTGCAGATCCCATCTGCAGGGCCGGCGCACCCCCCTATCCCCCTATATATATCTTGGGGGGGAGGGCAGCCGCACCCTTGCCCCTGGCGCCTCTCCCCCTCCCGTCACACCTCCATACTCCCTCCGCAGGGCGCCGGCGAAGCCCTGCAGGATTCTCCACTGCATCCACCACCACGCCGTTGTGCTGCTGGATCTCCGACGACCTCTCCTCCCCCCTTGATGGATCAAGAAGGAGGTGACGTTGCTGTACCGGACGTGTGTTGAACGTGGAGGTGCCGTCCGTTCGGCGCTAGATCATCGATGACGAAGAACGCGAAGAGTACGACTACTTCATCCACGCTTCTTCGAAAGCTTCCGCTCACAATCTCCATAACGGTATGTAGATGCACTCTTATTTGCTCGTTGCTAGATGTCTCCTTAGTTGGATCTTGGTGAAAGCATAGAATTTTTTTGAATTCTGCTACGTTCCCCAACAGTACCTGCATCTGGTGTGTGTTGTAATCTGTGTGTCACAAGGACTCAGCAATCCCATTCCCGGGTATCAAAACTAACAAAGCCTTTAGGTGTGGATAGGTAATAAAGTGGCTGCAGCAAGCACTAAGCAACTAGCTTACGAAGTCAGAGCGAGAAGAGAAAAGTGCCAACGGTCGCCAAAGATGATCAATAAGTGATCGTAGCTACTCACGTTCATGCATAACCCCAGCGTGTTCACTTTCCAAAAACCCCTTCGAAAAGAGACCGTCACGGTTACTCACACAGGTAGTGTATTCTTAAGGATATGATGTCAAGTTATCTACAACCGGATATTAACAAATTTCCATCTGCCACATAACCGCGGGCACGGCTTTCGAAAGTTCATGACCCTACAGGGGTGTCCCAACTTAGCCCATCACAAGCTCACGATATGCGGAGTCGCAACTCCATGTTGGGAAGACCCGAGTATTCTTGGAATCCCGTGCTCAAGATATTTCGACAAAGGTAAAACTAATCCAGGAAGACCTCCCGGCGTGCCGACACCCTGATAGTAGCCGCGCGCATCTCGTCTTAGGCCATGACCGGGTGAGCACTACGTACAGCAGCCAAAGACCCCAGAAAACTGGGTGGCACCGCAAGTGGCTCTAGTTTGGACCAACAGTCATGAGGAGCACTGGCCCGGGGGTTGATTAAGAACTCGGGTTAATTACTCCCTATGCAAGTTTTTTAGTTGTTAGGCAAATGTAGTACCAAAGTTGGGCCTTGCTGGAAAAGCTTTAAGCAGTGCAAATTATTTAGGGGGGCCCATACACCCCAACCGTGTTAGGAACGCAAAATCAAGGAACATAACACCGGTTTATCGGGTCCTAAGGTGGCATGAGTGAAAAAAACACCTAGCAGAAGGCCTAGCCTTCCACCCATTACCAATATATATATATATATATATATATATATATATATGCATTAATTAAATAAGATATATATTGTTTTATCCCAATAAAGAAGTCCAATCATAGAGCAATCTTCAACTTCACCTGCAACTAACAACGCTATAAGAGGGGCTGAGCAAAAGCGTACTTAGCCAATCGACGGTTTGCTAGGAAGGCGGTTAGAGTGTTTCATGGCAACATAGGAGGCTGACAAGGCAAGAATAGGCATCGAGGTATATCTAATAGAGCGAGACAACTAGAAAAGCAAAGATAGATGTGATATCGGGGAATGGTCATCTTGCCTGGGATCCCGCAAGGAAGAAGAACGAGTCCATGAAGAAGACAATCGGACGAAGTCGAAGAATCCTCACAACTCTGGAACGAAACCAAAGCTAACGAGAGAAGCAACCGGAAAGAAGCAAACAACATGGTAAACACACAAGCATAAACATGGCATATGATGCACAAACAAGTATGATGCATGTCCGGTTAAAGATTCAAGGCAAAGTGCATAGACAAAACTACAAGTTAAGTGGAGCTCAATATGCAACGAGTTGCATATTGACATAACACCACGTTAGATTATTTAGTTTGATCTCGTTATGAACCCAAAAGTTTAGATGTTTTTTAAACATGGCAAGAGGTGAAGCTTAAAAAACTATATATTTAGGCATTTTAAATGAGGCCAGAAATATCAGCAACAATCCGGAAAAATCCTCACATGTCATTTAGCAATTTTAATGCAAACAACAATTTAAACATTTTAATGTTGTTATCATGATGCGAATGATACGTTCAAGTTTTTATGCAATTTTATGAAAAGTTGACATGAACATGTTATGGAGCATTTGTCAGTTGTCACCGTGGTGGAAAAGAAGAGGTGCCACGGCGGCGAATTCGAAAATGATAACACGACAACATATCAGTTCTGGTAACTCACCGAGAGACCGGTGCAAAAGAAGGAGCGAGAGCGTGTCATGCAAGAGATAGGTGGGGTGATCCCGGTAACCGGGTTTCCATGGGCTAGTGGCAATGCAAACGAGGGGCATCGCAAGTGACGATTCGGGCACGGTGCACACATAAGGTGCATCTCATACAACACAAGCATTCATTCACGGGCGTCGTCTCGGGGGTATACCTTCGAAGTGTGCGTTTTGCGGCGGATCGAGTTCGTAGAGGGAAGTAGTTGTTCACAGGGTCGTCGAGGGAAGTAGGCGTTCATGTGATGGTAGTTGTACACAGGTCTTCGACGATGGTAGTCGTACAAAGTTCGGTGTCATTGGTAGGGGTACTTGGCAGTTCTGTGTAGTCAAACTTGAGGGTTGTCGACGTCGTGATACTTGGTGAATCCAAGTGAAACGGTAGCTGTACATGGTTCATAGTTGTCCGGTGCATCTGTAGATGTACTTGGCGTGTCCCTGGAACGTCTTGTGGGGGTCTCTCGGTCGTGTTGACCACGTAGTCAACAGAGGCAGGCGACATGAAGGAAGCAAAGTGGCTACAGCTTGTCGGAGGCAACGCGAAGCGAGGCTGAACGAATCCGGGCAGAAGCTCGGTGCGTGGCCCACCAGGCGCACAACGGGAGTTGCACGAGCACTGTGCATCTCGCTCTACAGAGACATAGCAACACCGTCGTGGCGGTTCACGCGGACGAAGGCAAGGACGGCGGGGAAGAGGTCGGATCCGGGCGGACGAAGGAGGACCTCGCCGGGGGTGGGTTCAGTGGAGAACGAGGAGGCCGGATTCAGGGCGGCGCCATAGCTATCTTCGTCCGGTTCCTGATGGTCGTCCGGTGGGGAGGCGCCGCGACCTGGACGGCGGCGCGCGGGGGAGCCGCGGATGGGACGGCTCGAGCAGGGGCGTCGGGACCCGGAGCTCGGCGGCGCAGGGCGGTGCAGAGGCGAGCCGACGAGGGGATCGGGCGCAAGGAGCTCCTCTCCTTGGCTCGATGCGTGCGTGCGAATGGCGGCGCGGTAGCGGCGCTGACCCGCGACTGGAGGGTGAGGCAGGCACTCCGGCGGAGGCGTAGGCGTGGAGGAGGCCGGGGTCGCAGGGGTGAAGCAGCTCGGCAGCGGCCTGATGGAAGGGGCGCGGCGCAGGGCCTCTCCCCTGCCTGTCGACGCGGGAGGAGGACGAAGGGGATTGAGAGTGAGATGTGCGAGGGGACCGAGAGGTGGCGGCGCTGCGTTATGTAGATGGGGAACGAGAGGGAGAGGTCGGTCGGTCAAGGTCCGGGCTAGGTTAGGAAGGGGCGGAAGAGACTTGGGCCTTGGCTGGACCTTGGGCCGGTCGGCCTGAGGCTGCAGCTAGGGTTTTTCTTCCTTCCTCAAAAACTGAAAAGAAGCAAAAGAAAAGGGCACAAAAGAAAAGAGTGGACGAGAATTTGGGCATGCGTATTAATTTCCCGGACTCACAAAATGAGGGTGACCCGAGAAAATATAGGTGGGCTTGATTGAAACATTAAATTCAAATTCCTTTGAATTTAATTCAAATGGTTTGAACAAAGAGTACGATCTCGAAATGCCCAAAAAATGTTGAGAATTTTAGAGGAGCCTTGATAAAAGAGAAAGATCTATTGCCAAGGTTTGGAGGTGAAACTTGAAGCATAAGAGGCCCGGGGAATATTTGCAAGTGTTTTTTGGTGATTCCAAATTAATGGAATAATTATTCTAGATCCCTAATAATATTGGGAGGGTATGTTGTAAAGAGAAATCACCATATGAATGTCCCTCGATTTAAATGGATCAAGGATCCACACAATTTATTTGGTTGAGTTTAAAAAAATTAAAGACATGATGGCATGATGACATGATGCAATGCAAACATAAATAAAGCAAGCACAAATGAAACACACGGTGAAACCCGGAACATATGGAAGTCTTCTCGAGCATCGGTCTTGGGGCGTCATAGTTTAAGATTCTGTCACTCTAGCAACCCATCATCTACTTATTACTTCCCAATGCCTTCCTCTAGGCCCAAACAATGGTGAAGTGTCATGCAGTCGACGTTCACAAGACACCACTAGAGGAGAGACAACATACATCTCATCAAAATATCAAACGAATACCAAATTCACATGACTACTTATAGCAAGACTTCTCCTATGTCCTCAGGAACAAAAGTAACTACTCACAAGACATAATATTGTTCATGATAAGAGGGGTATTAATATGCATAATGGATCTGAACATATGATCTTCCACCAAGTAAACCAACTAGCATCAACTACAAGGAGTAATCAACACTACTAGCAACCTACAGGTACCAATCTAAGGTTTTGGTACAAAGATTGGATACAAGAGATGAACTAGGGTTTGAGAGGAGATGGTGCTGGTGAAGATGTTGATGAAGATAACCCTCCCCAAGATGGAAGAGTTGTTGGTTATGACGACAGTGAAGATTTCCCCCTCCCAAAGGGAAGTATCCCCGGCAGAACAGCTCTGCCGGAGCCCTAGATTGGTTTCCGCCAAGGTTCCGCCTCGAGATGGCGGCGTCTGGTCCCAAAAGCATCATGATTTTTTCCAGGTCAAAACACCTCATATAGGAGAAGATGGGCATCGGGGGGTCATCGGCTGGCCCACGAGGCAGGGGGGCGCGCCCAGAGGGGGGGGGCGCCCCCCACCCTCGTGGACAGGTGGTGGCCCCCTTGGTGAATCTCTTTCGCCAGATATTTTTTATATTTTCTGAAACGGTGTTTCGTGGAGTTTTGGAGCTTTTTGAGTTGTGTATAATATGTCTCCAATGTTTGCTCCTTTTCCACCCCCAGAATTCCAGCTGCTGGCATTCTCCTTCATCATGTAAACCTTGTAAATAAGAGAGAAAAGGCATAAGTATTGTGACATAATGTGTAATAATAGCCCATAGTGCAATAAATATCAACATAAAAGCATGATGCAAAATGGACGTATCAACTCCCCCAAGGTTAGACCTCGCTTGTCCTCAAGCGAAAGCCGATATCGAAAAATATGTCCACATGTTTAGAGATAGAGGTGTCGATAAAAATAAAATACGGACATGAGGGCGTCATGATCATTCTTATAACAGCAACACACATATATTGTCATATGATTCTTATGCTGAAGTAACAATTCATTCACAATGTCAAGTATGAATCAGAAACTTCATTCAAAACCAACAAACTATGATCTCGGTCACTGAAGCAATTTTAATTTATCATAACATCGGAAAGAGTCAATGTAAGAGTTTTTCAGCAAGCCCACATACTCAACTATCATATAGTCTTTCACAATTGCTCACACTCACGCAATACTTATGGGTATGGAGTTTTAATCGGACACAGAGAAAGATAGGGGCTTATGGTATTTCCCCCCAACCTTTTACCTCAAGGGTAATGTCAACAGTAATAGACCATGATAACTTACATCCAAGTGGGTATATATGTCAAGATCTTTTCAACACAATGTGCTTGCCAAAGGATAAAATGTAAAAATGAAAGGTGTTTTTCACCTTGACACTCATAAGGCAAGAATAATAGATAGGCCCTTCGCAGAGGGAAGCAGAGGTTGTCATGTGCTTTTTGGTTGGATGCACAAAGTCTTAGCGCAAAAGAACGTCACTTTATTTTGCCACTTGTGATAAGGACCTTTATTATGCAGTCCATCGTTTTTATTACTTCCATATCACAAGATCGTATAAAGCTTATTTCCTCCACACTAATAAATCATACATATTTTAGAGAGTTTGCAAACATGACAACTTACTTGAAGGATCTTACTCAATCCATAGGTAGGTATGGTGAACTCTCATGGCAAAACTAGGTTTAAGGATGTATGAAAGCACAAGTAGTATCTCTACTTGGTGCAAGGAGTTTTGGCTAGCATGAGGGGGAAAGGCAAGCTCAACATGTTAGATGATCCATGACAATATACTTTATTTCGAATATAAGAAAACATAACCCATTATGTTGTCTTCCTTGTCCAACATCAACTCTTTAGCATGTCATATTTTAATGAGTGCTCACAATCATAAAAGATGTCCAAGATAGTATATTTGTATGTGAAACCTCTCTTTCTTTATTACTTCCTATTAATTGCAACGATGACCAAAACTATGTTTGTTAACTCTCAACAACTTTTATTCATCATACTCTTTATATGTAAAGTCATTACTTCCCATAAGATCAATATGATCTCTTTGATACTTTTTATATTTTATTTTATTCTCTCACGACCAAAGTGAGGAAACCAAGCCCTTGAATCAACACTAATCTTTATTATATAGCCCACTGACTCGATTACAAAGGTAAAGATCAAAAAGCAAAGCTCACAACTAGATCATGCTAACTTTATTCTACTAGATCAAGATAATACCAAAAGGATCAAACTAAGAAAAACAGTAAAGATAGGAGTGTGATGATGATACGATACCGGGGCACCTCCCCCAAGCTTGGCAGTTGCCAAGGGGAGTGCCCATACCCATATGATTATGTCTCCTTCTTCGAAGTTGGTGATGATGGAGTTGAAAGCAGTGATGCCGGATCATCATACATCGAGCGTAGGAGATCCTCCAACTTGCGGATAATACCTTTGAGTGCCGCGATATGCTCCTTCAGCAAAATATTTTCACTTGTGAGATACTTGTTTTGTATTTGAGCTAACTCAATAATCTTGAAAGCTTCAATCTCAGTTGAAGTAAAAAGCTTTGGAAGGGGTTGAAGGATGTCTTCTTCTCCTGTTGCCGGAGCCTGATCTTTCGCAACCTTCTTGATCTTATTCTCCTTGTTGATCTCCTCGGGTCCTTTCCTCTTCAGATCTATCTTCATTAGCCAAGCATCGTTGCCCTCATTGTTGGAGGAGGAGGACGACATGATGCTTGGCCTTGTCAACCCTAGCAGAAAATAGCTCGAAACAAGAACAAAGGATTTTTGCGTGATACGGTGGTCAAAACCTTTGGGAGAATATATAGTGAATTTTTACCGACCAAATGAAGTAACGTGCAGGAAATCGGAGTCCGGGAGGCACACAGGGTGCCCACGAGGCAGGGGGCGTGCCTAGGGAAAGGGGGCGCGCCCTCCACCCTCGTGGACGCCTCGTGTCCTTTCCGGACTGCCTCTTATTTTTCTATTTTTCTAAATATTCCAAAACGGTGAAAAATTGCCATTATAACTGTTTTGGAGTCGGTTTACTTACCGTACCACATACCTCTTCCTTTTCGGGGTCTGAATCATTCTGGAAAGTGTCCTTTATGTATTCCTCCGGGGTTACGGTTTCAATAACATTGGTTTCAACATTTATAGGATTACCTGAGATTAGTGTTTGATTCTTTGACCGTTCACCACCTTCGGATTTGTGCCTTCGAAGTTATTGATTTTTATGGCACCGGAACAATAGACCTCCTCGATAACGTAAGGACCTTCCCATTTAGAGAGAAGTTTTCCTGCAAAAAAATCTTAAACAAGAGTTGTATAGCAAGACATAATCACCTACGTTAAATTCACGCTTTTGTATCCTTTTGTCATGCCATCTTTTAACCTTTTCTTTGAACATCTTGGCATTCTCATAAGCTTGGGTTCTCCATTCATCAAGAGAGCTAATGTCAAATAACCTCTTCTCACCGGCAAGTTTGAAATCATAATTCAGCTATTTAATAGCCCAATATGCATTATGTTCTAGCTCAAGAGGTAAGTGACATGCTTTTCCATAAACCATCTTATATGGAGACATACCCATAGGATTTTTGTATGCAGTTCTATAGGCCCATAATGCATCATCAAGTTTCTTGGACCAATTCTTTCTAGACCAATTAACTGTGTTTTTCAAAATTAATTTCAGCACTCTATTACTTAGTTCTACTTGACCACTAGACTGTTGGTGATAAGGGGATGCAATTCTATGGTTAACATCATACTTAGCAAGCATTTTACGGAAAGCACCATGAATAAAGTGTGAACCACCATCAGTCATTAAGTATCTAGGGACTCCAAACCTCGGAAAAATAACTTCTTTAAGCATCTTAATAGAGGTGTTGTGATCAACATTACTAGTTGGAATAGCTTCTACCCACTTAGTAACGTAATGAACAACAACTAAAATATGTGTATACCCATTATAGGAAGGAAACGGTCCCATATAATCAAAGCCCTAGACATCAAATGGTTCAATAACAAGTGAATAATTCATAGGCATTTCTTGACGTCTACTAATATTACCAATTCTTTGACATTCATCACAAGATAAGACAAACTTACGAGCATCCTTGAAGAGAGTAGGCCAATAAAAACCAGATTGAGTACCATATGTGAAGTTCTATCTCCAACATAGTGTCCTCCATAAGCTTCGGAGTGGCACTTGCGTAGGAACTGTTCTTGTTCATGCTCAGGTACACAACGTCTAATAATACCATCTACTCCTTCTTTATAAAGGTGTGGGTCATCCAAGAAGTAATGTCTCAAATCATAGAAGAACCTTTTCTTTTGCTGGTATGTGAAACTAGGTGGTATAAACTTAGCAACAATGTAATTAGCATAATCAGCATACCATGGAGCAGTACGAGAAGTATTTATGACAGCTAATTGTTCATCAGGAAAGCTATCATCAATAGGTTGTGGGTCATCAAGAATATTCTCTTGCCTATACAAGTTGTCTGCAACGGGGTTCTCATCTCCCTTTCTATCAATAATATGCAAATCAAATTATTGCAGCAGGAGAACCCATCTAATAAGTCTAGGTTTAGCATCTTTTTTTCCATAAGGTATTTGATAGCAGTATGATCAATGTGGATAGTTACTTTAGAATCAACAATATAAGGTCTAAACTTATCACAAGCAAATACGACTGCTAAAAACTCTTTCTCAGTAGTAGCATAATTTCTCTGGGCACTGTCTAGAGTTTTACTAGCATGTTGGATAACATTCAATTTCTTATCAACTCTTTCTCCTAGAACAACACCTACAACATAATCACTAGCATCGCACATAATCTCAAAGGGTAAATTCCAGTCAGGAGCCTATACAATAGGTGCAGAGATCAGTGCTTTCTTAAGTATTTCAAATGCTTCTAAATAATAATCATCAAAAACAAAAGGAACATCTTTTTGTAAGAGATTAGTTAGAGGCCTGGAGATTTTGGAGAAGTCCTTAATGAACCTCCTATAAAACCCGGCATGACCGAGGAAACTTCGTATACCTTTGATGTCCTTGGGACACAACATCTTTTCAATAGCATCAACCTTAGCCTTGTCAACTTCAATACCTCTTTCAGAAATTTTATGTCCCAAGACAATGCCTTCATTAACCATAAAGTGACACTTCTCCCAATTCAAGACAAGATTAGTGTCTTCACATCTCTGCAAAACTCGATCAAGGTTGCTCAAGCAATCATCAAAAGAAGTTCCCTAAACGGAAAAATCATCCATGAAAACTTCAACAATCTTTTCACAAAAATCAGAGAATATAGCCATCATGCATCTTTGAAATGTAGCAGGTGCATTACATAAACCAAAAGGCATACGTCTATGAGCAAAGGTACCGAAAGGACAAGTAAAAGTGGTCTTTTATTGATCCCCTTTTGACACAGGTATTTGAGAGAAACCAAAATAACCATCTTGAAAGCAAAAATGAGTATGTTTGGATAACCTTTCTAGCATTTAATCAATAAAAGGCAAAGGGTAATGACCTTCCTTAGTAGCTTTATTTAATTTGCGGAAATCAATTACCATCCTATAACCTGTAAAAATTCGTTGTGGGATCAATTCATCTTTATCATTAGGAACAACAGTCATACCTCCCTTCTTAGGGGCACAATGGACAGGACTTACCCACTGGCTATCAGCAACTGGATAGATAATACCTACCTCCAGAAGCTTTAGTTTTTCCTTCCTTACCACTTCTTTCATCTTAGGATTTAACCGCCGTTGATGATCAATAACCGGTTTAATGCCCTCTTCCAATTTTATCTTGTGTTGGCATAAAGTGGGACTAATGCCCTTAAGATCATCCAGAGTATATCCAATAGCAGCACGGTGCTTCTTCAGAGTTTTCAATAATTTTTCTTCTTCCCGCTCTGAAAGGTTAGCACTAATAATAGCAGGATATATCTTCTTTTCATCAAGATAAACATACTTAAGATTATCAGGTAAAGGTTTAAGTTCAAACACGGGATCACCCTTGGGTGGAGGAGGATCCCCTAGGATTTCAACAGGCAAGTTGTTTTTCAATACGGGTCCCTGCTTAAAGATTATTTCATATATTTCCCTTCTCTCATTCATATACATATTATTTTCATGGTCTAGCAGATATTGTTCTAAAGGATCGTTAGGAGGCACAACAATAGAAGCAAGACCAATAATTTCATCCTTACTAGGTAATTCTTTATCATGGGGTTGTCTACGAAATTTAGCAAAGTTAAAATCATGAGACATCTCCCCTAAACCAACAGTAACAATATCTTTTACACAATCTATCTTAGCATTAACAGTATTCAAGAAGGGTCTACCAAATATAATGGGACAAAAATCATCTTGTGGGGAACCAAGAACAAGAAAATCAACAGGGTATTTAACTTTCCCACACAAGACTTCAACATCTCTAACAATCCCAATTGGTGAAATAGTGTCTCTATTAGCAAGATTAATAGTGACATAAATACCTTCTAGCTCAGCGAGTGCAATATCATGCATGATTTCATCATATAAGGAAATGGGTATTAGACTCGCACTAGCACCTACGTCACATAAACCATGATAGCAATGATATCCTATTTTGACAGAAATAACAGGCAAGCCTACAACAGGTCTATGTTTATTCCTAGTATCGGGTTTGGCTATTCTAGCAGCTTCCTCTTGGAGGTAAATAACATGTCCATCTAAATTTTCAACCAAGAGATCTTTATCCATAACAACACTAGGTTCAACTTTAATTTGCTCAGAGGGTGTAGGTGTTATAGTATTACTCTTACGAACCACAGTTGAAGCTTTAGCATGATCCTTTACTCTAGCAGGAAAAGGTGGTTTCTCAATATAAGCAGTAGGAACAATAGGATCAATATTATAAGTGATAGTCTTTTCTTCAACTTTAACAGGTTCAACTACTTTTACTTCAATGGGAGGATGGTATTTAAAACACTTCTCCTTAGGGAGATCAACATGAGTAGCAAATGATTCATAGAAAGAAGCTACTATCTCGGAGTCAAGTCCATATTTAGTGCTAAATTCACAGAAAACATCGGTGTCCATAAAAGCTTTAACACAATCAAACTTAGGGGTCATACCTGACTCCTTACCTTCGTCAGGATCCCAATCTTCAGAGTTGCATTTAATTCTTTCCAATAAATCCCATTTGAATTCAATAGTCTTCATCATAAAAGAACCGATACAAGAATTATCGAGCATAGAGCGATTATTGAGAGAAAGCCAAGCATAATTTGTTTGAATGATCATTTCTCTTGAGAGCTCATGATTGGGGCATGAATATAACATTGACTTAAGCCTCCCCCAAGCTTGAGCAATGCTTTCTCCTTCGCGAGGCCAAACATTATATATATAATTACGATCACGATGAACCTGATGCATAGGGTAGAACTTCTGATAAAATTCCAACTTCAGTCGATTATAGTTCCATGATCCTGTATCATCACATAGCCTAAACCATGTCAATGCATCTCCCTTCAAAGATAAAGGGAAGATATTCTTCTTGATAACATCCTCGGGCATACCTGCAAGCTTAAATAATCCACAAACTTCATCCACATAGATTAGGTGTAAGTCGGGATGCAGTGTTCCATCTCCTGTAAAGGGATTATCTAGTAGTTTCTCTATCATACCTGGAGGAATTTCAAAGCAAACATTTTCAGTAGGTTCTGTAGGTTGAGGAGCAACTCTTTGTTCTACTGGTAGGGGTGAAGATACCCCGAACAAGCCCCTCAAAGGATGATGAGCCATAGTAACAAGTGATAGCAAATTTTAGCACACTATATTAAATTTTCCTTACCAAATTCCACTTACCAAAGGCGCTTCACTCCCCGGCAACGGCGCCAGAAAAGAGTCTTGATGACCCACAAGTGTAGGGGATCTATCGTAGTCCTTTCGATAAGTAAGAGTGTCGAACCCAACGATGAGCAGAAGGAAATGATAGACAGTTTTCAGTAAGATATTTTCTGCAAGCATGGAATTATCGGTAACAGATAGTTTTGTGATAAAGTAATTGGTAGCAAGTGCCAAATAGTAAAATTAAATAAGTTGCAGCAAGATGGACCAATCCTTTTTGTAGCAAAGGACAAGACTGGACAAACTCTTATATGAGGGAAAACACTCCCGAGGACACATGGGAATTATCGTCAAGCTAGTTTTCATCACGTTCATTTGATTCGCGTTCGGTACTTTGATAATTTGGTATGTGGGTGGACCAGTGCTTGGGTGCTGCCCTTACTTCGACAAGCATCCCACTTATGATTAACCTCTATTGCAAGCATCCGCAACTACAAAAGAATTATTAAGGTAAACCTAACCATAGCATGAAACAAGTGGATCCAAATCAGCCCCTTACGAAGCAACACATAAACTAGGGTTTAAGCTTCTGTCACTCTAGCAACCCATCATCTACTTATTACTTCCCAATGCCTTCCTCTAGGCCCAAACGATAGTGAAGTGTCATGTAGCCGACGTTCACATGACACCACTAGAGGAGAGACAACATACATCCCATCAAAATATCAAACGAATACCAAATTCACATGACTACTTATAGCAAGACTTCTCCCATGTCCTCAGGAACAAAAGTAACTACTCACAAGACATAATATTATTCATGATCAGAGGGGTATTAATATGCATAATGGATCTGAACATATGATCTTCCACCAAGTAAACCAACTAGCATCAACTACAAGGAGTAATCAACACTACTAGCAACCTACAGGTACCAATCTGAGGTTTTGGTACAAAGATTGGATACAAGAGGTGAACTAGGGTTTGAGATGAGATGGTGCTGGTGAAGATGTTGATGAAGATAACCCTCCACAAGATGGGAGAGTTGTTGGTGATGACGATTTCCCCTCCCGAAGGGAAGTATCCCCGATAGAACAGCTCTACCGGAGCCCTAGATTGGTTTCCGCCAAGGTTTCGCCTCGAGACGGTAGCTTCTGGTCCCGGTAGCCTCCTTATGATTTTTTTCCAGGTCAAAACACCTCATATAGGAGAAGATGGGCATCGGGGGGTCATCAG
The DNA here is from genome assembly GCA_902687465.1 of Secale cereale. Taxonomy (NCBI): domain Eukaryota; kingdom Viridiplantae; phylum Streptophyta; class Magnoliopsida; order Poales; family Poaceae; genus Secale; species Secale cereale. The sequence continues at coordinate 298,792,171 of LR738714.1, forward strand.
CTAGCCCACGAGGCAGGGGGCGCACCCAGAGGGAGGGGGGGGGGGGGCGTGCCCCCCACCCTTGTGGACAGGTGGCGCCCCCCCTGGTGAATCTCTTTCGCCAGATATTTTTTATATTTTCTAAAATGATGTTTCATGGAGTTTCGGAGATTTTTGAGTTGTGCAGAATAGGTCTCCAATGTTTGCTACTTTTCCAGCCCAAAATTCCACCTGTCGGCATTCTCCCTCTTCATGTAAACCTTGTAAAATAAGAGAGAAAAGGCATAAGTATTGTGACATAACGTGTAATAACAACCCATAGTGCAATAAATATCAACATATAAGCATGATGCAAAATGGACATATCAACCGTTTTGTCTGGATTTTCCTTCGTCCACTTGATGATAGCCGGGACCAAGTTAGTAGCAAAATCATTTTACAGGCAATTACAGCTGCATTGACTACTTGCTATAGCAACTCATTTTCTCCTCGGCTGTTTTTTCGCGTCCTCAGCTTCTTTTTTCTCGAACGCAAGCTTCACCTTTTCTTCGATATCCGCCTGACTAAACCTCCTTTTCTGCTTCTTGGCCTCTGGGCCCTCATTGTAAAACACCTTCTGGTGCCATCTTTGGCGCCGTGCACACGACCATATTGCGGCCGCTAGCCCAAAGGGAGTCCCTTAAGTTCGTTCAAGGCCCGGTTGAGAGGGGTGTCCCACTTGGGCCTCATTAGAGAAGTAGGGCTTTCGGCTACAAGCTGGTGTTGCTTCTCCTTTAGAAGGAACGTGAACTGTTTAGGAATGTGTAGTTGACTAGATCTGGAGCTAAATGTAAGGTGGTAAAAGGATAGTTACTAGTAGTCTAATCAATCTCATCATGATCTGGTCCGTGTAAAAAACCTTCTTTTCCTTGTCCCACTTGTAGCGGGCCTAATGAAGTCACGCTCCAAGGGGTTGGTGAACTTCGCGAAGGGGTTGGGGATACCCGCGGCTTCACGTTCCGCGTCCTCCTTATTCCATATGGGCCTTTTTTACCGAGGTAGCCATGGCTTTTGAGGCGATGCTTCCCCGTGTTCCTTTGCTGAAGGCTCTTGAATTTCACAGCCTTAGCCTTGGCTGCCTTGGTAGCGCAAGTGTCCTTGAACTTTTCGAACTCCTCTTCCGTAAGTGTTGGATTTTCCTCCAGAATCTTGGACAGGGGTTCCTCAGCCTCAATAGCTCGTTTCACCCTCCCCTTCTAGGAGGCCAAATCATTGCTGAACATGCCCATGGCATGATTGTTAATCTTTTTCATCTTCGAATCATCCCGTGGTTGTTCTGTGTTATCATCCCGGTCGGGGAACTTGAATCTCTTGTGCAACTTCGTCAGGAGTAACTGCGTCAAATGTTCTTTACTCCTTAAGTCATCTTTGTTGATGCTCACGCATTCCCGTAGGATGCATCCTACTTGGTTCCCATAGCACTTGCGAGGTTCTTCCGGCTCTAATGGCTCAAACTTGCCAGGTGCCATCTTTGTGATCACTAGTTGTCCAATCCCTAGTTTGTTAGGTTTTCATATCCTCTGCTTCTTCTGCTTCTTCTTTTCGGTAGCGGCATCGGCGCCGGTACCTTCCCCGCCGGTATCTTCCCCACCGGTACCTTCCCTGCCGGTCTCGGCGCCACCATCGGTGCCAGTGCCGTCGGTGTCGATGTCGGCGTCAGTACCATCATCGAGGCCGACCTGCAAACCTTGATTGTGCCTAGCAGACAAAAAGTCGAGGTAATCTTGTTCACCATCGTAATCCATCTCGTCTGCATCTTGGTCAGAAGGCCCGGTTTCTTTGTTGTTCGACATGTTTCCTATGATTAAGTCTCCTCATTTAATTCTAAAACGATGAAAAATGACAAAGGACATAAAAAAGATCTATGTTTGCCCAAATGTTGTTTCCCAGCAACTCCCGGCACTCGATATGCCTACTATCTAGTACAAGTCATGCCAAAATTCACGGAAAATTTCAGCACGACCTTTGCTAAAAAATGGACATATCGAGCGCCTGAAATTCACCGGAACAGAAATGAATCAACATTCCGGCGTAACATAGGCCACTCGGATCATTTACCTTGCACATAATCATCATGTCCAAATGACATGTCCAAATTCGAAATATGACATGCCCACTATAAAATTTGTTTTTAAAATACTAATTCTAATTAACTAACTAGCACTATAAAAATTAAAATAGCAACAATTACTTAAACTAAAAAACCTAGCTAAATTCATAACTAAATAGATAACCTAATTAACCTACTGCCCTAACTAAAACCTAAGTAAATTAACCAAAGAACCCTAGCTAGCAGAGAGAGGAGGAGCGGTAGGGGAGGGTGCAGGCCCAACGACAGCCGAGGTTGGGAGGGGTCGGGGTCGGGGTCGGGGCTGGGGCCGTGGGCGAGCGCCGGGGTCGGGGTTGGGGCCGGGGATGGGGCCGTGGGCGAGCGCCGGGGTCGGGGGCGAGCACAGGGGCACGGTGAGGGCAGGGTTTCGGCGGCGCGACGGGGGAAGATGGAGTGGGGATTTGGGAAAAAAAGAGGCGGATGAAGAGAGAGTGGGGATTTTGGGGGGTTAAGTGGACATAGTGATACGTATCCAACGTATCTATAATTTTTGATTGTTCCATGCTATTATTTATGAAGTCTTGGATGTTTAATGGGCTTTATCATACACTTTTATATCATTTTTGGGACTAACCTACTAAACCAAAGGCCCAATCCAGATTGCTGTTTTTTGCCTGTTTCAGGGTTTTGCAGAAAAAGAATATCAAACGGAGTCCAAACGGAATGAAACCTTCGCGAGAGATATTTTTGGAGAAAATCACGCACGAGGGACTTGAGAACCACGTCAGGGGATCAAGGGGTGGCCCACGAGGGTGGGGGGCGCGCCCCCTTCCCAGGGCGCGCCCCCTGCCTCGT
>LR738714.1:298795161-298921618 GCA_902687465.1 Secale cereale
CCCCCCCCCCCCGTGTTCTCCTTCTTCCTATATAAGTCTACGTACCCCAAAACCTTCGACAACAGAGAGAAAACCCTAATTCCACCGCCGTAACCTTCTATTCCCGTGGGATCCCATCTTGGAGCCTATTCCGGAGCTCCACCGGAGGGGGATCCATCACCGAGTTCTTCTTCATCATCATCATCATCATCGCCCTCACCATGAGTCGTGAGTAGTTTACCACAGACCTTCGGGTCCATAGCTAGTATCTAGAAGGCTTCTTCTCTCCCTCTAGATCTCAATACAAAGTTCTCCTCGGTCTTTGAGGAGATCTATTCGATATAATCTCTTTTTGTGGTGTGTTTGTCGAGATCCGATGAATTGTGAGTTTATAATCAAGATTATCTATGAAAGATATTTGGTTCTTCTCTGAACTTTTTATGTGTGCTCATAATATCCTTTCAAGTCTCTTCGAATTATTGGTTTGCTTTGGCCTACTAGATCTACAGTTTTTGCAATGGGAGAAGTGCTTGGCTTTGGGTTCAATCTTGCGGTGTCCTTTCCCAGTGACAGTAGGGGCAGCAAGGCACGTATTGTATTGTTGCCATCGAGGATAAAAAGATGGGGTTTATATCATATTGCTTGAGTTTATCCCTCTACATCATGTGATCTTGCTTAAGGCGTTACTCTGTTCTTATGAACTCAATACACTAGATGCATGCTAGATAGCGGTCGATGTGTGGAGTAATAGTAGTAGATGCAGAATCGTTTCGGTCTACTTGTCTCAGACGTGATGCCTATATACAATGATCATGCCTAGATATTCTCGTGATTATTCGCTTTTCTATCAATTGCTTGACAGTAATTTGTTTACCCGCCGTAGAATATCACTACCATGAGAGAAGCCACTAGAGAACACTATGGCCCCCGGGTCTATTCTCAACATATCAATCTACATCTACTTTAGTTTTATCGCTTTTATTTGCTGTTCTTATAAACCAAAAATACCAAAAATATAAACTATCATCTCTATCAGATCTCACTTTCGTAAGTGACCGTAAAGGGATTGACAACCCCTTATCGCGTTGGTTGCGAAGTTCTTAATTTTTTTGTGCAGGTACGAGGGACTCGCACGTGGTCTCCTACTGGATTGATACCTTGGTTCTCAAAAACTGAGGGAAATACTTACGCTACTGTCTTGCATCTCCCTTTCCTCTTCGAGGGAATACAACGCAAGCTCGAGAAGTAGCAAGAAGAATTTCTGGCGCCGTTGCCGGGGAGGCTTATGCAGAAGTCACATACCAAGTACCTATCACAAACCCTTATCCTTCGCATTACATTTATTTGCCTCTCGTTTTCCTCTCCCCCACTTCACCATTGCCGTTTTATTTGCACTTCTTCCGCCGTGTGTTTTTCGTTCGCTTGCTTCTCGTTTGCTTGTGTGTGTTGGATTGCTTGCTTGTCACTATGGCTCAGAACAATACCAAATTGTGTGACTTCTCCAATACCAACAACAATGATTTTATTAGCACTCCGATTGCTCCTATTAACGATGCTGAATCTTGTGAGATCAATGCTGCTTTGTTGAATCTTGTCATGAAAGATCAATTCTACGGCCTCCCTAGTGAAGATGCCGCTACCCATCTAAACAACTTTGTTGATTTGTGTGATATGCAAAAGAAAAGGGATACGGATAATGATATTGTTAAATTGAAGTTACTTTCGTTTTCACATAGAGATAGTGCTAAAACTTGGTTTTCCTCTTTGCCTAGAAATAGTATTGATTCGTGGAATAAGTGCAAAGATGCTTTTATCTCTAAGTATTTCCCTCCTGCTAAGATCATCTCTCTTAGAAATGATATTATGAATTTTAAGCAACTAGATCATGAGCATGTTGCACAAGCTTGGGAGAGAATGAAATTGATGATACATAATTGCCCTACACATGGTTTGAATCTATGGATGATTATTCAGAACTTTTATGCTGCCTTGAATTTTGCTTCTAGAAATCTTTTAGACTCGGCCGCGGGAGGCACTTTCATGGAAACCACCTTAGGAGAAGCTACAAAACTCCTAGATAGTATTATGGTTAATTATTCTGAATGGGACACCGAAAGATCTACTAGTAAAAAAGTGCATGCTATCGAAGAAATTAGTGTTTTGAGTGGAAAGATGGACGAACTTATGAAATTATTTGCTGCTAAGAGTGCTTCTTCTGATCCTAATGATATGCCTTTGTCCACATTGATTGAAAATAGCAATGAATCTTTGCATGTGAATTTTGTTGGTAGGAATAATTTTGGTAACAATGCTTATAGAGGTAATTTTAATCCTATGCTTTTTCCTAGTAATTACTCTAATAATTATTGTAATTCGTACAACAACTCTTATGAAAAGATGCCTTCTGAATTTGAAACTAGTGTTAAGGAGTTTATGATCTTGCAAAAGAATTTCAATGCTATGCTTGAAGAGAAATTGCTTAAGGTTGATGAATTGGCTAGAAGTGTGGATAGAATTACTCTTGATGTTAATTCTTTGAAACTTAGATCTATCCCACCCCATGATATCAATGAGTCTCTCAAAGCCATGAGAATTTCCATTGATGAATGCAAAGAAAGAACCGCTAGAATGCATGCTAAAAGAGAGGATTATATTAAATCGTGTTCTTCTAGTTATCATGAAAATAAAGATGAATATCTGAAAGTTATTGATGTGTCTCCTATTAGATCCTTGTTTTCTAGTATAAATCTTGATGAAAATAGGATTGGAGATGATACTGCTTTAAGGTGTCCCAATGATTCGGAGTTTTTAGATCTTGATGCTAAAATTGCTAAAAGTGGGAGTGAAGAGATTAAAACTTTGCATAGTGATGAACCCACTACTTTGGATTTCAAGGGATGCAATTATGACAATTGCTCTTTGATTGATTGTATTTCCTTGTTGCAATACGTGCTAAATTCTCCGCATGCTTATAGTCAAAATAAAGCTTTCACCAAACACATAGTTGATGCTTTGATGCAATCTTATGAAGAAAAACTTGAGTTGGAAGTTTCTATCCCTAGAAAGCTTTATGATGAGTGGGAACCTACTATAAAAATAAAATAAAAGATCATGAATGCTATGCTTTGTGTGATTTGGGTGCAAGTGTCTCCACTATCCCAAAAACTTTGTGTGATTTGCTAGGGTTCCATGAGCTTGATGATTGTTCTTTAAATTTGCATCTTGCGGATTCCACTATTAAGAAACCTATGGGAATAATAAATGATGTTCTTATTGTTGCCAATAGGAATTATGTGCCCATAGATTTCATTGTTCTTGATATATATTGCAATCCTTCATGTCCTATTATTCTTGGTAGACCTTTCCTTAGAACGATTGGTGCAATTATTGATATGAAGGAAGGAAATATTAGATTCCAATTTCCGTTATGGAAAGGCATGGAACACTTTTCTAGAAAGAAAATCAAATTACGATATGAATCTATCATGAGAGCCACTTATGGATTGCCTTCCAAAGATGGCAATACCTAGATTTATCTTGTATTGTGCCTAGCTAGGGGCGTAAAACGACAGCGCTTGTTGGGAGGCAACCCAATTTTTTTTGTTTTTGTTGCTGTTAGGGAATAAATATTGCATCTAGCCTCTGATTCGATGTGGTTTCATGTTTTGATTAGTGTTTGTGCCAAGTAGAACCTTTGGGAAGACTTGTGTGAAGTTTATGTGATCTTGCTGTGCAAAACAGAATCGTTAGCGCCAGCTAAAGTGGTCTTCAGATTTTACTGGAGCGTGCTATTTAGTTGATTATTTTTGAAGATTATTAGTAAACAAATTCCTCAAATTTACCAATTTAGTTTGAATTTTTTGGAGTTCCAGAAGTAGGCGAAACCTGCAGATTACTACAGATTGTTCTGTTTTTGACAGATTCTGTTTTTCGTGTGTTGTTTGCTTATTTCAATGCTTCTATGAGTTGTATTGGAGTATATGAACCATATAGAAGTTGGAATAAAGTAGGTTTAAAACCAATATAAACAAATAATGAATTCATTGCTGCACCTTTGAGTAGTGGTTTGCTTTCTTATACTAACAGAGCTCACGAGAATTTTTGTCTAAGTTTTGTGTTGTGAAGTTTTGAAGTTTTGAGTATTGCTTTGATGGACTATGGAACAAGGAGTAGGAAAGGCCTAAGCTTGGGGATTCCCATGGCACCCCAAGTAAATTCAAGATAATCAAAAGCCTAAGCTTGGGGATGCCCCGGTAAGTCATCCCCTCTTTCGTCTTCATCCATCGGTAACTATACTTGGAGCTATATTTTTATTCGCAACATGATATGTGTTTTGCTTGGAGCGTCTTGTATAATTTGAGTCTTTGCTTGTTAGTTTGTCGCAATAATCCTTGCTGGACACACCTATTTGAGAGAGTTAAATATGGCCTAGAAATTGTTAGAACACTCTATGTGCTTCACTTATATCTTTTGAGTTGAATAGTTTTTGCTCTAGTGCTTCACTTATATCTTTTAGAGCACGATGGTGGTAATATTTTGTAGAAATTGTTGAACTCTCATGATTCACTTATATCTAATTGAGAGTCTATTAAAACAGCATGGTAATGTGTTTAGGCTAAAAAAACTAGTCTTCACATGATAGACATCCAATGTCAATGTAGTAAAAAATTTCACACCAAGTGCATTGAATAAAATGAGATGTTGGATGCTTGATAATTGTTTTGAGATATGAGGATAGTGATATTAGAATCATGCTAGTGGAGTTATTATGAAATTGAGAAATACTTGTGTTAAGGTTAGTGATTCCCGTAGCATGCACGTATGGTGAACGGCTATGGGACGAAGTTAGAGCATGAGGTATTTGTAGAGTGCCAACCTTTGTGTGGAGGTCGGGGGCGCGCGATGGTTAACTCCTACCAACCTCCCCCCTAGGAGCATGCGTTGATTGCTTTGTTTTGATGACTCATAGATTTTTGCAATAAGTATATGAGTTCTTATGACTAATGTTGAGTCCATGGATATTACGCACTCTCACCCTTCCACCATTGCTAGCCTCTCTTGTACCGCGCAACTTTCGCCGGTGCCATAAACCCACTATATATCCTTCCTCAAAACAACCACCATATTATTCCTCAAAACAGCCACCATACCTACCTATCATGGCATTTCCATAGCCATTCCGAGATATATTGCCATGCAACTTTCCACCGTTTCGTTCATATGACACACATCATATCGTTATATTGCCATGCATGATCATGTAGTTGACATCGTATTTGTGGCAAGGCCACCATGCATAATTTTTATACATGTCGCTCTTGTTTCATTGCACATACCGGTACACCGCCGGAGGCATTCATATAGAGTCATACTTTGTTGTAGTATCGAGTTGTAATATCGAGTTGTAATGAAAGTGTGATGATCATCATTATTAGAGCATTGTCCCATGGGAGGAAAGGCTAAATCTATAAAGCCCCTTCGCAAAAAAAAAGAAAAAAAGGCCAAAGAAAAAAGAAAGGCCCAAAAAAAAGGAAAATAAAAAAGGGGTAATTGCTACTATCTTTTTTCCACACTTGTGCTTCAAAGTAGCACCATGTTCTTCATTGTAGAGAGTCTCATGTTTAGTCACTTTCATATACTAGTGGGATTTTTTGTTATAGAACTTGGCTTGTATATTCCAACGATGGGCTTCCTCAAATGCCCTAGGTCTTCGTGAGCATGCAAGTTGGATGTACACCCACTAGTTTCTTTTGTTGAGCTTTCATTCATATTTAGCTCTAGTGCATCCGTTGGATGGCAATCCCTACTCACTCACATTGATATCTATTGATGGGCATCTCCATAGCCCGTTGATATGCCTAGTCGATGTGAGACTATCTTCCTCTCTTTATGTCTTCTCCACAACCACCTCTATTCCACCCATAGTGCTATGTCCATGGCTCACGCTCATGTATTGCGTGAAAGTTGAAAGGTTTGAAAAGATAAAGTATGAAAACAAGTGCTTGGCTGAAATCGGGGTTGTGCATGATATGAATATTTTGTGTGATGAAGAGGGAGCATAGCCAGACTATATGATTTTGTAGGGATAACTTTCTTTAGCCATAATATTTTGAGAAGACATGATTGCTTTGTTTTTTTAGGGAAAGCCTTCATGGCGCATTTATTAATTTTCAGCATGGTTACATCGTGAATTACATCCGAAACAATAAAGCTAGGTGGGTGATCGTCCCAGAAAATTACAGAGTTTGTAGTAAAACCATATCTAGCTAGTTTGTGCGCCACATAGTTTGCTTCCCGTTTGAAGTGTTGCAATGAAAAATTTCCTATCTTGTGAGCAATTTGAAAGCACTCCGCAAGGATCGCTGAGTAAGGATCCAAATCTGAGTAATTCCATTAAAAGCCTCAACTAGTTCCAGTGAGTCTGTTTCTACAATGATTGGTGAGCATCCAATTCTTTCCACGAGGTTTATCTTGAATCTTTCAGATCTGAACATTCATGCCACAATTAAAAGAATTACATTGAAAAACTATATTGGTTAAGCATTCCACATCAAAAATTCTTTCTTTATCATTTACCTACTCGAGGACGAGCAGGAATTAAGCTTGGGGATGCTTGATACGTCTCCAACGTATCTATAATTTGTGATCGTTCCATGCTATTATTTATGAAGTCTTGGATGTTTAATGGGCTTTATCATACACTTTTATATCATTTTTGGGACTAACCTACTAACCCAAAGGCCCAGTCCAGATTGCTGTTTTTTGCCTGTTTCAGTGTTTTGCAGAAAAAGAATATCAAACGGAGTCCAAATGGAATGAAACCTTCACGAGAGATATTTTTGGAGAAAATCACGCACGAGGGACTTGAGAACCACGTCAGGGGATCGAGAGGTGGCTCACGAGGGAGGGGGGTGCGCCCCCCTTCCCAGGGCGCACCCCTGCCTCGTGGAGCCCCCGAGCACCCCCCCGGTGTCCTCCTTCTTCCTATATAAGTCTATGTACCCCGAAACCTTCGACAACAGAGAGAAAACCCTAATTCCACTGCCGTAACCTTCTGTTCCTGTGGGATCCCATCTTGGAGCCTGTTCCGGAGCTCCACCGGAGGGGGATCCATCACGGAGTTCTTCTTCATCATCATCATCGCCCTCACCATGAGTTGTGAGTAGTTTACCACAGACCTTCGGGTCCATAGATAGTACCTATATGGCTTCTTCTCTCTCTCTCTGGATCTCAATACAAAGTTCTCCTCGGTCTTCGAGGAGATCTATTCGATGTGATCTCTTTTTGGGGTGTGTTTGTCGAGATGCGATGAATTGTGAGTTTATGATCAAGATTATCTATGAAAGATATTTGGTTCTTCTCTGAACTTTTTATGTGTGCTCATAATATCCTTGCAAGTCTCTTCGAATTATAGGTTTGGTTTGGCCTACTAGATCTATAGTTCTTGCAATGGGAGAAGTGCTTGGCTTTGGGTTCAATCTTGCGGTGTCCTTTCCCAGTGACAGTAGGGGCAGCAAGGCACGTATTGTATTGTTGCCATCGAGGATAAAAAGATGGGGTTTATATCATATTGCTTGAGTTTATCCCTCTACATCATGGCATCTTGCTTAAGGCGTTATTCTGTTCTTATGAACTCAATACACTAGATGCATGCTGGATAGCGGTCGATGTGTGGAGTAATAGTAGTAGATGCAGAATTGTTTCGGTCTACTTGTCTCGGACGTGATGCCTATATACAATGATCATGCCTAGATAGTCTCATAATTATTCGCTTTTCTATCAATTGCTTGATAGTAATTTGTTTACACGCCGTAGGATATCGCTGTCATGAGAGAAGCCACTAGAGAACACTATGGCCCCCGGGTCTATTCTCAACTTATCTATCTACATCTACTTTACTTTTATCGCTTTTATTTGTTGTTCTTATAAACCAAAAATACCAAAAATATAAACTATCATCTCTATCAGATCTCACTTTCGTAAGTGATCGTAAAGGGATTGACAACCCCTTATCACGTTGGCTGCGAAGTTCTTATTTGTTTGTGCGGGTGCGAGGGACTCGCACGTGGTCTCCTACTAGATTGATACCTTGGTTCTAAATAACTGAGGGAAATACTTACGCTAATGTGCTGCATCTCCCTTTCCTCTTCGAGGGAATACAACGCAAGCTCGAGAAGTAGCACATAGCAGTAGCGCGTTTGAACTGAACACGCTATAGCTAAGTTAGCTATAGCGGTTTTATGAGGAAATGGCTACTGCTACCTTGACTAGCTGTAGCCCTTTTTCAGAAAAGCGCTACTGCTATAACCTGTTTTCCTGTTTGTTTCCTTCTATTTTCTTTGGGGGAAAATAGGAACATATATATTACTACCTCCTTTCCGGTTTATAAGGCGTGCACGTATATCTAGGTTGAAAAATAAACCAACGTAACACAAGTTATCTGTTACAAAAAATATATCATTAGAAACTTCAGATCTTCTACTTTCTAATGGTGCAATTTTTAGACTATACAACTCATTTTATGTTGGTCAAATTATAGACCTAGGGATACGCGCGAGCCTTATAAACCGGAAAGGAGGTAGTACTTCATTGGACCCATGCATAATGGCTAAGTGTGTATACAAAATAGGAACATATATATTACTTCATTGGACCCAAGGATAATGGCTAAGTGTGTATACAAAACAGGAACATATATATTACATCATTTGACCGATAACATACGGTTCCTCAGCGTTGATGTTTTCGTTTTTGAGTGAGCATCTTTTCCTTCTTGTTCGTTGAAGAATAATTGAGCCCCTCATTGTGACTTTTCCTTTTCCATGGAGTACGATTTTTCTTAGGTAATGTAGTATTGATTCTTCTTTTGATGTATACTTCATCGTCATCGTCATCTTCCCTCATTGGGTTGTCGTAGTGGTCGTAGTCTTCCTCGTTGACGACTCTATCCATTTTAATGATGTTCCTTTTGCCTCTCCTCACGACAACACGGCGGGGATTGCACGGGTCGGTTATGAAGAAGCATTGTATCACGTGCTTAGCGTGTACCCATGGCTCATTTTTTGCGATAGCGTTCACGGTAGCGCTCTTGGCGTTGGGTATAGTCATGGTGGTGAAATACCAGTTTTCTCTTTCGAAATACTTAGCCCATCTGACATAGAACATCGTCGTGTTGTGCAGTTGTAATGCCAGGATGGAGTTATACCTCCTATGTGTCGAGGCACGACTTAAAGGCATAAATCCATCCTAGAATGATCTCAAGTTTGGTAATCTTTGCACATCTCATGTAAAAGAGGGGATTGTAAACAGAAAAATAGTTGGCTTACACTCGCCACGTCACACAATTACATAACATGTCTCAAACATCATACATAAAGAACATCACAACCCTCTAAGGGCAAAATCCAAATGCAAGATACCAAACTTAAATAACATCCACAAGCGGATCGAATCCTAGTAGGAGTCTCCACTACTGATCATCCGGGTATCGCACATAGTACCGACTACGCTCCTCGTCGTACTCCCAATCCAGCTCGGTGCCATCACCTGGATAGCTCACAGCTGGACCTGCATCTGGTGTGTGAAGTAACTGTGAGCCACAGAGGACTCAGCAATCCCGTCTCCGGGTAACAAGACTATCAAAGCCTTTGGGTGAGGATAAGGCTGAAGAAAAGAATAAGTGTCTGCAGCAGCAACTAGCATCTAGTTTACGTGAGTGAGAGCAAGAAGAGAAGGCCTCGGCGAGAAGTGATCACGAAGTGATCCTAGCTACAAGCTCAACAAGCATAACCCCTCCGTGTTCAACTCCCGAATCCCTATTCGGAAATTGACAGTCACGGAACACACGCTGGTAGTGTATTAGAAACATTGTGTCAAGTTATCTACAACCGGAATTAACAAGCTCCCATCTGCCACATAACCGCGGGCACGGCTTTCGAAAGTTCAAACCCTGCAGGGGTGTTCCAACTTGACCCATTACAAGCCCACGATCCGCGGAGTCGCAACTCCAAAGTGGGAAGACCCGAGTATCCTCGGAATCCCGTGCTCAAGATATACCGAGCTAAGGTAAGGCTAATCCAGCAAATCCTCCCGGCGTGTCGACACCCTGATAGTAGCCGCGCGTATCTAAGTCTCAGGACACGACCGGATGGGCGATTCTACAGGTTTTTACCAAACCTCGAGTTTCCTTGAGGTGGCCCCGCAGACTCCCCGTTTCGGACCAACACTCATGCGGAGCACTGGCCCGGGGTTGTTGATTAAGAAAGAGGGTTAATTACTCCCTATGCAAGTTTAGTTTGTTATTAGGCAAATAGTACCAATGTTGGGACTTGCTGGAAAAGACTTAGCACTTAGCGGTTTATCGAGGGGGTCCCATACACCCCAACCGTGTTAGGAACGCATAATCAAGGAACATAATACCGGCTTATACGGATCCTAACGGCATGAGTGGAACAAATCACCAAGCAAAAGGCTTAGCCTTCCACCCTTGCCAATATATGGATGATTTCATTTTAAGCATTTATATAGTGTGATATAACCCAACCAAACTTCAACATGAAGCAAACATCTTCGATCTTCACCTGCAACTAGCAATGCTATAAGAAGGGCTGAGCGAAGCGTACTTAGCCAAGCAACGTTTTGCATAGGTAGGTCGGGTAAACATGGCAATGGTTTAAAAGTAGGAGGCTGACAAGAAGATCATGGGCATCGAGGCAAAACTATAGATCGAGACTACTAGCAATAGGCAAAGATAGTAATGTTATCGGGGTTCGGTCATCTTGCCTGAAGAGAAGTCGTTCAGATCGTAAGAAGGGTCCTCGTGCTCAACCTCGTTGGAAACCTCGTGCTCGTGCTCGAACTCAGACTCTGCTTCCGGCTCTAAACAAAACAATCACACCAAGCACAATCAACAAGATGCAATGCGCACTCGGAAAAGATGAATGCATGATGGATGCACTAAGGATGCACATGGAGCACGGAAAATATCACTCAAGCAAATCACCTCAAAACATGATAACAATCTGATATTATGAATCTACACGGAAAATCAATCAAGTTTGATATAAGATTCGCTGAAATCGGAGTTACGGGCTAAAAGTTATGCCCGAAACAAGAAATGAGTGAAAGCTGAAAATTACAGCAACATAGCAACTTCGGAGCACAAAATAATTAAGCTACAGCACTCAAATAACATGGCAAAGGGCATTAACACAAACTGGACATATAGTACAGCAACTAAGTCCAAAGGTGCACCCCAACGGAGTCACGGATCAATAGCAATGATCTTGGACATATTGAACTTGACAATAAAATTCTAGCAGCAGAATTTTATTGAAACTTTGGAGCAAAAGATAAACATGCTACAGCCACTTAAATGGACATGTGAGGACATGAATGGAAATAAAACAATATATACTACAAGGAACAATCAAAATCCACTCCAAAACTATCATGCTTTGTCCTAGAACATCACACGAACATGGCATCGGAACGTTACAGATTTCAGACTTAGTGAAAAACCACTAAGTCCTAAAACAGCAATATCATCATAGCATCAAAAGGAGCATGTTTAAGTCACCTCGAAACTAAACATGGCAAGAGGCAAGCACCTCATCAAAGTACACATGAAGGTGATCCCGAAACACGCAAGCATGCTTCAAGTAGGTAAACACAACGATTGCAACGAGCTCAACAAGATGGCATTTCATAACAAGTGAAACAACATCACAGCCACATGGCACTTTGCAACGATGATAACAAGGCAATAATAAATCTACCATGCAACCTATCACATACAACACGTAGATCATGGCAAGACGAACACGTGGACATGTCATTTGCATCAATCGGACAAACGAGCTAAAAGATATCACATGGCAAAGGTGGCATAAAAATAACACATAGCAGCAGTTTATATCATGATGCACTCTTGCAACAGCAAAACAAGCACCTAGATGATCTCTAACATGCATGACAACAACAGGTAAAACGTAGAGCAAGTCTCCACAAACGTCTGGACATGCTACACGCGCGAAACGGAGTTACACACAAAAAGTAAGAGCAGATCTAAAACAGCATCAGCACACAAAGTTAACAGGGACTTAGCAGAAATTGGGGCAACCTTATGCAGATTTGGAAAAAAAATAGAAGATGGGCCGGCGGATCTGGCCCAGGCGCGGCCGGTCGGCGATGACGCGGCCGGTCGGCGAGCGATGACGCGGCCGGTCGGCGAGCGCCGAGGCCTGGCGCGCGAAGAAGCTGGCGTTGACCCTGCCGAATGGATCTGGATCGGGAAGACTTCCCCGATCTGGATCCCGGCGACTGGCTACTGCGAAGAAAACGGCGACTGGCTCGGGATTCCCAGGAGGATTTTTTTGGGATTGGATCTGAGAAGGAAAAAGGAAAAAAAAGAGGTGGAGATGGGGAAGGAAACTAGGGATGCCAAAATAGACTAGGGTCTATATATAGCAGTTTTGTAGGGTTTGGGGGGAATTAGGGGCGCTAGGAGCCCTCCGATCGCGATCCGATGGATCCGATCGCGGGGATAGTTTTAAAGGGCCTAGGAGAAGATAACAGACTGCAGTAGGGGTGTTTCCGGGACACGAAGTGGAGGCACTTTGGACCCACACGTACAACGGATGAGATAGTCAACGGAGTCCAAACGAGACGAGATTTGAGAGGCGGGTTGCACACAACAAAACAACAACACAAACAACAACCTCGCGGCACACCGGTAACATTAAACGCCCGAACAACAAAGTAGGCCTACGGGACCTTTGCTTTCTTGCATGTTGAACTTCTTGAAGAGATCCTTGGTGTACTTTGTTTGTGAGACAAAAGTACCCTCCTTAGATTGCTTGATTTGCAACCCAAGGAAGAATTTGAGTTCACACATCATGGACATTTCATACTTCTCCGACATGAGCTGTCCAAACTTCTTGCTAAAATGGGGGTTAGTTGAACCAAAGATAATATCATCAACATATATTTGGCACACGAATAGTTCACCATTAACCCTTTTTGTGAACAGCGTTGAGTCTATCTTTCCAATCTCAAAGCCTTTTTCAAGAAGAAAGCTAGTTAAGCATTTGTACCAAGCTCTAGGGGCTTGTTTAAGACCATAAAGAGCTTTATGCAACTTGCAAACATGATTAGGCTTTTTGGGATTCACAAATCCGGGAGGTTGTTTCACAAATACTTCCTCCTCAATTTCACCATTTAGGAAAGCACTTTTGATGTCCATTTGATAGAGAGTAATATCATGGTGATTGGCATAAGCAAGAAGAATGCGAATGGACTCAAGTCTAGCAACGGGGGCATAGGTCTCACCATAGTCCATACCTTCGACTTGTGTGTAACCTTGAGCTACGAGACGAGCCTTGTTGCGGATGACTTGTCCATCTTCATCTTGCTTGTTCCGAAGCACCCATTTGGTTCCAATGATGTTTTGATCATCGTTGGGCTTCTCTACCAAAGTCCATACCTTGTTCCTATCGAAGTTGTGTAGTTCTTCGTGCATAGCGTTCACCCAATCCGGGTCTTTAAGTGCTTCTTCTACCTTCATAGGTTCAATACTAGAGATAAATGAGTAATGCTCACAAAAGTTAGCTAAGCGAGTTTTAGAGCGAGTAATTCTCCCGGAGTTGATGTCGTTCATCATTTGTTCCACGGGATGATTCTTCTTGACTCTTGCTCGAACTCGGGATAGCTTTTGTTGATGTTGTGGCTCAGCTTCCTCATCATCTTCATCTTCCTCTTCTTCTTCTTCATTGTTGTCGTTGGTGTTGTCTTGAGGTGGTGGAGAAGGAGGTTGCGGTGGATCTTCTTGTTGCATTTCCTCATCTTGGTGAGTTCCACTTGTGGAGGCCTCCATGTTGCCTTGAGGTTCATCTCTCTGTGAGGTAGGTGGCTCCACATATGTAGATGAGGTACTCTCCTTCACTTCCATGGGACGGATCTTCCCGATAGATAAATCTTGGATTGCTTCCGATGGGTCCTTGTCTCCTACATCAATAGGCATTTGCTCTACTTGCGAGCCATTAGATTCATCAAACTTCACATCTACCGTCTCTTCAACCTTTCGGGTGAAATTATTGTAGACACGGTAGGTGTGGGAGTTTGATCCATAACCAAGAAGAAAGCCTTCATGAGATTTAGGAGCAAATTTAGACCGACGATGCTTATCAAGGATATAGCATTTTGAACCAAAGACACGAAAGTATCCCACTTGGGGTTTGTTACCGGTGAGAAGCTCGTATGATGTCTTGCCGAGAAGCTTATGAAGATAAAGCCTGTTGATAGCATGACAAGCTGTCTCGACCGCTTCTCCCCAAAAATGCTTCGGTGTCTTGTATTCATCAAGCATCGTTCTTGCCATCTCTATGAGCGTTCGGTTCTTCCTCTCAACAACTCCATTTTGTTGAGGAGTATACGTAGCCGAGAACTCATGTAGAATTCCTTCCTCATCGAGAAAAGAGTCTACATTGGCGTTCTTGAACTCCGTTCCATTGTCACTCCGAACTTTCTTGATCTTCACCTCAAATTGATTTTGGGCCTTTTTGGCAAAGGTCTTGAAGATCGTCTGAACCTGCGATTTATCATCAAGGAAAAATACCCACGTAAATCTGGAATAATCATCAACTATAACTAGACCAAAGGAGTTACCACCAAGGCTTTTGTAAGCATTGGGACCGAAGAGATCCATATGAAGAAGCTCAAGCGGTCTCCTAGTGGTCATGATGTTTTTCACGGGATGACTTCCACCAACTTGTTTTCCTGCTTGACAAGCACTACAAAGTCTATCTTTGTCAAAGAAAACATCTTTAACACCAAGAATATGATCACCTTTGATTAGCTTGTCTAGGTTACGCATACCAACATGTCCTAGCCTTCTATGCCATAACCAAACTTTAGAGGATTTAGCAATGAAACAAGCTCTAGGTTGGGCTTTCTTAGTGAAATCAACAATATATAGATCACCTCTACGAATACCAGTAAAAGCCATGTTTTGATTGTCACGACGAAAGACTTGGCAATCTACTTTGGTGAATAGCACATTGAATCCAAAGTCAGCTAATCTAGAGACGGAAAGTAAATTGTATCCAAGAGATTCTACAAGCATGACATTTTGAATAGAGCTATCATGAGATATGGCCACCTTACCAAGGCCAAGTACCTTACCCTTGGAGTTGTCTCCAAAAGTCACATACTTGCGTGGACCATCGTTCTTTGCAAGCTCTCGAAACATGTCTTTGTCTCCGGTCATGTGATCGGTGCATCCACTATCAAGAATCCACTCTTTTCCATCGGACATGTAGTCTCTCATATTTGCCATAAGATTGAGACTCTTCATGACCTTGTCTAGCTCGGTGTCCGAATCGGAGTAATCATCATCATGCTCATGCTCATCATCATATTGACCCATAGATTGTTCATCATCAACACCTAGGTCAATTTGATAAGTATTTGCATTAGTTTGGTTAATGGAACAATAATCTTCGGAATGCAATGCAAGAGCATTTCTAATGATAATATTGATAAGACTGGGATCACCCTTCTTTTTCATAAGATCACGAAGCTCAAAGAAGCATTTATCAAAGTTGGGATCATTGGGGTGCAACTTATCAAATTCAATATTCTTGTGTAGAATTTCATCAAGACTTCTCAAAGAGTAGTCCGGATAAAGTTCTTCCAAGAACTTCCACATAGCATAGGCACACTCAAAGTTTGTAACAAGATTAAGCAAGTCATCAGGTAACCCTCTAATGATAAGATTTACAGTTCTAAGGTTACAAAGCAAATCAAGCTCTTCATCCATGGTAGGGTGCAAGGGATCAAAAGGAGGCACATATGGGGTCTCAACATATTTGCACAAATTGTACATTTTGAAGATACTAAGCATTTCAGACCTGCAAGAGTTATAGAACCTTCCATCAAGAACAGGCACTCTATGGCTAACACTCCCATCCGTAGACACGTCCATCTTCCTCCAATGGTGTGTAAACCAAAGCAATGGAGACCAAAGCTCTGATACCAATTGTAGGATCGAAGAAGTAGGTCTAGAGGGGGGGGTGATTAGACTACTTGACAATATAAAAATCTGCCTTTAGATCATGCAAAGTTTTTGGCAGTTTCACAACTAAGATCAAGTCAAGTAATACACTACACATGCAATTCTAGAGTATGGGCAGCGGAAAGTAAATTGCATATATAGTAAAGAGAGGTGGAGAAGATCAAACGCAGTTTGGTGACACGGAGATTTTTGTCGTGGTTCCGATAGGTGGTGCTATCGTACATCCACGTTGATGGAGACTTCAACCCACGGAGGGTAACGGCTGCGCGAGTCCACGGAGGGCTCCACCCACGAAGGGTCCACGAAGAAGCAACCTTGTCTATTCCATCATGGCCTACGCCCACGGAGGACTAGCCTTACTCGGGGTAGATCTTCACGAAGTAGGCGATCTCCTTGCCCTTACAAACTTCTTGGTTCAACTCCACATCTCGAAGACGGAGGCTCCCAAGCGACACCTAACCAATCTAGGAGGCACCACCCTCCAAAAGGTAATAGACGGTGTTGATGGTGATGAACTCCTTGCTCTTGTGCTTCAAATGATAATCTCCCCAACACTCAACTCTCTTCACTGATATGGCTGTGGTGGAAGAAGGGTTTGAGTGGAAAGCAACTTGGGAAGGCTAGAGATCAAGTTTCATATGGTAGGAATGGAATGGCTTGATCTCAACACAAGGGTAGGTGGTTCACTTCTCAGAAAGTGTATGGTAGAAGTGGTGGTACTTTCTGATGGCTCTCCTCACGAATGAGGAGGGGGTGGAGGGGTATATATAGCCTCCACACAAAATCCAACCGTTACACACACATTTGACCAATCTCGGTGAGACCGAAGTGAAAACTCGGTCAGACCGAAAGTTCAAATATAGTGAACGTTGGGATTTTCGGTGGGACCGAAAATACCATCTCGGTGGGACCGAAAGTGTGTCTGATATGAACGTTGGAGATTTCGGTGAGACCGAGAAAGAAAACTCGGTTGGACCGATTTGAGAAAAGACAGGAACATGCCAGAATCGGTGAGACCGAAAATGAATTATCGGTGAGACCGATTTGAGCCAAGACAGAGGCTTGCCCATTTCGGTGAGACCGATAATACAAACTCGGTTATTCCGAAATGATGTGAAATGTTTACAGAAGGTTGGCAGTTCAGTTTCGGTGAGACCGGTCTTAAACTCGGTGTGACCGATTTTTCTAGGGTTTGGAATATGGCAGAAGTGGTTCATCTCGGTGGGACTGAGTTGGAAGAATCGGTTTGTCCGAGATTACTTATGAGTGTGTTTGGTAGTGAAAGGTGCTGATAGTTGAAGGAGCTAAATCACTAAGCACTTGAGCAACCAGATCATCAACACAACCTCATCCCCTTTTAATAGTATTGGCTTTTCCTATGGACTCAATGTGATCTTGGATCACTAAACCAGAAATAGAGTCTTGAGCTTTTGCCAATGCTTGCCTTAGCATTTGAGGGGTTCACTTCTTCAGTCATCTTGCCATACCAATGTGATTGGGTTTCCTGAAATATACTTGATAAAAGCATTAGTCCAACCACAAAGTATGTTGTCATTAATTACCAAAACCACCCAGGGAGCAAATGTGCTTTCAAAGCTGATAGGCTAGATCACCTCTTTTGCCAAGAATCTTGAAAGGCCCGACGTATCTAGGAGCAAGTTTTCCTTTGATACCGAATCTTTGGGTTCCTTTCATCGGAGAAACTCGGAGATAGACATGATCATCGATGTTGAAGGCCAAATCACGATGCTTGCCGTCATAGTAGCTCTTCTGACGCGACTGAGCGGCCTTGAGATTCGCACGTATGACTTTGCACATCTCTTCGGCTTCTGAGATCAAGTCGTTGCCCAGAAGTTGACGTTCGCCTGTTTCAGACCAGTTGAGAGGGGTACGGCACTTTCTGCCATAGAGAATTTCAAACGGTGCTTTGCCTGCACTTGCTTGAAAGCTGTTGTTGTAAGAGAACTCGGCGAATGGAAGGCAGTCTTCCCATTTCATGCCAAAGGAGATGACACAGGCTCTGAGCATGTCTTCTAGAATCTGATTCACACGCTCGACTTGACCACTAGTCTGAGGGTGAAAAGCAGTGCTGAACCTGATCTTAGTGCCCATGGCGGACTGAAAGGAGTCCCAGAACCTTGATGTGAACAAGCTTCCACGGTCTGAGGATATCACTTGAGGAATGCCATGTAGGGACACAATTCTGGAAGTGTACAGCTCTGCAAGTTGAGCTGCATTGATTGATTCTTTGACTGGAAGAAAATGAGCGACTTTGGTGAGCTTGTCAATCACCACAAAGATAGCATCATTTCCTCGCTTGGATTTAGGAAAGCCAGTGACGAAGTCCATTTCAATGTGGTCGAACTTCCACTCGGGAATAGGAAGAGGTTGGAGAAGACCGGCTGGACGTTGATGTTCTGCTTTCACTCTTCTGCATACATCACATTCATTCACGAATTAGGCAATCTCCCTTTTCATGCGTGTCCACCAGTAAGACTGCTTGAGGTCTTGGTACATCTTGGAACTTCCAGGATGAATGGAAAGGAGAGAATCATGAGCTTCTTCCATTATGAGCTTCCTGAGATCACCTTTGGGAACAACGAGTCTGTCCTCGAAGAACAAGGTATCTCTCTCATCAACACGGAAGCACTTGTATTTTGGAGTGCCCTTTGCAATGCCATGTTTCACTTTCTTCACCATGGTATCACTGAGCTGGGCCTCACGGACTTGATCTTCCAAGGTAGGAGCAATTTGGAGATTTGCAAGAAAACCCTGCGGAACAACTTGGAGGTTGAGCTTCCTGAATGCTTCACAAAGCTCAGGCTGGTATGGCTTGATAAGAAGACTGTTGCAATATGCCTTTCTGCTCAAAGCATCTGCAATCACATTCGCCTTGCCAGGAGTGTATTCAATGCTGGGGTTGTACTCTTGGATCATTTCAACCCAACGAGTCTGACGGAGGTTCAGATGCGGCTGTGTGAAGATGTACTTCAAGCTCTTGTGATCAGTGAAGATGTCGACCTTTCTGCCCAACAACAGATGTCTCCACGTAATCAGAGCATGTACCACAGCTGCTAGCTCGAGATCATGTGTGGGATAGTTCTTCTCACTTGGCTTTAGCTGACGAGAAGTGTATGCCACAATTCTCTTATCTTGCATAAGCACACCACCAAGACCTTGAAGAGAAGCATCGCAGAATACTTCATAGGGCTTGGATTCATCCGGAGGAGTCAGAACTGGAGCAGAAACAAGCTTTTCTTTGAGGGTTTTGAATGCCATTTCACACTCTGGAGACCAAAAGTATTTGACATTCTTCTGAAGCAAGTTGGAAAGAGGCTTGGCAATCTTGGAGAAGTTCTCCACAAACCTTCTGCAATAGCTGGCAAGACCCAGAAAACCGCGGAGCTGCTTGACGTTCTGAGGAGCTTCCCAGTTGACAATTGCTTCAACTTTCTCGGGATTAACCGCAATACCGTCAGCTGAGATGATGTGGCCCAGGTACAAAACCTTATCGAGCCAAAACTCGCACTTTGAGAACTTGGCATAGAATTTATGCTCTCGGAGTCGATCAAGAACCAGACGTAAGTGCTTTTCGTGATCTTCTTCATTCTTGGAAAACACCAGAATATCATCCAGATACACAAGCACAAACTCGCTAGTATAGGGGTTGAAGATGTAATGCATCATCCTTGAAAAGGTAGGAGGAGCATTGGCGAGACCGAAGGACATGACGGTATACTCGTATGAACCGTAGCTCGTTCTGAAGGACGTCTTGGGAATGTTTTCCTCGCGAATGCGAATTTGATGGTAGCCCATTCGGAGGTCAAGCTTAGAGAACACTTTAGCTCCTTTGAGCTGCTCAAAGAGTTCGTTGATGTTGGGGAGCGGATACTTGTTCTTAATCGTCTTCTTGTTCAATGGCCGGTAGTCAACACAGAGACGCTCCGTGCCATCTTTCTTCTTGACAAATAAGACACCACAGCCCCATGGAGACGTACTAGGCCTAATGAGACCCATACTCTCCTGCTTATCAAGCTGCTTCTTCAATTCCTTCAATTCATCCGGAGAGAGCTTGTATGGACGCCGGCATGCAGGCTCAGTGCCCGGCTCGAGTTCAATGACAAACTCCACCTGACGGTGTGGAGGCATGCCTGGAAGTTCTTCTGGAAAGACGTCTTGATATTCGTTCACCAAAGGAATTTGATTTATGGCATTAATTTCGCCCTTATCATTAAGAGAGAAAAGCCGGATAGTGTTATCCCTGGAGGCGAAGATAATCACATCTTCATCAGAATGAGTCAACTTGACTTTCTTTTGAGCACAATCAATGTGAGCATCATGCTGAGAAAGCCAATCCATTCCGAGGATGAGGTCGATGTCAGAATTTCCAAGAATCACCGGTTTAGCCATAAAACGATAATCACCCATGCGAATAGAAACATCCGGAGCAAATATATTTGAATGCAATAGTTTGCCTGGAGAAACAACTGACAATTCTCTTGGCAAACTTCCGGTGACAAATTTGAAGTGGCAATATTGTGCTTGTATGCAAATGGTTGAGACATGAAAGAGCATGTAGCACCCGAATCAAATAACACTTTAGCAGGGATAGAGTTAACTGGAAGGTTACCCAGAATGACATCAGAAGAATTCTCCGCTTGCGCTGCATTCATCAGATTGACCCTTGCTGCCTTTGGATCATGCTTGACCATAGCGGTACCGATAGGTGGAGGAGGTGGAAGACGCTTCGGATTCGGACATCTGTTGGCATAGTGACCTTTCTGAGTGCATTTGTTGCAAGTCACTTTTGAGAGAGGACGGAAATGAGAGCCACTTGACTTGGAGCCTTGAGACTGAAACTGCTTCTTCGACTGGTTGCTCGGGTTGGGTGGGTGGGAGAAACCACGACCACTAGAGTTCTTGTTGTTGGAGTTGTTGTATGGAGCTCGAATCACTGGAGGAGGAGGAAGCCAGAATTTATGTTGTTTCGCAGCCAACTGAGACGATGAGGAAGAGTGAACAGCATCTCGAATTCTCTTCTTAGAAGCCTCCATCTTAAGCTGAGCTGCTTCTTGTTTCAAAGCCATGTTATAGAACTTGTCGAATTCATCGGGCTCGAACAAGGTGAGAGCAAGCTGAAGTTCATCTTTGAGACCTCCACGGAACTGATAGATTTTACTCTTGGCATCAGGAATGTCTTGCTTAGCATAGCGAGCGAGGTTTTGGAACTTGACATTATACTGATAGACTGACATGGAGCCCTGCTTCAGGTTGCGGAATTGCTCACGCATACCCTCGATGACACTTGTAGGAATGTGGTGCGAACGGAAATCCTTGCAGAAATTCTCCCAAGAGATCACTTGACCCGGCCTTGAGTCTTTGTACTGCTGCCACCAGTCAGCTGCTTGATCTTTCAGTTGGAAGGCTGCAAACTTCACATAATCATCTTCCTTCACGTTACTGCACTCAAAATGCTTCTTTATGTCGGTCAACCAATCCTCAGCATCAAGAGGGTCGACACAGTAACTGAAAGCTTTAGGATTGTTGGCCAAGAACTGATTAAGAGTAGCATGGTGCTGCTGGAAGAAGTTGCCTTGATTCCCTGGAACACCCTGATTAGCTTGCATAGCTTGCATCTGCTGCATCATCTGCATCATCAACTGAGTGTTCTGGGCTGTAGTCTGCATAATTGCTCTCCAAGCCTCAGGCGGAGGAAGAGGGGAAGGAGGATGATCTGGGACCTCTTCCACCTCTGGTTAGCGTTGGGAACCCTTTTCGCAGCCATCCTGTAGGAGATGACCACGAATCAGCAATTGATTGACAAAAGGAATAAGCTGAATCAATGGAATGAATTGCAACAAGTCTTCACAATAATCATTCAAACAATAAGAACGAATGAAATCATCCGAACAAGAGGAACGAATGATATTCTCAGTTAAATGATAACATCAGTCTTCACGAGAAGCCACATAGGGATCAAAAGGATAAAATAAGAAAACAACAAGGTACAGACGGGAACAAACACAAGAGAGGAGTTTCGTTCTAACATCTTTGTGCTGAAAGCATATGAATGCGTTACGAAAAGGTTTTGCAATCCCCGGATCAGCATAGCCAAGGACCCTTTAAGATGCAACTCCTGATAGTAACATCGGTCATATAACCTCTTCACTCAATGTAGAACCCTGAACTCACTAACCTGCATTCGTTGGAAGAATGCCTACGATCTACTGGATAAAACCCACCTATAAATTTCCGAAAGATTCCAGTTATGCAATCAGGTGTTGGGGATACACGGGAAGCACCGCGCAATCTACTCTAAACCTACATCCAGGTGTATCCATCCTTCAACACATAACCAGTCTTTCTCGGAAACTGTGTACCTCGGACCTTCGAAAAGCATCCACTATAACAAGCTATGGCAATACTCCCGAACTACCTCCCTAGTACTGGGTGATGTCGGGGTTATCTTGCCACTGGCCGTATAGGGGAGATTTTCGATGTCGGTCGTCTTAAGTATTTAGTACTGCCGCGATATGCTTGTTACAATGATACCCCGAAGCTCAACTCCTCGGTAACAGGAGGCATCGAGAACAATATCCTTGTCACAAGAACATCGAAACAATCCCAGAATACTCGCGGGATTCCTAAAAAAAATTTGTGCAATTTTGAAGATAGGAGAGACAAGAGTAGACGTCAGGAGTCCTCACCAGAGAGAAAGGGCATGAGAAGCAAAGAAATCCTACTCTCCGATATAATATAGGACTCAAAAAGTTTTCAGTGTGTGCCTAGACTCGACCGTCAACGATTCGATCAAACAGTGGGGGCTCCTAGGTCGGAGAAGGCTCTGAATACCAACTTGTAATGCCCAGGATGGAGTTATACCTCCTACGTGTCGATGCACGACTTAAAGGCATAAATCCATCCTAGAATGATCTCAAGTTTGGTAATCTTTGCACATCTCATGTAAAAGAGGGGATTGTAAACAGAAAAATAGTTGGCTTACACTCGCCACGTCACACAATTACATAACATGTCTCAAACATCATACATAAAGAACATCACAACCCTCTAAGGGAAAAATCCAAATGCAAGATACCAAACTTAAATAACATCCACAGGCGGATCGAATCCTAGTAGGAGTCTCCACTACTGATCATCCGGGTATCGCACATAGTACCGACTACGCTCCTCGTCGTACTCCCAATCCAGCTCGGTGCCATCACCTGGATAGCTCACAGCTGGACCTGCATCTGGTGTGTGAAGTAACTGTGAGCCACAGAGGACTCAGCAATCCCGTCTCCGGGTAACAAGACTATCAAAGCCTTTGGGTGAGGATAAGGCTGAAGAAAAGAATAAGTGTCTGCAGCAGCAACTAGCATCTAGTTTACGTGAGTGAGAGCGAGAAGAGAAGGCCTCGGCGAGAAGTGATCACGAAGTGATCCTAGCTACAAGCTCAACAAGCATAACCCCTCCGTGTTCAACTCCCGAATCCCTATTCGGAAATTGACAGTCACGGAACACACGCTGGTAGTGTATTAGAAACATTGTGTCAAGTTATCTACAACCGGAATTAACAAGCTCCCATCTGCCACATAACCGCGGGCACGGCTTTCGAAAGTTCAAACCCTGCAGGGGTGTTCCAACTTGACCCATTACAAGCCCACGATCCGCGGAGTCGCAACTCCAAAGTGGGAAGACCCGAGTATCCTCGGAATCCCGTGCTCAAGATATACCGAGCTAAGGTAAGGCTAATCCAGCAAATCCTCCCGGCGTGTCGACACCCTGATAGTAGCCGCGCGTATCTAAGTCTCAGGACACGACCGGATGGGCGATTCTACAGGTTTTTACCAAACCTCGAGTTTCCTTGAGGTGGCCCCGCAGACTCCCCGTTTCGGACCAACACTCATGCGGAGCACTGGCCCGGGGTTGTTGATTAAGAAAGATGGTTAATTACTCCCTATGCAAGTTTAGTTTGTTATTAGGCAAATAGTACCAATGTTGGGACTTGCTGGAAAAGACTTAGCACTAAGCGGTTTATCGAGGGGGTCCCATACACCCCAACCGTGTTAGGAACGCATAATCAAGGAACATAATACCGGCTTATACGGATCCTAACGGCATGAGTGGAACAAATCACCAAGCAAAAGGCTTAGCCTTCCACCCTTGCCAATATATGGATGATTTCATTTTAAGCATTTATATAGTGTGATATAACCCAACCAAACTTCAACATGAAGCAAACATCTTCGATCTTCACCTGCAACTAGCAATGCTATAAGAAGGGCTGAGCGAAGCGTACTTAGCCAAGCAACGGTTTGCATAGGTAGGTCGGGTAAACATGGCAATGGTTTAAAAGTAGGAGGCTGACAAGAAGATCATGGGCATCGAGGCAAAACTATAGATCGAGACTACTAGCAATAGGCAAAGATAGTAATGTTATCGGGGTTCGGTCATCTTGCCTGAAGAGAAGTCGTTCAGATCGTAAGAAGGGTCCTCGTGCTCAACCTCGTTGGAAACCTCGTGCTCGTGCTCGAACTCAGACTCTGCTTCCGGCTCTAAACAAAACAATCACACCAAGCACAATCAACAAGATGCAATGCGCACTCGGAAAAGATGAATGCATGATGGATGCACTAAGGATGCACATGGAGCACGGAAAATATCACTCAAGCAAATCACCTCAAAACATGATAACAATCTGATATTATGAATCTACACGGAAAATCAATCAAGTTTGATATAAGATTCGCTGAAATCGGAGTTACGGGCTAAAAGTTATGCCCGAAACAAGAAATGAGTGAAAGCTGAAAATTACAGCAACATAGCAACTTCGGAGCACAAAATAATTAAGCTACAGCACTCAAATAACATGGCAAAGGGCATGAACACAAACTAGACATATATTACAGCAACTAAGTCCAAAGGTGCACCCCAACGGAGTCACTGATCAATAGCAATGATCTTGGACATATTGAACTTGACAATAAAATTCTGGCAGCAGAATTTTATTGAAACTTTGGAGCAAAAGATAAACATGCTACAGCCACTTAAATGGACATGTGAGGACATGAATGGAAAGACAACAATATATACTACAAGGAACAATCAAAATCCACTCCAAAACTATCATGCTTTGTCCTAGAACATCACACGAACATGGCATCGGAACGTTACAGATTTCAGACTTAGTGAAAAACCACTAAGTCCTAAAACAGCAATATCATCATAGCATCAAAAGGAGCATGTTTAAGTCACCTCGAAACTAAACATGGCAAGAGGCAAGCACCTCATCAAAGTACACATGAAGGTGATCCCGAAACACGCAAGCATGCTTCAAGTAGGTAAACACAACGATTGCAACGAGCTCAACAAGATGGCATTTCATAACAAGTGAAACAACATCACAGCCACATGGCACTTTGCAACGATGATAACAAGGAAATAATAAATCTACCATGCAACCTATCACATACAACACGTAGATCATGGCAAGACGAACACGTGGACATGTCATTTGCATCAATCGGACAAACGAGCTAAAAGACACATGGCAAAGGTGGCATAAAAATAACACATAGCAGCAGTTTATATCATGATGCACTCTTGCAACAGCAAAACAAGCACCTAGATGATCTCTAACATGCATGACAACAACAGGTAAAACGTAGAGCAAGTCTCCACGAACGTCTGGACATGCTACACGCGCGAAACGGAGTTACACACAAAAAGTAAGAGCAGATCTAAAACAGCATCAGCACACAAAGTTAACAGGGACTTAGCAGAAATTGGGGCAACCTTATGCAGATCTGAAAAAAAAAATAGAAGATGGGCCGGCGGATCTGGCCCAGGCTGAAGAAGAGGGCGCGGCCCGGCGCTGCGCGGTGGAGAAGCGGAGGCCTGGCGGAGGGACCCGGCCCACCCGGCGAGGCTGGCGGCCTGGCGCCCGGCGCGGTGCGGCGAGGGAAGAAGCTGGGCCTTCGGGCCCAGCGCGGGAGGCGAGCTGGCGAAGGGAGTGCGGCGGCTCGGGCCGGAGGGGAGGCGGCCCGGCCCGTAGGGCGGTGCGGTGGGAGGCGGCGCCCTGCAGCGATGGGCCTCGCGGCCCGGAGTCGGCCTGGCGCGGGAGGCTGGGGGCTGACGCGCCGTGGGAGGGAGGCCCGGCGGCGATGTGGTCCTCCCGGGCCTGGCGCCTGCGGAGGGAGGCAGAGGCCAGCGACGGGCCTTGGCGGCGGCGAAGCCCAGCGCTTGGTCGAGCGATGACGCGGCCGGTCGGCGAGCGCCGAGGCCTGGCGCGCGAAGAAGCTGGCGTTGACCCTGCCGAATGGATCTGGATCGGGAAGACTTCCCCGATCTGGATCCCGGCGACTGGCTACTGCGAAGAAAACGGCGACTGGCTCGGGATTCCCAGGAGGATTTTTTTGGGATTGGATCTGAGAAGGAAAAAGGAAAAAAAAAGAGGTGGAGATGGGGAAGGAAACTAGGGATGCCAAAATAGACTAGGGTCTATATATAGCAGTTTTGTAGGGTTTGGGGGGAATTAGGGGCGCTAGGAGCCCTCCGATCGCGATCCGATGGATCCGATCGCGGGGATAGTTTTAAAGGGCCTAGGAGAAGATAACAGACTGCAGTAGGGGTGTTTCCGGGACACGAAGTGGAGGCACTTTGGACCCACACGTACAACGGATGAGATAGTCAACAGAGTCCAAATGAGACGAGATTTGAGAGGCGGGTTGCACACAACAAAACAACAACACAGACAACAACCTCGCGGCACACCGGTAACGTTAAACGCCCGAACAACAAAGTAGGCCTACGGGACGTCACGGACACGTGAGGGAGCTCCGGAACGCGAAACGGACAACGGGAAGAAACACGCGGAACCGGATGCAACCGACAACACAAATGCAATGCGATGCACATGTCTACATGATATGAATGAATGCCACACACTCACACAACAAACCGACGAAACCCGAAAGACAAGGAACCCGGAATGGAAATAGATGAAGCCGGAGATATATTATAAGCCCAAAAGGGAAAGTATTACATCCGGGGCATTACAGCAGTCCAGAGTAGTCAAGCTCCCAGATATCCTCGACCCTTCCGTAAAATCTCTCAATTGCGCCGTTGTCGCTGCCGGTCATGCATTCCATCGTCACCCCTGAGTTGTGATAATCACTTTCCATATCTTTGGCCTCCGTGTAGAACATGTATCCATTGATATCGTATGCCTGATAGGTGACGAGGTTGGGCGAGGGGCCATGTGCTAAGGCGTATATGAGTAATCCGTCCTTAGAGCCCTCCTCCGGGGGATTAGCAATAATATGCTCTTTGAACCAATGCAGGAAAGTGGAGTTGTGCTCTCTAGTAACTTCGGCGTCCGTCCTGCATACCCTGCGATCATGATACTTCTTTGCGATAATTCCTTTGTCCAGTGCCACGAAAGGATCTACCTTGTCTAGGTGTTGTAGCACTACCAAGTTTGCTCTGTCAAATCATTGTGTCGATCTGAGTATGCCACATGCAGTTCCCTGCGACCGTTGGAGTGACCTTCTCCTTCGAGCCTCCCATCGTGCTTGTTAACGGGCAAACCAACACCAACACCAGGCGGCTGGTGTGTGCCATATAGAAAATTCTCGCAGTAAGAGCTGCACTCTTGTATCAGATAGCCCTGGACGATGCTTCCATCCGGACGGGACATGTGATGAACGAATCCTTTGATGATCCCATTCATCCTCTCAAACGGCATCATGTTGTGCAGGAATGACGGCCCCAGGTCTATTATGTCGTCCACAATATGGACACGCAGATGCACCATGACGTCAAAGAACGCGTGCGGGAAGTACATCTCAAGCTCATTCAGTATCACAATGATATCTTCCTGTAGCCTTCGGAGCTGCTTCACACCGATCGACTTTCGAGAGATGATGTCGAAAAAGTTATAGAGACCAATAAGCGGGTCACGGACGTGCTTGTCCATTATCCCTCTAAGGGCAACAGGTAGTATATGCGTCATCATCACATGATAGTCATGGGACTTCATCCCGCCGAACCTCGTCTTCCATACCTTCAGCAGCGGCTTCGGCGCCTTTTTCATCGTCTTTCCCGGCGCGGGGCACTATTCCAGTTTTTCAACAGCTCATTGATTTCGGCGCTGCTTCGCTTACGTGGAGGTCCTCGATGCTTAGCGTTACCATTGAATAGATCTCCACGGTTTCTCCACGGGTCATCCGGTTCGAGCCATCTTCGATGCCCCATGTACACGATTTTCCCAGACCCGCCATCTTTCCTTAACGTTAGCTGCTGAGACATCGTATCATCCATGCACCGCGTGCATCTGCAATATCCATGGCACAC
This sequence comes from Secale cereale, assembly GCA_902687465.1. NCBI lineage: Eukaryota > Viridiplantae > Streptophyta > Magnoliopsida > Poales > Poaceae > Secale > Secale cereale. The sequence continues at coordinate 298,823,567 of LR738714.1, forward strand.
CTAGCCTGCGACATATCCGTAACCGATATAGTCGTGCACCGTCGTGATCAGCGCGGCTCTCATGTAGAAATACTCGCCTTTGCTGGCATCCCATGGCTTGGCCGGTGTTTTCCATAACATGTCTAACTCCTCTTGAAGTAGCCCCAGATATAGATTAATATTATTTCCTGGTTGTTTCGGCCCTTGAATCAACATGCTCATGTGAATGTACTTTGACTTCATGCACAACCAGGGGGGAGGTCGTACATCCATACAAACACGGGCCATGTGCTATGGTTGGTGTTCTGGTTGCCAAACGGATTCATGCCATCGGTACACGCGCCGAGCACGATGTTCCTTGCATCACATTCGAAATACCGATAAAATTCGTTCAGCGCTCTCCACTGGCTTCCATCCTTGACATGTCTTAGCTTCGGATCATCTCCATCGTCGAGCTTCTTCCTCTCCGCGTGCCAGCGCATGAGCTTTGCTTCCTTGGGATCTACGAAATACCGCTGGAGACGAGGAGTGATCGGTAAGTACCATACAACTTCCTGGCGACATTTCTTCCCGGCCTTCTTGTATCGACAAGCATTGCACACCGGACAACTTGTTTTTTCCGCGTTCTCCTTCCGATAAATTATGCAATCGTTGATGCATGCATGGTATCTAACGTGCGACAGATCAAGAGGGCATGCGATCTTCTTGGCCTCATCCACACTAGCAGGACATAGATTCCCCGTGGGAAGAACATCCTTTAGGTACTTGAGATGCTCATCAAGGCTAGTGTCGGTCCATTTGTTTTTAGACTTCATCTTCAGGAGTTGGAGCGTGAAACTCAAGCGGGTCACCTCAGGATTGCAACCATCATACAATGGAGTGTTCGAGTCTACCACCAGTTGCTGCAGCTTAGCCTCCTCTCTAGAAGCAGCTCTCCTAGTACTAGTCTCCTTGCGAAGCAGTGCTTGAACATGAGGGTCTCGCACGATTGAACTTAGTACCGACGAACACTGCCGCGTGGAGTCCACGTTCTCTCTGCCACCATGTCCGGCCCCTTCTTGTTCGCCATGTCCGGCCCCTTCTCCGCCGTAATGGCCGGCATCTTCCTGACCGCCATTATCGATCATCTCTCCGTCTTGCACCGTGTCGTCATTGCCTGCCCTGTCGGCATCCTCACCATCATCATCCTCATCTTCAATTATCCACCGAGTATAGCCATGCATGAAACCAGTCATGAGCAGGTGCGCTTCAACACGACCATCGTCATAGGGGTCGATCCAAGCTATTCCTTTGCATTTTCGACACGGACATAAAACCTTTGTCAGGTTATTTTCTTTCATGTCCTGCACCGCCGACGGCAACCACCTGTCCACCATCGTTCCACTAACCATCATGAACGTCTGCACGGTAATAATAAACAAATTGATTATAAAAATGTGTCCATGCATCAAAGTCATACAAAAATTTGGCATGCCCTTCCCTAAAAATAGGACATATATATCTAGAGTTTGCCCTGAATTCGCCGAAACGGAAATAAATCGACATTTTGGCAAAATATAGGCAACTCAAAAGCACAATTCGGTGTCAACTCATGACACACACACAATTTCCATCATATCGTCCAATTATCATATCACACACACACATACACATATTTCCATTCTTGCAAAAGCATGAATTTTTAATCACCTCGTCTCGAAATCGAGCACACGGTGGAGATGATGATGCATATGTAGGGATATCAAAAGTGAACAAAGGTCTTCTTGACAAAGCTAGATCTAGTTAGGGGCACATAGGTCACTTTACTAAATGATACATCTACCTAGCTAGCTAATTTGGGAGGAGACAACTTCAACTAGCGGAGGGGGAAGGAAAATGAGAAGGAGATGCATTAATGGAGGTGGTGGAGTTAGCTAGGAGTAATAAAGAGAGAGAAATGTAGGTAGAAGAGGGAGAGTAATGGAGGGAGAAGTATTGAGAAAGAAGCAATGAGGGGGGAGGAGGTAGGGGAAAGTGAGGAAGAGAGGAGATGGGGGGAGGAGGGGGAGGGGAAAAGGTGGTATTATGCTGCGTCTTAGAAGTAGCACGGGCTGTAAAGCACGCTACTGCTAACAGAGTAGCAGCAGCGCTCTTTCCGTGCACGCGCTACTGCTAAGCGGGGCCCGCCATCTGGCCAGTTTCAAAATTAGCAGCAACGACTACAGAAAAAAGCGTGCTACTACTATTACATTAGTAGTAGCGCGTGTCGTGGCAGCGGGCTACTGCTAAACCTAGGTTGGTGGGTACTGTCAGTGGATTTTACTAGCAGCACAGTTCTACTAGGCCGCGCTACTGCTAACCCTGTAGCAGTATCGCCTGTTTTGAACCCATGCTACTGAAAATTACCAGCAGCGCCTCTTTTTGTACCGCGCTGCTGCTAAGATTATGTGTATAAGGTTTTCCCTAGTAGTGCTATATCAGTTCTCACACACTTCTCTTATGTCTATTTTGGTGGCTAAAAAGCACCAGATGTTTCTTTTCCCTCATTGTGGAGGCACTTGATTTGGGCTTGTGGCACTCACTCTCCTTTTGGTGGCTCACTCTCTCACTATTCTCCCCATGATGGGTGGTTACTTTCTTGTTGGGGATCACTTGACATGTCGACATAGGTCATAGCATGAACTCCTTGCCCTTCATCTTGAAACTATAGTGGTTAGTGCACCCGTTGTGGATGATGCCGCAGTCGAATTGCCATGGACATCCAAGAAGAAGGTGGCAGACGGATATAGGAAGCACATCACATTCCAAGGTATCTTCGTAAGCGTCGATCTTGAATGATACTTGAACGATATGCTCGACTTGGATGTCGTCGGAGTTGCCAAGCCATTGGACTTTGTAAGGACGAGGGTGCTTCATCTTGACCAATTGTAGCTTGTCGCATAGCTCTTCGTTTACCAAGTTGTGGAAAGTTCCTGCATCGATGATGACCTTGATGGAACATCCATTGATGCCTGCTTTGGTGTGGAAGATATGGCATCTTTGGTCTTCGTCTTGTTTGTGTTGAAGTGTCAAGAACTTGGAGACAACGAGAGCGGGGCTCGGATCATTGTCACAAAAGACTTGATTATCGTCATCTTCATTCACTTGACGGTGCATGGCCATGTGCTCAAGCGCTCCCATTTCCTCTTCACTCATAGAGTCATAGGTGCCCTCTTCGTTGGCGATCATGGTGCACTGTGTTGGACATTCGTATGTCTTGTGACCTCGGCCTTTACAAGTGAAACACTTGATGGAACTCGTCTTGTCGGTCTCAACGCTTGGGGTTGTAGATGATGAAGCTCTCGACTTGAATGTGCTTGTAGTAGGAGGACGACTTGAAGGTGTTGAGGATGACGAAGCTCTCTTATAGTTTGACGTGTCATTGTTGCTTGGAGAAGGTTTTGTCGAGGAAGAGGGCGTCGAAGTCGTTGGAGCTTGATTGTATGAGTCGTACGGCTTGAAAGAGTACTTGGGGTACTTGTAGTCTTCTTGCACTTGTCGCTCCGCCTTGGTAGCTTGGTGCACTAGCTCGATGAGGTTCGTGTAAACGCACAATGAACATTCCTATAATTTTAATCTTCGTACCTTTGTGTCCACCTCGGGGTTTTTGAATCCACTTGCTCTATAGAGTGCTCCGAACATTGAGCCTTATCTGCGCTTGCCGGCTCTCGACCGGTGCCCTCAAGACATATTTCACCGTCTGCACTTGAGGCCACCGGGCTGGCAGCTCAACCTCCACTAGCGTGATGACGGGGAATAAAATAGGCTTCATGGTGTTGTTGTTATCATTACCTACTATACCAGTGTTTTGGTTCATCCACACAATTTTGCGTCTGACAAAATCAAAATCAGTGCTGAAAACCGGATCCAAAACTGTGCCAAAAGGAGGTTCGTCGAGCAGATTGTGATGTATTTATCAGATGCATCAGGAACTCCATGGCGGCTCGAGCACCCGGGAACTCGATGGACCATGTGATACGTCCAAAACGTATCTATAATTTCTGCTTGCTCCATGCCTCTTTTGGGTGATATTGCTATGTTATTTATACACTTCCATACACTTTTGATCATATTTGGACTAACCTATTAACTCAGTGCACCCCAGTGCCAGTTTCTGTTTTCGGCTGTTTTTATATTTCAGGTTTTCACATTACGAGAACTGCCAGGAAAAATCCAGAAAAATTATATAAAAAATCAGCATTCCAGAAACTACCGTGCGCCCGAAGGACAGCCGGGGGGGGGGGGCACCAGGGCTCCAGGCGCCCTGGCGGCGCCCCCCCCTGGGCCGCGCCGGGGGGGCGCCTGGGCCCCCCGAGGCTCCTCCGATGCCCCCCTTTGGCATATATTTAAAGCATCTCGCAGAAACCCTGATTCCGGACCCCTTTTCTCCAGACGTGATTCCGATCTCCGCCGCCATCGCCATCAAGCTTCGGGGGACCAAAATTCCTGCGCTGGCACCCTGCCGGGACGGGGAAGTGCCCCCGAATTCATCTCCATCGACGTTGCTTCCTCCCTTCATGATGCGGGAGTAGTTCCTCCTCGGGGCTGAGGTTCTTACTAGTAGCTATGTGGTCAATTCTCTCTCCCATGATGTGATCTTCGTTGTGATCATAGGCTATGTTAATCTAGGGTGATCCCATGATATTTCCCCTTCCTCTATGTATTGGATTGATGTACCCACTTGTCTTTATCTAGTATAATCCCTGAGACCAAGGTGACAGCGGTCTATTGGATATGGATTAGAAGAATAATTTCATGAGTGATTTCCTTTTTGTGTGTTGATTGAAGATTGAGAGTCTCTTGGTGCTTGTCTTTGACTATCCTTTAGATATGTTGTGGTGATTGTGGGACTCTCTTTGGATGGCCGCGGTGACATTGGGAAATCCTTAGATTGAGAACTACGAACTTTGAGGTGTGCTTTTGTAGCCCTACATAATTCTCGTCCTCTCTTGACCACGAAGGAATGACCTCCGAGTGCGTCCCCTTTGCATGTTTTATGGGAAATATCATGTGATTCAATTATGTTAATGTTGTTGGGAGTTGCCACTAGTGAAACTATGAAGCCTAGGCCTTGTTTCCACCATTGCAATACCATTTGTGCTCACGTTTACCACTTGTTTGCTTGCTGCACTTTTTATTACAGATTTATATTACTTTGTTTTGCCATCCATATCACTTGTCATTTAACATCTCTTCGCCGAACTAGTGCACCTATACATCTAACAAGTGTATTAGGTGTGTTGGGGAGACAAGAGACTTCTTGTATCTTAGTTGCAGGGTTGCTTGAGAGAGACCATCTTCAACCTCTACTTCCCTGAGTTCGATAAACCTTAGGTCATCCACTTGAGGGAAATTGCTGCTGTCCTACAAACCTCTGCGCTTGGAGGCCCAACATAGTCTACAAGAGTAGAAGCGTGTGTAGACATCAAGCTATTTCTGGCGCCGTTGCCGGGGAGGTGAGCGCTTGAAGGTATATCTTTAGATCTTGCAATTAAATCTTTTTCTTTCTTGTTTTTATTTCACTAGTTATGCTTATGGACAACCTTGCTATTGGATCGTTGCTTGCGGGAAGACGCCCCACACCTGTGGTGGTTGCTCCTCCCCCTACTGAAATTGTGCCCTATAAAATACCAGCTGGTATTATCGATTATGTTTTGCCTGATCGTTATGCAGGAGACAGACATCCCGGTGAACACTTGCTATATCTGTCACAACTATGTTCCTTATTTAAGCTTGCAGGTGTATCAAGGGAGTTTGTCATGAGGAAATTGTTTGCCTTGTCACTGAAAGGAAACGCATTGGAATGGTATAGGCTACTAAATGACTCTCACCTACTGGAGTGGGAAGAGATCCAGTCTCTCTTTTACTCCAAGTTTTATCCTCTTCATGAAGTCCATGAGAATAGGAATTATGTTTATAATTTTTATCCTCATGACGGAGAGAGCATAGCTCAAGCTTGGGGGAGACTGAAAACGTTAATGCTAAAATGTCCTAACCATGGGCTCCCCAAAGATATGATTATTACTAATTTCTATGCGAGGCTTTCTCGACAGGATAAAGATTTGCTCGACGCTTCCTCTATGGGTTCTTTCACAAACAAAAAGATTGATGCTAATTGGGAACTCCTTGAAAGAATTCAACGCAACACTGAAGATTGGGAGATCGACAAAGGTAAAGAGTCAGGTATAATTTATGAGTATGATTGCATTAAGTCCTTTGTTGAAACTACAAGTTTTAAGAAGTTTAGTGCTAAGTTTGGGCTTGATTCTCAACTCCTTGTTGATTTCCTCAAATCTTTTGCTTCACATCTTAATATGCCTAAGGAGGATTGGATCAAGCATCATAAACCTTTTAAAGAGACTTGCAAAGAAAATGAAATTGTTCATGATGATTGCAACATGCATGATCCAATTCCTAAAAATGAAGTTTTATATAAGCATGTTAATTTTTGTGGAGTGGATAGACCTTGTGAAAGGCCTATGATTGAAGAAGAGAAGTATTGTAAGCAACATAAGCATGAAAGAACAATCACTTGGGTCAGAGATTTAAATGAAATTGCTAGAGAATTGTGTGACCTTTATCCTTTTACTTGTGAACTTTGCCGTATAGAGGGTCACTTTAATTTTCAATGCATGAACTTTCAAAACATAACTGTTAACCGGTTGTGTGATAACATGATCACCTCTGATCTTTATGATGAGCTTATGTTATTTTTGATGTGTGAAGAGTTATCAAAAAAGACTTCATGGCTAGATGTTAATGCCATAGGAATAAAAAACACTTTGCAAAATTGCCATCTCTATTGTGTTGTTAATTGCCATGAAAATGATTACATAGGTAAGATTATAAAGGAGGGAACTTTACCAAAGTATAAAAATGTCTCTTATATTTCTGCTAATAAAAAAGAGAGTTTCTCCCAAGTTTCCCCTATTGTTTCTAATGATAAACTAGGATATGTGGAGAAGCTTCATCTCCAACCACTCCCTCCTAAGGTTAAGACGAAGAAAAAGAAGAGGAGGAGGAAGAGGAGCAAGAAAGAAGAAGAATGGGTATCAACCTGGCCTGAGCATATTCCTCCCATCAACTTTTATCCTAACGATTGTAAGTTTAAAGAAGAAGGTGAAGTTTATTGCCTTAATTATCATCTTGATGATACGTCCGTAGGTACTATTGAAGATGATTTTGATTATGATATGCATGTCACTTATTGTGATTGGGAAAATGATGATAATGCTACTTATGATCTTGAAAACCTTTTTGGTACCAACTCTGAAAGTGATGATATGGGAAGCTCTAAGCTTGGGGATGATAGGATTGCAAACCCTTTACCCACTAGTGATGTGATAATTGATAATTCTTTTGCTAGTAAGAATAAAGACAACATGATTACAAATATAGTTGCTAGCAATGATAATGCTCTTCTCTACTATGATGATGTCATAACTCCAACCTATAGTGATTATAAAGGTACCTATGACATAAGGAGAAATTATCCTTATGAAACTTGTCATAATCATGGAGGGAATTACTCCCTTGTTGAACATCACCCTCCTAATACACAAGTAATCTATAGTGTTCAAGTTGTTTATGATAGTCCTACTCCCACTATTACCAATGAGAAAGATTATGCTTATGTGGAGAGTAAGAGTACCTTTTTGCATGTGGATCATGGTAACAATGCTTTATGTGATGCTTATATTGTTGAGTTCATCCATGATGCCACTGAAATTTATAATGAGAGAGGGAGACTTGCTTTTAAATATCTTAATAATAAGAAGTTTCCTCTCTTTATGGTGAATATTTTGAAGTTATGCTTGTTTTGCCTTCCTATGCTAGTTGCTTTGTGCTTCAATGAATTATTCTATTGCAGTATTCCTATGCATAGGAAGCATGTTAGACTTAAATGTGTTTGGTATTTGCTTCTTGATGCTCTCTTTTGTTCTTCAGCTCTTATTCCTACGAGAGCATCATTAAAGTCTTAAGCCTATCTTTATAGCTATAAAGAAAGAGCTCTAGGGAGACAACCCTTGTTATGTTTACTTTCAGTTTTAGTGGTCTTGATGTTTGTTACTAATGTAGCAACATCATTGTATCTTTATTTTTCAGCTTTGTGCCAAGTTTAGCCTCTGATTGCAAGAAAGTTCAAAAGTTGTGACGTGCTGTCCACGAAACAGATTCTGTCCTTGGATAGAAAAATTCGTATAAAATCGCCAGATCATCTTTTTGGTCTGAATTTTTTCGACAACGTGCTCTATATAATTGTCTTTCATGCCTCTGTTTTGAGTGTTTTGATTAGAGTTGCAGAAGTGCCCCGGAAAAATCATTTACTACCTGTTGTTCTGTTTTTCACAGATTCTGTCCTGTTTTGCCTTTCCTTCATTTTGCAGACCTAGAGCTTGCTTTTTCTTTGCAAAAACCTTTTGGCAATCTTGAGAAACAGTAGAACTTCAAGAATATCTTTATTCCCAGCAAGGAACAATTATTTTATTATGGGTACTAACCTCGCTAATCAGATTATGATGAGTTATGTATGAAGGGAGTTTTCAAGTGTGCGAGGGAAGATGATAAAAAGATTCAGGAGTGTCAAACGCTCAAGCTTGGGGATGCCCCCATGCTCCCCCAAGAAATATTCAAGGAGACTCAAGCGTCTAAGCTTGGGGATGCCCCCGTGCATCCCCTTCTCCATCAACATTATCAGTTCGTCCTTCGTTCCACTATATTTTAATCACTTTATGTGTTATGTGTTATGCTTGGAGCGTCTTGTTTTAGTTTTCCTTTTAGTTTTCTTTAGCTTTTCATAACGAGTCGGAACTCAGCTTTCTTTATGTGGGGGAGAAACACGCTCCACTTCTACCTAGAACATAACATAGAATTTGCATGTCTATCTTTGATGTGTTTGTTCTTTGTCTTTTAATAGCTACTATCATGCTTAGCTCTTAACTTTCATGCTTATCTTTTTAAAGAGCTTTTGTTTAGTTGGTTGCTTGAACTCTCTTTAGTTATCATGTTTATCTTATTAAGAGAGTTTTCTTCTGTTGCATTGGTTGATATGTCTATGATAAAGATGCTACGTGCATAATGGCGCTTAGTAGTTCATGTTTTCTTATGGTTAGTCTCAAATAGCTGGGGGGTTCCCAATGTGTTATTGGAGTACCAACATGATTTGTTTGCCTATGATGTGGTATGGTTTAGTAATATCTTCCTTCAAAGAATTTATTTGGATTGACTTGGCGTATGCTCACGCATATTTAAGACTGTAAAGAAAGTCTGTCAAGCCTTGATGATCTTTTGTTTCTGAGTAGCGATATAACTTCCATGCCTGATTCAATGTTGCTTTGTCGCTCTGCATGATTATGACCGCCATTGCTCTCTTAGTTGGTCGCTCCCCGTCTTCTGCTAACCTTCGCCTGTACTAAGCGGACTGACTGCTTGTGCATCCACATCCTTTTAATCCAGTTATGCCATATGAGTCCACCATATCTTCCTACATGGTATTTACCTGCCATTCCTAACGGAGACTTGCATGTACCATCTCGAAATTATTCAAAGAAAAAGCATTCCTATTTTGTGCCTCTGTTTTAAGTTCATGAGGAAGTAGTAGTTAATTCATGATCTTTTTAAGTTGGACAAGCTTCACCCCGGGATTGCATGTATAATGTGCAAACCCATAATACGAGAAGGAACTGGCATTGAGTGCGCCCGGCTCAAAAAGATAATATAACAAACAAACCCTCCTTCACGCTTTGTTCATGAGAAATCAGAAAACTTTGGCAGTGATAAACAAAGGAGATTAAGAGGATGTGATCGTCCTCATTCGGGAGCCGTTCCTCGAAACTTGTCCATCTCAAGAAGTGATTGAGTTGTCTGCTAGCATTCGTTGACGAAACATGCATGATCTAAAAAAAATTATTACCTCTGTTTTAAAACCAAGAGCTCTGGTACATGTTTTGTCTTTGTTTTCGACTACGGGTTTTCAACCTTGCCAACAAAAGCCACGGTTCGAGAGTCTCCACCTTCTTTTAAAAGCACCAACTACTGAGAGCATGATTGTCATTCTGAGTGTAATGTGCATTGTCCCAAAGTAGCATTGTCTTTTGCATGACTGTGATATCGTTTATTTTGAAATCATTGTATCTAGTCATCACTTAAACCTTGGAGGTGCCCCTGTATTTACGTTTTGCTTCACTAAAGGGGGCAAGCTAGATATCACTTTATCATATTTGCACATCATGTTCATTACAAATCTATTTGATGTTTCAATATCATATTGTAAAACTTTCAGTTCTTTGTGATTTTCTCATGAGGCAACTTAATTACTATAGATTCATTGTCTCAGCAAGCTTTTGTCATATGACTATGAAAAAGTCCTATATGGTTAATAGCATGTCACCACAGAAATTATCCTTGTTATCATTTACCTACTCGAGGACGAGCAGGAATTAAGCTTGGGGATGTTGATACGTCCAAAACGTATCTATAATTTCTGCTTGCTCCATGCCTCTTTTGGATGATATTGCTATGTTATTTATACACTTCCATACACTTTTGATCATATTTGGACTAACCTATTAACTCAGTGCACCCCAGTGCCAGTTTCTGTTTTCGGCTGTTTTTGTATTTCAGGTTTTCACTTTACGAGAACTGCCAGGAAAAATCCAGAAAAATTATATAAAAAATCAGCGTTCCAGAAGCTACCGTGCGCCCGAAGGACAGCCGGGGGGGAGGGGGCCACCAGGGCTCCAGGCGCCCTGGCGGCGCGCCCCCCTGGGCCGCGCCGGGGGGGGCGCCTGGGCCCCCTGAGTCTCCTCCGATGCCCCCCTTTGGCATATATTTAAAGCGTCTCGCAGAAACCCTGATTCCGGACCCCTTTTCTCTAGACGCGATTCCGATCTCCGCCGCCATCGCCATCAAGCTTCGGGGGACCAGAATTCCTGCGCCGGCACCCTGCCGGGACGGGGAAGTGCCCCCGGATTCATCTCCATCGACGTTGCTTCCTCCCTCCATGATGCGGGAGTAGTTCCTCCTCGGGGCTGAGATTCTTACCAGTAGCTATGTGGTCAATTCTCTCTCCCATGATGTGATCTTCGTTGTGATCATAGGCTATGTTAATCTAGGGTGATCCCATGATATTTCCCCTTCCTCTATGTATTGGATTGATGTACCCACTTGTCTTTATCTAGTATAATCCCCGAGACCAAGGTGACAGCGGTCTATTGGACATGGATTAGAATAATAATTTCATGAGTGATTTCCTTTTTGTGTGTTGATTGAAGATTGAGAGTCTCTTGGTGCTTGTCTTTGACTATCCTTTAGATATGTTGTGGTGATTGTGGGACTCTCTTTGGATGGCCGCGGTGACATTGGGAAATCCTTAGATTGAGAACTACGAACTTTGAGGTGTGCTTTTGTAGCCCTACATAATTCTCGTCCTCTCTTGACCACGAAGGAATGACCTTCGAGTGCGTCCCCTTTGCATGTTTTATGGGAAATATCATGTGATTCGGTTATGGTAATGTTGTTGGGAGTTGCCACTAGTGAAAGTATGAAGCCTAGGCCTTGTTTCCACCATTGCAATACCATTTGTGCTCACGTTTACCACTTGTTTGCTTGCTGCACTTTTTATTACAGATTTATATTACTTTGTTTTGCCATCCATATCACTTGCCATTTAACATCTCTTCGCCGAACTAGTGCACCTATACATCTAACAAGTGTATTAGGTCTGTTGGGGACACAAGAGACTTCTTGTATCTTAGTTGCAGGGTTGCTTGAGAGAGACCATCTTCAACCTCTACTTCCCTGAGTTCGATAAACCTTAGGTCATCCACTTGAGGGAAATTGTTGTTGTCCTACAAACCTCTGCGCTTGGAGGCCCAACATAGTCTACAAGAGTAGAAGCATGTGTAGACATCACCATGCAACCCCCTTCACCGCAAGAGATTTTCCCACGGTTCGCCTCCAGGGAAGAATGCATGATCAAACTTCACTCGCCCGCCACAACTCCTCACCTTCTACATTTACTGGGTGCACTACCGGTACTGCGGGAAAGCACCCGACCTGATCTAGGGCGCAGGACGCTGGTGATGTCTCGTGCCAGGTCTCAGGCTTGCTCCGTCCATGGCGTACAAGCATCCGTGCACGCCAGGGCCCATCGGCCAGTGATGAGGACATCAATACCACTGTTACACCCACAACACCTTCCACTATACATACTGGACCAATTACTAGAGCTCGCGCATGCCAATTAAGTTACCAGGTACTTTCATTTCTTGGTAATGATTCTAATTTATATGAGAACATGATGCTGCCTAAATGGGATACATTTGCCTTGCTTACAAATGAAGGGCCTAACTTGGATAATAAGGATGAACATTGGAGCAAGATCAAGCATGGAGATGAGGGAATGCGCAAGGGGAACAAGAACGTAGTTTCAATTGGTGATTTGAGGACTCTGAAGCCACCATAATGAGTGCATGAAGGTTGGGCGAAATATAAAAGATACTACTTCATAAATTTCGTCCAGAGGCTATTATAGGTGCTGCGTATCCTTATTATTGGGCCAGGCCCATGTAATTTCGAAATACTTCAGTATATGATGTTTTTAGAGTCTGTATGTGTGGGGAAACAGAGTTAGGGCTGGTTTTAGACCCCTCCTCGAAGGGGTCACGAAATTCCCCTCTACTCCTCAATATATACAGCCCTTAGGGCAGCGTTTGGACTTTGGGGTTTTGTTTAGATTAAAGTTCGTCATTGCTGCAACTTCGTGTACTTCGTTTGTGTTCAACGACCAGAAAAAGGCATCACAAAACCCCACTTTGATCAATAAAGTTTTCCTCTTAAATTCGCAATCCAGATTGCAATCTCGGTTTCTTGCTTGTTCTTCGTTTGCCTGCAGGAAATAGACCCTCGTGGTCAGGTTGATCGTGCTCCGACTTGGTCAATAACCTCTTCAGAGTTGGTTTAATGATTGCTAAGGTGTGACGTCCTCGCACGTTCGTAGTCAGCTCGTCAAAGTCTACTCCACCAAAAATGATAGCCACCATCTCATCGAAAGGCGGGGCACCTTTGCCTTTATCATTCAGGTCCATATGGCAATGTATATTATAATTTTATTGTCCCTTGTGGACGCATGGCCTGCCACAATCATTCAATTTAGCGAATCACAAAGCTATTATGGACGAATGTGATACCAAGATGCTGTGAGCTCATGATTACAACTCTACGTCATTCAATCCATATACAGTCGCTGAATCTTTGTTTCCTTTACCACTGCATATTGCCGAGATGCCTTAATATTTTAAGTTGTGCAATACGTAAATATTAAACCACATTGTTAACTTGGATATATGATTTATGTAGGGAGAGTTGTAATTCGCATATGTTGAGCTGAATGGAAGTCTCGGATGCCAGCATGAGGAAAATGGACCCATGAAGATGCAACATAAACAACTTGAAGACATCAAGAATGCCTTGGCTGGGGAACAAGAGGCTAAAGCTGTCAAGGAGGTCTTGTCAGATCAAAATGAGGAGTCTGAAGCTGTCATGGGGACGTACATTATTAGTATGAAGAGGCTGAACCTGGCAAGGAGGCCCTAGCAGAGGTGCATGAGGAGTCAAGACCACTAGTGGAGAAACGACTAATCACAACTTCCGTTTGTGGCGCACCATTTCTCATCAACACCGGCACTATTTTTACCGAATAGTGTTGGCGTCTGCCAAATTGGTACGACAGCTATAAGTTGCTATTGCTGACGCTGGCAGTACATCCGACGCCACTACTATGTGGGCCCAGTTGTCGTGACCAGTTGTAGTATATTGCTGTCGTGCGATTCATGAGCACGTCATAGATACATAACTTTGTGCTGACGTGTCTTCTCCCGGAACGCCAACACGAAGTTGTGCATATATATATATATATAGATGTTGTTGGAAGCCGATCCCTTGTGTGTGTTCTCAAATATATACATTCACACTTCCATTCTCCACAAAATTCTACTCCCTCTTAGTCAGCTTCTTTGGTGATAATGGATCCACCGGAGATTGTCGAATCAACACGAGCTGCCCGTTCGAGCCCACGTCGGCGGAGCGTGTCGCAAGTTTGGGACTCTGCCGCCTTGGCCGAGCTCTCATCTGGCCCCATTGGCCACGACATGTGCTTGCCACGACCAATGTAGCCAGCCCTGTCTGGCGAATCATTCCGCTTCAGTGCGACGTCCCTTCGATGATTCGGCAGCTATGCTACCGGCGCTGAAGCTGCCAAGAATCGAGCGAGGGCACCTGTGCTGCTTTTTTGCGGTTGTGGACGCCCTGCTGATAAGCATATGTCGCACAGACAAAGTAATCCAGAGCGAGAGTTCTACATCTACAATAACCATGGAGAGGTAATATGACAGAAAATACCTCGATATTCTGCTAACTTGCATAATTCACGATCATTAATATATATATATGTGTGTATTGTGATCCATAGGCGTTAGGGACAAAATATTGGTACACATGGATATGTGCTGATCTCGTGCAGAAGTACGTGAGTGATTTGCTTGAGTACTCCATTTGTGAACTAAGACAACAAATAGATGAGATGCAGCTGAAGACTGATGTGATGCGCGGCCAAATCCAAAAATTCAAGATGATTCGATATGCCCTTTTAGCTGGTGTTATGTTTGGCCTCGTTCTCCCTGCTGGATCGGTGGCAACTTTTTTTTCCTCGTAGGAATCATTACACTGATGATGTTCTTAGTGTAGATCAAGAGCGTGTGTAGTACTAGAAGTTATATATATGTGTTATTATTTTTATCCATCACCTATTATATATCTATACTAGATTAATGAGATCGATCGATGTTGGCCGGTGTTCTCTAATTATTGGTTTCCATGGTATTGTTACATATTTACACAAAATAACTAATTAATACAAATAACAATATAATAATCAATAGGTAAATGAAGCAAAATAATAATAAACTAAACATCTATATAAATAAAAATAACAATACGTCTAACACATGATTATAAGTAAAAAACAATATGTGTAGCAGATAGCAATGACGTTGGCCGCGTAGGCTAACGCCAGCAATTACCCCGCCGCCCCCCGCATGAGCTATTTATCAACTAAATTTAAAAAACACCCACAATCATCGATCCCCTAAATCGCCGCCGCCCCCGTCGCCCTCGCCTTCATTGCTTCCACCGGCTCCGCCGCCGCCTCCGCCTCCACCGCCGAAGTCCCCGCTGCTGTTGCCGTCGCCTCCGTCGGAGCCCCTGCCGCCGTCCCCGTCCCCGTCGTCTCCGTCGAAGCCCTCATTGTCGTCGCCTCCGCATCCACACTGGCCACCGCCCCGGGCCCCGTCGCCCGCGACGCCTCCTCGCCATCTACCGTCGTCGCAGGTGAGTTCTACTTAGTGTGCTTTTATTGTATTTCTAGTAGTGTACTTGTGGTGAAAGAATGTAGTGTAGTTGTAGACTACGATTTTAGATAGTGTACTTTTATTGTATTTCTAGTAGTGTACTTGTGGTGAATTTAGTGTAGTTGTAGACTATGATTTTAGATAGTGTAATTTTATTGTATTTCTAGTAGTGTACTTGTGGTGAAAGAATGTAGTGTAGTTGTACACTACGATTTTAGACAATGTAATATTTTTGTATATGTAGTAGTGTACCATGTGGTGAAAGAATGTACACAATGTAGTTGTAGACTACGTTTTATGCATTGTAGGTTTTGCATGTAGTCGTTATATGCCCATTTTTACCAATTTATTAGTTATATATATGCGTCGTCACAGATGGCCTCGAAGTTTCGTGGTGTGCGATAGAATGGAAATAACTACTATGCCATCATTAGGAACGACAATTTCGTCCACGAACTTGGTCATTGGGACACCCCGGAGTTAGCGGCACGCGCTTATGATGCCATGGCAGTATAGTTCTTTCAGTAAGGGGCTAATCTGAACTTCCCTGAGTGTCGTGAGTTCGCGATGTTCGTCGCGCCCGAGGACGGTTGAGGAGAAGGAGAGCAAAGAGGCTGAGATGCAGTTCTTTGACCCATTGGTAAGCAAGCTTGCGAGAGATGACAAACTCGTGGAGGCCAACAAGATGATGTTACTTCAGTATTCAGCCGGGAAGAGCGCAGAGGAGCATCCCATAGACTAGGATGCCTTGGAGCGTGAGGAGGAGGGTTAGCAGGGGTGTTGTCGTAGGTCGACTAGGCACGACTACGAGGCCGGTCCCTCTGGCCACTAGCTTAGCGCGCCCTACCTATTTCATATGAAATGTTTAACTTTATGCATGTTTTATGTTTGAACTACGCATGGTTTGTAAAACTGTTTTATTGCAACTACGTATGTGTTAATAAATAGATGGGCGGATAGCGCTGGTTCATACTAACTGTTTATACGTCTTCCAATGCAAAGGTGCTTAGATGAGGAGTTAAGTATATTAAATGCATTAGCAACTGATCAAGTCCCCAATGCAAAGATGCTAAGCTTTTGGGTGCGAAGCTCCATGCATTTAATTAGCTATAGACTCAGAATTGTGCTTTCACCTAGGTACACGTGCTTAGCACCATTTCTTCCTAGGGTCACCATACTACTCTCTCTCTCTTCCATGCATTTCTATTGCATTATATTTATGTGCATCTTAATTATGTATGCTTATTTTTCTCAACTTCATGCATGAAAGATATAAATGGATGCTCCATGTGAGACCCGTGGTTCGGTGAGATGCCAAAGGGATAAGAAGTTCTTCATAGATCTGCCGAATGATTTCCTCACTAGGACAATATTTTTTAGTTGAACATGTTTTGATTGAGTTTCATGCATGTATACGGTTGTGCCCAAAAATGTGTAACTAGCTAGCTACTTCTTTCTTTCAATTTTGCTCAGGTCATCCCTTGCGGGGCAAGGCGTGACTTCTTAGAGAATTTTAAAGTTTTAGTAGATGCCACCATCACATTCCAGTGCACTCTCATGAAGATGCTGACGGCCAAAAAATTCAATTGTCTTGTCACCAACAACGCAAATCACACCTACTTCGGTTGCCCTGGTTGGAAAGCTCTTGCAGATGCTTACGAGATGGAAGCCGGGGAGAGAGCCACGTTCTACCTCGACTATGATCATGACAAGATCATGGTCTACTACAATCTTGCTGACAGCGATGATGGTGCACTTACTCCGGACTATGACCATGACTCCGCCCGTCGAAAAGTCGTAGTTAGCTAGTTGGCATGCATTGAAGATATCATGTTATTATCACCTCTATTTATTTGAACTTGTACATTCATATGTGTGTTACTTTGACTACTTTGTTGAACTATATCAATAAGTGCATTGTTGAACATAAATGTTGTCATTGGGTCTATTTATAATTGATTTAGTGACTATTCTTAAACTGGATTATGCTGTCATTCTGGCTGAAATCGCTGCTGTACAACTTTTATTTCAAATTCGAAAATCAAAGTACTGGCATCGAGCAAACATGGAACGTCACAACTGATTACTAATACTGCTGGCGTGGACAACGCGACACACCATTACCGTCCAAAATACTGATGGCGTAGGTGCCAACGCCAACGCTAATTTTTAACACGGGCGCCATATTGATGGCGTCGGGTGCCTACACCACCAAGGCTTTTCTCCACTAGTGCTAGGAGGCCCTGGCAAAGTAGTATGAAGAGCCCGAAGCTAGTAAGGAGGGTCTGCCAGAGCATCAGAAAGACCTTGAAGTTGTCAACACGGCCCTGGTGTAGCAATATGAAGAGCCTGAAGCTAGCAAAGAGGCCCTGCCAGAGTGGTAGGAAGATCTTGAAGTTGTCAACAAGGTTGTGGCCGAGCAGTATGAAGAGCCTGAAACTGGCAAGGAGGAACTGCCGGAGAAGGGAGACCTTGAAGGTGTCAAGAAGGCCCTAACAAAGTAGTAGGAAGAACCATAATCTATCAAGACGACCCTTGTAAAGCAGCAACAAGAACTCGAATCAACAGGAAGGGTCTGCCAAAGTAGTAGGAAGAACCATAAGCTATCAAGACGACCCTCGCAAAGCACCAACAAGAACTTGAATCTAACAAGAAGGGCCTGCCACAACACAAGGATGAACTTGATGGTCTTTAATTGGCCCTAGTAGACTATAATGAAGAAGTTGTAATGCCCTATTAGACATGCACGAAGAACTAAAGTTGTCATCAAGGTCATTCGAGAGCAGCTGGATGTAGTTGAAGCTGACAAGTATTTTATTTTGTTGTGCGATACTTTGCCCCATGGTTCTTAATTGTAATGTCGCAAATTATGAATCAAAGCGGTGAATGCAAATAATAAAATTTATTCCAATTTGGCAACAAATCTATACATAATAATAAGGTAGGTGTGTTTCTCCGGATTTTTTGGTCCGTTCACCTCAACGTTTCATTCGTCTAATACACACGAGGTGGCGCTAATTCAGTAATAAATTCGCAGTTCAAAAAACTCGGTTGGGCCTTGCCCGTGGTCTAATGGACCATCTGTACCAGAACTTCAAAAAGGAACAAAGCTTGGAGGGCCTAATGGGCCAGCTGTACCGTAATTATGGGCTAGTTGTACCAGAATTTCAAAAAGCTAAAACATTGATCGATCTGTGGTGGGCCGGCCCACGTGCGAGTGCCCTATTTTTTATTTTGCTTTTTTCTTTTCCAATTTATTTTATATACCTTCAACAATTTGGGATGTCAAATAATTCATGATTTTTAACATTTGTTTTTGAAAAAAATGTTCAAGAAATCATAAAATATTCGCGGATGTATTTTTTATGATTTTAGAAAAACGTTCGTATATTCAAAAACTATTCACGGTTTGGAACAATGTTTGCGTATTAAAAAAATGTTCATCAATTTTAGTAAAAATCACTAATGCATATAGTGTACATTAAATTTTGAACCAATTGTTAAAAAAAAAACAATGTTCACTAATTTTGTAAAAAAGTTCATGATTTCATGAAAATGTTCAAGATTCAAAACAATGATCCCGCTTTTTGTAAAATGCTCAAGAATTTGAAAAATTCTCACTATTTCAAAAACAATCATGTTGTCAAAAAAATGTTCAAGAGTTTGAAAAAGGTAACAATTAAAAAATGGTCCAAGAAACCATTAAAAAGTAATGGATGTAGCAAATCTTCGTGATTTTAAAAACTACTCATGATTTGGAATATTGTTCGCCTATCCAAAAAATGTTCATCAATTTTAATAAAAATCAATGATTCAGATACTATAGATGAACATTTATAAAAATGTTACAAAAATCGCAATTTTTGAAAAACGTTGTTTAATTTTGTGAAAATGTCTATTAATTCAAAAATGTTCATGATTCAAAACAATTATTGCGATTTTTAAATGTTCAAGAATTTGGAAAACTGTCAAGATTTTTAAAAATTGTTCAATAGTTTGTTAAAATGTCATGATTTGTACAAAATATTCAGGATTTAAAAAAAGGTTCAAGAATGTGAAAAATTCTCATCATTTCAAAAACAATGTTCAAGAATTTGAAAAAATGTTCAGGATTTCAAAAATATATACACAAATTTGGAAGATATTTGCGAAAAAGTAAAAATAAAAAGGGAAAACATAAAATAGATGAAAGAGGAAAAATCAAAAAGAAAAACATAAAGAAAAAATAAAAAAACAAAGAAAAAACAGGAAGAAAAAAGGAAGGAAAGAAAGGAAATTGGTTTGCGGAAGGTTTTGGGTTCTAGAAATTGGCAGGCCCAAATGCTTATCGAGCGCTGGAGGGGTGCGTGTTGGGTCGTTCCTGGGCGACCTGCGCGCCAAATAGGAGATGACATGAATCTGAATCAATTAAGAAAAAGAATGTGGCTATTCCATCAAAAACCGATTGTGTGGGTGTGAAGTGGAAAAATCTCGTGCTGGCTGGCAGCGGACATAGGACTGAAAATCGAACGCACGACCTCTCCTTGAATCCATGTGATTAGACGTGCTGAGTAAACCTATGAGTTTGCGAGGAAGTAGGGTGGGCCTACTAATCTAATTATCAGTGCACTGTTGGCCTTTAATTTTCTTTTTTGAGGGCCAATGACAGTGGGAAAGGCTCCCACTGAGTTTTTATCTATTTATTTGGAAAAAATGTGTAAGAGTCATATATGCATGCTATTTACACTATGTTTGCCTTTCCTTATCGGCCATGGATGGGCCTTTTCTTATCGACCACGATCCAGGGAAAAAAATTGCTAGCGCTGGGGATCAAACACATGATTGTTACCGTTGAAACGCGGCTGCAGCAACCAACTCGGCCATCAACTTTTGATGTTAAATAATCTCACCTTGCCCCTTTAGACAAATTCCTTTGAGTTTATATAGGATTAAAACTTCCTTGGAATATCAGCATGACGTCTGAAAGTGGCAAAAGGCCTCGAAGGATGGATTCAGATAACTTAAACAGAATTGCGGCAGTCTTTGGGGCTACTTAAAAAAAGGATGATTTGAAAAGGAATTGTTGGCTATCTTCAAGTTGGGGCTATTAAGAAGGAATGACAAATTTCAAACGGAGTTGTTCATAGGAAAGATTTTTTAGGATCAAGGGGGCTTGCAAGGAGGAGGTTTGTAGTTCGAACCAGTAACGCAACATCCACACCAAAAAAATAGCATGGGTTGAAAACAGTTTTTATTTGATTCATTTTTCTAGAGCATCAATCTCACCATCTATTTATTCAAAGTTGTTAGTAATCTCTGATGCCACAACATGCAAGATACATTCAGGTGGGGCGACATCCCAAACTTGATAGTGTTCATTATTCACGCCCAATTTAGCTAGCACATGTGTAGCACTATTCGCCATTTGTCGAGCCCATGTAACTTTGTATTTCTGTCTAGACCACAATATCTTCTTTAGGTCTTCAATCAGAGGCCCTTTAGCCGACATGTTCTTTTTCCTTTCACATAACATGCCCACCACTTCTTTGTTCATTTCTTCTTCCTTTCCATGATTCAATTGTTCATTTTGCAAAGACGTGTACAGGCACACTCCCTAACATAAAAAAAAGGAAGGATGACAAAGCGTGATATTCAGTGCAACAATCAAGTAGATGGGCACCATGAGAATACATCTCCTCTCCCATTCACTATATGAAGAACTCCAAATCCAGTTAATACACGGAGCTAGTTACTCACGAACACCCCCCTAAAAAAGGTTGCTCAAGAATCGTATTCACACATGTAAAATGTGTTTGTGACTTCTGAAAAATAGCACTCCCTCCGCTCACTTTTATAAGTAGCCTGAGACAACTGAAATTGAGTTTTTTTGCATGCTGTCTAAAACGTCTACAACACCTAATAAAAGTGAACATAGGGAGTATGTAATTTTCAAAAAATGTTCATACAATTAAAAAATTTGTGTAGTTTTAAGATAAGTGTTCACGTATTAAAGTAATGTTCATATAATTAAAAAAATCAACCATATCTAAACTTAAATGTAACTCAAAAATATGTTCTTGTGCTTAAAAATATATTCACAGTTTTAAGAATATATTCATTATTTCGGTGCAATTTCAAAAGGATTTACGTGTTTCAAAAAGAATATTGATACATTAAAAATACAAATACATAGTTTAAAAGTGAGCGGGCGTATGAGGGATGATGTATGGACTAGTGTAGGTTCTATCTTGGGAAGGAAGGTCGTCACATCCAACTCGACAAGATTAGTTTCGAAAGTATTAAACATGCACATGCGATGACAAGGTTCAATGACAAATGTGTCATGCGATGGTTGAGATCATTGGTACCTCCTTTTAGTGATGGGGTAATGGAACAGAAAAGTGTATCCCCCCACCTAATTCCCCAGAGGTGACCCTGGGTTATCGAACCCACGAGAGGAAGATTCCCTTGGAGCGATGGTCTCTAGCAAGCTTTCGTTAAAAGATCAATTCCAGCTTTTCACTGGATCTATCAAGCAAACAACGATTCAAATACTTATAATAGAAGAGGTACATGTATGACGTCTTAATACTTACAACCTTGGGTTTGTGTTGGCACCAGGTATGATCTTAATTTGTGCGCTTGAAGTCACCCATCGAGATGTGCTTGTTATGAACCAGAGTAGGGGATGTCTCCAAATAACAACTTGACCGACATGAGTCCTGCATCAAGAATCAGTTGTCCTACCACATACCCTATTCGTCGCGTGGTGTTGCCTCAATAATTCATATAATCAAATTAGACAAGAGCTTTGGGCGTTTAATGACTGCACCTCATGAATCCCTAAGGATTGGATCCGTGTTACCGTTCTGAACCTTACTATCCTCAGTGTTCCTTATAACACTTCATGTTCTCATGTAGCCTTACCGTGGCCCAATCTCCAAGATCCTTGATAACCCCAGGGATGAAGATCACGAATAAGACAAGATACATTTATAGAATAAATTTATTTCACCCATATAAGACGATTATTTAAAGCCCTTCCATGGATCCCCACAACAAATACATAGGGTTGCAAGGCCTATGCCTCAACCCATGCCTTACCGAACTACTCACACATGGAGATCAGATCGCAAGAAGAACACAACTTGAAAGTTTATTGATTCCAAATATATCTTACAATGGATGCCTTGTGCAATGCACGATTACATGTATGAACTAGATGTGGAAGCACAGGTGGTGATGGAAATGTCGGCAGCTAGGGTTTGTGGATGATGATCAAGATGGCTCTGTTCTGGCTTCGTTCTACCCTCCCATGTTGACATTTTGATGGGCCCGTCTTTATAAAAGTTGTTCAGGTGGGCGATCTACCTCAAAATCTGATAGGGGCAAAGGTGTCCCATCTTTCGATGAGTTGGTGGCTATCGTTTTCGATGGAGTAGACTTTGACGATCTGACTACGAACGTGGGAGGACGTCGCGCCTTAGCAATCGCTAAACCAGCTCCGAGAGGTTATTGATCACGCCGGACCACGATCAACCTGACCACGAGGGTCTATTTCCTGCAAGTAAATGAAGAACAAGCAAGAAATTGAGATTGCAATCTGGATATTGCGAATATAAGAGGAAAACTTATTGATCAAGGTGGGGTATTGTGACGTCTTTGTCTGGTCGTTGAACACAAACGAAGTATGCGAAGTTGCAGCTATGGTGAACTTTAATCTAAACAAAACCGAAAGTCTAAACGATACCCTAATGGTTGTATATATGGAGAAAGATACTGGGAATTTCGTGGCCCCTTGGAGAAGGGGTCCGAAACCAACCCTAACTATGTTTTCCCCACACATACGGACTCTGAAAAGAACCTATACTTTAGTATTTCGAAATTACAAGGGCATGGCCCAAAAATAAGGTGACGCAACACCTAAAATAAGCTATGGACAAAATTTATGAAGGGGTATCTTGAATATTTCGTTCATGTCCTTGGAAGTCATCACAGTGGCTTCAAAGTACTCAAATACGCACTAACGCCGTTCTGGATCCCTTCACGCGCGGCTTCATCTCCATGCTTGATCCTACTCTAGTGTTCATCCCTCTTGTCCATACTAGGCCCTTCATTAGTAATCAACACAAATGTATCCAATTTAGGCAGCGTCATATTCTCATGAACAATAGAATAATTACCAAGAAACGAAAAATACCTGGTAATTTAATTGGCGTGCGCAAGCTCTAGTAATTGGTCCAGTATGTATAACAGTAGGGCAGTGGGTGTAACAATGGTATTGATGTCCTCCTCATCCTCCCCTTCTTGAAATGAAGTGGTCCTCGACGGAAGCTCATCATCCTCACCCAAATAAGGCTTCAAATCTGCAATGTTAAAAATGGGACTAACCCCAAAATCTGCAGGCAGCTCAAGTTTATATGCATTATCATTTATTTTCTCTAACACCTCAAAAGGACCATCAGCACGTGGCATTAGCTTTGACTTGCACAAATTAGGAAACCTATCCTTACGCAAATGTAACCAAACAAGATCTTCAGGTGAAAAGACAACACGTTTTCTACCCTTATCTCCAGCAAGTTTATATTTAGCATTCATGCGCTCAATATTTTCCTTAGTTAACTCATGCATTTTTAAGATCAATTCAGCATGTTGTTTAGCATCAAAATTAACCTTCTCTGAAGATGGAAGAGGCAACAAATCAATAGGTGCATGAGGTAAGAAACCATACACAATTTCTAAAGGGCAGATCTTAGTAGTAGAATGCAGCGAACGATTATAAGCAAATTCAATATGAGGCAAGCATTCTTCCCACATTTTCTTGTTATTCTTCAAAAGAGCCCTAAGCATAGTAGAAAAAGTTCTATTAACTACTTAGTTTGTCCATCAGTTTTGGGGTGACATGTAGTACTAAAAAGCAGTTTAGTCCCCAACTTATCACATAAACATCTCCAAAAATGGCTAAGAAATTTAGTATCACGATCTGAAACAATAGTATTTGGCACACCATGCAAGCGAATAATTTCACGAAAGAATAAATCAGCAACATTAGAAGCATCATCACTTTTATGACATGGTATGAAGTGTGCCAT
The DNA here is from genome assembly GCA_902687465.1 of Secale cereale. NCBI lineage: Eukaryota > Viridiplantae > Streptophyta > Magnoliopsida > Poales > Poaceae > Secale > Secale cereale. The sequence continues at coordinate 298,848,042 of LR738714.1, forward strand.
TTTTAAAAATCTATCTACGACAACAAATATGCTATCCCTCCCCTTCTTTGTTCGAGGTAAACCCAAAACAAAGTCCATAGATATATCTTCCTAAGGAACACTAGGTATAGGCAAAGGCATATATAAACCATGAGGATTGAGTCATGACTTAGCTTTTTGACATGTAGTGCAACGAGCAAAAAAACGCTCAACATCCCGTCTCATCTTTGGCCAAAAGAAATGTGTAGCAAGTACGGCCTCCGTCTTCTTGACGCCAAAATGTCCCATTAATCCACCTAAATGCGCCTCCTGCAACAACAAAAGATGAACGGAGCTAGCTGGAATGCATAGCTTGTTAGCACGAAACACAAATCCATCATTAACGACGAACTTGTTCCAAGTTCTTCCTTCTTTACAATTCTGCAATACATTATTAAATTCAGCATCATGCACATATTGATCTTTGATGGTCTCCAAACCAAATATTTAAAGTCAAGTTATGAAAGCATAGTATAACGACGAGACAATGCATCAGCAATAACATTTTCTTTACCCTTCTTTTGTTTAATGACATAAGGGAAAGTCTCAATGAATTCAACCCATTTAGCATGTATATGGTTCAATTTAGCTTGACTTTCAATATGCTTCAAAGATTCATGATCATAATGTAACAAATTCTTTGGGCCATAAATAATGTTGCCATGTTTCCAAAGTCCGAACAAGAGCATATAATTCCTTGTCATAAGTAGAATAGTTCAGACTAGGCCCACTCAATTTTTCAGAAAATTATGCTACAGGTTTACCATCTTGTAATAACACACCTCCTCATCCAATTCCACTAGCATCACATTCAATCTCAAGAGTTTTATTAAAATCAGGAAGTTGGAGTAATGGAGCATTTGTCAACTTATCTTTCAGTACCGTGAAGGCTTCTTCCTGTGCAGTACCCCAAACAAAAGGCACATCCTTATTTGTAAGCTCATTGAGAGGTGCAACAATGGTGATGAAATCTCTCACAAAACTCCTATAGAAACCAGCAAGTCCAAGAAAACTCCTCACTTGTGTGACCGTTTTGGGCTGCGACCAACTCTCAATAGCTTAAATCTTGGCTTTATCAACTTCAATTCCCTGTGGAGTAACAACACAACCAAGAAAAGATACTCGGTCGATGCAAAATGTGCACTTCCCAAGGTTACCAAACAAACGTGCATCACGTAGAGCAATAAAAACAAAACATAAATGTTCCAAATGTTCCCCCAAAGATCTGCTATAAATCAGTATATCATCAAAGTAAACTACCACAAATCGTCCAATGAAAGCACGCAAAACTTCATTCATTAATCTTATGAAAGTACTAGGTGCATTAGCTAACCCGAAAGGCATGACTAACCACTCATATAATCGAAACTTAGTTGTAATGTTGTTTTACATTCATCTCCCAATTTCATACGAATTTGATGGTATCCACTACGCAAATCAACTTTGGAGAAAATAGTAGAGCCACTTAATTCATCGAGAATATCATCTAGCCTAGGAATAGGATGACGATGATGAATAGTAATATTTTAATGCCTCTACAATCAAAACACATACGTGATTTACCATCCTTTTTTGGCACTAAAATAATAGTAACAACACAAGGACTAAGGGATTCACATATATAACCTTTATCTAGTAGCTCATGTACTTGACGCATAATCTCCTTCGTCTCCTCTGAATTGGTATGGTATGGTGCACGGTTGGGTAGCGATGCACCGGGAAATAAGTCGATCTGATTCACAATCCCTCGAATAGGTGGTAATCCCGGTGGTACGTCTTGTGGAAAGACTTCAGCAAACTCCTACAAAATGTTAGTGATAGCAGGAGGCAAAGAGGAAGGCACATCCTCGAATGAAAATAATGCCTCTTTGCACACAAAAGCATAGCAAATGGATTTGTTGAAATCTAGATCATCAATATCAGATTTGGTGGCAAGTAAACATCCACTTTTCAATTTAATTTCAGATGCAACATGAGATGATGTATTGTTATTAGGTTTCATTTGTTGCTCAAATTCTTTTGCCACAATCGGATTTTAACTCTTATTTTGCTCCTGTTTGGCTTTACTAGCTTGATGAATATCATCTTTCAAAATGGAACCAGGAGTCATAGGAAGCAAAGTAATATGTTTATCCTTATGAACAAGAGTATACCGATTGTTTCTACCATGGTGTACAATTTTTTAATCAAATTCCATGGTCTACCAGTTAATAAGGAACATGCTTGCATGGGTACCACATCACAATCAACATAATCAACATATGTAGCTATACTAAAATGCATGCGAACAGTACGTGTTACCTTAACCTTGCTGTTGTTGTTGAACCATTGAATGTAGTAAGGATGTGGATGTGGACTTGTGGTGAGAGACAACTTCTCCACCATCTCCATGCTTGCCAAATTGTTGCAGCTCCCTCCATCTATGATGACGCGAACAGAACTTTCCTTCACAACTCCCTTTTTATGGAACAAATTGTGCCTCTGGTTTTGCTCAGCTTGTGTGATTTGCACACACAAAACACGTTAAGCAACTAAACAGTCATACATGTCAGCGTCGTCAGCAACCATGTAATGCGTCTCTTGTTTAGAATCATCTCCAATGTGTTCTTCACGTGTAATAAGAGCCAAAGTCTCCTGATCATAGTCACTAGTGGAATCATACCCACCATCCTCGATAGCAATCATCACACGCTGGGATTTGCATTCCCTCGCAAAATGACCTCTTCCCTTACAATGACGATAAATAATATCACTTGTGTGCCCTGTTGATGCCATGGATGAAGAAGAACTCTGTGCAGGCCCGGTGGGTGTGCTCTTGCTAGATAGTGGTGATTGTGCCTGCTTTCTTGTATCACTGCTGGAGGTGGGAACTGACGGAGGTGCCGGTGCTGCAGAATGTGTAGAAGTAGAAGATGCACGCGGTGTCCATGATGAAGATTGACTTGCAGAAAAGTTAGTTCGCGCCAATGCCTGTTGATCCTGCACTTCACGTTCATCTTTGCAAGCAAGATGGAATAAACAAGTACTCCTTATACTCTAGAATGGTATGAATCTGTCTATTTAAGACACCCATAAAACATGCAAGCATATCTTTATTATCCTCAATAATACCACATCTAATCATGCCAGTTTGTAATTGCTGATAATATTCTTCTACAAAATATTTTCCTTGTCTTAAACACTACAGGTTTTGTAGTAATTCACGTTGATAATATGGTGGAACCCAACGAGTACGCATAGCAGTTTTCAAAGCAGTCCAAGTAGTTGGAATATTATTCGGATATAATCTACGATGTTCAGACCACCACACACAAGCAAAACTTGTGAAAGCACAAAGACCAGCAGCAACACGTCTCTCCTCGGGATATTCTAAACATGTAAAACGTTGTTCGGTTTCTAACTCTGAAGTTATATATATATATATGTATATATATATATATATATATATATATATATATATATATATATATATATATATACATACAGCCGGTCTAGTCTGCTAATATTAGCAGAATAACTATTCTGATAACACTTCCTCACTGCACGCATAACGCGAGGGCACTGCATTCTCAGTAGCAGATGTACTGCAACATAGTGACCAGCGAACTTCATGTTGAAAAAACTGTACGCATTGTTTTTTCGGTACCTTTTTTGCTCTAGTTTTTTAACCGTTTGTTGGAACAATGCGTGTAATATACCGTTGAAAAGCTATGGATTATGCGTTACTTCGCCATGTTGAACACTTTTCGAGATTCCTCACGGTTTAAGAGCAGTTTTAAAAATGGTGTGACCCACGAATAATGACAGCGAGCGTTTTTGTCACATCCCTAGTCAGTGCATGCATTAGGACTAGCTAGAGTGTGCATCATGTTTACTTTTTGCAGAAACTTGAAATGGGGATGATAGAAAACCCAGCATCCCTCTTCTAACAACTAGGGTTTAATAAAATCTTTCTCCAATGTACCCAAAATGCCCTTCAAAAATGTTCATCATCTTTGCCTTGGTCTTAAACCTCTGACAAAAATGGTGCACAATTTTCTAGGACATCCAAAGGTCTCTGGATTAATTCATATTGTATTTGCATTTGGGCATTTAAATGCTATAAAATATTTTAGGTGCCCAAATAATCATAAACTAAAATGTTCCATGCTGTTCATTTTATATACAGTGGGCATGACTAGTTTTATGATTTATAAAAATGCTCTAACATTTTTATTAATTCAACAAAGTTGAAAAAGAAACAAAACAGAAAATAAATTAGAAAAGAGAGAGAGAGGGCACAGCCCACTTACCTGGACCAGCCAGCCCACTTGGCGGCCCAGCACTGTGCTGGCCCGAGACAGCCAGCTGCTTCGGCAGCCAGGCAGGCAGGTGACGTCGGCGCACGGCCGTGCGCCACCGCGGCAGCTGCTTGCCACCTGGCCGCCGCCTCGCCGCTTTGGGATGTCTGGACAACCTCCACGTCGTCGCCCAAACCGCCTCGACCCCCAGTTCTCCCCCTGCCTCACTCCCTCGCCCTCCCCGCGCCATGGCCGCAGCGCCCGCAAGCTCGCCGCCGTAACCACCGTAGCCACCGAGCTCACATCGCCTCGCCGTCGTGTCCCCAAGCTCCGCCACCGTCTGCTACGCCTCCCTGATGAGCCACGCATCGCCGGAAGCCCCGACGTGCCGTCCCCGTCAACTTCTCCCCCGTTCGGCCACCGAGATCGCCGGCGACCTCACCGTCGCAGCAGTTCGTCCCCGACCTCGCCGTCAACTCCAACGCAACAGCCGTGAGCTTGGCCACCTCCCCATCCTCTAAGTTTCCCCCTCGAGCTCTGTAACGACCGCACGTAGCTCACCTGCACACGCCGCCGCGGAGCTCGTCGCCGACGAGGCTCCGGCCACCCAATGGCCGCGCCACCCTGTCCATCAGCTTCACCGCACCCCTAGGAGCCTAGAGCACCTCTCCACGAGCCTCGCCGTGCCTCCTAGCGACTAGCCCAAGCTCACCCGAGCTCCGGCAGCCGCCAAGGTCGTCGCCGGTGCCTTTTTTGGCGACCCTGAGGCCAACCACCACCACCACTCGATGCGGCACATCCCCAGCATCACGTAGACGTGCTCCGTCGTCGATTTGGTCACCGAAGCACGAATCCCGCCCTGCGCCGCCGCGTCTGGCCTCGCCGGCGGCTAATTGTCGGCATGTTTGACCCCGTTTTGACCATGGGTGGGCCCAGGTTGACCCCCTGGAGTCAATGACAGGTGGGCCCAGGCGGCTAATTAAATTAGGATTAGCAGTTTTGTTTAATTAGTTAAGTTAATGACACTGACACGCGGGACCCACTAGTCAGGTTTGACCCGGACCAGGTCTGTTGACCCGCTGACATCAGCATGATGTCATGCTGACGCAGTAAATGCTTTTCTGGGATTATTTGATTTAAAACAATTCAGGAAATTCCAGAAAATGCTTTAAACTTCAAAAAATCATATAAATTCAACAGTAGCTCAGATGGAAAAGATTTACATATGAAAATTGATCAGAAAAATCCAATCTTTCCAATGGCACTGGTTTCATGTATGTTTGAGCAAGTTAACCTTGCTGTTCACATAAAAACATGATAATGCACTTTAATAAATAATAGTTTGGGTATAAATTTGAATCTTTGGTTCAAATGAGCTCAAACCTTTCTGCTTATAGTTGCATTAGCCCAAAACACATTCATCTTGCCATGTCATGAGATGCATCATATTGTTGCATTTGTTTGTATATTGATTCTACCGTCGGTGTTCTCCATGGTAGGTCATGCTCCTGAGGATACATCTGTGTATTCAACTGAAGAGCAGTACCCGACAACCAATCTGTCAGGCAAGCAACCCATTGATCATTCTGATACAAACCCATCTTCTCGCTCCTGCTCTCTTTTACTGCATTAAGGCAACAGCGTGTGAACTGCTACTTGCTGCGGTAGTTGAACCCTATTCCTTTGCATGACCTGTCATTGCCACAGTAAATAGTTGAAACCCACTAGCATGTGTAGGATTTGATTGAGCCATGTGATGTGTGATCTACCATGCTATTTGTTTATGTTGCCTGCTATGCTTAGAGTTGTGTCAAGTCTGGTTCATCTGGGTGATGGATCAGAGTGAAATGATCATGCTCGATAAAGAGAGGGTTGTGTGGAACATGCTTGGTAAAGGTATCGATGAAAGGCCATGTAGGAGTACATGGTGGTTTGTTTCATTGGAACCGTCCATAGGACCTGAGATCTGTATGTGTGATTCAAGTTTCAGCTACTACCATGCATTGGGCCCGAAACCAATGGACCCTTTCGGCTTATTAATTGCCCTTGTCCTCTGTCCAGGAGTTGCAACTAGTTTCTGGTGTTTATAGTTTCCTGGTGGTCGTGCGCAATGCTGACCCTCGGGGTGGGCTGTGATTCGGCAGGTACGTGGCACAGTGTACCAGTCGCCCGTTTGGTGACTCGGGAACCCTGTACACATCGTTTGGGGCCGTGAGCGACACCCCAGTCGGATCTCCCCACGGATGGAACCCAAATAGGCGATAAACCTGGACTAGGGACTTGTGTAGTTAGTCAGGTTGTGGCCAACACCCTCGCTGGGCTTCCGCTTGAAGGTTACCGAGTACATGTCGAGTAAATGGCGATAAGTGGTGGAAGCGTGTGCGAAGAAGTACACCCCTCCAGGGTTACCAATCTATTCGAATAGCCGTTGTTTGTGGTACAGACCACTTGGTTGCTTATATAGTTCATAGACAAGTTGATGGATACTACTAAAAGTCTCAAGACAAGTGTGAGTGTCGTGGATGGCCCTTCCGTAGGATGAGGGAAGAGGATCCACGGTAGTGTATTATTGTGGTGAGTAGAGGACTCGTTTACGTAGTCTCATCTTGCAATCTGCTGAGAGTTGTAGTATAGGTTAGCCAAGAGTCAAAGCTTGCTTGCTGCTATGAACTCCACTACCCTTGTTGATAATGATCCATGTATGATAGGTTCTGTTGTAAGTCTTGCTGAGTACCTTTGTACTCATGTTTGCTTAATAACTTTTGCAGAAGAGAACCCTGCCCCTTCTGATGGATTTTACATAGACGTTGACGTCGACGAGTAGCGTGTGGCCTTGTATGCTTGTATGACTTGAGTGTTGGGTCATGTGACCCCTATCTGTATGGATATGTTATGTATGGCTCTTCGGAGCCTCTTAAATAAAGTATTTTGAGTTATGGAGTTCTGTTGTGATGCAATGTTGTATTTGCACATATTGAGCATATTGTGTGTATGTTTGAAATTCTTGGTATGTGTGGGATCCGACACCTAGTTGTTTACCTTTGGTAGCCTATCTTACAAGGAAATGCCTCCTAGTGCTTCCACTGAGCCTTGGTAGCTAGCTACTGCTCCGGAACACGTAGGTTGGCCGGCATGTGTCCTTCTTCGTTCATGTGTCTGTCCCTTAGGGGAAATGTCACGCGTTGTTCCTTTAAGTCCATGTAGCTTGCTACGACTTGGGTTCATACGTTGATGACCGACACGTTCGTTGCTGGGTCATGGATGCCTGTCTCTGTAATTTAGTGCCACTTTTGGTTTATAACTAGCCATGTCAGCCCGGGTTCTCTGTCATATGGATGCTAGCGACACTATCATATACGTGTGCCAAAATGCGCAAATGGTCCCGGGCTAGGTAAGGTGGCACCCGTGGGGATACCGTGCGTGAGGCCGCAAAGTGATATGACGTGTTACAAGCTAGATCAGTGTGACTTAGGATCAGGGTCCTTACAGCATTGGCATCAGAGCCGGACTGCCTGTAGGTTCTTCAAGCCAAACTGGTCGATGTTGAGTCTAGAAAATTCTTAGTTATATGTAGGGGGAAGTGATTGTGGAAGGGAACGTAAGGCTCTTTTTACTTCTTTACCTTATGCCCTTCTGATCTGAGTCAGCCTATTCTTTCTACGGGGGTTTAGGACTAGGCCTTTCATCTTTATTAGGTTCACGTGCTACTAATCCGTAGACTCTTAGGATTGTTGGTTTCAAGCATCAGTTCAGTTTCTACCCTTCTAGTATGTTGATTAGTTGGACCCGGAACCTTGATATGATGTTGTTGAGTGGCTATGCTATCATTTGTATGATGTCTCAAAATCTTTTTTTAGCATTTACAGTTGTTATGCTGCCCAATTTCTTCCAGAAATTCTAATGCCTTTGCATTATTTTGTGTTTCAGATATCTGACCACACACCTCACCAGGTGGTTCGTTTTCCCCGGTGCATTAATGTGTCAGGTCACACGGCCATGCCAGTCCGTGTGTTGACTTATACCGGCTACCGTTGGTATCTTCAATACACCATGGAGAAACAGTACCGGGATTTCAACAAGAGTCAGTATTTCTGCACAGTCCGGATATACCCTTCGTATCCCGGAGCTGTCGACCCCATCCATTGGTCTTATGGACTCGGGGTTACCATCGAGATGGCAGTGCAGGATGCCGCTTACTCGATGATGACCATCATCCGGGTTAGGCATGCCCTGCTTTTGAACACTGAGTTCTGCTACATGCCAGCCTCACTTCCAGGAGAGGAGGGCTACTACACCGGTCTATATACTGATGCCGCTCATGAGGAGCCATTGCTTGAGACTACTACTCAGATACTGAAGGATAGGGATCGTGAGGTCCGTGCCCTCCGGATGGAGCTTTATAACATAGGAGCCGCTCACTGGACTACCTTGACACGGCTTGCACCTGCCGTGCACGCCGGATATCTGGATATGCGGGATTTGTATCCCGTGCGGACTCGCCTGCCCGATCGTATGGATTGGCGTGACATTGGGGGTATTACACCTCCACGTGGGTGTCGGTTACCACCAGCAGCGGGACCGAGACTGCATCTGTGTCCCTATGGTCCACAGCCTTCGACTGCTCGAGAGTTTCCAGATCCACATGTTCCACTTCCAAACTACGGTGGTAATCTTTACGAAGATTACTACGGGAATGTCTGAGATAGACCGTGGCAGTAGTAGTATCATAGTAGTTGTATTTCCACAGTCCTGCGCGTCTTGTGGAATATGACTTACTGTGTTCTGAGTTCCGGAGGGCGTAGATAAATAATGTATAGGAGCTTGGAGTGCCTCTGGTGAGATGTATCGTCTTTCACCGCAGTTGTACTTTAGCCTTGGCTTGTACTAAACTATGTATGGTGTGTATGACCACTGGTGTATATATGGCAGTTTCTATATTACCATGTCGTACAGATGAACATCTCTGCATTCCGTCTCATCCCTTACATTCTGCACTCCTATGTCAAAGTTTTGCCATCCTTGTCTAAACCTTTGTTTTGTTTTCCTAGGATGGTCAACACTCGCAGCACTCCTGCTGCTCAGGAGCAGGGTGAGGCTAGTGGGGCTAGAGATGAGAATCTGCCCCAGCCACCCTCCTTGGCTGAAGTTATGCTCGAGGCAGAAAGGAACAAGAGAGAGATCAACCGTCTGCTGGAACGCATAGAGCAGAATACCGTCCTTCGCCAGAGGAATGACGTAGTGTCAATTAATGACTTTATCAAGATGTGCCCACCGAAGTTCCATCATTCCGCTGAACCTCTTGATGCGGATGACTGGCTTCACAGTATCACCCACAAGCTACACTCGGCCCGTGTGGCCGAAGCTGACAAGGTTACTTACGCCGCCAACCATCTTGAGGGTCCTGCTAGCCTCTGGTGGGAAAACTTTGAGGCTATGCGTCCTGTTGGCCAAATCACTACTTGGGCAGAGTTCAGTGAGGCATTCCGTGAACATCACATTCCGGAAGGTCCATGGATTGCAAGCGGGAGGAATTCTGCAATTTCACCCAGGGACGGCTAACCGTGGATGCTATAGTCACGAGTTTGGCAACTTGGCACGCTATGCTCCCGAGGAAGTGTCCACCAATGCCAAGAAGCAGGCGAGGTTCCGAAAGGGACTCAGCCCCGAACTTCGCTGAGATCTACGTCTGCACGAGTGCACCTTGATACGTCCAAAATGCATCACTATTTTGTATCATAATTTATCCTTATTCATTGATATATTTCACATTACGATGATGTTCTCATGTTGTTTTGGCCTATTTTACACAGTTTGCAACTTTCCGGTGCCGAAGCAGCAGACGCAGGATTCAGCGGTAAAAAGTGGACGCTGAGTTGCTGAAGAAGAATACCTCCAAATTACCTGAAAATCGACGGAGGATATTTTCCGGACAAATCACGAAGACATGCGAAAGGGCAACCAGAGGGGGGCCACAGGGTGCCCAGGCGCCCTGGGGGCGCCCCCCTGGCCGCGCCGGGGGGGCGCCTGGAGCCCCTGGCCCACCTCCGGCTGCCCCCTTTTGCCTATATACTCTCCGTTATATGAAAACCCTAAAAACGAGAGTTTTTACGGAGTTCCGCCGCCGCTCCGTGGCGGAAACCTACAGAGAAGAAAAAGCCATCTCCGGTGGGCAGATTCCGCCGGGGAGATCACCTCCCGGAAGGGGAGATCGTCGCCATCGTCATCACCATCGTCACGGGCATCATCGAGATCATCATCAACATCATCCCCAACACCAGCACCATCTCCATCTTCATCCAAATCACATCTCACAATTGCAACTTGTGTTGTAACTCGTACTACCTATCCTCTCTACTCCATCGGTGTTGATTACTACTTTGTGGTGAATGCTATTGAGTTTTGTTGGAGAAATATTAATATGTCCAGATTGTTTATCACCTATTTATCTCCACTGATCATGATCTCTTTTATGTCTCGTGAGTAGTTACCTTAGTTCTTGAGGACATGGGGAACGTCTTTGTTGTTAGTAGTCATATGCTGTTGAAGTAATATGTGTTGTTTGATACTTAAGTTGCGTTGTCATTCTACTAGTGGTGTTGTGTGAGTCGAACACTCAACACTTCGCCTTATTAAGGACCTAGGAGAATACATTGTGTACAAAGAATGCTTATGGTGGGTTGCCGGAGTGACAGAAACCTGAACCCCAGTTCGCACGCTTTTGCATAGGGAATAATGGATCCTCGATCGTATTGCTATGGTTAGGCTTTTGCCTTAAATACTATCTTGTATTTGCGGATGCTTGCAAGGTGTTTAATCATAAGAGTGCACTTATCTTAGTCTAGAGAGTGTGCTAGCATAGATCCACCCACTCAACACTTATCAACACATAACATAGTATCGATACGGAATATGGCGAAAACACATGACTACCTCTCCCGTGTGTCCTCAGGAACGCTTTAGCCTTTATAAGTTCAGTTGCTAGGCCTCTCCTTTGCTAAGAAAGGATTGGGCCACTTGTTATTCTCAGTGCCTTTTACATTGCTTGCTTTTACTTTCCTGTTGCTTATATCAAGAAAACCCCTAAAAAGTTATCTTTCAGTGCTTGCAGTAATTTCTTGCTCAGAATCGCTTATCAATACCTTCTGCTCCTCGTTGGGTTCGACACTCTTACTTATCGAAAATGGTGCAATAGATCCCTTACGGTTGTGGGTCATCAAGTACCGTTTTCTGGCGCCGTTGCCGGGGAGCGTAGTGCTATTGGTAAAGTGAAACTGGTAAGGAAGTTTTTATAATTCTGTTTTTATTTTTGCTATCGCTTCTCTTTGTCCTTATGGACAACCCTGTTATTGGATCGTTGCTTGCGGGAAGACGCCCCATACCTGTGGTGGTTGCTCCTCCCCCTACCGAAATTGTGCCCTATAAAATACCAGCTGGTATTATCGATTATGTTTTGGCTAATCGTTATGCAGGAGACAGACATCCCGGTGAACACTTGCTATATTTGTCACAACTATGTTCATTATTTAAGCTTGCAGGTGTATCGAGGGAGTTTGTCATGAGGAAATTGTTTGTTGTATCCCTTATAGATAAAGCTTCAGATTGGTATAGGCTTCTCGATAACTCACACTTGCTTGACTGGCAGGAGCTTATGTCTCTCTTTTATACTAAGTTTTATCCTCTTCATGAAATTCACCGAGACAGGAACTATATCTATAACTTTAGGTCTCGTGACGGAGAAAGCATTGCTCAAGCTTGGGGGAGATTGAAGTCCCTAATGCTCAAATGCCCTATTCATAAGCTTCCCAAGGAAATTATACTTACAAATTTTTATGCCAGGCTTTCTCGTCAGGATAAGGAGATGCTGGATGCCTCCTCTAGTGGGGTATTTCAGAAGAAGAGTGTTGAAGAAAGGTGGGATCTCATTGAAAGGATCCAGAGGAATACCGAAGATTGGGAAATTGATAAAGGTATTGAACCCGCTATAAATTATGAACATGATTATATTGAGAGCTATGTGAAAATTGATTACTTCAATACTTTTTGCTCTAAGATTGGTCTTGATTCCCATCTAATGATTGATTTCTGTAAGAATTTTGCCTCTCACGTTGATTCTTTTAAAAAGAAGAGAGACCAGCATCATGAACCTTTTAAAGAGCTACCTATTGATATTCTTGTTGCTGACCCTATTTTGCCTGCAGTTATATATGAACAGCCTCCTTTTTCCGCAAGGATAAGGGAGCACTCTCTTGTGACAGGCATAATAAATAAAAGTGAGAGAAGAGCTGATGAGCCTGAGGACCAGATCAGGGTCGATCCTCAAGTTGCATTGATTAAAGACCTTGTTACTAATGATGTTTTGGATTCCAATATAAATTTTTGTGCTGTTTCCACTAACCTTGTCACAGCCAAGAATAAAGGCCCAATTTCAGGTACTCCAGTGGTATCTGTTAAAATAGGAGATCACAATTATTATGGGCTATGCGATTTGGGATCGAGTGCAAGTGCTATCCCCTATTCACTTTATGAAGAGATCATCGGTGAGATTTCCCCTTGTGAACTTGAAGAAGTTGATGTTACTATTCATCTTGCAAACAGAACAACTATCTTTCCTATCGGAATTGTGAGGGACGTTGAAGTCCTATGTGGAAAGGTAAAATACCCTACCGACTTTCTAGTACTTGGTTCAGAGAGGGACAATTTTTGTCCAATTATTTTTGGTAGACCTTTTCTTAGAACTTGTGGAGCTATAATAGATTGCAAGAAAGGTAAAGTTTCTGTTGAATTCAATGGTGAGCCATATGAATTTAATTGTTCTAAGTTCTCTAAGCAGCCTCGTGGTACTGATTTACCTAGTGATGATAAAATTATTGAAAGTATTGCCTCTATTGCTATTCCCCCTAATGATCCTTTGCAGCAATATATGGAGGACCACGAGAATGATTTGCATATGCAGGAAAGAAATGAACTAGATGAAATATTCTTGAGGCAACCTGCTATCCTGAAGCACAACCTCACGGTTGAACCTTTGGGAATTTTATCAAAACCGAAAGAAGACTCGGTGTTCGATCTTAAACCTCTTCCCGATACGCTCAAGTATGCTTATTTAGATGAAAAGAAAGTATATCCTGTTATTATCAATTCTAACCTTTCAGGATATGAAGAAGAGCGACTATTGGAAGTACTTCGTAAACACCAAGGCGCAATTGGCTATACCCTTGATGACCTTAAGGGGATTAGTCCATCTATCTTTCAACATACTATCAACCTTGAGCCTGATGCTAAACCAGTTGTTGATCATCAATGACGGTTGAACCCGAAGATGATGGATGTTGTAAGAACTGAGATTCTCAAGCTTCTAGCCGCAGGTATTATCTACCCTATAGCTGATAGTAAGTGGGTAAGCCCGGTACATTGTGTTCCTAAGAAAGGAGGTACAACTGTGGTTCCTAATGATAAAAATGAACTAATACCTCAGAGGATTATTATTGGATATAGAATGTGTATTGATTACAGGAAGTTGAACAAGGCAACCAGGAAGGATCACTACCCGTTGCCGTTCATCGACCAAATGCTTGAAAGGTTATCCAAAAATACCCACTTTTGTTATCTCGATGGTTATTCTGGCTTCTCTCAAATTCATGTTAACACTGCTGATCAAGAGAAGACCACTTTTACTTGTCCCTTTGGTACTTATGCTTACAGGCGTATGCCTTTTGGTTTATGTAATGCCCCTGCTACTTTTCAAAGGTGTATGTCTGCTATCTTTCATGGTTTCTGTGGGGATATTATGGAAGTCTTCATGGATGATTTCTCCGTCTATGGAACCTCCTTTGACCATTGTCTTCACAATCTTAATAAAGTTTTGCAGAGATGTGAGGAGACAAATTTGGTACTCAACTGGGAGAAGTGCCACTTCATGGTTAACGAAGGAATTGTTCTTGGTCACAAGATTTCCGAAAGGGGAATTGAAGTGGACAAAGCCAAGATCGAAGCTATTGAGAGGATGCCCTATCCAAGGGACATCAAAGGTATTCGCAGTTTTCTTGGTCATGCTGGTTTCTATAGAAGATTTATTAAAGACTTTTCTAAGACTTCGAGGCCCCTCACTAATCTTCTCCAGAAGGACGTTCCTTTTGTATTTAATGAGGATTGTAAGGAAGCTTTTGAAGTTCTTAAGAAAGCTTTAAAAACCGCTCCTATAGTACAACCACCTGACTGGAATTTACCTTTTGAGATTATGTGTGATGCAAGTGATTTTGCTGTTGGAGCTGTTTTAGGACAAAGAGTTGATAAGAAATTGAATGTTATACATTATGCCAGCAAAACCCTTGATAGTGCTCAAAAGAATTATGCTACTACTGAGAAGGAATTCTTAGCTGTAGTATTTGCTTGTGATAAGTTTAGGCAGTATATTGTTGATTCCAAAGTTATTATTCATACTGATCATGCTGCCATTAAGTACCTTATGACAAAGAAGGATGCCAAGCCAAGGCTTATCAGATGGGTACTCCTTCTTCAATAATTTGATTTGCAGATTGTTGATAGGAAAGGAGAAGACAATCCGGTGGCGGACAATCTTTCAAGGATGGAAGATATACCGCATGACCCTATTCCAGTCAACGATAGTTTTCCAGACGAGCAACTTGCCCTTGTAAAAGTACAATCTCTTTCCGATCCTTGGTATGCAGATTATGCTAATTTTATTGTTGCAAAGTATTTTCCTCCAGGTTTAACATTTCAGCAAAGGAAGAAATTCTTTCATGATTTGAGGCACTACTTTTGGGATGACCCACATCTTTTCAAAGAAGGTCCCGACGGGATCGTGAGAAGATGCATACCGGAACATGAGCAGAAGGACATTCTCAGACGGTGTCATGATAGTCCCTATGGAGGACATCACACCGGTGAGAGGACTGCACATAAGGTTCTTCAATCAGGTTTTTATTGGCCTACTCTCTTTAAGGATGCTAGAAATTATGTTTTAGCCTGTGATAAATGTTAGAGAGTTGGTAACATTAGTAGAAGGAATGAGATGCCTATGAATTACTCACTAGTGATTGAACCTTTTGATTGTTGGGGTTTTGATTTTATGGGTCCTTTTCCTTCTTCGCACAAGTACACTCACATTTTAGTAGCTGTTGATTATGTGACCAAGTGGGTTGAAGCAATCCCCACTGAAAGTGCTGATCACAAGACATCTTTGAAAATGCTTAAAGATGTAATTTTCCTAGGTTTGGTGTACCAAGGTATCTCATGACTGATGGAGGATCACACTTCACGCACGGAGCTTTTAGAAAAGCTTTAGCAAAATACGATGTCAACCATAGAATTGCTTCACCATATCACCCTCAAACTAGTGGGCAAGTTGAGCTCACCAATAGAGAGATTAAGTTGATCTTGCAGAAGACAGTAAACAGAAATAGGAAGGACTGGTCAAACAAGTTAGGAGATGCTTTGCGGGCGTATAGAACTGCTTACAAAAACCCCATGGGCATGTCCCCCTATAAGATGGTGTATTGCAAGGCTTGCCATTTGCCATTAGAGTTAGAGCACAAAGCTTTCTGGGCTGTTAGAGAGCTTAATGCTGACCCAAAATTAGCTGGTGAGAAGCGTCTCATGAACTTGACTTCTCTAGATGAATGGAGAAGTGAAGCTTACAAGAGCGCTAAAATGTTCAAGGAAAAGGTAAAGAAGTGGCATGATAGGAAGATTCTGAAACGTGAATTTAATGTTGGTGATAAAGTTTTGTTGTTTAGATCCCGTTTCAGGTTTTCTCCAGGCAAACTACTTTCCAGGTGGGAAGGGCCATTTCATATTGAAGAAGTCTATCGGTCTGGTGCAATTAAGATTAACAATTTTGAAGGCACCAAACCTCAAGTTGTGAATGGGCAAAGACTTAAACATTACATAGCAGGAGACCTTGTCAATGTTGATGTGAATATAATATACACAACAACTCACGAAGAACATGTTGCAGCCCTGTTTCAGACGCCAGCAGAAGAAGAATAAAGAAAAGGTATGTAGTACGGTAAGGAAACATCGCGAACCGCCATAAAAGTTCCGTATTACAAGTTTTTGCAAAATTAGTAAAATTCTGAGCCTATGTGGAGCCGGAAACGAGCTCCAGGGGGTCCAGGCGTCCCCCTGGCGCGCCCTACCTCCTGGCCGCGCCGCCAGGGCGCCTGGACACCCAGGAGTCCGTCTCCGACCCCGCTTTAGCCTGTTACCTTCCTTTCTGTGCATAAATTTTTGCTATATATTTGCCCGGATTGTTCCGGCAACGTATCTTGCGATTTCGTGTGTTTTCTTTTCGATCTGTTTCTGCCAGGGAATCTTTCAGCTGAATCTAGGTGCCATGGCTTCTCCAAGTTCCCCCAAGGACAATTTCACCATCAACGTCATCAACCCTTACCTCGCTGAGGTGAAGAAGCACCCTCAGGTTGTTCGGATGGAGGACGGTGTCCTTCATCAAGAAGATCTGAATGGGCCTATCAAGGAGGGGAGCATCCAGGCCAGGCTGGAAGAAGTGGAGCAAGAAGTCTTCGAGTACAAGAAGATGATTGAGCGTGGTGTTGAAGCTAACTTTGACATCATCAACGGGCTGAAGACCTACTTCCTGAAGGAGATGAAGGAGATGTGGAAAAGCATCACTGCGTCTGAAGAAAGAATTGAGGAGCTCCAAGGGCAAATTTATGATCTACATAACCAGAACTATGAGGATGAACTAAGGTTTATGCGCATGGGTATGGGTGCTGAATGCAGGATTCAGGAGACAAACTTCTCATATGCGACTGGAGAACCCCTTCCATGGAAGCGTTTCGCCGGAGACTACGTGATCAACGCCAACAAGGATGAGGAGTGAAATCTCCTTGGGTAACGGCATTCCCTTGGCTTGTTCCAAGCTTGGGGGAGTGCCCGGTATCTTTATCTTTACCTTTTTGTCTTTTAGAGTCAAGTAGAGTCATATCATGTTTTGGGAGGTTATTATATGGAATAGGTGTGTGCATTGAGGTCTATCACTCCTTCGGTGGAGAGATTGTATCCGTGAGTGTGGAGTCGTCTATGGTGGAATATTAATGAGAAGTTTATTGGTTCCTTTTGCTGCACTCGGTATTCTCTTCACGCAATTGACCTTATATGATGATTCTTATGGGGAGTATTGACCTTATATCAGGTATGGTTGTGAAAACTTTATTTAATCTTGGCAAACATAGCTTTGGTCATAACAACAAGCATGATTTTCTTAAAAGTATCGACATAGCCAAAACCTTTATGTTATTATGCTTGAAGTGTTATGCTGACAAGGAAGACAACTTGATGTGTTATGCTTATTTCAATGTTTATGCTTTATATTGTTTTGCATCTTAGTCATCATCAATTGTCTGCTCTCTCAAAACCTTTGCTAGCCTAACTCTGTACTAAGCGGAATTCTGCTTGTGCATCCATACCCTTTAAACCAATACCTTGCATATGAGTCCACCATACCTTCCTATTCTTGGTATTCCACTACCACCTCCTAAAGTACAGAATTTATGTGTTATCCTTAAATGTTCAAAATCTTTTATTTTTGTGCCTCTACTTTAGCTCATGAGGAAGTAATAGTTAATTCATGGTCTTTTTGAGTTGGACAAGCTTCACCCCGGGATTGCATGTCTAATGTGCAAACCCATAACACGAGAAGGAACTGGCAAAGAGTGCGCCCGGCTCGAAAATAATATAACAAACAAACCCTCCTTCACGCTTTGTTCATGAGAAATCAGAAAACTTTGGCAGTGATAAACAAAGGAGAATAAGAGGATGTGATCGTCCTCGTGCGGGAGCCGTTCCTCGAAACCTGTCCAGCTCAAGAAGCAATTGAGTTATCTATTAGCATTCGTTGACAAATCATGCACCTTTCAAAACTTGTTTTCATTCTGTTTGATTTATGGATAGCACATGAGTTTTCCCTACTACCCTAGAGCAGGGCCTATCTTTTAATTTTAGATCGAGTCAGTTATTCCTATTTCCTTCTATTTCTCAAAGAGAACAGACATTTGATGTTGACAAGGATTCATTCATATAAAGTTGCATTAAGATTTGTCATATCATATCCTTGTTGACATTATCATTTGATAAGTAAGTTGTTTGTCAAGCCCAGCTAAGGCAAATATCTTCCTTTGTGTTAACACTTTCACTTCTTGCCTGATAACATGTTCTTTCAAAGCTTTAATTAATCTCATCAAAACATAAAGAAAGAGAAAAAGAAAAATTTATTAGTTGTTCTTTGACCAAAGGACATGTTTGCCATGATTCAATGAGTTTCCTTAGCCCTACTTCCGAATATAAGTGTTACCACTCTTTTATAAGGGCCTTATGAGTTGAAGATTGCTGTTGAGGATATTTGAGTTGGTGAAGAAATTGTGATGCTTCTTGTCCGTATTCTATTTATCGACACTTCACTCTCTAAACTTGTGGACAGGTTTACCGAGCTCAGTATTCGCTTGGGGACAAGCGAGGTCTAAGCTTGGGGGTGTTGATACGTCCAAAATGCATCACTATTTTGTATCATAATTTATCCTTATTCATTCATATATTTCACATTACGATGATGTTCTCATGTTGTTTTGGCCTATTTTACACAATTTGCAACTTTCCGGTGCCGAAGCAGCAGACACAGGATTCAGCGGTAAAAAGTGGACGCTGAGTTGCTGAAGAAGAATACCTCCAAATTACCTGAAAATTGACGGAGGATATTTTCTGGACGAATCACGAAGGCATGCGAAAGGGCAACCAGAGGGGGGCCACAGGGTGCCCAGGCGCCCTGGGGGCGCGCCCCCTGGCCGCGTCGGGGGGGGGGGGGGGCGCCTGGAGCCCCTGGCCCACCTCCGACTGCCCCCTTTTTCCTATATACTCTCCGCTATCTGAAAACCCTAAAAACGGGAGTTTTTACGGAGTTCCGCCGCCGCTCCGTGGCGGAAACCTACAGAGAAGAAAAAGCCATCTCCGGTGGGCAGATTCCGCCGGGGAGATCACCTCCCGGAAGGGGAGATCGTCGCCATCGTCTTGACCATCGTCACGAGCATCATCGAGATCATCATTAACATCATCCCCAACACCAGCACCATCTCCATCTTCATCCAAATCTCATCTCACAATTGCAACTTGTGTTGTAACTCGTACTACCTATCCTCTCTACTCCATCGGTGTTGACTACTACTTTGTGGTGAATGCTATTGAGTTTTGTTGGAGAAATATTATTATGTCCAGATTGTTTATCACCTATTTATCTCCACTGATCATGATCTCTTTTATGTCTCGTGAGTAGTTACCTTAGTTCTTGAGGACATGGGGAAAGTCTTGTTGTTAGTAGTCATATGCTGTTGAAGTAATATGTGTTGTTTGATACTTAAGTTGCGTTGTCATTCTACTAGTGGTGTTGTGTGAGTCGAACACTCAACACTTCGCCTTATTAAGGACCTAGGAGAATACATTGTGTACAAAGAATGCTTATGGTGGGTTGCCGGAGTGACAGAAACCTGAACCCCAGTTCGCACGCTTTTGCATAAGGGAATAATGGATCCTCGATCGTATTGCTATGGTTAGGATTTTGCCTTAAATACTATCTTGTATTTGCGGATGCTTGCAAGGTGTTTAATCATAAGAGTGCACTTATCTTAGTCTAGAGAGTGTGCTAGCATAGATCCACCCACTCAACACTTATCAACACATAACATAGTATCGATACGGAATATGGCAAAAGCACATGACTACCTCTCCCGTGTGTCCTCAGGAACGCTTTAGCCTTTATAAGTTCAGTTGCTAGGCCTCTCCTTTGCTAAGAAAGGATTGGGCCACTTGTTATTCTCAGTGCCTTTTACATTGCTTGCTTTTACTTTCCTGTTGCTTATATCGAGAAAACCCCTAAAAAGTTATCTTTCAGTGCTTGCAGTAATTTCTTGCTCAGAATCGCTTATCAATACCTTCTGCTCCTCGTTGGGTTCGACACTCTTACTTATCGAAAACGCTGCAATAGATCCCTTACAGTTGTGGGTCATCACACCTCTTTCCAGAAGTTGGTGAACAAAGCCATCAGTGCTGAGACGGGCCAGACTAATTTTGAAGCCACACACAAGCATCCTCGTGACTTTGGTTCCTCATCCGGCTCTGGCTCTCACAAGCGCCGTGTGTGGGTTCCTAACACTGCCCTGCCACCCAAGTTCACTCCGAGGCCATCCTATGAGGCGCCTCGCCCAGCCCAGCAGTATGCACCTGCCAAGACTTATGGAGGACCACCTGCCAACTTTGCTCCACGCACTGGCACTGTGACATGCTTCAAGTGTGGAGAACCAGGGCACTACATGCGTGAGTGTCCTCAGAACCAGCCAGGAAGGTCCGTTGGCATGGTAAGCCAATAGGCAAGGTGAACTGTGTCAAGCCAATCCCCACTGCACGTGGTCATGTCAACTATGTCTCTGCTGAGGAAGCTTATGAGGATCCTAACGTCATCCTTGGTACGCTTCTTGTTAACTGCCATCCGGCATCTGTTCTTTTCGATGCTGGAGCATCTCATTCGTTCATATCTGAGAGCTATGCTCGAATACACAACATGACTTTTTGTGACATGCCCACTTCCATGGTTATTCAAACTCCTGGTTCAAAATGGCAAACCTCTAGGGTAAGCCATGGAAATGAAACTCTTATCGATAGACTTGTTTTCCTTGCATCACTAATAGCTCTCAAGTCCTCGGACATAAACATCATATTGGGTATGGACTGGATGACAGCTCATTACGCCAAGATTGATTGCTACACTAGGACTGTTCAACTTACACACCCATCCGGCAAGACAGTCAATGTTTTGGCCCGAATGGCTGAGCGTCAGCTCTACTCCCTTAATGCCAGCCCTCTACCAGAACTCGAAGATATCCCGGTAGTCCGTGACTTTCCGGATGTCTTTCCAGAAGAACTGCCAGGTGTTCCACCTGACAGAGATGTCAAGTTCGTGATAGATCTTGTTCCAGGAACTGTCCCAATCTCTAGGAGACCCTCTAAGATGGCACCCCTAGAACTAGCTGAGCTTAAGAAACAACTCGATGAGTCCTTGAAAAAGGGTTTCATCCATCCTAGTTCTTCTCTCTGAGCTTGTCCCGTCCTCTTCATCAAGAAGAAGGATGGAACGTAATGGATGGTTGTAGATTATTGACCTGTCAATCTGGTCACCATAAAGAACAAGTATCCGCTCCCCAGGATCAACGACCTGTATGATCAGCTCGCTGGATCCTCCGTCTTTTCCAAAATGGATTTGAGGTTGGGCTACC
The DNA here is from genome assembly GCA_902687465.1 of Secale cereale. Taxonomy (NCBI): domain Eukaryota; kingdom Viridiplantae; phylum Streptophyta; class Magnoliopsida; order Poales; family Poaceae; genus Secale; species Secale cereale. The sequence continues at coordinate 298,869,637 of LR738714.1, forward strand.
ATCAAATCAAAATCAAGAATGAGGACATTCCCAAGACGGCCTTTGTTACTCGTTATGGCCAATACGAGTACACCGTCATGTCCTTCGGGTTAACCAATGCCCCAGCCACTTTCTCCCTACTAATGAATTCTATATTCATGGAGTACTTGGATAAATTTGTCGTGGTATACCTCAATGATATACTCATTTACTCCAAGAACAAGGAAGATCATGCCGAGCATCTAAGGCTGGTATTGACGAAACTTCGAGAGCACCGCCTTTATGCCAAATTCTCCAAGTGTGAAGTTTGGTTGCCAGAAGTGACCTATCTGGGTCATGTAATCTCTGGCAAGGGTATTGCTGTCAATCCCGAGCGAGTTCAGGCCGTCCTTGATAGGACTCCACCTGAATCGGTCAAGCAAGTTAGGAGTTTCCTTGGCTTAGCGAGCTATTGCCGATGCTTCGTCGAGAATTTCTCCAAGGTTGCTAAACCTCTAACTGAACTCCTCAAGAAAGATAAAAAGTTTGAGTGGACCCCACAGTGCAAGTCTAGCTTCGAGGAACTGAAAAGACGCCTGACATCTCCACCCGTACTGGTACCACCAGACTTTTCCAAGGACTTTATTATCTATTGCGACGCGTCGCGACAAGGAATAGGTTGCATACTCATGCAATATTGTCAAGTGATTGCCTATGCATCTCGGCAGTTGCGTCCACATGAGGATAACTATCCTACCCATGATCTAGAGCTTGCAGCTGTAGTCCAGACACTCAAAACAGTTCGACATTACCTTCTTGGTAATCGTTGTGAAATCTTCACTGATCACCAAAGTCTTAAATACATCTTCACCCAACCGGATTTGAATCTCAGGCAAAGACGTTGGGTTGAGTTGCTCACATATTACGACTTAGGAATCACTTACACCCCTGGGAAGGCCAATGTTATGGCTGACGCACTAAGTCGTAAGTCTTATTGTAACAATCTGATGTTACAACAAGGGCAACCACTTCTCCACGAGGAATTTCGTAAGCTTAACCTTCACATTGTTCCTTGAGGATTCCTTTCAACCTTGGTGGCGAAACCTACCCTTACGGATCAGATCATCAAAGCACAGAAGGTTGATCCGGGAATCTCCCGTATCAGGAGGAACATCAAGAAAGGAGTCGCGGGATGTATCTCAATTGATGATCAAGGTGTCGTGTTCTTTGGAAACCGCTTAGTGGTTCCTAAGGTATGAACCTGAGACGGTTGATCCTTAAGGAGGCTCATGAATCTCCTCTCACGATTCATCCCGGTAGTACCAAAATGTATCAGGACCTACGCCAGAGGTTCTGGTGGACTAGGATGCACAGAGAAATCGCTCAGTTCATTTCTAACTGCGACGTTTGTCGTCGAGTTAAAGCAGAACATCAACGGCCTGCTGGCACCCTTCAACCTTTAGCTATTCCTGAATGGAAATGGGACAAGATCAGTATGGACTTCATTACCGGGTTTCCTAGGACCAGGAAAGGGAATAATGCTATCTTCGTCGTTATCGACCGCCTCTCCAAAGTAGCCCATTTCCTGCCTGTTCGAGAGAGTATAACCGCTAGCCAGCTAGTAGACTTGTATATCTCTCGAATAGTATCTCTTCATGGTGTGCCATTGGAGATTTACTCAGACCGTGGAAGTCTTTTCACCTCTCGATTTTGGGTAAGTTTCCAAAATGCTATGGGGACTTGTCTCTCTTTTAGCACCGCCTTTCATCCTCAGTCAAGTGGTCAAGTAGAACGAGTCAATCAAATTCTGGAGGATATGCTTCGAGCCTCTGTCATCTCTTTCGGTATGGATTGGGAGAAGTGTCATCCATTCGCCGAATTCGCTTATAACAATAGTTATCAAGCTAGCTTGGGCAAGGCTCCCTTCAAAGTTCTGTATGGACGAAGGTGTCGAACGCCTCTTAACTGGTCAGAAACTGGGGAAAGACAATTCTTTTGTCCGGATATGATCCAGGAAGCAGAAGAGCAAGTTCGCATCGTTCGTGAGAAATTGAAAACAGCCGAGTCTCGCCAAAAGAGCCAATATGATAGTCATCATAAGGCTGTGACTTATGAAGTCGGCGATAAGGCTTACCTTTGGGTTACTCCTCTTAAGGGAACCCATCGCTTCGGTATCAAAGGCAAATTGGCTCCTTGTTACATCGATCCTTTTCGCATTCTTCCCAAACAAGGAGAAGTTGCCTACCAATTGGAACTACCTCCGCATCTTTCCAGAGTTCATGATGTCTTCCACGTTTCTCAACTTAGGCGTTGATTCTCGGATCCTATCCGCGGAGTGGACCACGAAATGCTTGATCTCCAGGACAATCTCACATATCGAGAATACCCCGTTCGTATTCTTTATCAAACCGAGCGTACCACTCGACGTCATAATATCAAGTTTCTCAAGGTTCAATGGTCACACCATTCCGAGAATGAAGCCACTTGGGAAAGGGAGGATCGTCTTCGACTTGAGTACCCCACCCTTTTTCCGGAGGAACCCGAATCTCGGGACGAGATTCTTTTGAGTGGGGGTGAGTTGTCACATCCCTAGTCAGTGCATGCATTAGGACTAGCTAGAGTGTGCATGATGTTTACTTTTTGCAGAAACTTGAAACGGGGATGACTAGAACCCCAACACCCCTCTTCTAACAACTAGGGTTTAATAAAATCTTTTCCAATGTACCCAAAATGCCATTCAAAAATGTTCATCATCTTTGCCTTGGTCTTAAACCTCTGACAAAAATGGTGCACAATTTTCTAGGACATCCAAAGGTCTCTGGATTAATTCATATTGTATTTGCATTTGGGAATTTAAATGCTATAAAATATTTTAGGTGCCTAAATAATCATAAACTAAAATGTTCCATGCTGTTCATATTATATACAGTGGGCATGACTAGTTTTATGATTTATAAAAATGCTCTAGTATTTTTATTAATTCAACAAAGTTGAAAAAGAAACAAAACAGAAAATAAATTAGAAAAGAGAGAGAGAGTGCACAGCCCACTTACCTGGACCAGCCGGCCCACCTGGCGGCCCAGCACTGTGCTGGCCCGAGCTAGCCAGCTACTTCGGCAGCCAGGCAGGCAGGTGACGGCGGCACACGGCCGCGCGCCACCACGGCAGCTGCTTGCCGCCTGGCCGCCGCCTCGCCGCTTCGGGACGTCTGGACGACCTCCACGTCGTCGCCCCGACTGCCTCGACCCCCAGTTCTCCCCTGCCTCTCTCCCTTGCTCTCCCCGCGCCATGGCCGCAACGCCCGCAAGCTCGCCGCCGTAACAACCGCAGCCACCGAGCTCCCCTCGCCTCGCCGTCGTGTCCCCAAGCTCCGCCACCGTCTGCTACGCCTCCCCGACGAGCCGCGCATCGCCGGAAGCCCCGACTCTCCGTCCCCGTCAACTTCTCCCCCGTTCGGCCACCGAGATCGCCGGCGACCTCACCGTCGCAGCAGTTCATCCCCGACCTCGCCATCAACTCCAACGCAACCGCCGTGAGCTTGGCCACCTCCCCATCCTCTCCGTTTCCCCCCTCGAGCTCTGTAACGACCGCACGTAGGTCACCTGCACGCGCCGCCGCGGAGCTCGTCGCCGATGAGGCTCCGGCCACCCAATGGCCGCGCCACCCTGTCCATCAGCTTCACCGCACCCCCAGGAGCCTAAGTACCTTTCCACGAGCCTCGCCGTGCCTCCTAGCGACTAGCCCAAGCTCACCCGAGCTCCAGCAACCACCAAGGTCGTCGCCGACACCTTTTCCGGCGACCCCGAGGCCAACCACCACCACCACTCGATGCGGCACATCCCCAGCATCACGTAGACGTGCTCCGCGGTCGATTTGGTCGCCGAAGCACGAATCCCGCCCTGCGCTGCCGCGTCTGGCCTCGCTGGCGGCTAAACACCGGCCTGTTTGACCCCGTTTTGACCACCGGTGGGCCCAGGTTGACCCCTTGGTGTCAATGGCAGGTGGGCCCAGGCGGCTAATTAAATTAGGATTAGCAGTTTTATTTAATTAGTTAAGTTAATGACACTGACACGCGGGACCCACCAGTCAGGTTTGACCTGGACCAGGTCTGTTGACCCACTGATGTCAGCATGATGTCATGTTAACGTAGTAAATGCTTTTGTGGGATTATTTGATTTAAAACAATTCAGGAAATTCTAGAAAATGCTTTAAACTTCAAAAAATCATATAAATTCAATAGTAGCTCAGATGGAAAAGATTTATATATGAAAATTGATCAGAAAAATCAAATCTTTCGAATGGCACTGGTTTCATGCATGTTTGAGCAAGTTAACATTGATGTTCACATCAAAACATGATAATGCACTTTAATAAATAATAGTTTGGGTATAAATTTGAATCTTTAGTTCAAATGAGCTCAAACCTTTCTGTTTATAGTTTCATTAGCCCAAAACACATTCATCTTGCCATGTCATGAGCATGCATCATATTGTTGCATTTGTTTGTATATTGATTGTATCGTCGGTGTTCTCCGTTGTAGGTCATGCTCCTGAGGATACATCTGCGTATTCAACTGAAGAGCAGTACCCGACAACCAATCTGTCAGGCAAGCAACCCATTGATCATTCTGATACAAACCCATATTCTCGCTCCTGCTCTCTTTTACTGCATTAAGGCAACATCGTGTGAACCACTACTTGCTGCGGTAGTTGAACCCTATTCCTTTGCATGACCTGTCATTGCCACAGTAAATAGTTGAAACCCACTAGCATGTGTAGGAGTTGATTGAGCCATTTTATGTGTGATCTACCATGCTATTTTTTTATGTTGCCTGCTATGCTTAGAGTTGTGTTAGGTCTGGTTCATCTGGGTGATGGCTCAGAGTGAAATGATCATGCTCGATAAAGGGAGGGAAGTGTGGAACATGCTTGGTAAAGGTATCGATGAAAGGCCATGTAGGTGTACATGGTGGGTTGTTTCATTGGAACCGTCCATTGGACCTGAGATCTGTATGTGTGATTCAAGTTTCAGCTACTACCATGCATTGGGCCCGAAACCAATGGACCCTCTTGGCTTATTAATTGCCCTTGTCCTCTGTCCAGGAGTTGCAACTAGTTTCTGATGTTTATAGTTTACTGGTGGTCGTGCGCAACGCTGACCCTCGGGGTGGGCTGTGATGCGGCAGGTACATGGCACGGTGTATGAGTCGCCCGTTTGGTGACTCGAGAGCCCTATACACATCGTTTGGGGCCGTGAGCGACACCCAGGCCGGATCTCCCCACGAATGGAACCCAAATAGGCGATAAACCTGGACTAGGGACTTGTGTAGTTAGTCAGGTCGTGGCCGACACCCTCGTTGGGCTTCCACTTGAAGGTTGCCGAGTACATGTCGAGTAAACAACGATAAGTTGTGGAAGTGTGTGTGAAGAAGTACACCCCTGCAGGGTTACCAATCTATTTGAATAGCCGTTGTTCGCGGTACGAACCACTTGGTTGCTTATACAGTTCATAGACAAGTTGATGGATACTACTAGAAGTCTCAAGACAAGTGTGAGTGCCGTGGATGGCCCTTCCGAAGGATGATGGAAGAGGATCCCGGTAGTGTATTGTTGTGGTGAGTACAGGACTCATGTACGTAGTCTCATCTTGCAGTCTGATGAGAGTTGTAGTATAGGTTAGCCAAGAGTCAAAGCTGGCTTGCTGCTATGAACTCCACTACCCTTGTTGATAATGATGCATGTATGATAGGTTCTGTTCTAAGTCTTGCTAAGTACCTTTGTACTCATGTTTTCTTAATAACTGTTGCAGAGGAGAACCCTGCCCCTTCTGATGGGTTTTACATAGACGTTGACGTCGACGATTAGCGTGCTACCCAGACGGAGATTGTGAGCTTGTGAAGGGCCTTGTAGATAGTCAGGCTACACCAAGCCTGTTTTATCTCCAAGTTGTCTGTACTCAGACATGTTAGCTTCCGCTTGTGCTTGTATGCTTGTATGACTTGAGTGTTGGGTCATGTGACCCCTATTTGTATGGATATGTTATGTATGGCTCTTCGGAGCCTCTTAAATAAAGTATTTTGAGTCATAGAGTTCTGTTGTGATGCAATGTTGTATTTGCAAATATTGAGCATATTGTGTGTATGTTTGAAATGCTTGGTATATGTGGGATCCGACACCTAGTTGTTTACCTTTGGTAGCCTATCTTACAGGGAAATGCCTCCTAGTGCTTCCATTGAGCCTTGGTAGCTTGCTACTGCTCCGGAACACGTAGGCTGGCCGGCATGTGTCCTTCTTCGTTCCTGTGTCTATCCCTTAGGGGAAATGTCACGCGTTGTTACTTTAAGTCTATGTAGCTTGCTACGACTTGGGTTCATACGTTGATGACCGACACGTTCGTTGCTAGGTCATGGATGCCTGTCTCTGTAATTTAGTGCCACTTTTGGTTTATAACTAGCCATGTCGGCCTGGGTTCTCTGTTATATGGATGCTAGCGACACTATCATATACGTGTGCCAAAATGCGCAAACGGTCCCGGGCCAGGTAAGGTGGCACCCGTGGGGATACCGTGCGTGAGGCCGCAAAGTGATATGCCGTGTTACAAGCTAGATCAGTGTGACTTAGGATCGGGGTCCTGACAGTTTTTTTGTGTTTTTCCAAACCGCTCGTTGGAATGAAACATATGATATACTGTTGGCAACATATCATCGATGCACATCTTTTTCATATATAATTTTTTGTCTAATTCGTTACGGTTTAAAAGCAGCTTCAAATTTAATAAATCGCTGAATTCTGTTTTTCGAATTTTTTCAAATTTTCAGTACAGCTTTCACTCTAGTTTTCTAACCGTTTATCGAAACAAGCCGTGTAATATACCGTTGAAAAGCTAGGGATGAGGAGCAACTTTCATATGTTGAAATGATTTTGAGATTCCTCACAGTTTTTAGTTAATTTTGAAAATCGTGCGGCTGACTACGAGGGGCAGCAACAGTTTTTGGCGAAATTTTTACAAACAGCTGGTCGAAATCATTCAATATATACGTCGTTGGAAATACATCGTCGAGACGCAACCTTTTCATGTAGAACGCTCCCTCTAATTCCTTACGGGTGAAGAGCAGTTTTAAAATTACGAAAATGCGGACATTCGTTTTTTGCAACACCAAATCGGCAAGTGAACGTCATCCAACGAAAAAACGCACTGCTTCCGACTGAAAACCGTACTGCATCAGACGGTCAAGTGCACTGCATGATTTCTTTCGTTATTTTTCTAACTTATTTATGAAACACGAAACACCTTGTGGGATGACTGCAGTGCACATCAAAGGTAAAGTGAACCACAACACAAATCTAAGTGGGCTGCGTGGCTTTTTTTATCGTTTTCAAACTATTTGTTATAAATACGTTCGAAATGAATTACCGAGGTTAGTGCACTGCATTTTTTTCCAAATGCCTTTTTTAAGTTTGCATGGTTGAGGTTAGTGAACTGCACTATTATTTTTCGTTTTTTGCTCTCACTTTTTTATGAATGCATCCTGACTGCTGAGACAAGGCAAGTGTACTGCATCAATGGTTTTCTACAAATTGAAACACAAGCACCTCCTGCGCCCACGCACCGGACTGCAAGCTCACCACCAGGAATTACAACGAAATCATACATATAGACATGTATACTCCCATCGCACAACAAAAACGAGCACTGGACATCTCCTAGAAAAAAACTGCACTTCAAGACTATAAACTAAACTAAAATAAAATGACCGAACGACATGCACACGCGGTCCGCACCACGCGAACATAGACGGGGATACCACGAATTTTCCATTCTATGTTTTGTGATTAAGGAATCCGACAAACTTCAAACGACCAAACTCTTGAGACCTTGCGAGCTGCCGCCCCAAGAACAACAGACTACACTCATGCACGCGCCGCACTGCGCGGACACGCCGGCGAGCTCACCTGAATCCAGTACTGACCACACTGTTGCCGCTGAGCTACACACAAGCCGACGGAACAGACGCATCGTGGCTGGGGTCACCGAACTAAAGAGGAGATAAACCAATCCACAAATCCGGCAACTGAACCGCATGCACCATGACTCCCGTGCTCTATCGCCGACGAGGGGAAGGAGGAGCTTGAGGGAGGTAGCCATTGCCCCGATCTAGATGAGGATAGGGCGTCTGCACTGTACGGGCGGAGATGAAGTTCGATGGGGAAGGGAGTGGGTGGATCCACTGTCGGCGGCCTCGCTGGGTGCCCGTGGCGGCCGGATCCTGCCCCGTCCTGGCTGCTCGCGGGGTGACTTCTCCGCGCCGGAGGAGGGTTGCGCCCAGGCCTCGCCGGAGAGGAGGAAGAGAGTCGGTTGCTCTCCTCCCTCGGCTGGATCGATGGGAGATTTGGAGGATGGGGAGGTGGGGCGCCGATGCGGTTCCACAACGGCAGCCAGGCGCCGGAGTTGGAGTAGTGCGCGAGCGCACGACAGGGGACAACAGGGGAGCTCTGGGGAGGGGATTCCACGACGGGGAGCTTGCCACAGGGTCTGGTGGAGGGCCGGATCCTGTGGCCCCGGGCCAGATCCATGCCCATAGCTGCGCGGGCATGCCTGGATCGGCACCGGCGAGTGGCCCGAATGGCGGAGGGAGGGGTGGGTGGCCGGGGTCAGGGCGCATCGGGGCGCTTGTGTGGTGGTGGTAGGAGGAGGAGTGGATGGCATGGTGGGATGCGAGGTGACAGGATTCGGTGGAGGGGACGCGGGGTGTGGCGGGAGAGGTGCGGGGCGGGGCAGCGTCTCAGAGGGGAGGGGAGGGCGACGGTGGTTGGAGGTGGCGTGCCCGGAAGAAGGAGGCTGGGGTCGCTCTGGCGCGGCGAGGAAGGAGGTAGGAGGGAGAAGATGGAGTGGATCGGGGGAGGAGACGGGGTTCATCCTGGTGGTCGTTAACCGGTGGGTGCATGTGTAGGGCTATTTTGCTGCAGTTTGCTTTTGGTGCGCAGGATCGTGCGTAAGTGTTAGCAGAATAAGGATTAGTGTTATCAGAATAAGGTCTTAAGGGGTGTTATCATAATAGACCCACCCTATATATATATATATATATCAGGAACATATCAACCTCAAATGGTGTAATATTCAATTTTAGTTTAGGGAGATGGTCATGATCTCATACCTGAGGGTGTGGTGCAGCCCTACCATTGCGATTATTTGCATGTGGACAAACTAGTGGTTGTGGTGCTGGTGGTTGCACGTAGTTCTGATTTTATCAATCTCATCCTCGTAATCTCCAGCGTAATCATCCTCATCCTCACCAGCAGCAGGAGCCACAAAAGTATCAACAGCAACACCAACAGTTTGGCTAGGCTCAAGAGGGACATGGATCGCTCGGCGAAGGGCTATTTCTCGATGTGGAGGTGGTTGTTGTTGTTGCAATGGTGCAGCAGGTGGAGGTAGACGCGCAAGCACTTCAGCGAATTTGGCATCCAACTTGGTGTCAATTGACTTCTCAATGTCATCCATCGTCGCTAGTGCGTTGCCAAAGCTGGTCATCACATCTTCTACCTGTTGACCCATCATTTGCTGAAATTTATCATGCAACTCCTTGTTCGTCATGTTCTCCCAGTCAGTCTCGTCGACTTGTGATCTTGCCATGGTTAGCAGCAATAGAAGCACACCAATATGATCCTACGGACTACTAGAAAATGGTGGTGGCGGGGCGTCACAAATCCCTCAAGCAAATCTCAAATTCTTACCAGTTCTTACCCAGCAGCAGGTGGTGATCGGCAACCGTTGCAGTCAAAACTCTCAAAGCTTGGACAAAGCAATTGACATTTGGTGTCAAAGGCACAATGTAGATGTGTGTGGAGCTGTGAAGGCTTAATGGTAGCAAAAATGTCAGCAATAATCAGTTCAGAGATGCAAAGGTGAATAAATGCTCAACGTCAGTACTATGCTGGTCCTAGGCTAGACCGTACTAGAGACGCGAGCCTAGAACACTAACAAAATCACGGCGATGCACGTAATCAAGGGAAAAGCACTCTCTGATTTTTTTGCGCGTCTTTTTTTTCGCTCCTCTTTTTTTTTTACCGAAAATCACTATAATGGTGAGTGTCTCAAAACTCTTCCCAAGTCAAACTAAGAAGATATGCACGAAATTTTTTTGACTATATTTTTTCCGGAAATCAGGGCAGCGACAACCAAAAGGTGCGGTAAAAAAATAGTATGATGGCACGTGTCTCAAAAGACTCGGAAAAGCCTAAAAATTGGATAGGGAAAAAATATTTTCACCTGTCGAAATTTTGGCCTAAAAACTGCCCGGGGGTCTCCAGACTTTTTTTTCGAGACCTACTCAGGCAAGGAAACACGAAACTGAAACTAGATGGATCTCGAAAACAAGTCTAAAATGAAAAGAACTCGGATTGGTGGTGGATATCGAAAACAAGTGTAAAATGAAAAGAACTCGGATTGGTGGTGGATATATGGTGGTAGAATATGGAAGGGGTTGTGGTATATGGATACGGATTGGTGGTGGCATATGGATATAGATTGTGGTGGTATATGGATATGGATCGGTGGTGGTATTTGGATATAGATCGGTGGTGGTATGTGGCAGGGGCAATGAAGATGTTGCGGCGGCAGCGTGACAACTTATGACCAGAACTCGAAACTCTAAAAGACTAGACGCTAAGACCAGCAACTTGACACGACGATGCAACCGCAAATTCAACAAAGCATAATACTGAAAAGACTATGCAAAGGCTCAAACTGGTTTAGATATGATGAACTAACCCTAATTTTTTTTTGGCTTTTTCATGGACTGTAGGTACGAAGAACAGACTCGATCTAATCTATGAAAAACTGTAAAATCTCATCGAGCAACCTGGAAATCTGATACCACTTGATAGAGGCAAAGGTGTCCCATCTTTTGATGAGATGGTGGCTATTGTTTTCGGTGAAGTAGACTTTGATGATCCTACTATGAACGTGCGAGGACGTCGCGCCTTAGCAATCGCTAAACCAGCTCCGAGAGGTTATTGACCACGCCGGAGCATGATCAACCTGACCACGAGGGTCTATTTCCTGCAAGCAAATGAAGAACAAGCAAGAAAATGAGATTGCAATCTTGATATTGCTAATATAAGAGGAAAGCTTCATTGATCAAGGTGGGGTATTGTGATGTCTTTGTCTGGTCATTGAACGCAAATGAAGTACACGAAGTTGCAGCTATGACGAACTTTAATCTAATCAAAACCCAAAGTCTAAACGATGCCCTAATGGCTGTATATATGGAGAAAGAGAGGGGGAATTTCGTGGACCCTTGGAGAAGGGGTCCGAAACCAACACTAACTCTGTTTTCCCCACACATACGAACTCTAAAAATATCCTATACTTTAGTATTTCAAAATTACATGGCCCGGGCCCAAAAATAAGGTGACGTAACACCTAAAATAAGCTATTGACGAAATTTATGAAGGGGTATCTTGGATATTGGTACTTGGAAGTCATCACGGTGGCTTGAAAGTACTCGAATACGCACTAGAAACGTTGTTCTGGATCCCTTCACGCGCGCCTTCATCGCCATGCTTGATCCTACTCCAGTGTTCATCCCTCTTGTCCATGCTAGGCCCTTCATTAGTAATCAACACAAATGTATCCAATTTAGGCAGCGTCATATTCTCATGAACAATAGAATCGTTACCAAGAAAGGAAAGTACCTGGTAATTCAATTGGCGTGCGCGAGCTCTAGTAATTGGTCCAATATGTATAATAGTAGGGGCAATGTGTGTAACAATGGTATTGATGTCCTCATCAAAATCCATGCCATACGATCGCTCATACAAGCGCTCACAGTCATATGTAACACCATATTTTGTGTGGTTTCCTATGTCACGCCTCCTGTTGATTCCATCTTTCTTCGTTTCCATTCCTCTTGATATTCCCATGTGATTACTTCCCTTTTTAGTTGTTTCCTGTGGAAACACATCAAAGATATGATTTGTGGAACCTTTTGCATTCATTAGTCATTAGTACCAATATCAGAGCGAATATCTCTATTTAATTGGAATATCTCGGTTTAAACAAGGGTGAATGAGTGTGAAAATAGCACTCATCAACCCCCCAAGCTTAAGCTTGATCATCCTCGAGTAACATAGAGAGAAATCTGAATCATAAGGAACTCAGTTGTTTAAACCAAAACAATGATAAGGTTTCACTTACGACCCGTACACCTAGATAGCCCTCCGCTTCTTGACTTGAAAACTTAGTGTAGCTGTAGTGGTGGCATGGTTATTGTGCAAGCGTTAGTGAAGCGAAGATAATTAACATAAAGTTCTTGATCTACTAGATAAAGCAACTTTGCAACACTACATTCTATTTATTCTAGAAAACCCTTCCTTGTCAGGAATGCATGAAAGATTTTTATTTTGATAGAGCCATAAAAACATAGGTTAGGGAATGAAAGGGATGTAGAAAATCATAATGCTTTAGTGCTCCTAAACATACCCATAATTATCCCGCCCCTAGGATCTTAAGCACTTCATTTCAATCATTGTTTGCTGAAACTTTGGTTGTCACGTGAAGGAATTATGCCAAATAAGTGATCATACATAGAATTTCATTGTGGCTTAATGTTTGGCAACTGTGGACCTATGATATTTGACTCTTCCAAGCTCTTTTGATTAATCCCTTTTACACACGCCCATTCAAGAGAAAGCGAATAATATGCGTTTGTTGTGTTGCCACTATATACGGTGACAAACTCATAGCCGAAATCCGAGCATGCGCTCTTGGTGGATGATTCATTGGCTAGCGGTGTCCTCAACATAACATCAAGAAAGGTGATGAAACCACATTTACACACATACACGTGCATACAGTAGCAGCGCCATGGCACCAGCGAGAAGTTGAAGCACCATGTAAGAGATACAACACAATTTTTTGGCATAATCTTGTTCACCCTTCAACTAAGTTCCTCTAGACAAGTTAATCCACAAGTGTTATCAAGTCTATTAAAATAAAAAATATGGGGTCGAGCATTTCGAACATCATCTTTTCCACAAGTGATATTTGACCCTTATGAGCAAGAGAGGTTCAAACGACGCCTTGTGGTAACTGCCAGAAGCACGAAAAGGAAATAGTAGCAGCTGCAAGCCGATCAGGACATGCTCAACGAGAAATGGACTAAAGTTCTCGCAGCTGAACAAGACCTCAACGAGCATCGGGAGAGCACATCTAGATCCTTCCCGCGCTAGCGCTTACTACAAGAATTCACTGACGAGGAAACCAACAATGTGCTATTGACATGCAGTCGCACCGATTAGCCTAACCGCCCCCTAAAGGGCGTGACATGCCAACATGGGAGCATAGGAACCCCCAAACAACCAAGCCGTTACGAAAAGGATCCTATTGATTACCCCGAGCCCTACGACGCACGTGGAAGGCTAGAGGCAAATAGAGCCCCCGGGGATCCATTTATGGTCGCGGGGACACACGCCAGCCGGATTGGACGACTATGAGACCTGGTTAGACACGCATGTCAGCGCACAAGAACAGGCTTACGCATGGATGTCTCCTGATATCCGACACAATGTGTCTCAATATCGAGGGCTGTTTCACCCGTCTGTTTCATACACGAGGTGATGGAACACAAGTTCCCAGATGGGTTTAAACCTATAATCATCGAACAGTATGACGACATGACCGATCCAACCGTGTGGATCAAAGATTTCCTCCTCCATATCCACATGGCTCGCGAGGACGATCTCTACGCCATGAAATATCTGCCACTCAAACTTATATGGCCGGCAATGCACTGGCTTAACAACCTGCCTCCTCATTCCATTGAGAGCTGGGAGGCTCTGAAGGACGCCTTTAGGGTGAACTTCCAAGTCACTTATGTCCGACTCCCAGATGCCGATGGTCTCAACCATGTTATTCAACAACCAGGCGAGTCGGCCCAAAATTTTTGGAATCAGCTTTTGACTAATAAGAACCAGATACCCGATGCATAGGCAATCACTGGTACGTGTCGGTGCTATACAAACGGTCTTTAACTCCTTTCCACGATGACATTTCGAACCGTCGCCAAGTGAGTGTGGGCGATAGGGGGGTCCTTCCCACACAACCCAGAAACCGTCAGGGATATGCCCTCCTGGCACACACGCTTAGCAAAATGAGGTCGTGTATGACCGGCGAGTGCTCAAATACGGCAATACATACAGTAGAGCTAAAAAAATACAATTATACAGGCGAAATTGTTTCCGGTCGCAAGTACATCCCATCGCAAGTACATCCCACACAGTCAGTCCCCACTAAATGTTTCCGTTTGTATGTACATCCAACATAGTCGCTCCAAGAAAAACGTTTCCGTTCACAGGTACATCACACACAATTTTCCCCATTAAATCGTTTGTGATAGTGTTGCCATTGCACGCGATATTAACAATTTTATCGTTTGCGTTAATGAATGCATCACACACGGTGCGTAGAAGAAACTGTGTGGCAAATGTTGTCCATCACACACATTTTATTTGTGGTAAAGATTTGCGCAAGGTGGCCTAACGCAAACAGTTTTCAAGAGGATGTCGTGTGTGATTGTTCATTGATCCAACATGGTTTATTCCTAGAAACTATGTGCATTGCCTGAGGTCATTGCCCACGGTATTTTCTCAATAACCGTTTGCAATAGAAAAACCCAATTAGCAGGCTAATTGCCCTATTATTAATAATCCATTTATTAATCTAATTGACATTTTTATTAAGCACATAATATATTTCATTTCCATATTAAGGAAGCAGGATTTCATAATTGAAATACATCAGAGCAACATGATATAGCTTCAGCACTCAGCTACCCCATTACACAACTGCACCAGCACCAAGTTTCACATGCAACATGTAAAACCTTTCGAAATCAGCATCATAGACGGTACATAGACATATGCATCTCATCTGGAAAACTGCTGAAGCGGAAGGCAAATATTGAGCCTTCATTCATGTTGAAGGTCTTTGCAACTTTAGGCCAGTGCCTGTGGATGATTGACCGTCCATCCTTGGTCCTCTGAACACTTCAATATTGAACCGTGGGTGTTGTATGAAAACTTTCCTCACCTCCTAACCATAGAGGTGGTTTGAGAGGTAATCATCAGTGAACTGCTTTGGAAAGGCCTGAAAACAAGGATGTGCATAAATATCTTCTCTATATTGGAAATGGGGCAAAGAAATAAAAAAAGGCAAGGTATAATAGTTAGTACCATCTTGTAGTGAACTGATATTTTCTTCATTGTGCAGACAAAGATTTTGTTGTTATTTGCCACTAATTTCTTTATCCTATCAATCTTTCTGAGTTCTTGACTTGATTGATATTCATGGACAACTCATTTCCCCATATGCAGAAAGGGTCGAATAGTGGGTCAAAACCGTTGGCAGCAGGACCTACATGTGCAAGACCGAATTGTTAAAAACCTAAATATTAGAATGGTTCATGCAATTGCACAATAATGTGCTATTAGACAATGGACCATGCATGTGCAGTTAACTAAACACCACAAAAAATGAACCAAACGTTAACTGAGCACCACATTGCACAATATAACATATTCCTAATAGAAGATCACACAGTTAACCAAACCAAGCATGCTTAACAACTTGGAAATATAGCAATTGTATTTGTTTCTCATGTATTTAGTATAGCCAAATTCGATTTATTTCTCACATGGTATACAATAACAGAATGCACCCACAACAATTGAACATCGCATTGCAGAATTGAACCAAGCAGTTAACTAAACACCACAACAAATGAACCAAACATTAACTGAGCACCAGATTGCACAATATAGTATACTCCTAATAGAAGATCAGAGAGTTAAACAAACCAAGCATGCTTAACAACTTGGTACAACCAAATTTGATTTATTTCTCACATGGTATACAATAACAGAATGCACCCACAACAATGGAACATCGCATTGCAGAATTGAACAAAGCGGTTAATTAAACACCACAACAAATGAACCAAACATTAACTGAGCACCACATTGCACAATATAACATACTCCTAATAGAAGGTCAGAGAGTTAAACAAACCAAGCATGCTTAACAACTTGGAAATATAGCAATTGTATTTGTTTATCATGTATTTACTACAACCAAATTTGATTTATTTCTCACATGGTATACAATAACAGAATGCACCCACAACAATTGAACATCACACTGCAGAATTGAACCAAACAGTTAACTAAACACCACAACAAATGAACCAAATGTTAACTGAGCACCACATTGCATAATATAACATACTCCTAATAGGATATCAGATAGTTAACCAAACCAAGCATGCTTGACAACTTGGAAAATTGGACCCTGAAGAATTGAACATCACATTTGCAGAATTGAACCAAACAGTTAACTGAACACCACATTGCACGACATATAGAACATATACACTAGAGAAAAAGATTGCATGGTAAAAGTGGATAGCACAATTCACTAGAATTTGTTAAGGAAAGGCAGTAGCTAGCAAACTAAACATGGGTCCTTATAGTGAGCTAATAAGACAAGCTACTCCTTATTGTCGGAGATATCGATGACGATTAGGTCCTTGGACGTGGAAGAGGGCGAGGCCTCCACATCGTGGGTGCCCTTTTCTTAGTGGTGAGTTGCCTGAGCCGCTCCGGGCACCAACCTGCTAGCTCTCGACATGAGGTAAGCACGTGCACGCTGAGAAAACACCTCGCAGTCTTCGTCGAAGGCACCAAGGGTGGCCTCAAGAAAATGCCATGAACTATCGTTTAAAGCAGCCAACTACGTCATGGCGTCAGCACGCGAGGCCTCGACGGTGGCCTCGACGGCGAGGCGCTCCTCCAAGATCTGGGGGTCAGCACGAATAGCAGCCATCGCGACCTCGTCCGCGCGTGCGGCCGTGATTTTTTTCTCCGCTGCCAAATGCTCCTTGAGATCCTGGCTATACTACGTGCACCATGGCTTAGGGCGGCGCTTATTTGGTGGAGGGGTCGGTCATTTGGGTGGAAGGTGGCATGCCGATGGTCGGGGCATGTGGGATGTGGAAGGAGGAGAAGGATGGGGGTCGGGTGTGGATTACCTGCCTGGATAGGCGAGGCCAAGCAACGTGAAGGAGGGTCATCGGCCAGGAGGTGGCGCTGCAAGTAAGGAGTGAAGGTTTCAACTTGCAAAGGAAGGCGGAAAAAGGGGAAATGTGGCTTTTGGTAAGGGGGAGGGGGCGGGGAGGTAGATATTTCCGCGGAAGCCGAAAATTTGGAATCACTTCAGCGAAAAAACTGGCGCACAAAGTGTCATCAGACACGGTCCCTTATTCAGAGCGGGCCATGGACTGTAGCCGTCGCACCTTCTCGCGTAAGCCGTATGCGTACTATACTCCGACAATGCTCCAAGGTATCTTGTGCTGCATCACACACGGTTGGTGATAATAAAATGTGTGGGATCTACTTGATTTTTTGTCTTGATTTGAATTACGTAATGGGGTCATAGCAACAATGGACGGTGTTTGAATTGCTAGACCTTTTATCTGCAGTGAACATGCAACCATATGTGTGTCGTAAAAAATTTGGAATTATTCAAGGTTCGTTTGGAAATTTCATACAGTAAATTGGTTTTCAAGCCATTTCAGGCGCACAATTTAAAATTAGAGCACATGCTCCGGTGCACCAACATGGGTTGTAAAATCATATATGTGTCCATGGGTTTATGCTTATGTCCCATGCAAGGAATGGGTATGAATTTCAAACACCACGGCACCGTGGCTCTCCGAAAAATGTTGAGGTACTTGCTTTTGTAATTCTAGTAAATCCAAAACCCGTCTGAAATTCATGAACCTTGGCATGCTATCATGGAATGGCATCAACATGCTGGGGTAAAAAATATTGTCCCATTTGGGGCAGGTTGTGGTATAAGCTTCTCACAAACCAGAGCTTCTCACAAACCAGAGCTTCTCACAAGAAAGCCTCATGGTTCCATTAGGGAGACGTGTCACCTTTGTGGACAAAATGATATTTGTCGCCTCTTCTTCCTTTCAATTTTTTTCCTATTGTTAACATAGAACAACAGGAGTGTCGTGGTAATTTTTGGATTTTTTCGGGGATCGTTTGGACATTTTTATACGTTAATTGAGTTTTCTAGGCATTTATGTGCATAATTCAAAATTGAACTACATGCACATGCTCCAGTCCATAAAAACGGGTTGCGAAATCAAATGTTTGTCCTTGGTTGCAAGATTAGGTCAAATGCAAAAAATGAGAACGAATGTCAAACACCTTGACACAGTCGCTCGGCCACTAACATTGAGATATATGGTTTTAAAATACTAGTAAATCGAAAACACGTCTGAAATTCATGAAACTTGAATGATATGATGGAATGGCAGCGACATGCCCTGGTAAAAATATTGTCCCATTTGGGGCAGGTGTGGGTATAAGCTTCTCGCAAACCAGAGCTTCTCTCACAACAAGCTTGATGGTTTTGGTAGGGTACGTGCCACCTTGTGGGACGAAGCAATATCTGTTCCCTCTTCTTACTTTCAAAATGTTTCTCGTGTCAACATAGAACAACATGAGTGTTGTGTCAATTTTTGGGATTTTTCGGGGTTCGCTTGGACATTTTTATACATTAACCAAGTTTTATATGCATTCATGTGCATAATTCAAATTTGAACTACATGCACATGCTCTAATGCATATAAATTAGGTGAAAATTCAAATATGTGTCCTTGGTTGCATGCTTAGGTCCCATGCAAGAAATGGGAATGAATTTCAAACACCCTGCCATCGTAACTCGGCCGCAAACATTGAGATACCCGGTTTTTAAATTCTAGTAAATCCAAAGCTCCTCTGAAATTCATGAAACTTGGCATGCTATCATGGAGTGGCATTAACATGCCATGGTAAATTTGTTGTCCCATTTGGGGCAGGTTTGGGGATATGCTTCTCACAAACCAGAGCTTCTCATAACAAGCCTGGTGGTTTCGGTAGGGAACATCCCACCTTTGGGGATGAAACGATATCCGTTACTTCTTATTGCTTTCAAATTTTTTCTCGTGTCAACATAGAACAACACGAGTGTTTTGTAAATTTTTGGGATTTTTCGGGGTTCGTTTGGACATTTTTATGCATTAATTGAGTTTTCAATTCCTTTATGTGCATGCTACTTCTCGAGCTTGCGTTGTATTCCCTCGAAGAGGAAAGGGAGATGCAACATAGTAGCGTAAGTATTTCCCTCAGTTTTTGAGAACCAAGGTATCAATCCAGTAGGAGACCACGCGCGAGTCCCTCGCACCTGCACAAACAAATAAGAACTTCGCAGCCAACGCGATAAGGGGTTGTCAATGCCATTACGGTCACTTACGAAAGTGAGATCTGATAGAGATGATATTTTATATTTTTGGTATTTTTGTTTATAAGAACAGAAAGTAAAAGCGGAAAGATTAAAGTAGATGTAGATTGATATGTTGACAATAGACCCGGGGGCCATAGTGTTCTCTACTGGCTTCTCTCATGATAGCGATATTCTACGGCGGGTAAACAAATTACTATCGAGCAATTGATAGAAAAGCGAATAATTATGAGACTATCTAGGCATGATCATTGTATATAGGCATCACGTCCGAGACAATTAGACCGACTCCTGCCTGCAGCTACTATTATTACTCCACACATCGACCGCTATCCAGCATGCATCTAGTGTATTGAGTTCATAAGAACAGAGTAACGCCTTAAGCAAGATGACATGCTGTAGAGGGATAAACTCAAGCAATATGATATAAACCTCATCTTTTTATCCTCGATGGCAACAATACAATACATGCCTTGCTGCCCCTACTGTCACTGGGAAAGGACACCGCAAGATTGAACCCAAAGCCAAGCACTTCTCCCATTGCAAGAACCATAGATCTAGTAGGCGAAACCAAACCAATAATTCGAAGATACTTGCAGGGATATTATGAGCACACATAAAGAGTTCAGAAAAGAACCGAATATTTCTCATAAACAATCTTGATCATAAACTCACAATTCATCGGATCTCGACAAACACACCGCAAAAAGAGATTACATCAAATAGATCTCGTCGAAGACCGAGGAGAACTTTGTATTGAGATCCAGAGAGAGAAGAAGAAGCCATCTAGATACTAGCTATGGACCCGAAGGTCTGTGGTAAACTACTCAGAACTCATGGTGAGGGCGATGATGATGATGTAGAAGCACTCCGTGATGGATCCCCCATCCGGCGGAGCTCCAGAACAGGCTCCAAGATGGGATCTTACGGGAACAAAAGGTTACGACGGTGGAATTAGGGTTTTCTCTCTGTTGCTGATGGTTTCGGGGTATGTAGGCTTATATAGGATGAAGGAGGACACTGGGGGACTCACGAGGGACCCACGAGGCAGGGGGGCGTGCCCTCACTCTCGTAAGCACCTCGTGGCCCCTACTCCGTGGATCTCAAGTCTCCCGTGTGTGATTTCTCCAAAACTATCTCTCCCGAAGGTTCATTCCGTTTGGACTCTGTTTGATATTCCTTTTTTGCAAAACCCTGAAACAGGCAAAAAACAGCAATCTAGACTGGGCCTTTGGGTTAGTAGGTTAGTCCCAAAAATAATATAAAAGTGTATGACAAAGCCCATTAAACATCCAAAACATCATAAATAATAGCATGGAACAATCAAAAATTATAGATACGTTGGAGACGTATCAAGCATCCACAAGCTTAATTCCTGCTCGTCCTCGAGTAGGTAAATAATAAAAAACAGATTTTTTTATGTGAAATGCTAACAAACATAGTTTTTCAATGCAATTCTCTTAATTGTGGCATGAATGTTCAAATCTGAAAGATTCAAGATAAAAGTCTATATTGACATAAGAAATAATAATACTTCGAGCATACTAACAAAGCAATCATGTCTTCTCAAAATACTATGGCTACAGAAAGTTATCCCTACAAAATCATATAGCCTGGCTGTGCTCCCTCTTCATCACACAAAATATTCATATCATGCACAACCCCGGTTTCAGCCAAGCACTTGTTTTCATAGTCTATTCTTTCAAATCTTTCAACTTTCACGCAATACATGAGCGTGAGCCATGGACATAGCACTATGGGTGGAATAGAGAGGTGGTTGTGGAGAAGACAAAAAGGAGGGAGATAGTCTCAAATCAACTAGGCGTATCAACGGGCTATGGAGATGTCCATTAATAGATATCAATGTGAGTGTGTAGGGATTGCCATGCAACAGATGCACTAGAGCTAAATATGTATGAAAACTCAACAAAAGAAGCTAGTGGGTGTGCATCCAACTTGCTTGCTCACGAAGACCTAGGGCATTTGAGGAAGCCCATCGTTGGAATATACAAGCCAAGTTCTATTACGAAAATTCCCACTAGTATATAAAGTGACTAAGCATGAGATTCTCTACAATGAAGAACATGGTGCTACTTTCAAGCACAAGTGTGGAAAAAAAGATAGTAGCAATTGTCCCTTTTTTCTTTTCTCTTTTTTTTGGGCCTTTCTTTTTTTCTTTGGCCTTTCCCCCTTTTTTTGTGGAGGGGCTTTATTGATTTAGCCTTTCCTCCCATGGGACAATGCTCTAATAATGATGATCATCACACTTTCATTACAACTCGATATTACAACTCGATACTAGAACAAAGTATGACTCTATATGAATGCCTCCGGGGGTGTACCGGGATGTGCAATGAAACAAGAGTGACATGTATGAAAAATTATGCATGGTGTCCTTGCCACAAATACGATGTCAACTACATGATCATGCATGGCAATATGACAATATGAAGCGTGTCATATGAACGGAACGGTTGAATGTTGCATGGCAATATATCCCGGAATGGTTATGGAAATGCCATGATAGGTAGGTATGGTGGATGTTTTGAGGAAGGATATGGTGGCTTTGAGGAAGGATATATAGTGGGTTTATGGTACCGGCGAAAGTTGCACGGTACAAGAGAGGCTAGCAATGGTGGAATGGTGAGAGTGCGTATAATCCATGGACTCAACATTAGTCATAAGAACTCATATACTTATTGCAAAAATCTACGAGTCATCAAAACAAAGCAATCAACGCATGCTCCTAGGGGGGAGGTTGGTAGGAGTTAACCATCGCGCGCCCTCGACCTCCACACAAAGGTTGACACTTTACAAATACCTCATGCTCTAACTTCGTCACATAGCGGTTCACCATACGTGCATGCTACGGGAATCACTAACTTTAACACAAGTATTTCTCAATTTAATAATACTTCCACTAGCATGACTCTAATATCATTATCCTCATATCTCAAAACAATTATTAAGCATCTAACTTCTCCTCATATTCAATGCTCTTAGTGTGAAAGTTTTTACTACATTGACATTGGATGTCTATCATGTGAAGACTAGTTTTATAGCCTAAACACATTACATTCTGTTTTAATAGACTCTCAAATAGATATAAGTGAAGCATGAGAGTTCAACAATTTATTCAAAATATTATCACCACCGTGCTTTAAAAGATATAAGTGAAGCACTAGAGCAAAAACTATTCAACTCAAAAGATATAAGTGAAGCACGTAGAGTGTTCTATCAATTCCTAGGCCATATTTAACTCTATCAAATAGGTGTGTCCAGCAAGGTTAATTGTGGAAAGCTAACAAGCAAAGACTCAAATTATACAAGACGCTCCAAGCAAAACACATATCATGTGGTGAATAAAAATATAGCTCCAAGTATAGTTACCGATGGATGAAGACGAAAGAGGGGATGCCTTCTCGGTGCATCCCCAAGCTTAGGCTTTTGATTGTCCTTGAATTTTACTTGAGGTGCCATGGGCATACCCAAGCTTAGGACCTTGCTACTCTTTGTTCCATAGTCCATCAAAGCAATACTCAAAACTTGAAAACTTCACAACACAAAACTTAGACAAAAAATCTCGTGAGCTCCGTTAGTATAAGAAAACAAATCACTACTCAAAGGTACTGGAATGAATTCATTCTTTGTTTATATTGGTGTTAAACCTACTGTATTCCAACTTCTCTATGGTTCATACCTCCCAATATTACTCATAGATGCATTGAACTAAGCAAACAACACACGAAAACAGAATGTGTCAAAAACAGAACAGTCTGTAGTAATGTGCAGGTTTCACATACTTCTGTAACTCCAAAAAAATTCAAACTAAATTGGTAAACGTGAGGAATTTTTCTATTAACCATCTTAAAAAAGAATCAACTAAATAGCACGCTCCAGTAAAATCTGATGACCATTCTAGTGAGCGCTAACGATTCTGTTTTTCACAGCAAGATCATGTAAACTTCACACAAGTCTTCCCAAAGGTTCTACTTGGCACAAACACTAAAAAAACATGAAACCGCATCTAAACAGAATCTAGATGCAATATTTATTCCCTAACAGCAGCAAAAACAAAAAATATAAAATTGGGTTGC
Source organism: Secale cereale (assembly GCA_902687465.1). Lineage (NCBI taxonomy): Eukaryota > Viridiplantae > Streptophyta > Magnoliopsida > Poales > Poaceae > Secale > Secale cereale. The sequence continues at coordinate 298,893,042 of LR738714.1, forward strand.
CTCCCAACAAGCACTATCGTTTTACGCTCCTAGCTAGGCACGATACATGGATAAATCTAGGTATTGCCATCTTTGGAAGGAAATCCATAAGTGGATCTCATAATAGATTCATATGGTAATTTGATTTTCTTTCTAGGAAAGTGTTCCATGCCTTTCCTTAACGGAAATTGGAATCAAATATTTCCTTCCTTCATATCAATAATTGCACCAATCGTTCTAAGGAAAGGTCTACCAAGAATAATAGGACATGAAGGATTGCAATCTATATCAAGAACAATGAAATCTACGGGCACATAATTCCTATTGCAACAATAAGAACATCATTAATTCTTCCCATAGGTTTCTTAATAGTGGAATCCACAAGATGCAAATTTAAAGAACAATCATCTAGCTCATGGAACCCTAGCAAATCACACAAAGTTTTTGGGATAGTGGAGACACTTGCACCCAAATCACATAAAGCATAGCATTCATGATCTTTTATTTTTATTTTAATTGTAGTTTCCCACTCATCATAAATCTTAATAGGGATAGAAACTTCTAACTCAAGTTTTTCTTCATAAGATTGCATCAAAGCATCAACTATGTGTATGGTGAAAGCTTTATTTTGACTATAAGCATGCAGAGAATTTAGTATGGATTGCAACAAGGAAATACAATCAATCAAAGAACAATTATAATAATTGAATCCCTTGAAATCCAAAGTAGTGGGTTCATCACTATGCAAAGTTTTAATCTCTTCACTCCCACTTTTAACAATTTTATCATCAAGATCGAAAAGCTCTGAATCATCGGGACACCTTAAAGCAGAATCATATCCAATCCTATCTTCATCAAGATTTATACTAGAAAACAAGTATCTAATGGGAGACACATCAATAACTTTCAGATTTTCATCTTTATTTTCATGATAACTAGAAGAACACACTTTAATATAATTCTCCCTTTTAGCACGCATCATAGCGGTTCTTTCTTTGCATTCATCAATGGAAATTCTCATGGCTTTGAGAGACTCATTGATATCATGCTTAAATGGGATAGATCTAAGTTTCAAAGAACCAACATCAAGAGTAATTCTATCCACACTTCTAGCCAATTCATCAATCTTAAGCAATTTCTCTTCAAGCATAGCATTGGAATTCTTTTGCGAGATCATAAACTCCTTAACACTAGTTTCAAATTCAGAAGGTAACTTTCCATAAGAGTTGTTGTAGGAATTACCATAATTATTAGAGGAATTACTAGGAAAAGGCCTAGGATTAAAATTCCCTCTATAAGCATTGTTACCAAAATTATTCCTACCAACAAAATTCACATCCAAAGATTCATTGCTATTTTTAATCAAAGTGGACAAAGGCATATCATTAGGATCAGAAGAAGCACTCTTAGCAGCAAATAATTTCATAAGTTCATCCATCTTTCCACTCAAAACACTAATTTCTTTAATAGCATGCACTTTTTACTAGAAGATCTTTCGGTGTGCCATTGAGAATAATTAATCATAATATTATCTAGCAGTTTGGTAGCTTCTCCTAAGGTAGTTTCCATGAAAGTGCCTCCTGCGGCCGAGTCTAAAAGATTTCTAGAAGCAAAATTCAAGCAGAATAAAAGTTCTGAATAATCATCCATAGATTCAAACCATGTGTAGGGCAATTATGTATCATTAGTTTCATTCTCTCCCAAGCTTGTGCAACATGCTCATGATCTAGTTGCTTAAAGTTCATAATATCGTTTCTAGGAGAGATGATCTTAGAGGAGGGAAATACTTAGAGATAAAAGCATCTTTGCACTTATTCCACGAATCAATACTATTTCTAGGCAAAGAGGAAAACCAAGTTTTAGCACGATCTCTAAGTGAAAACGGAAATAACTTCAATTTAACAATATCGTTATCCGTATCCCTTTTCTTTTTCATATCACACAAATCAACAAAGTTGTTCAGATGGGTAGCGGCATCTTCACTAGGAAGGCCGGAGAATTGATTTTTCATGACAAGATTCAACAAAGCAGCATTGATCTCACAAGATTCAGCATCAGTAATAGGAGCAATCGGAGTGCTAATAAAATCATTATTGTTGGTATTGGAGAAGTCACACAATTTGGTATTATTCTGAGCCATAGTGACAAGCAAGCAATCCAACACACACAAGCAAACAAGATGCAAGCGAACGATAAACACACGGCAGAAGAATGGCAAATAAAATGGCAAGGGTGAAGTGGGGGACAGGAAAACGAGAGGCAAAAAATGTAATGCAGAGGATAAGGGTTTGTGATAGGTACTTGGTATATGACTTTAGCGTAAACCTCCCCAGCAACGGCGCCAGAAATTCTTCTTGCTACTTCTCGAGCTTGCGTTGTATTCCCTCGAAGAGGAAAGGGAGATGCAGCACAGTAGCGTAAGTATTTTTCTCAGTTTTTGAGAACCAAGGTATCAATCCAGTATGAGACCACGCGCGAGTCCCTCGCACCTGCACAAACAAATAAGAACTTCGCAGCCAACGCGATAAGGGGTTGTCAATCCCTTTACGGTCACTTACGAAAGTGATCTGATAGAGATGATAGTTTATATTTTTGGTATTTTTGTTTATAAGAACAGAAAGTAAAAGCGGAAAAAGTAAAGTAGATGTAGATCGATATGTTGAGAATAGACCCGGGGGCCATAGTGTTCTCTAGTGGCTTCTCTCATGATAGCGATATTCTATGACGGGCAAACAAATTACTGTCGAGCAATTGATAGAAAAGCGAATAATTATGAGACTATATAGGCATGATCATTGTATATATGCATCACGTCTGAGACAAGTAGACCGACTCCTGCCTGCATCTACTACTATTACTCCACACATCGACCGCTATCCAGCATGCATCTAGTGTATTGAGTTCATAAGAACAGAGTAACGTCTTAAGCAAGATGACATGATGTAGATGGATAAACTCAAGCAATATGATACAAACCCCATCTTTTTATCCTCGATGGCAACAATACAATACGTGCCTTGCTGCCCCCACTGTCACTGGAAAAGGACCGCAAGATTGAACCCAAAGCCAAGCACTTCTCCCATTGCAAGAACTATAGATCTAGTAGGCCAAACCAAACCAATAATTCGAAGAGACTTCCAAGGATATTATGAGCACACATAAAGAGTTCAGAAAAGAACCAAATATTTCTCATAGATAATCTTGATCATAAACTCACAATTCATCGGATCTCGACAAACACACCTCAAAAAGAGATTACATCAAATAGATCTCCTCGAAGACCGAGGAGAACTTTGTATTGAGATCCAGAGAGAGAGAAGAAGCCATCTAGATACTAGCTATGGACCCGAAGGTCTGTGGTAAAGTACTCACAACTGATGGTGAGGGCGATGATGATGATGTAGAAGCACTCCGTGATGGATCCCCCCTCCGACGGAGCTCCGGAACAGGCTCCAAGATGGGATCTCACGGGAATATAAGGTTACAGCGGTGGAATTAGGGTTTTCTCTCTGTTGCTGATGGTTTCGGGGTACGTAGGCTTATATAGGAGGAAGGAGGACACCAGGGGACTCACGAGGGACCCACGAGGCAGGGGGCGCGCCCCCACCCTCGTGGGCACCTCGTGGCCCCTACTCCGTGGTTCTCAAGTCTCCCGTGCGTGATTTTCTCCAAAAATATCTCTCTCGAAGGTTTCATTCCGTTTGGACTCCGTTTGATATTCCTTTTCTGGAAAACCCTGAAACAAGCAAAAAACAACAATCTGGACTGGGCCTTTGGGTTAGTAGGTTAGTCCCAAAAATAATATAAAAGTGTATGACAAAGCCCATTAAACATCCAAAACATCATAAATAATAGCATGGAACAATAAAAAAATATAGATACGTCTGAGACGTATCAGTGCATAATTCAAATTTGAAATACATGCACATGCTCTAATGCATATAAATTAGTTGAAAATTCAAATCTGCGCCCTTGGTTGCATGCTTAGATCCCATGCAAGAAACATGAATGAATGTCAAACACCCTGCCATCGTCACTCGGCCGCAAACATTGAGATACCTGGTTTTTGGATTCTAGTAAATCCAAAGCTCGTCTGAAATTCATGAAGCTTGCCATGCTATCATGGAGTGACATCAACATGTCGTGGTAAATTTTTTGTCCCATTTGGGGCAGGTTTGGGGATATGCTTCTCACAAACCAGAGCTTCTCACAACAAGCCTGATGGTTTCAGTAGAGAACGTCCCACCTTTGGGGACGAAACGATATCCATTGCCCCTTATTGGTTTCAATTTTTTTTTCTCGTGTTAACATAGAACAACATGAGTGTTGTGTCAATTTTTGGGATTTTTCGGGGTTCGTTTGGACATTTTTATGCATTAATTGAGTTTTCAATGCATTTATGTGCATAATTCAAATTTGAACTACATGCACATGCTCTAATGCATATAAATTAGTTGAAAATTCAAATATGTGTCCTTGGTTGCATGCTTAGGTCCCATGCAAGAAATGGGAATGAATGTCAAATACCCTGCCACCGTCTCTCGGCCGCAAACATTGAGATACCGGGTTCTAAAACTCTAGTAAATCCAAAACTCGTCTGAAATTCATGAAACTTGGTATGCTATCATGGAGCGGCATCAACATGCCGTGATAATTTTTTGTCCCATTTGGGGCAGGTTTGGGTATAAGTTTCTCACAAACCAGAGCTTCTCACAACAAGCCTGATGGTTTCGGTAGGGAACATCCCACCTTTGGGGACGGAACGATATCTGCTGCCTCTTATTGCTTTCAATTTTTTTTCTAGTGTCAACATAGAATAACAAGAGTGTTGTGTTAAATTTTGGATTTTTTCGGGGTTTGTTTGGACATTTTTATACATTAAGTGGGTTTTCTAGGCATTTTATGCGCATAATTCAAATTTGAACTACATGCACATGCTCCGGTGCATGTACATTGGTTGGGAAATCAAATCTGTGTCCTGGGGTGCATGCTTAGGTCCCATGCAAGAAATGGGAATGAATTTCAAACACCAGGGCACCGTTGATTGCCGGCAAAACATTGAGATACTTTGTTTTTAAATTCTAGTAAATCCAAAACTTGTCTGAAATTCATGAAACTTGGCATGCTATCATGGAATGGCATCCGACATGCTGTGGTATTTTTCGTGTCCATTTTCAGAGAAGGCGCACTTGAATAACAACCAACAAAGGCATTTTGAAACAACAGCTGCCACTTTCATATCTCAAACGTTTGCATAATTCAAATCGTGTGCATTCTGTTAACCATTCACGTGACACCACGTGTATTCATTTCAATGCCTATAAGAGGTGCCGTGCAGATAGCCGCTTGACTAAACGGGAGGCGTGCGAGCAAAGTCCGGTGCGCAGGCTGACCGAGAGGCGTGCTAGCTGTCCTCTAATGCGTAGGCTCACCGGGAAGCGTGCGAGTTGTACGCTGTGCAGACTCACTGGTAAGAGAGCCCTTTGACTTCCATGGCCGCCCGTCTTCCTCTCCATTAATGGCGCCTGAGCCGCTGTTTAATACGGGCGGCCTTACTGTTCGCCTCCCATTCCCCTCCCTCCCGTGGACCTCCATCAATGCCATGGTGCAGAATGATCATCTGCCACTAGTCTTCAAGTTTGGTGAAGTCGACTCCGAGCCGGAGTAGATAGAAAATAAGGAGGAATGGGGCCTCATGGACATGGCCCTGAACGATCTGGCCGCAGCGGTTGCTGCCCCCGCTCCCGTCCCAGCTCCCATCCCCGCGCCTGCGCCTGCGACCACCCCCGTAGCATTGACGGGCTGGTCGCCGAGCACTATCGCAGAGCTGGAAGCCTCGGGCATCAGTGAGGTCTCCGCGGACCCACGCGAGCTTGTGTACATGCGAGCTCCAGCGCTCGTGCCCTGGCCCATGCGCGCCCCTCCACCCACCGTGGCGCCGGTCCCCATGCATTTGGCTGCACCCGCCGCGCCCGTGCCCGTGCCCGTGCGCGCCCCTCCACCCACCGCAGCGCCGGTCCCCGTGCGTTTGGCTGCCCCCGCCGCGCTCGTGCCCGTGCATGCGCCCCCTTAGTGGCATGGGACGCTGTTGTCGAATGCTACCTCTCAGCGGCGCCAGTTGCCGTCCTCACGCGCCTCGCCCGTCGATCGCGCGACGACATGATGTTTGATTTACAAGTGAAAAACATTTTGTGCTGCCTTGAAGACTTTAACAACGGCGTCCTGGAGGACGACAACGACAATGACGGTGCGACACGCCGCCGCCGGAAATAGTTTTTTTGGGGTTTAATACTGTATCTCGAATTCTCGATCATATGAATATAAATTCGCAGTGTGACTGAATGAAAGATATGGTTTGAACGAACTTGCATTTTTTTCTCTTAATGTACAGACTTATCAAACAATTTTATTTTGAAAATAACATCAATGGTTTTTAAATATAAAACACTCATCGCAAACGTTTTAGTTAGAACACCTGTGTGCAAACCGACAACTTCCCCAGGAAGCCAACGAAAAATGTGCCGAGCAGGATTTGTGCATCTCTTGATCGCAAACATTTTAGATAGAATACCCGTATGCCAAGTTAGAGCTATGGTCTCCCCCCTTAAGTCAAGGGAAAATTCGCCGTGCAGGATTTGTGCATCCCTTCAACACAGACGGTTGTTTTGGATGACCCGTGTGCAACCACATAGAAATAATTGAGTAAGATTTGCATCTGTCATATTGGGTATGTTGCCATTTGTCAAACTGGAAAGATTGACATTTGTTTATCTAGTAACATTGCCATTTGTCAACCTTGTAACACTGCGATTTGTCAAAATATGCATCTAAAAATCACTAGCACTATCTAATTTTTGCAACTAAAATCACTAGCACTGCTCATATGGACACCAATACAAAGTGGTATTGTACTTTTATTGTTAAATTTGAGACCAATTTTGATGTAATCTTTATCTAATTACAGATGGGAGATTATTAATAATTGGGAACCAATATCCCAAACGGATTATTTATCCGAACCGTGAGCGTTAGACCAACAATGGATACGTGCCATGCTTCGGTTAAGCAATAAAGCGGCAACATTAATCATCCAAATAGAAAAATAATATACGTGCCGCCACGCGACTCATGTGTCGTGCGAGCAGGCGTCAGTTGATGGGACACATATGCAAATGTACCATTCATTACATACAAAAAGTCATCAACACACAACAACAACGAGGATACATGTTGGATTATAGATTATTTCCAACAAAACATTCTAGTAAAGTAAAGTTTTTCTCACACAACAAATAACAAAGCGATGAAATGAACTTCAGCTCAACCAATCCCCGGCCTTGGAAATGCTTGCTTTGAACCATAACTGATTCTCTGGGAAGGGCCAGCTATTGTCAATCTCGAGACCAACGCATGACTGATCATCCAGGCTGAAGCAACCTATATCAGGACGCATATTGTGATAGCCAGGGTAGGGAACCATAGCAATATCTGAGGTATAGATACAGTTGCTTATCATAAATGGTAGTAACCTTGTGTCAATAGCATCTGGATCGCCTTTCACCATCATTGGATAGTTTTGTCCAAGGAAGAGCGAGTTTTCTCCAAGACTATCAATACTGAACCAGGGAGAAGGTGTTGGCGCTAGTACACTAGTATCCATTCGGAATACCCTGCAACGGATGTTGGAATAGGTCCGGATAGTGCGACCATGGGAGACAACACCTGCTTCGTTAGTAACATCAGCAGTGCCCTGTATACATACAAGAAGAGGTGATCCATCGGAATAAGTTGCCAGGCGCCACTAAGTATATAGGTCCTGCTCGTCCTCATGCTCGTGATCATCACCATCGTCATCTCCCCCTTGGTTATAAATTTTTTCAAGTGTAGGCGGTGGAATGTTCACAGGACCTTGGAAACACAAGAAGGTTAATTAGTAAAGGGAAACTAGCTAACCCGCATGCATGTGGATGAAACAATTATAATTACGGTGTAAGACAAACATACCAAAACCATAAGGATTCCATGCAAATACAGTGCCATGAGTGGTGGCAGTAAACACAACACCCTCGTATTGAATTGCATCACATTACTCATCCGTGTACAAAAATTGATTTTTGAGCAATATCCGTCGAGGCATGGAAGTAAGGACGGCAACAAGCTTGTAAAAGATAGCGACAACTTCATATTTCTTGTAATCCCAAGAGCGGCTGGGAACTCGACAAATTGCTATCTTCTATAGATGACAGTCACCATGATCGTATTTGAACGTACGTAGATCATCCGTGTGCTCAACCTCAGGGCAGTCTGTGATTTTTGGAAGTGGAACCAGGTGACGAGTGTACACATTCACAAGTTCCCACTCGTAGTTATACCCAATATAAACAACCCAATCTCCATTTGCGCCTACCCAAGCCTTACCCTCAAGCGATGGCATCTTAACATCACATGTATCATTATCAAGCAGCATCAACTTGCACAAGGCGACGCTTCTGTCGTCCCCACGCCGGTGACCAGCGTCATGGCGAAGAAGATAGGGGAGATCAAACTGCTCCTGAACCCTTGGGAAGGATGGTTTTTGTTGAGTCGAGAATGGACTTGAATGAACCTGCCGTGCTAGCCGAGGTGATGATGTCGCACCAATCAATGAGTTCCTCCACCACATCATCTTTCAGATTGGGGCAAGAATAATCGGCCTGTTCCCTCCATGGAGAAGACGATCGAACAATGGTAGAATGAAGGGTGAAGGCAAATGGAGGGAGGAAGAGCGTGCGACAGTAGTTCCAAATCGAGAGGGAAAGGCGAAGAGGCGGTGGACGGTTGCCACCGTACAAGAAGAGGCTAGTGGGGAGCGAACGGTTTCCACAGAGGTCACACACTGGCGACAAGGCCGAGTGAACCGCATGCCGTATATCGCACACACCTTGATCTGGCTGATCGTTTCTTTTGTGTTGCTGAATCACAAATAGTTCATCCGAGTGAACCGTATGTTGTATATCGCACACACCTTCATTTGGCTGCCTGTTTCTTTTGTTCCTCCTCATCGCAAATAGTTAATTGAACTGAACCATATGCCCTGCATCGCACACGCAAAAAAAAAAAATCCGAACCGTGTTTGATGCATCCGTCATCGCAAACGTTTTGCACCTTTTTTGACAGTTTTTTACACCATAGTTTGCGGTTATTGCATCGCACACAGTTTCGTCGAAGGGTCTCTGATTGTACTGTTACATTAGCAGCATCCTGAAGTAGTGAATTGTCGCCTTGTGGTAGAGTATCCGGGACGAAAGGCTTGCACGACAGCTCAGCAAGACAAGGCGAGAACCATGGGCCCCTCACTTCCCTCATGACTTGCTTTGGCGTGGTAGAAGACAGTTGACTGGCCCGCTACTCTCATGGCGACAAGGTCGGGACCTTGGAAGCACGCGATTGCAACGACAAGCTGTCGCGCATTAAAAATAAGTGCACACACAAGAACGACATCAGCGACGTCGAGGATGCCACAGTTATTGCAAGGTTCAGCGGCTCCAAGGCCGGACAGAAGAATAAGCCCTTTAATGGGAACAAGGACTGTCCTAGCCAGCTGGACAAAATCCTTGATATATCATGCCAGAACACGACACCTCAGATAAACCTGCCAACCACAGCAATTGAAATTGCTGGATTTTCAAGCAGGCCGGGAAGATGGTTGTGGAAGGGCAAGGTAAAAGCCATTCCCGAAGTGAGGACGAGGTTGAACCTCAGTGGCCTAACAATGGAGACCACATGCAATTTCCTCCTGAGGCATATGATGTGAACATGATCTATGTCACCCACATCCCAAGGAAGGAGCGGAAACACGCACTTTTGGATGTCTACGCCATAGAGCCCATCGTCTCGAAGTACAATCCGTGGTTGGCTTACCCGATCACATTCGATAAACACGACCACCCGACTAGTCTCCATCATAGAGGTCTACGACCTTGGTCCTGGACCACATTGTCGATGGGTTCCACTTAACGCGCATCCTCATGGACGAAGGTAGCAGCCTCGACATGATCTATGCTGCCACGATCAGAAAAATGGGCATCGATCCATCCAGGATCAAGCCCAGCACTACCACCTTCAAGGGTCTCATACCCGGCATTGAAGCACGCTGCACGAGAATGATCACACTAGAGGTACGCTTCGGGTCACCCAAGAACTTCCAAAGAGAAAACTTGATCATCGATATTGTCCCCTTCCACAGCGGCTACCACACACTGCTCAGGTGAACAACATTCACTCGCTTCAACGCGATCCCACATTATGCATATTTAAAGCTCAAGATACCAGGACCAAATGGCATTATTACAATCGAAGGTAACATCGAACGCTCCCTCCGGACAGAGGAGTAGACCGCACTCGATGTTTAGGCGACCGAGGAGGCAGCCCGTACTTTTCTCAGGAAGGGTACACCTGTCTCTTGGAAGCATAATTGGGGTGCACCCATTGACCTCGGACAACCGACAACCCACCCCAAATAGGATACGTGCTCTTCATTTGCCTTCTTCTGGTGGGGGATTCCGTCCCTAGGGTGCAGCACTTTGCACTCCAAATTCCATGGCAGGCCGAGGAACATAACATATAGGGTGCGCTGTTTCGACTCAACTAGGCGAAGCCTACCAAATGACGCGCGCACCAACATCGCACTATCAAAGGCCCAATAGTAGCAGCATTACTACTTGGCTTAAACCATTGTGTGGCAACTACAACCTCTTCAAAGGACCCAACTCTCAAATTAATAAAGCATAGTACAGACGGGCTAGCAGGCCACGCACATCAACCTCACAGTAGACGAGGACAAGCTGGTAAACAACATGGAGGCACAGAGGTGCAGCAGGTAAGGATTAGGGCTATAAACCCAGCAATATCTGCCTTTTTTTTAATCCCCTTTCCCTTTTTCCATCTGATGTATCTTACAAAGCTTGACATGTACGACTCAACCATATGAATAATTGGAGAAAGGCCCTTTAGCGGTTATTATGCATATACTTATGTCCCATTATTTCTTTCCTTTGAGCCAAAATATAGCTCTTGCATTAGAAACTCTTTTAATCGACTCGGCTTTTGACCAGGGACTCAGACTCAATCTTGCACCTAATTTACAAGTCCAAACTATCTGTTCGGCATCTTGGAAGTTGCACTATATGACTCAGTTTTGAACCACAACTTTGGTCAATAGTTAGGTTGCCCAACTCCCGTGTTTACCTCTTACATTTCTGCTCCATTCGGCTAAGAGTGTAAAGGGAGAACCACTACGATTCCCTTTCATCTCGGATGGTAAAGCATCTCACCAAAGAAAGCAAAAAATTGACTATCTTGGTAAGCGAAAAATGGTCAACAAGCTGGTGAATGTGTCAAAAATGGGAATGATGGAGCTCATCCGTGTCCAACGAGGGGCTTTCCTTAAAGTAAGCCGAAGTGGACAATGGCTTAAACCTTGGCTAAAATCCAAACACTTCGTAGCTGCTATGACTAAGTGAAAGTCATAAAGCCATCATAGTCCGATTGCCTAGTTTCTATAAGCATAAACCGCCTTAAGGAATTGAGACGCCAACTAAGGGTTAAATTGCTATGGAAACACCCTTTGTATCCCGCACAAGGGGGTAGAAGCCGACGAGTGGCCACTTTAAGTTTTAAGCGCTCGCATAGTAGTCAACAACAAAACACACACATCGAAAGATAAAGCCGAATTCATTTAAATTTAAACCAAAAAGGGAACTTGTCCTTTTTACATGGTTAAAACTTCAGCATCCCGAAGTATAAAGCTAAATGTACATGGTGTTTTTGCTGCATTGGGGCTTAGTGATCCGAGTTCCCTCCATCACTCGGGCCAAAAACTGCTCTAGAGTCCGATCCTTCCCTCAGGGAGGCCCGAAGCCCACGACCTTTGCATTGATGCAAGGATAGTGCATATTAATGAAAGAATATGCCCGCTGGATGCGTTCCAAGCATGCAAACAACTTCTAGCACATAACCTGGGGCCCTACGTCTTGAAGGCGAGCCACCATGCCAAACAAGCTGGTCGGCAGCGCCTTCGCTTGCCACACATGGATGCAGAGGTCCTCCATGGTTGGACTCGCCGTGCGATAGGGATCAATTAGCTACTTCATCTGGTGATTCAGCAGTGGCAGATGCGATGGTGTCTCGAACTGCTATCAGAACGCCTTCTCCATAACTTGGCCCTCTCGAGCGCCGAAGTAGCAGCCTGCATCAGAAGCACTCCTTGGAAGAGTCGCGAAGGCGTCTGTGGATCACCATAGGTGAATAAGCTCGGCGAACCTCTTTCAGCCAAACATGCATTGTAGTAAGTATGGCTTACCAGCAGCGATCATCCTCATTTCCCAGAGAACTTCGCGATTAGCTCGAGCCTGGGTCTGGACCTCGGCATGCGCCAGCTTCAGCTTTTCGAGCTCGGTGGCTACCTTCTTTTGTTCCTCTTGGAGGGCATCATGTTCTAGATACACGCCCTTCAGGCTGTCCTCGACCTTGAGGAGCCAAGCTTGGTCCTTGCCATGAGCGACCCTCTCTTCAGCCAGCTCCTTCTCAACCTTTGTGTCTACAACCTTCTGCTGATCTACCTCCTGCCGAGCCTTTTGTAGTTTGGCCTTTAGGGCAACAAGCTCCGTAGTCATAGCTTTCATAAAAAAGCTCAACACTAGCAATAAAGCTAAAAACACAAAGTAACTTTGGCTAAGCATTAGGCTTGAGCTTACCTTGGGCCCTCTCGATATGGTTTTGCATCAAATCGAGGTCCTCCTCAGACTGCTTGAGCTTCCGATTCATCTCCTCTATCTCCTCAGAGATGGAGTTTAGATCCGAGGATGAGGCCTGCATATATACGAGGTTGTTAGCCTCCCGACATCAAATTCAACCCTCTGTTTTGTTCTTTCACATCCAACTAGAGTCTCGGGGGCAACCACATCTTTGCTCTAATAAATATCCATATCTACCCCAAGTTGTTTTTTTGAAACCAACTTGGGGCTTGGGGGCTACTACTTGCTACGTGTCTACGTGTATTGTTTCCAGTTTTTCAGTCTTTGGACAGTGTTGGTGTCATTCGTGTTCAAAGAGGGCAACTTGTTGGGGCAAGTATTAAACTAAATTATGAATCATAAATACGATAAGTGGGGATGTATAAAACATACCTCAAAACCTCTAAAGAGGCCCATGAAGAGCTCATGCATTTCAGCTACTACATAGCGGAAGCAGCTCAACACCGTGCCAATGAGGGCAAGATGTTCTTTTGCGATGGTGGAGCTAGTTAAAGCCACCTCCATCTCCTCGAGCCACACCATTTAGACCTTCCCTAGGGAAGGAGGATTGGCAGAGACACCTCAGGTCCCCCCATCGTAGTTGTGGGGATGGAGGCCTCCGACTGCTGTGATAGCTACAGAGTCGCTTGAGCCTCGGGAAACGCATGGCCCGAATCGCCCTTAGGGACCTCAGGGACTGTTTCCCCTTGGTCCTAATTGGCTGAGGTCTCAACCTCGGTAGGAACATTGATACCGGCCCCAAGGGTATCAACTCAGAGGGATAGTTCGGTGTCGCCTCCCCCAACTCTTCGGGGGTTGGGGGAGTCACGACATTCTCTGCAGTCCAACTTTCCACCATGAAAGGTGGAGGGGTCTCGTTGGAGATGTAGTCACCAATGTGGAGGTGGTGCGGACTAAGAAGGCAGGATGTCTGTCACAAGTTGTGAACTGAATAAGCAACCGGGTCGGTTCAGATTATAATATATACCCAGGAGGTGCTGGTTTTGTCCATTTCGGCTGGAAGAGGTTGCCATCCTACTCGTCGGAGAGCGTGACCATGGTTGGTGCGGCCTGATGGCCGACAGGATTGGTTGAGGCCTTGTGCAGGCGTTTGCAGCCTCGGGGGTGCACCACCTCCTTGATGTCATCATAAACCGCTCTCTTTCCTTTTGGGGAAGGTACTCCTTCCCCCATGTCCTCGTCGGCGTCCTCATCTTCTCCCTCAGGGTTGGAGGAGACATGTGCCTCCACAGATTGGGTCACCGAGGTTTCCCAGGTGTGAGGGCCACCTCCCATTTTAGGCGGTTCAGCTCCTTGGGTGAAACCACGTATGGCTCCTTAGCCATGAGGTCCATGAGCTGAGGTGGTCGCACCTCCTCGGGCAGAGGCGCCAGGCACAACATCCGTTGTGCCTTGGAGATCCATTTCTAAGGAAGGAAAAGAGTGGGTTCAATCATTCTAATAAGGTGGAACAAGGGAAGTATATGAAGCCATGTTCTGTATTTACCTCGGAGGCGTCGTGCGCGGCGTCGAAGCCGCGGTCTTCTCCCTCTAGAGGGAATTTTTTAGAACGAAGACGCCAGATGCGTCTGGCTTTAAATTAATAAAGCCCCAACGACAGCGTACCACAAACCAAGTCTTAATACATCACCAAAAGCCCTGCCGGCTTGAGCACCAAAGTTCAGATGAAAGTAAAACAAGCCGCCAATCGAGATTACAAGGCAGAGCCCGTACAAAGCACACAGGCTCGTCAAGCAACAAAAGAACCGAAGTCATGACTCCCTAGCCATCGCATACACTTGCACCAGTCGTTGTTGGGCGGTCTTGATCAGCTCAGCATCCTTACGCCTCCCCAACGGACTCCACTGCTGCAATAGAAGGTTGCATTTGAAGATGATATTAGCCGGATGATCTGGAAAGCACCCTTCTATAGTAAAATTGTTCCTAGTTAGCGATAAGGCCCAGAGAAGTGCCCCAACACAACTCCACATAACCCGATATGTCGGACCCTTAATCGCACCAAGGAGGTTGAAAAGCTCAGTAGCCGAGCGAGGGTCCCAAAGGACCCCAGCCGTGGTCCGTACAACACTCCACGCAAACCTTGCTAAAGGGCATCGGAAAAACACATGATTAGCATCCTCTGGTTCCCCGCATAACGCACACGGACCCTTGGCCGGCCAATTTTGCTTGGCTACGTTCAAGGAAGTGGGAAGCCTATTGCGAAACAGTTGCCATATGAAAAGTTTGATCTTGAAAGGCATCCGCACTTTCCACAATCCTGCAATCACAGGCTGTGTCGGCCCTCGACACAACTTGCAGTATAAGGAGTTCACCAAGAATTTCCCCGAGTTAGTGAGCACCCAGCTCACCGTGTCAGGTTGATCCGAAAGACCCACCAGTTCGATTAATTGCAGCAAAGCCGCGAGGCTTGCCTGCTCGGGTCCGTTGAGTTCCCGCTTGAACTAAATCTCAGGTGGCGTCGCGGCAATCGCATCCGCCACCGATAACGCGGTGTCAACGGCAATATCGTACAACTCCCGGAATTTGATCCAAAGGGGTTGGGTACCTATCCAAAGGTCAGTCCAGAAACACGTGGATCTGCCGTTCCCAACCGCAAATTTTGCCCCCATGGCAAAAGCTGGTTTGATCAACTGAAGATCATTCCAAAACGGTGAGCCCCTTGACCTTCCTTCAAAAAAGTTCCCGTTAGGAAAATATTTGGCCCTTAGGAGATCGACCCACAACCCGGAGGCCCCCTGGGTGATTTTCAAAATCCATTTGCACATCAGCGCGATGTTAAGCCATCTGGAATTGGTGGTCCTGAGACCGCCCAAGTCCCTGGGCCGGCACACCCAGGCCCATTTAACCATGTGGTATTTATGGTGCGGGCTAGTTCCTTCCCAAAAGAACTTGGCTCGCGGCATGTCGAACTTGGCATGGACCCCTTCTGCAAGCAGAAATAGTCCCATGGCAAACATCGGCAAAGAAGACAGGCTGGTATTAGTGAGCACTAGCCTCGGCGCTTTTGACAAAAATTTGCCCCGCCAAGGACAGACCCTAGTCCTTACTTTGGCACATAGAGGCTCCCAATCCTCTATCGTGGGTCGTTTGGTGTCTACTGGGAGGCCCAGATAAGTGAACGGGAATTTGCCCACTTTGCAGTTGAGCAAATCCGCAATGCGCCTTCCCTCCTCGGCCTCTATCCCCATCGAGAGCACCTCACATTTGTGGAAATTAATTTTGAGACCCGACATGAGCTCAAAACCGAGAAGAATCGCCTTGACCGCAGCAATGCTATGGAGGTCCGGATGAAACAACAGCAGCGTGTCATCCGCATACTGCAAGTGGGTCACTCCCCCAGGAATGAGATGTCCTACCAACCCTTTGATATGACTAGCCTCCGCCGCTTTCCTCAGCATTGAGGACAGCGCGTCAACTACAAAGTTGAACAGGAGGGGGGGAACGGATCCCCTTGCCTGAGGCCTCGCTTGTTCCGGAAGAAGTGCCCTACTTCTCCGTTCACCGAAATAGCAGTTTGTCCTCCCGAGACCAACTGCATGCAAACAGCGGAGAAACTCCAGCTGAGTAGCACCTGACGAAGGAAATTCCACTTAACCCGATCGTATGCCTTTTCGAAGTCTAGCTTTAACAGCACCGCTGGTTCCTTAGTGCGTTTGAGTTCGTGTATAATCTCCTGAAGAGCCAGCGGGCCCTCAAGGATATTGCGACCAAAGATGAACGCGTATTGGTTGCAATGGATCACACGATGAGCAATCGGAACTAACCTAGTCGCACACGCTTTGGCACAAATTTTAAACGGAACGTTGATGAGCGCAATGGGACGGAACTACTTAATATCGTCGGCCCCTTGAACCTTTGGAATGAGCGATAACACTCCAAAGTTAAGGCGCGATATATCTACCAACCCGCGCATAAACCCGTTGCAGATCTCAAAAATCGGGCCCCTAAGTAAGGGCCAGAAACGTTTAAACATTGCCACCGGCCACCCATCCGGGCCGGGGGCCGTGTGCGCCTTCATACTCATCAGCACGGCATCGATTTCTTCGGGAATGAACGCTAGCCCCAGCCCCTCGTTCTCGCAGTCCAGCACCCGTTGCCCTGCTTCCCACACATTCGCATTCAGATCAGCCCTTTGGTCCTCGCACGTCCCCATCGACTTAATGTAGAACTCACAAATATGCCGACGGATGTCCTCTTGTCGCAACAGAAGCCCCTGCTCCGATTGCAACCTTAGGATAGAACATTTACGACATCGGCCATTAGCGTAGGCTTGAAAATACTTGGTATTAGTGTCCCCTTTGAGGATCCATTTCAAACCACTACGGTGACGCCAATATTCTTCCGCTGCACGCAACGACGCTTCAACCTGACTTTCCAGGTC
Source organism: Secale cereale (assembly GCA_902687465.1). Classification (NCBI taxonomy): domain Eukaryota; kingdom Viridiplantae; phylum Streptophyta; class Magnoliopsida; order Poales; family Poaceae; genus Secale; species Secale cereale. The sequence continues at coordinate 298,910,196 of LR738714.1, forward strand.
GTATCGATGAGCCCATTCCGTCTCCGAAAGGTCCCGAATATCAGCCTGGGAATCCATCATAGCGATCTCCGCTAGGATGGCGGCTCGGTGTGCGTTGTCGGACCTCCCAAGGTTAGCGCCCCATCCCTTGAGACTTGCCCTGAGTCGTCCTCCGACAGCGTTCCAGAACTCCATCGGGCCACGCTGGGGCCCCACTTGACTCACGCACACCCTCCACTTCTCCCTAAAGAGCTCCTTGAAGCCTGGCACCTCTAACCAGGCTGATTCGAAGAAAAAATGAGGGCTACGTCGCACTCTATCCTCCCCCGAGGAGTACACCAGAGGTACATGGTCTGACCGAATACGAGTCTCCGCGACCAGAGTGCAGAGGGGAAAACCCATTTCCCAATCCGGATACATGAACACACGATCCAGCACAGAGCGTACCTGGTCTAATTGCTTGTTTGTCCATGTGAATCAAGCGCCCGTTCTAGCCACCTCCCTGAGGGCCATCGAGGCGATCGCAGCATTAAACATAGCCACCCGAGGCCAGTTTATGTTACTGTTACTCTTATCCGCACCCGACCTAATTAGGTTGAAATCGCCTCCCACCAGGACAGGAAGCGTCGCCTCAATCACGGAGTTAACTTTGGCTTGGAGTTCTCCCAAGAACTCCGCCGATCTCGAGTGGTCGGTCGGCCCATAGACCTGAATGACAACCAACTCACGTCGCGAGGCCCTAACTCTAAAATGAGCTGAGATAAAAAAACGAACCAACATCCCAGGAGATAATCTCATACAGAGCGCGATTTAAGCCAAGCAACAAACCACCGGAGTGACCAACAGCGGGAATGTGTTGCCACTCAAACGCTCCAATGGATCAATAGCGAGCAGCTCATGGAAACGAAAATCTCCCTTGATAGTTTCCTGCAGCCCCACGATATCGACGTCCTCTCTACGCATGTACTCCTTCAGTTGCGTCCGACGCCCCGCGTGGCCAAAGCCACGTATGTTCCAAAAGATGGCTCGCATCTAGATGACTCAGTTGCGGAGCCGGACACCTCGCGAGGTGACCGCCTTAGCCACGCGCCTCACCCTGCCACGGCAAGGCGAGGGAGGGGGGGCAACCCCTATTGCCCGATCCCCCTCTTCGGGCACGGAAAGAGCTGCGGTGGCCCCTCCCTCAGGCTCACCAGGCCTCTGGACAGCACGCGCTGCCGCCGCAGCCGCGAGTGCTGCATGCGCCGTCTCCTTGGCGCGAACAAGCGAAATAAGCTCCCTGACTCCCCCTCGCCAGAAGAAACCACTCCACTCGCTTCCAACACCTCATGCAAGTGATCGTCCGAAAAGGAATCAAGAACCGTGAAGCGAGGGGGAGGATTACCTGAGATCTCCATGTTCTTCTGCGCCTGGAGGAGTTGTGCCCGCTGCAGCGACGGCATGTTACCCTTGGCCCGCTTGGAGCGCGAGCTTGTGCGGATCGGAGCCGCCGGCACCGTCTTGGTACGCTTGGCCTTGGCGATCGTCGCCGTCTTGGCTGCTTCTTGCAGCAGCGGATCAGCGACGGGTGGCAAGGTTGGGGCCACCAGTACCATGACCGACTGTCGAGGCGTGGGAGGCGCCCCCAGTGATTCCATCGTGTGCACCACCTCCGCGCTGACCTTGCGCACCGTCGTCTTCTTCATCGGCTTGACCGAGCCGCTCAGGGTGGAGCCACGTCCACCGGACGCCGGAGTGCCCACGGAACGTAGCTGTGAGGGGTTGGGGGAGAGCGCGGACGGCGAGCCACCGTCACCCACTCCCTCCACCGTAGCTGGAGCCGCGCCCAAGGGGGGGAGGAAACCGACCCCATGTTTGAGCCGTATTGGTTGGGGATCGAGATGGACATCCCCTCGTGGCCCGACCCCAGCACAGCCCGCAGCCCCACGACCCCCTCCACTGCCGCAGCAGGGCCCGCCGCAGAGATCCCGAGCTTGTCCCAGGCGGCGGTATCGATGGAGTCGTCCTCCTCCATGCTGGCATCTTGTTCCGGATCCTTGTCCTTGCGCTTGTCCTTGTCTTGATCCCCCGGGCCCCGACCCGCGGGTGGTGGCGGTGGGGGTGGGAGAGCAGGGGCCGCCGTGCGCGGTTGGACCACCTCCGGCTCGAGCTTGATGGATTAGCCCTCGCCATTGAACCTGATTTGCACTGATCCGCACAACTTGGCCGGCGCCCTACACGCAAACTGCATTCGCATCGGGCCCGAACGGATTAGGGACAATTCACCCACCACCAAAGGCCGGCCTATCATAGTCGTGGCCGCCATCAGCCGCTCCACACGCCGCTGCTTTGGAGGCACCCCCCATAGCTTCACCCAAACCTCCTACATAGACAGCGCCTTGGGCTCGGCGAGGACCGCGTCACGGATGTCGGCGGTGATGTTGTTGATGGAGAGGAAAAGCTTCCCGCTACGCGTCGCCATCCGAAGCATGACAGGGTCCGGGAACGCCAGGGAGAAGCAGTCCATGTCGAACGGCGCCACCTGCCAGTCCCACTTGCCCTCGAAGAGATGGGGGAGCTCGGCCTCGAGGATCTCCTTAGACAGGACGCCGAGCGCCGCCGACACCAGGGCCGCATTGGCCCCCAGCATTCCTTCCGCTGCCACATCCGCCTCCTCCAGGTATTGTAGGCAGAAAAAACCGCCACCCGCTAAGGCGTGGCCCATGGTCTGGAGCACAAGCTGCTTACCGCGCGTGGGGCAGTAGGCCGAGGCATGCCCCTCGTTGCTGCAGAGCACGCAAAGCTGCTTGAAGCCGCACTCGCTCTGGTAGTGGCCCGTGCGCCCGCAGCGAAAGCACTCTGGCCCACCCGCGTCCTCAATGGGAATGGGCTCCGCCGCCGTGCCCTTGGAGGCGGAGGGCTTGGAGGCCTTGGAAGGAGCCGGCATGGCCGGCTTGTGCTTCTTCATCTTCTGCTTGGAGTAGGGGTCGCCGACGCGGTCACCACCGCAGGGGAGGAGAGATTCTTTGCGCTTGAGCTCCAACCCCTTCATCTTGTAAGCCTCCTTCTTCTACTACTTTCTCTCTTGTTCCTTGAGCCACCAAGCTGGGGGAGACCCCCAGCCACCCTCCTCGCCGGCACGCTCCGCCGCGCGCGACTTCGCTTGGGCGCGTAGATCTTGTTCGCGACGCCTCTCCGCCTCCAGATCCGGCTCCGCCCGCTTGTTAGCATGCCGTTCCGCCTTGGAGCCCATGGCAACCACCTCGGCGAAGGACCGCAGAAGGGGTGGGGGGGGGGGACGTGGTGGGGAAAGGGAGCGGGCGGATCCACCGAAGCGCCGCACCTCAGAAGGAGTGGCTGGAAACCCTAGTGAACTGTCTGAGGCCCCGCGGCGGATCCAAAGCCACTTAAGTACTGCCCGCGCCGAGGACGGACCAGACTTGGGCTTTTCCGCGTCGCCCCGTGACTCTGAGCAGCCCACCTCCGGACGCAGCCCCGTCTCCACGGAACTAATGCCCAGGACCGCGCAAGGCCCAAGTAGACCCCCTTGGCCCACTTCCTGGACTTGGCCCATCGACCCAGTCCGACCAGCCTCCCCAACCCTAGGCCAGGGATCGGCCGCCTCCACCGTCGCCGCCACTGCCCCTGCGCCCGCCGGCGCCACCGCCCCAGGCTCCACCAGCCTCGCCGGCGTAGGCCCCGAACCCCGCGGAGGGGAGGCAGCCCGCGTGCTGCCCGAGGCCGCCCGCACGCCCCCCATCAACGCCGTGCGCACCAACGGCGCTCGACCAGACACCCCTGGTCCGCGAGCACCGCGGCCGCCGGGCGCAAAGGCCCACCGCCGCCCGGCCGTGAGCGAGCCCCCTAGCTCCTTAGCCCGAGCCACGAACGCGCCCAACGACGGCCGACTCGCCTTGGCACGTCGAGCCGCGCCATCGCTCGTCTCCGCCTCGGAATCCTCATCGTCGCTTCCCACGGCCAGGGCCCAGAAGCGGCTCCCCGTCCAGCGCGACGCCGCCTCCGCACCCGAGGTCGCCTCCGGGGACGCCCGCGCCAGCCGGCCCAGCGTCCGCACCACCGACCAGGTCGACGGCTCGTCGGGACCAGCGAGCTGAGCCGCATCGCCCGGCGCATCGCCACCCGAGTCGCCAGTCCGTACCAGAGCCGTTGGACTCATCACGTCTTTCCGTTCTTCCTGGAGCAAATTCATTCGGGGACGGCTTGAATAGCGCCATCCACATCCCGGCTAGGGAGGTGTGGAAGAAGTTCCAGATGGAGGGCTTGTCCTTGGGCTTGTAGGCCAACATCAGACTCGCCCAATGCTGCAGTCATAAGATGCGGTGGTCGAGCATGACATCCACCACGCCGACCAGCTTGATCTTCTTCTTGTGTGCCAGAAATTTGACTTTCTGCTGCAGATCTGTCACCTCTTCGGGGCTGACCAGTCTTGGCCCTTCCTTCTCTAGGAAACGAGCCTCCTCAGAGGAGCCACCAAGAAGGCTGGGACCTCGGCTTGGCCACAAGCGAGTGGTTTGGTGATGTGAAATCACTCCTGTTGCCATTCTTTGATGGCTTCGATGAAGATGCACTCGAACGAGACGATTTTTTTGGTTCTTACTGATCATGCCGACCCGCACTCTGCTAGCTCGGACCCGCCGAACTTCGGCTTGATGCCAAAGGTCTTCAGCCATTGCCCACAGTGCGGCTCGATGCAGAGGAAGGCCTTGCATACGGTGATGAACGTCGCGAGGTGGAGGATGGACTTTGGGGCGAGGTGCTGGAAGTCAAGCCCGTAGTAGAAAAGGATCCCGTGCACAAAGGGTGCAACGGGAACCCCAGATCTCGGATGAGGTGGGGTAGGAAGACGTCCCTCTCCCCCGACTTGGGGATTGGCACTCACTAGTCTGGCTCTCGAGGCCACCTGGTGATGTTTGCGAGGATGTATGCCGTGCAGCTCCAGGATCGTGCCCTCCAAAACGGAGGAGTCAGGCCAGTGTCCCTTCAGGTTGGCTTCATTCATGAGTGGGAGTTGGAGCTATGGGCACTGACGAAGGTGGGCGAATTCTAGTTCTGGGTGCGAATTCTAGTTCTGGGTGCTAGAGCTTAGGAGGTAGTGGGTGAGGTAGAATGGAAGTGTAAAATTGTTACCGCTTTCCTTTACTCTTATAGGCCGCTAAAGGCCAAGAGTCCCCACTGCCGCGCCGTACAGATCGGCATGAACCGCTAAGAAAATTCATTATGCGCGTGCGGAGAAACAAAATCTTGATGATACCCCATAAAAATGGGCACGGTCTCTACTTTGACGAGACGTGCCAATGGTCTTCAGCCATTGCCCACTGATGCCAAAGGTCTTCAGCCATTGCCCAAAGTGCGGGTCAATGCAGAGGAAGGCCTCGTATACGGTGATGAACGTCGCGAGGTGGAGGATGGACTTTGAGGCGAGATGCTGGAAGTCAAGCCCGTAGTAGAAAATGCTCCCGTGCACAAAGGGTGCAGCGGGAACCCCAAACCTCGGATGAGGCGGGGAAGGAAGACGGCCCTCTCCCCGGCTTGGGGGTTGGCACTCGCTGGTCTGGCTCTCGAGGCCAGCTGGTGATGTTTGCGAGGATGTATGCCGCATTATGCATCTCCAGGATCGTGCCCTCCAAAACGGAGGAGTCAGGCCAGTGTCCCTTCAGGTTGGCTTCATTCATGAGTGGGAGTTGGAGCTATGGGCACTGATGAAGGTGGGCGAATTCTAGGATTGTTCTGGGTGCTAGAGCTTAGGAGGTAGTGGGCGAGCTAGAATGGAAGCGTGAAATTGTTACCGCTTTCCTTTACTCTTATAGGCCGCTAAAGGCCAAGAGTCCCCACTGCCGTGTTGTACAGATCGCCATGAACCGCTAAGAAAAGTCATTATGCACCTGGGGAGAAACAAAATCTTGATGATACCCCTTAAAAATGGGCACGATCTCCACTTTGACGAGACGCGCCAATGAGAAAACCACCACGGGCTGGGATTCGAGCAACCATAATTGACCCTCCACCCGTTTGGCCTTCCAGACTAAGTAATCTCGCGTCCTTGGATGCTAATAAATTTGGTTCATCCAAAGTTACATGCCAAATCTAATCTGATATGCTTGAAGTACACGCCAAGTCTTCGCTCGCCACACTTTAAATGCTACATAGTCCCTCCTCCTTAACGTGCAGGTGGTCCGGCCCATACATTAGTCCGGCTGGGCGAGGACCCCCCTAGTCTAGGACATCGTCAGCAGCCCCCGAACATATCTTCCAAGTCGAGGTTGACAATCATCCTCGGATAATGTCTTCGGCTAGGCGGTCTTCGTCTTAGCAGGCAAGTTCCACATCCTCGGATTGGCATCATACAAAGCTTGCGACACTATTGTTGGAATACAACTTTAAGTTTTGCAAGATGATGCTCCTTGGATAATCGAACCAGAGCAATGAAGCACCTAGTGCTGGCCAATAAATAGTACAGTACTACTTTTGTGCAGTCCATGCAACGACTATCCAATCCTTCCGTGTCTATTCTCAAATGGCACTATAACGAGTGACTATCCTATTCTTTTGTGCAGTTCCACAAAAATTGAGGACAGTGCGTTTGTTTGCCAAATAGCAACGAGCATACATCTATTTGCGAAAATATCAAGCAACTAGTTAACATACACCACACCTTGTACTTTTGGTTTAACGACATCTCTGCTAGTCGTCTCCGCTTAGAATCTGCCATATTTTGCACTGGAGAATTTGAGGATGTCATGTTTTGCACTGGACAATTTGATACTTGATTCGCTAGTACAGAGCAGAAATATAGCGCCTATTCTTCACTAGACCAAGGATATCCATGTTTGTAGGGATGGAAGACACTAGTGCATCGGCGTGCTATACAAATGGTTTTAACCGCTTTCCGCGACAGAGTTTTAAACCGTCGCCTTGCCTCTATGTGTGATAGGGGGGGTCCTTCCCACACGAACCAGAAATCGTCGGGAAAAGGTCCTCCAGTCACACATGTGGGGAAAAATGAGCTCATGTGCGATCGATCGAGCCATTGCATACACTTATACATGCCCAATGTACATCCCACATAGCTAATCCCAGGCACACATTTTCGTCCGTATGTACATCCCACACAGTGAGTCCCAGACAAACGTTCTCGTTCATATGTACATCCCACATAGTGAATCCTTGACACACATTTCCTTTCATATGTACATCCCGCACAGTGAATCCTAGACAAACCTTTCTATTCGTATTCACATCCCACATAGTGAATCCCATACAAACGTTTGAGTTCGTATCTACATCACACACAATTTTCTGTATAACCTCGTCGGTGATAGGTGTAATGATCACACATGCTCTGCCTCCGTTAACCAATTGCATTATCCAAGTATATCACACACGATTCGTTGACGAAAATTGTATGACATTGGGCTATCCATCACACATGCTTTTACTGCTAGAAACGCTTTGTCGGCGTTCTGGGATGAGAGGTACCCAGACTTGCCTACATGTGGCAGCACGCGGGCCCATCGACGGCCTGGTATGGCCCGACTGCAAGGACCTCAAGACAAGACCCTCGCGAGGGCCCCCGATCTCGCGAGGCAGGTGTTGGTGTCAAAACCGGCGGATCTCGGGTAGGGGGTCCCGAACTATGCGTCTGAGGATCGATGGTAACATGAGACTGGGGACACGATGTTTACCCAGGTTCAGGCCCTCTCGATCGAGGTAATACCCTACTTCCTGCTATATTAATCTGGATGAATATGATTACAAGAGTTGATCTACCTCGAGATTGTAATGGCTCAACCCTATAGCCTGGCCTATGAGGATGTTATGATTCTCTAGCCTCTACGGACTAAACCCTCCAGTTTATATATGCACCAGAGGGGCCTAGGGTTTGTACATAACCATTTTGCAGAGGAAGGAAAGATTACACCCAAACCTAAAACATGCCATTATACGAATACATGAGTCCTATCCAGATACGAGAGATGATCTTCAACAATGATCTTCACGGCCCACCAGTCCGGCCCACCATGAGTTATCCGGCTACCCGAGGACCCCTCAATCCAGGACTCCCTCAGTAGCCCCTAAACCTATCTTCGATGATGATGAGTTCGGCTTCTGTATTGTCTTCGGCATTGCAAGGTGGGTTCCTTCTTCCGAATATATCTTCTGCAAAAGGTGTATTGTGTTCGACTCTGCATGATTAGTACAACCCTTAGCCTCGAAGGCAAGGCATCGAAAGAAAATGAATATTATGTCTTTATTGACAACTTTTTTGGTGAAGCGTCGCGTCCATCCCATTAACATACCGAACCATTTTACTTGGTCCTAGTTTAGTGTTTCGAGGCATAACCCCATTGACACGTCTTATCAGAGCAGAGATCGTGCCCGCTTATTATGGGATCCTTATCAACGTGACGTGAGCATCCAAGCCGCACGTTACACACGACCGCTTTAGGTACCGACGAGGTTTACGGCTAAAGTGGGGAGACATTCTGTATTCACAGTGTTATAACAGGATACCAATCCCTTTCATCGGCCCCACACGTTCCTCAAGCTCGAGTTCTCCAATCTTCCTAGCCCCAACGCCCTCATCTCTTGCACCTGTTGTTCTTCGTTCCTCAACCACTACTTCCTTCCCCAGCAATGGCTGGATCCGGCGCCAGGGGAAAGTGGGAGGCCTCTATGGTTACTAAGAAAACCGTGGAGGATCTTCGGAGCGCGGGCTATCTCGCTTCTGACATTGCGCACCGAGTCCCCGCCAAGGGCTAGGTAGTTCCCGTCCCAGAGGCAGATGAGAGAGTCGTGTTTCTCTCGCACTTTGTTAGGGGGCTAGGGTTTCCGCTCCACCCCTTTGTTTGGGGTTTGCTGTTTTTCTACGGGCTTTTTCTATGGGCTAGATTTCCACGATCTAGCCCCGAACTCAATTCTCCACATCTCCGCTTTTATAGTGGTGTGTGAAGCTTTCCTCCACGTTCCCCCACACTTCGGCCTATGGCTTAAAACCTTCAACGTGAAGCTGAAGGTGGTGGACGGGCAACACGCGGAGTGCAGAGGTGCTTTGATAAGAAAGCTCCCGAATGCAAGTTGGCCAAAGGGATCGTTCGTGGAGACGAACAAGGTCTAGAAGCAGGAGTGGTTTTATATCACTGAACCCCGTGTCGCCAAATGGGCGGCGGAACCTGCTTTTAGATCTGGACCCCCGGAGAGGGTGACCTCCTGGACCGATAAGAGTCCGAACTAGGGGTCTCAGGTTGAGGTTACGGCACTCCAGGGCCATGTGTCCAGCATGATTTCCAAGGGCTATCAGCTCTCAACCGTGGTCCAGGTAATGCTGGCCCGACTTGTCTTTCCTTGCCAAAGCTGGGACTCCTCCCTATGGGAGTTTGATCCGGTAGGAGATCGGCCCCTGAAGCATCTCTTCGGCTTCACGCACAAAGAGATTTGGAAGCATCTCTTTAAGAGCTAGAAGGAGTGGCCGAAGGAAACCGCAGACGCGTGCTATAGTACCACGTTCACTGCACAAGAGGTAATTAAAAACTCTGCCGAACATATATCCCTTTCTTATTTAATGATAATAGGAATTGGAGTTTTTGTGTGATATACAGGGCTAGATTAAGAAGGCAATCTGGATTAAGTGCCCGACGCCTTTGCCTGAAGACCCAGAGACACCTCGACTGACGGCGATGCTGGTCCCGGCGCCATACAAGGCGCCGGTCAAGAAGCCCAAGAAGAAGATGAGGAGGATGACAACGAAGAAGAAGAAGAGCCCCTTGCACAAGGCAGTGGGAAGAAGAGGACCGCTGCCGCTGATGCGGGAACAGCCGCACCCCGAAGGAGGCTAAACCTCTTTGCTCGTTCGGACTCATCGTCTGAACATAGCTTTGTGGTGAAGCCCAGGGAGAAACCCCTGACCAAAACGTAAGTTTGTCCGGATATATTAATTGATGCACCATGTTTGTTTAGCATTTTAATGCTTACTTAGTATTTCTCATCTGCTGTCCTACAGCCCTCCCCGAGCACACCCTGATGCCTCCTTATCGGAGGGGAACTCTCTAGCGCCTGGAGGGACGGAGAGTGACCCGCTGGTCTGAGCTCCAATGCCCGTGACCGGCGGGGACACCGAAGTGTCCTCCCAGCGTGTGTCTTCCGCTCAAGGAGATGGGGACGGGGCAAGTGACAGGGCAACCGAGGGTAACACCTCGACTACCACTGACCATGGGGGAGGAATCCCCATGGAGACCGAAGATGGGGGCCCCAGAAATTTCGGGGCCCTGCCAAATACTGATCCAGAGCTTAGCGCGGCTCGAGGGTCTGAAGACCAGACCACCAAGGCGGGGGAGGATACGACAGCGCCCGAGGTCAATCTGGAGGCGCCGGACCCTCTGGAGGGAGCACTACAGAGTGCTTATGTCGTGGAGGAGCACCGCACCATGATGGGTACGATGATGAAGAAGTTTCAGTCCATCAAAGGCGGACTGAATGGAGCCTTTAATAGCCTGTTAACAGGCTTTAAGGTAAGCAATGTAATGTTCTTTATGGAACTTTATATGTTTTATATGCACATTGATGTCTACTATGCAACCTTCTTCTTGTAGACGTTGTTGGGCATCCAAGTGCAGAGGTTTGTAGGACAGTAGAAAATTTCCCTCAAGTGGATGACCTAAGGTTTATCAATCCGTGGGAGGCGTACGATGAATATGGTATCTCTCAAACAACCCTGCAACCAAATAACAAAGAGTCTCTTTCGTCCCCAACACACCCAATACAATGATAAATTGTATAGGTGCACTAGTTCGGCGAAGAGATGGTGATACAAGTGCAATATGGATGCTAGATATAGGTTTTTGTAATTTGAAAATATAAAAACAGCAAGGTAACTAAAGATAAATGTGAGCATAAACGGTGTTGCAATGATAAGAAACAAGGCCTAGGGTTCATACTTTCACTAGTGGAAGTTCTCTCAACAATAATAACATAGTTGGATCATATTACTAGCCCTCAACATGCAACAAAGAGTCACTCCAAAGTCACTAATCACTACTAGAAAAAAGGCTATAGGTAATATCACTATTAGTGGCGCACCAGAGATGTGGTGCGCCACTACTATATAGCAGTGGCGCACCACAAACAGGTGCTCCACTAATAGTGACATTACTAGTGGCGCACCAGGTGTGGGGTGCGCCACTACTAAGTTTTTGAACAGTAACCAGCCATGCCCAGGCTTACCAGTGGCGCACCAGGACAAGGTGCGCCACTACTATTTTTGATAGTAGTGGCGCACCTTGCCCTGGTGCGCCACTGGTAAGGCTGGGCATGGTGGTCCAAAAAAAAACCATAGCAGTGGCGCACCCCTTCACTGGTGCGCCACTAGTATTCCTGGCTACTAGTGGCGCACCAGTGAAGGGGTGCGCCACTGGTAACCTGGGACGCATTTTCACCAAATGCACCCCCCC
>LR738714.1:298921628-299066960 GCA_902687465.1 Secale cereale
AATAAATAAAAGAAAATGATAGAAATGTCAAAAAAATAAAAAAAATAAGATTCCAATGTGATTTGTGGTCTAGTTGTTAGCAAAATTTACAAACATGAATTTCGACTTTTTTTGCAAAATCTCTCGAGAATTTGTAAAATGGGCATAACTTTTGCATACGAACTCCGATGAAAAAGTTTTTTATATGAAAAAGCATCTACTCGAAAAGTTACATCCGAATTCAACTGGGGGAACCCCGTTGAAGATTCTTAGAATCCCCAAAAACCTAACCGAATAAAAGATACGGGGCTTTTAAGATCTAGAGGCAAAAAAATTCAAAAAAATTCAAAAATAGTAGTGGCGCACCGTGGGTGTGGTGCGCCACTAATATAGTTTTTTTTTTGGAAAACTATTTTTTTTGGAATAAATATTTTTTGAAAAAATTCAAAAAAATTCAAAAATAGTAGTGGCGCACCGTGGGTGTGGTGCGCCACTAATATATTTTTTTTTGGAAAAAAATGGTTTTTTTTGAAAAAATGTTTTTTTTGAAAAAATGTTTTTTTGAAAAAAAATAGTTTTTTTGAAAAATATGATATGTAAAATGACCGGGAAGTTTGAAATATTTTTTCAAAATTTTATCACACTCATGAACATGAACAAACTCCCAGACATTAACAAGGTTTAATAGGATTGATATGATAGATATATCAACAAGTGCCTGCTAAGTGAGCTGGTGCTGGGGTTGGATAGAACTCAGAAGTTAAGCGTGCTTGGGCTGGAGTAGTGTAGGATGGGTGACCTTCTGGGAAGTTTGACCACGGAGTGCGATTTGACCCGAGATTAAGCCATATTGACCCGAGATTAAGCCATAGTGACCCGAGATTAAGGAAAAAAAATTCCCGCCAAAATTGAAAAAAAAATTTGAAAAAAAAAATTCTGGAAAAAAATTTGAAAAAAAAAATTGTTACTAGTGGCGCACTTGTAGCAATATCAGTGGCGCACCTGTAGCAATTCTGAAATAAAATTTGAAAAAAAAAATTGAAATTTTTTTTTTTGAAAAAATATCAGTGGCGCACCCTTATACTTAGTAGTGGCGCACCAGGTGGTGCGCCACTGATATCTGGATTAGTAATGGCGCACCTCTGGTGCGCCACTAATACCCATTACTAGTGGCGTGGTAATAGTGGCGCACCAGAGGTGCGCCACTAATACCCAAAAGTGGTGCGCCACTAATAAGCTTTTTTCTAGTAGTGAATAGCGGAGAACAAACGAAGAGATTATGGTAGGGTATGAAACCACCTCAAAGTTATTCTTTCTGATCGATCTATTCAAGAGTCCATAGTAAAATAACACAAAGCTATTCTTTCCGTTCGATCTATCATAGAGTTCGTACTAGAATAACACCTTAAGATACAAATCAACCAAAACCCTAATGTCACCTAGATACTCCATTGTCACCACAAGTATCCGTGGGCATGATTATACGATATGCATCACACAATCTCAGATTCATCTATTCAACCAACACAAAGTACTTCAAAGAGTGCCCCAAAGTTTCTAACGGAGAGTCAAGACGAAAACGTGTGCCAACCCCTATGCATAGATTCCCAAGGTCACGGAACCCGCAAGTTGATCACCAAAACATACATCAAGTAGATCACGTGATATCCCATTGTCACCACAGATAAGTATATGCAACACATACATCAAGTGTTCTCAAATCCTTAAAGATTCAATCCGATAAGATAACTTCAAAGGGAAAACTCAATTCATCACAAGAGAGTAGAGGGGGAGAAGCATCATAAGATCCAACTATAATAACAAAGCTCGCGATACATCAAGATCGTGCCATCTCAAGAACACGAGAGAGAGAGAGAGAGAGAGAGAGAGAGAGAGAGAGAGATCAAACACATAGCTACTGGTACATTCCCTCAGCCCCGAGGGTGAACTACTCCCTCCTCGTCAGGGAGAGCGCCGGGATGATGAAGATGGCCACCGGGAGGGATTCCCCCTCCGGCAGGGTGCTGGAACGGGTCTAGATTGGTTTTCTGTGGCAACAGAGGCTTTCGGCGGCGGAACTCCCGATCTAGGTTACTTTCCGGAGGTTTCAGTATTTATAGGAATTTTTGGTGTAGGTCTCACGTCAGGTGGGTCTCTGGGCTGTCCACGAGATAGGGAGGCGCTCCTAGTGCGGGTGGGCGTGCCCCCCACCCTCGTGGGCAGCCCGTGACTCTCCTGGCCCAACTCTTTTACTCCGGGGGTTTCTTTTGGTCCATAAAAAATCATCAAAAATTGGCAGGTCAATTGGACTCCGTTTGATATTCGTTTTCTGTAAAACTAAAAAACAAGGAAAAAATAGAAACTGGCACTGGGCTCTAGGTTAATAGATTAGTCCCAAAAATCATTTAAAAGTGTATATAAAATCCCATAAAACATCCTAGAAGGATAATATAATAGCATGGAACAATCAAAAATTATAGATACGTTGGAGACGTATCAAGCATCCCCAAGCTTAATTCCTGCTCGTCCTCGAGTAGGTAAATGATAAAAACAGAAATTTTGATGTGGAATGCTAACTAACATACTTCTCAATGTAATTCTCTTTATTGTGGCATGAATGTTCAGATCCAAAAGATTCAATACAAAATTCTATATTGACATAAGAATAATAATACTTCAAGCATACTAACAAAGCAATCATGTCTTCTCAAAATAACATGGCCAAAGAAAGTTATCCCTACAAAATCATATAGTATGGCTATGCTCCCTCTTCATCACACAAAATATTAAATCATGCACAACACCAGTTTCATCCAAGCAATTGTTTCATACTCAAAATATTTCAAACATTTCAACTTTCACGCAATACATGAGCATGAGCCATGGATATAACACTATAGGTGGAATAGAATGGTGGTTGTGGAGAAGATAAAAGAGGAAGATAGTCTCACATCAACTAGGCATATCAATGGGCTATGGAGATGCCCATCAATAGATATCAATGTGAGCGAGTAGGGATTGCCATGCAACGGATGCACTAGAGCTATAAGTGTATGAAAGCTCAACGAAATAAACTAAGTGGGTGTGCATCCAACTTGCTTGCTCATGAAGACCTAGGGCGCTTTGAGGAAGCCCATCGTTGGAATATAAAAGCCAAGTTCTATAATGAAAATTCCCACTAGTATATGAAAGTGACAAAACAAGAGCCTCTCTATCATGAAGATTATGGTGCTACTTTGAAGCACAAGTGTGGAAAAGGATAGTAGCATTGTCCCTTCTCTCTTTTCTCTCATTTATTTGGGGAGGGGGCTTTTTTTAGCCCCCCTCTTTTTTTTGGGCCATCTCGTTTTTTTTGCCTTACCTTTTTTTATTTCCTCACACGGGACAATGCTCTAATAATGAAGATCATCACACTTTTATTTACTTACAACCCAAAGATTACAACTCGAAGCTAGAACAAATTATGACTCTATGTGAATGCCTCCGGCGGTGTTCCGGGATGTGCAATGAATCAAGAGTGACATGTATGAATTATGCATGGTGGCGTAGCCACAATTACGATGTCAACTGCATGATCATGCATGGCAATATGACAATATGAAGCGTGTCATATGAATGGAATGGTGGAAAGTTGCACGGCAATATATCTCGGAATGGCTATGGAAATGCCATGATAGGTAGGTATGGTGGCTGTTTTGAGGAAGGTATATGGTTGGTGTATGATACCGGCGAAAGTTGCGCGGTACAAGAGAGGCTAGCAATGGTGGAAGGGTGAGAGTCCGTATAATCCATGGACTCAACATTAGTCACAAAGAACTCATATACTTATTGCAAAAATCTACGAGTCATCAAAACAGAATATTTAATGCATGCTCCTAGGGGAAGGGTTGGTAGGAGTTAACCATCGCGCGATCCCGACCTCCACACAAAGGATGACAATCAATAAATACCTCATGCTCTAACTTCGTCACATAGCGGTTCACCATACGTGCATGCTATGGGAATCACAAACTTTAACACAATTATTTCTTGAGTTCATAATTACCCCACTAGCATAACTCTAATATCACCATCCTCATATCTCAAAACAATCATCAAGTATCAAACTTCTCATAATATTCAATTCACTTGTATGAAAGTTTTTACTATACTCATCTTGGATGCCTATCATATTAGGACTAGTTTTACAACCAAAGCACATTACCAAGCTGTTCTAAAAGACTCTCAAAATAATATAAGTGAAGCATGAGAGTTCATCTATTTCTTCAAAATAAAACCACCGCCGTGCTCTAAAAAGATATAAGTGAAGCACTAGAGCAAATGACAAACTACTCCAAAAGATATAAGTGAAGATCAATGAGTAGTTGAATAATTATGTAACTATGTGAAGACTCTCTAACATTTAAGAATTTCAGATCTTGGGATATTATTCAAACAGCAAGCAAAAGAAAAGAAAAGAAAATGATGCTCCAAGAAAAAATCATATCATGTGGTGAATAAAAATATAGCCTCAAGTGAAGTTATCAATAGACGAAGACGAAAGAGGGGATACCTTCCCGGGGCATCCCCAAGCTTAGGCTCTTGGTTGTCCTTTAATATTACCTTGGGGTGCCTTAGGCATCCCCAAGCTTAGGCTCTTGCCACTCCTTATTCCATAGTCCATCGAATCTTTACCCAAAACTTGAAAACTTCACAACACAAAACTCAACAGCAAACTTGTAAGCTCTGTTAGTATAAGAAAATAAAACCACCACTTAGGTACTGTTGTGAACTCATTCTAAATTCATATTGGTGTAATATATACTGTATTCCAACTTCTCTATGGTTCATACCCTCCGGTACTACTCATAGATTCATCAAAATAAGCAAACAACACACGAAAAACAGAATCTGTCAAAAACAGAACAGTGTGTAGCAATCTGTAACTTTCGAATACTTGTGTAACTCTAAAAATTCTGAAGTAAATTGGTGGACGTGAGGAATTTGTCTATTAATCATCTGCAAAAAGAATTAACTAAAAATCACTCTCCAGTAAAAAAATGGTAGCTAATCTCGTGAGCGCTAAAGTTTCTATTTTTTACAGCATGGTCGCATAAACTTCACCCAAGTCTTCCCAAAGGTTCTACTTGGCACAAACACTAATTGAAACACAAAACCACATCTAAAAAAAGCTAGATGCAATATTTATTCCTAAACAGAAGCAAAATAAAAATAAATAAAATAAAGTTGGGTTGCCTCCCAACAAGTGCTATCATTTAACGCCCCTAGCTAGGCACAATGATTTCAATGATGCTCGCATAAAAGATAAGAACTAAAACATAAAGAGAGCATCATGAAGAATATAACTAGCACATTTAAGTCTAACTAACTTCCTATGCATAGGGATTTTGTGAGCAAACAACTTATGTGAACAATAATCAACTAGCATAGGAAAGAAAAACAAGCATAGCTTCAAAACTTCAAGCACATAGAGAGGAAACTTGATATTATTGCAATTCCTACAAGCATATGATACTCTCTCATAATAATTTTCAGTAGAATCATGAATGAATTCATCAATATAACTATCACGTAATGCATTCTTGTCATGATCCCCAAGCATATAAATTTTATTACTGTCCACACAAGCAAAATTCTTCTCATTCGGAATAGTGGGAGTATCATAAGAGACTTGAATACTATAGATTGTTTCCACATTAAAAGAGTAATGTTCAGAAAAGGGGTAATCATAATCATGACAAGTTTGATAAATATAATCATCACTACTTTTTATAGCATAAGTGTCATCACAATAATCATCATAAATAGGAGGCATGCTTTCATCATAATAACTTTGCTCATCAAAACTTGGGAGGCTAAAAATATAATCTTCATCAAACGTAGCCTCCCCAAGCTTGGGACAAACATTAATTGCAGAAAATAAATTCTCAAATATATCATCCTCATCAAACATAGCATCCCCAAGCTTGGGACTTTGCATATCATAAGCATAATCACTCTCATCATTAATAGTATGGATATCACCAATAGTATAGCAATTATCATCATCACAATGAGTAATAGGAGCAACATCATTTGGAAGGGATACCTTTTTATCTTTGCTTCTCCGTCTTTTCTTTTTCTTCGTCGCATTATGTGTGGGTTTAATCTTCTTTTCGGAGCTCTTTATTAATGAGATTGGTTGAATAGAAGGCTCCTCCTCGTTACCTGATTCATCATAAGAAAGAATAGGAGGATATTGGGAAATTTATTCCCTTTCATTAGTATTCTCTTCATCTTCTATTTGTTTTCTTGTCTTTAGGTAATTTGTAATATAAGGATTTTCAATGCAATTCACTGCACAATACATATATATTTCCTCCAGATCAAAATCAAGAACTTTATCAAGGACAAATTCTGGAAGATCCTTAGTTTAACGTTTCATTTTTTCATAACCCACAAGTAAACTAAGTTCATTATGATGCGCAAGAGAAATCAAGTCATCATAATTTTTGAACACGATTCGATCTTGAAACAATTTGCATTGGGGATTTAGATGATCACGTTCATCGCAAAGTTCAAAAGGACGGCAAAGAAATGTTAAATTTTCAGCACAATCATCTAGCCTCTCTAGCAACCATTTAGTTTCTAAATACTTATGCCTCTTGCAAAATCTATCTTCCCTATTTGGTATGTACTTGCAAACTCTATGCACTCCACAAAAATCGACATGCTTATAAGAGATATTTTCATCATGACTAGTGCAATAGATATTTGAAGAATTCACACTAACAACATTGCAATCATGCTCATCATTCAAGTTTTTAGTGCCAAGCATTCTATGTAATTCCTCCTATAGTACTTGAGCACAATTTTCCTTCCCATCATTTTCACGAAAGATATTAAAAAGATGAAGCATATGAGGTAACATTAATTCCATTTTTTTGTAGTTTTCTTTTATAAACTAAACGAGTGATAAAACAAGAAACTAAAATATTTGATTGTAAGATCTAAAGATATACCTTCAAGCACTCACCTCCCCGGCAACGGCGCCAGAAAAGAGCTTGATGTCTACTACACAACCTTCTTCTTGTAGACGTTGTTGGGCCTCCAAGTGCAGAGGTTTGCAGGACAGTAGCAAATTTCCATCAAGTGGATGACCTAAGGTTTATCAATCCGTGGGAGGCGTAGGATGAAGATGGTCTCTCTCAAACAACCCTGCAACCAAATAATAAAGAGTCTCTTGTGTCCCCAACACACCCAATACAATGGTAAATTGTATAGGTGCACTAGTTCGGCGAAGAGATGGTGATACAAGTGCAATATGGATGGTAGATATAGGTTTTTGTAATCTGAAAATATAAAAACAGCAAGGTAACTAAAGATAAAAGTGAGCATAAATGGTGTTGCAATGATAAGAAACAAGGCCTAGGGTTCATACTTTCACTAGTGGAAGTTCTCTCAACAATAATAACATAGTTGGATCATATTACTAGCCCTTAACATGCAACAAAGATTCACTCCAAAGTCACTAATAGCGGAGAACAAACGAAGAGATTATGGTAGGGTACGAAACCACCTCAAAGTTATTCTTTCTGATCGATCTATTCAAGACTCCGTAGAAAAATAACACGAAGCTATTCTTTCTGTTCGATCTATCATAGAGTTCGTACTAGAATAACACCTTAAGATACAAATCAAACAAAACCCTAATTTCACCTAGATACTTCATTGTCACCACAAGTATCCGTTGGCATGATTATACGATATGCATCACACAATCTCAGATTCATCTATTAAACCAACACAAAGTACTTCAAAGAGTGCCCCAAAGTTTCTACCGGAGAGTCAAGACGAAAAGGTGTGCCCACCCCTATGCATAGATTCCCAAGGTCACGGAACCCGCAAGTTGATCACCAAAACATACATCAAGTAGATCACGTGATATCCCATTGTCACCACAGATAAGCATATGCAAGACATACATCAAGTGTTCTCAAATCCTTAAAGATTCAATCTGATAAGATAACTTCAAAGGGAAAACTCAATTCATCACAAGAGAGTAGAGGGGGAGAAGCATCATAAGATCCAACTATAATAGCAAAGCTCGCGATACATCAAGATTGTGCCATCTCAAGAACACGAGAGAGAGAGAGATCAAACACATAGCTACTGGTACATACCCTCAGCCCCGAGGGTGAACTACTGTCACATCCCTAGATCAACCCCTGTGGTCCTTGCCTGATCATCATGTCATCATGTTTATTTTCAAAGGAAACTTGAAATGGGGATTGTTCAAACCCTAGCACTTCAAATTCCAAATAGGTCCAGTCAAAAAAATTGCATTCAATGTTCCAAAATGTTCCTAATATTTGTTGGATATTTTTGGCAAGGCTTTTGCAGCAAACCAAAAATAATGGACATTTCTGTGGAATATTTTGGGCATGGAATTTAATTTATTATTGTATTTGAATTTGGAACTATATTCATAATATATAGGATATATTTTCAAATAACTTTGAAATATTTCATGTGCTTTTGGAAAAGTCCATCTAGCAACATAAAATTGTTCACAGGAGTTTTGGCATTGTTTGAAATTGTTTAAATTTCAAAACAGTGGCAAAAGAAAATAAAACAAAGAAAGAAAAATAGAAAACAGAAACAGAAATAAGAGAGAGAGAAGAACTCACCTGGGCCTTACCTGGCAGAAGAGGCCCAGCCCACCATGGGCTGTGTGGTCTTCTTCCTCCTACCAGGAGGACAGGCAGGTGCGTGGCGACGGCGCACGCCCGCGGCCTCCACCTCCAGCCTGCCTACCTCCTCCCGACGCCCTGGATGAACGCCACGACACCCTGGAACCCCCACGACCCTCCCCGTGCTTCTTCCCTCTCCTCTGGATCTCTCCCTCGCCCGTTCTTCACCTTGGCCGAAGCCGCCGCGGCCGCGCCGGCGAGCACCACCGTGGCCACCGGCCATTCCACGTCCTACTACTGAGCACAGAAGAACCGCTGCAACTTCCTCTTCCTCTCTACCAAGTCACGCGCCTCGGGGAGCCCCGCTTCGTCTTCTTGGGCATCGTCTTCAACCTCGGCCGCCCGAGATCGCCGGCGTTTGCCCACCTTCTTCGATGCCTCCCCCGAGCCGCAGAGCACCCCTACGACACCGCGGTGAGCCCCCGGTTATTTCTCCCCTAGCCCCGCCGCCGATTTCTTCCTCTGCCGTGCTAACCACCGGAGCCGTGAGCTTCCACCCGCCGGCCATGGCGCAACCGCGGCCACAGCTGCTGCCGCTCGCGACCGAGCCTTCCATCATGCTCAGCACGCTCCTAGGAACCCGTAGAGCCCTTTAGCTCACCTCCCCGTGCCCCGTATCACCCAGAACACCGAGGCCCGATTCCGGCCGCCGCTGGACCTCATCACCGGCCACTTTTCCGGCCACTCCAGCTGATGCCGCCTAGTGCGTTGGATGCGCAAGAGCCTGCGCATCCTGTAGGTGCCCTCCGCCGCTCGAATGGTCGTCGGAGGCGGTTTTCCGACGCCTCCGCCGCGTTCGACCTCGCCGCCGGCGAGTCGCCGGCAGATTTGACCTCCGCCGTTGACTAGATTTGACCCCCCTGGGTCTATGACATGTGGGGTCCCGCCCTGTTAATTAACCTGGTTTAGTTTTAATTATTAGGTTAGTTAGTGAGTCACTGACACGTGGGGCCAACCCCTGTTAATTCAGTTTAGTTTAAAACTAAACTTAATTAGGCCCTGAGAGACTGACATGTGGGCCACATCCCCCCTGACACTTTAGTTAGGATTAGATTAGCACTAACTAATAGGATTAGCTAGTAGTGTCACTGACCAGTGGGCCCCACTGGTCAGGTTTGACTGGACCAGCCCCTGTTGACTTGCTGATGTCAGCATGACCTAGTGCTGACGCAATAAGTGTTTTATGGAATTTTAAAGGCCCAGAATACGATTAATCCGGCATGGGCTACATGAGCTCCAAGTAGTTTACCGGGGGGAGGGAGTCGACTGAACATCTCCGCCATTGGCGGGAATTTCGCAAAGAAATATCTCCTCGGGATGGCAGAATATCTTCTTTAAAAAGGGAGAAATGCTGTGGTTACAGGATGCAATTTCCTCTTCGAATAAACCTCGTAATCGTAAAAAAGTGGGTTTTTTAGTGCTGGGCCTAGCATGAACGGGGCTAAGCGATCTGCCGAAGCTGTGGAAAGGATCTACTAAATTCATCGAGTTGTTCTAAAGAATCAAAACGGTCGGTTATTAACTCCAGTCGTTGCTTTTCTTTCTGTTACTTCGAAAGTAGCTGCTTCAGCTTCAGCCACGCGAGGTGCGTTTGCCCATTACTTCTACCCATCTACGCGATTCTGAGATCCAAAATAGTTTCATTAGCTCCTGAAGTATTATAAATACTAGTAGGCGAAATTGAGATCAAAGAATTAATTTAATAGATTGTGTTTTACGTATATGTTTAAAAATCCAAAATGAAAAGCAAGGGTTCTTCGAATAAGAACCGCTTGATAATCATTTATTGAATCAGTGTAATGACTCGACAAAATCGAGAGAAAAAAAGTTGTCTTTTGGGCAAACAAAATGGTGTTGCATTTTTAATACAAACCCTGGAAAGAAAGGAAGTCTAATCCACAGATCTTTTTCTGCTCCTTTTCTACCCAATTAGTTTATGTTTGTTCTAATAAAAAAAAGAACAGAACAAGTTTTTATTTTTGCAGGCCAATCGCTCTTTTGACTTTGGAATACAGCCTCTTTATCAATCCGCTTCAATGATTGCTATTGCCCCGCTTTTCTGACTCTTCTCTGCTTCTGAACTTGCCTGCTCTATTTCTTTCCCCCTGAGGGTAGGAAAATCATGATCGGGATAGCGGACGTAAAGCTATTGAACTTAGGTATGCTCTTTCCTTTTGTCGAAGTGGAATCGGGGTCAAAAAGTAGGTTCGATTCCTGCCGGATGCACTGCCTCTTAAAGACAGTTCAACTTCAAGAGCACCAACTCCAGCTTCTCAACCAACTCAACCCGGCACTGTTAAATATCTAACTTCAAGCCTTCTGTCACATCGATCGTTGTGTTCCTTCATAAATTATTTATTTATTTCAGAAAATAGCCAAAACTTCTAAAAATCATATAAAATCAACCGTAGCTCAGATGAAAATAAGTTATATATGAAAAATGATCAGAAAAATCCAAGGAATCTGTTTATGGCATTTTCATGCATGTTTGAACAAGTTAAACCTGCTGATCAGGTCAAATCAATTAAATGACAATTAAATAATCACATATGGAGTTTGAATTTGAATCTTTGGTTCAAACCAACTTAATTTAATTGTGTTGCTAGTTGCATTAGCTCAATCAACAGCATATTGCCATGTCATGATCATGCATCATATTGTTGCATTGCATTGATTGTGTTCTCTCTTGTTTGTCGATGTTTGTCCCCTCTCAGTAGACGCTGTTCCGACGATGTGATCGATGACACCGATGAAGACTCCTTGATATCTTCAGAAGTGCCAGGCAAGCAAATACCCATTGAGCATTCCGATACAATCCCACTCTCTCGCTCTTGCTCTCTTTTACTGCATTAGGACAACAAGGCTTCAATTGTTACCTGCTGCGGTAGTTGAACCCCTTTCCACTGCATGACCCGTCATTGCCACAGTAAATAGTTGAAACCCACTAGTATGAGTAGGAGTTGTTTGAGCCATGTTGTGCCTACTCATTGATGCTTTCTGGTTATGCCTGCTATTGCTTAGAGTTGTGTCAGGTCTGATTCATCGGGGATGAATTGGAATGTGATGAACATGTCCTACTGTGTGTGAGCTAAGTGTGTGAACACGATTTGGTAAAGGTAGCGATGAGAGGCCATGTAGGAGTACATGGTGGGTTGTCTCATTGCAGCCGTCCTCAGGAACTGAGTTCTGTGTTGGCTGGTCCTTGAAACAGCTACTACCACACATTGGGATCCTTAATTGACTCTCTCGACTTATTAATCAGCATGATCTCTGTCCAGGAGTTGCAACTAGTTTCTGGTGTTTGTAGTTTACTGGAGGTCGTGCGCAGCGCTGACCCTCGGGGTGGGCTGTGACGCGGCAGGTACGTGGCACGGTGTACCGATTGCACGTTTGGTGATGCGGGAACCCTGTACACATCGTTTGGGGCCGTGAGCGACACCCCGGCCGGATCTCCCCACGGATGGAACCCAAATAGGCGATAAACCTGGATGAGAGACTTGTGTGGTTAGTCAGGTCGTGGCCGACACCCTCGCTGGGCCTCCGCTTGAAGGTTGTCGAGTACATGTCGTGTAAACGGCGGTAAGTGGTGAGAGCGTGTGTGAAGAAGTACACCCCTGCAGGGTTTTAAATATAATCTATTCGAATAGCCGTGTCCGCGGTAATGGACTTCTGGGTTACCTCTACAGTTCATAGACAAGTGAAAGTGGATACTCTAAAAACACGCAAGATAAGCGTGAGTGCTATGGATGGCCTTCTCGTAGGGAGACGGGAGCGGATCCATAGTGGTGTATTGATTGGTGAATATGTGGACTCGTGTGCGCCACCTCAAAAGAGTTACTTGCAGTCGTAGTTCAGGATAGCCACCGAGTCAAAGCTGGTTTGCTGCAGTCAAACTCCACAACCCCCTTTGTTGATACCGATGCATATGTAGCTAGTTCTGATGTAAGTCTTGCTGAGTACCTTTGTACTCACGTTTGCTTAATTTATGTTTTGCAGAGAGACTTCAGTCTCGCTAGTGGTTCCGTGTGGACTTCGACGTTTAGCTTGTTACCTCAGCTACGGTCTTGTACCCTTGTAGGATCTTGTAGATAGTCAGGCTTCTCAGCCTTTTTCATTTGTAGTTGTCTGTACTCAGACATGTTATGCTTCCGTTGCCTGTATGCTCTGTATGTTGGGTCATGTGACCTCTGATTGTAATAAATTCTATGATGGCTCTTCTGGGCCTTTATTTATATGAGTTGTTGAGTTATGTTGTGATGCCTTGTTGTACATCACATACTTGCATGTTATGCGTACGTGTAATGTGTATTGCTATGTGTGGGATCCGATACCTAGTTGTTTACCTTTGGTAGCCTACCTTACAGGGAAATGTCTCCTAGTGCTTCCACTGAGCCTTGGTAGCTTGCTACTGCTCCGGAACACTTAGGCTGGCCGGCATGTGTCCTTCTTCGTTCCTGTGTCTGTCCCTTAAGGGAAATGTCACGCGTTGTTCCTTTAAGTCCTTGTAGCTTGCTACGACTTGGGTTCATACGTTGATGACCGACACGTTCGTTGCTGGGTCATGTATGCCTGTCCCTATAATTTAGTGCCACTTTTGGTTTATAACTAGTCATGTCGGCCCGGGTTCTCTGTCATACGGATGCTAGCGACACTATCATATACGTGTGCCAAAATGCGCAAACGGTCCCGGGCCAGGTAAGGTGGCACCCGTGGGGATACCGTGCGTGAGGCCACAAAGTGATATGATGTGTTACAGGCTAGACCTGTGTGACTTAGGATCGGGGTCCCGACAGCTTTGGTATCAGAGCCTGACTGCCTGTAGGATTAGCAAGCCAAACTGGTCGAAGTCGTGTCTAGAAACTTTTTAGTTATGGACGGGAATTGTTTGTGGAAGGGAACGTAAGGCTCTTTTTACTCCTTTACCCCATGACCTCCTGATCCGAGTCATCTTCTTTTTTTCTATGGGGATTAAGAACTAGGATTCTCATTCTATTTATCAGGATCACGTTATTGTGGATTCAACCCTTAGCTCAGTTTCTACTACTTCTGTTTGTTCAACTGTTGGTCTCAGAACCCTGACATTATGATGTTAAGTGGATATGCTACCCTTTTTGCTTGGATCTCAAAAGTATTTTCGAGCATTTGCAGCCGTTATGCTGTCCGAGTTATCCCAGGTTTCTAAATGGTCTGATGCATTTGCAAACCTTTCCTTCCTGTTTTCGATGTCCTTTTAGGCCAGATTAATCACACTAGTCAGTGTGCTGAGGTACTCTGTTACCTCGATATATATGTTGGACTTATTATTATGACCCTAAGTATCTCAGAAGATCACCCAGTAATCCAGCAATGTTTATATTCCAGTGTGATGATTCTGGCCATCATTCTCGAAAGCATCCCGTGATGCTATTTAGTTGGTAGGTATTCTATTCCTGGGTTCTTGAACCCAAGACCCACTCCACCTACCTCCTGTTGATAGTATTTGCTCGTTCCTTTAGGATATTAGTAACCTTGTGATAGCCCTCGAGGTCCGTGGTTATCGTTCTTCCAATACCATGAACCATCTTGGCAGAAGTTCTCCCGAACCAAAAGATCACAACCAGAGTGCTCCTGAGTGTTACTCCATTCATATTGTGACTCTGCCAGTCCTACCTTTCTGCATGGGTTATCCGGAAGAAATATGTGGAACTCGTTCGACATACTAACCTATGCATCCACAACTCAGAAAGGGTATATGTTCCTTGGAGTTGTCTCTCTCTAGATATATCATGACCCCTCCTATCAGTTGATAGTCAGGAATAGTCGTGCATTCGTGTTCATCGATGCCTTCTACTCTTGTGGTCTGTCAAGCCATTCTATTCCGGAATGACTAGGAGAAACAAACTCCAGTACCGTATCCATATCCAGGATTGGGTCAAAGAAGTTGTACTTCGTAGATAAAGAACGCTAATCCAGCTTATAATCTGTTCTATCCTGGAGTATTACCGTCCTTATGTCAAGAATGTCATGGGAATTGCACCACCTCCTATGAACTTTTGATAAGGTGATACTTCTCGCCATCATCGTTTATTCCTCCGCCTCCGTGTTTTGTAACCGGAATGCTGACAAGTGAATTGTGATGTGTGAAATCAATACCCCTAGCAATCTCGTTGCTTGGCGGTTAAAGGACAACAATTTCATTCTTAGTGCGTTGGTTACTAATCACCATTCTAAGATTGACCGTGCTACCTAGTCCATTTTTCTGGTGCACTCGTTGATCAATGAGTTAGGATTGCATAAATCCCTCATCATTTTGATCATATCGTCTTGTCCTGAAAAGCAAGATTGTTCTCGAGCTTAATAACATGTCGGTGGTTCGTGATTTTCTGAATATCTTATCGGAAGTATTACCGGGTTGTTCCCTGACTGTTATGTTGAGCTCGTGATCAAGTTGGTTTCTTATAAACCACCACTTCTCCAAGAATCTGTGTTGGATACCCCGAACTAGTTGGTTAAGCTAAACAACAACGTGGAGAGTTGGAAGATAAAACCTTAAACCACATAGCTCACTCCAAAGGGATATCTTGTGTCTGTATTGAAGATAGATGATATCTTCTCCAATTGATCCCCGTGATCATTTGTGGATCTATTGTCTTGTCCAAACTTTGATTTGAGTATGGGTTATCGTCAAGTCAAATCAGAACCAACGATATTCGTAATATTGTCTTACTCATGGTCGTTTCCTTGAGCATACACCATTATATCTTTTGGGTCTGACCAATGCTATCATTTTGTTCACATTGTCATGGAATTCCATCTATATGGAAACCTGGATGAATTGTTGTTGAGCCCATCAGCAACATTGTTATCTTCTCCATGATCTATGTTGAACATCCAGCTAGTATTGGAAAATTTTATGAGCATTATCTTCATGACCCGTTCGTGAAGCATATGTACGGAAAAAAGAAGTGACTTCCTCTAATTCATGTGCATCTGATGCAAGTTGCCGCCGTGAATTCGAGAAAGCATGTTTTACCTCCTCTGGAGTCATCCCAAGTCAGTCATGCATACGTGCGAAGTATTCCATGGTCTGATAGACTGATCATCTTCATTCCATATGTATCCCTAGCACACCAAGCCACTGATAGATTTGTTCAAGGAGAAGAGGTTCCTTCTTAAGAATCATGACTTATGTTAGGACTTCGCTATCCTTGTTGATGGTTCCCCACCTGAACTCGATAGTGTTTTATTGTAAGACTACTACGTGGCCATGCTTGTCCTGGACAATGTGTTCACAAGTACGTAGCAGAACCAGCTCATGTTTTGGAGCTTGCTATCGTAGTTCATTCCTGAGAATCTCGCAATGCCTTCTCGTCAATTTGTGTTGCAAACTTTCATTTTTCTTTCTAGACTCGATGAGTCTGGAATATCCTGACACCAATCAGAACTGAATCTCAGGCAGATATGATGGTTGGTGCACTTCCCAAGAACTATAATATTGGTCTCTCGATAACCGGTAAGGTGGATGTCGTGGCCAACACACCCAGCCAGAAGACCTATTATTGTAGTATCTTGATTGAAGAAGTTGGCCACCTCCCCATAGGGATTTTGTAGGATTTACTCCCAAATTGTTCCTTATGGACTTCTTGTGCTCCCGAAGTCCGACCTTTGCTTGATGGCCATGTTGATGTTTTAAAAGCATTGACCGTGGTACCTAGTACATCAAGGAGAACATTAGAAGAGGAGTGCTAAATGTCTCTCGGTTGATCATCCAGATTTCGCCCCCTTGGCCTCGTCAAGGTGAAATCCGAGAAAGTGTTATCTTCCTTTGCATCTGCATCATCCATCATTATTCATCATGGTAGTATGTGATGTTGCCAGGATCCTTGACACGGATATTGGTAAAACCTTGGTGAATATGGGAATGCTCAAGTTCTTGAGAGCACGCACAAGCACTAGGTGTTATCCTCGACACTAACCAGGATTGCTTCCAGTGTTCTTGATTATATTATACACTCTCAAAGAGTAGATTTACTCCCTATTGTTGGGATTTTTCCCAGTTACCAGAATCATTCCCAGCATCTGCTGTTCAGGATTATCTTCAAAAGTGGTCTTACCATGGGTCCCATTCATTTCCGATGATAAGCAAAATCAACCTTGTGTTGTCTTTAACAAGGTAGTCCACATCATCCATTCTGGCCGAGTATGTCATCCTTTCGGACACCGTCAAACGATCGATTGTGATTTGCCTCCGGCTGGTATAGAGAGTTTCAACGACCTCTATATCAAAAGTAATTCTTTTTGCCACTTAAAGAGAATAACTCTACGAGTCACCTTCTCCAAGGTGCCCCGTCTGGTGGTATCGATCACCATTTTCTTAGGTGTGGAATTGTTGCCACTAGGTGAACCTTCATCGTTTGTCTCACTCCATCTCCCTGGAGGTGTACTTCGTGTCTCATCTCAAGAGATGTTTCAACGTCTCACTCCAAGAGTTGATCTTGAGTTGCCCGATCTTTCACAAGATCAACTATTGCGGAGTTTCTTTCGTCGTCACCGTGTTGGACAAAGACCTCAAAAGCAAGGGTTTCAAGATCTACATGATGCAATGAATCAACAATTTCGAGGAGGAAATCTGGATCGAGAAGATTGTGTTAGTTAGTGTCCCCTCTGATTTCTTATCTCACGTCTTGAATCTCGGGACGAGATTCTTGTTTAGTAGGGGTGAGTTGTCACATCCCTAGATCAACCCCTGTGGTCCTTGCCTGATCATCATGTCATCATGTTTATTTTCAAAGGAAACTTGAAATGGGGATTGTTCAAACCCTAGCACTTCAAATTCCAAATAGGTCCAGTCAAAAAAATTGCATTCAATGTTCCAAAATGTTCCTAATATTTGTTGGATATTTTTGGCAAGGCTTTTGTAGCAAACCAAAAATAATGGACATTTCTGTGGAATATTTTGGGCATGGAATTTAATTTATTATTGTATTTGAATTTGGAACTATATTCATAATATATAGGATATATTTTCAAATAACTTTGAAATATTTCATGTGCTTTTGGAAAAGTCCATCTAGCAACATAAAATTGTTCACAGGAGTTTTGGCATTGTTTGAAATTGTTTAAATTTCAAAACAGTGGCAAAAGAAAATAAAACAAAGAAAGAAAAATAGAAAACAGAAATAGAAATAAGAGAGAGAGAGAAGAACTCACCTGGGCCTTACCTGGCAGAAGAGGCCCAGCCCACCAGGGGCTGTGTGGTCTTCTTCCTCCTGCCAGGAGGACAGGCAGGTGCGTGGCGACGGCGCACGCCCGCGGCCTCCACCTCCCGCCTGCCCGACTCCTCCCCGACGCCCTGGATGAACGCCACGACACCCTGGAACCCCCACGACCCACCCCGTGCTTCTTCCCTCTCCTCTGGCTCTCTCCCTCGCCCGTTCTTCACCTTGGCCGAACCAGCCGCGGCCGCGCCGGCGAGCACCACCGTGGCCACCGGCCATTCCACGTCCTACTGCTGAGCACAGAAGAACCGCTGCAACTTCCTCTTCCTCTCTACCAAGTCACGCGCCTCGGGGAGCCCCGCTTCATCTTCTTGGGCATCGTCTTCAACCTCGGCCGCCCGAGATCGCCGGCGTTTGCCCACCTTCTTCGATGCCTCCCCCGAGCCGCAGAGCACCCCTACGACACCGCGGTGAGCCCCCGGTTATTTCTCCCTTAGCCCCGCCGCTGATTTCTTCCTCTGCCGTGCTAACCACCGGAGCCGTGTGCTTCCACCCGCCGGCCATGGCGCAACCGCGGCCACAGCTGCTGCCGCTCGCGACCGAGCCTTCCATCGTGCTCAGCACGCTCCTAGGAACCCGTAGAGCCCTTTAGCACACCTCCCCGTGCCCCGTATCACCCAGAACACCGAGGCCCGATTCCGGCCACCGCTGGACCTCGTCGCCGGCCACTTTTCCGGCCACTCCAGCTGCTGCCGCCTAGTGCATTGGATGCGCAAGAGCCTGCGCATCCTGTAGGTGCCCTCCGCCGCTCGAATGGTCGTCGGAGGCGGTTTTCCGACGCCTCCGCCGCGTTCGACCTCGCCGCCGGCGAGTCGCCGGCAGGTTTGACCTCCGCCGTTGACTAGATTTGACCCCCCTGGGTCTATGACATGTGGGGTCCCGCCCTGTTAATTAACCTGGTTTAGTTTTAATTATTAGGTTAGTTTGTGAGTCACTGACACGTGGGGCCAACCCCTGTTAATTCAGTTTAGTTTAAAACTAAACTTAGTTAGGCCCTGAGAGACTAACATGTGGGCCACATCCCCCCTGACACTTTAGTTAGGATTAGATTAGCACTAACTAATAGGATTAGCTAGTAGTGTCACTGACCAGTGGGCCCCACTGGTCAGGTTTGACTGGACCAGCCCCAGTTGACTTGCTGATGTCAGCATGACCTAGTGCTGACGCAATAAGTGTTTTCTGGAATTTTAAATAAATCATAAATGATTTATTTATTTCAGAAAATAGCCAAAACTTCTAAAAATCATATAAAATCAACGGTAGCTCAGATGAAAATAAGTTATATATGAAAAATGATCAGAAAAATCCAAGGAATCTGTTTATGGCATTTTCATGCATGTTTGAACAAGTTAAACATGCTGATCAGGTCAAATCAATTAAATGACAATTAAATAATCACATATGGAGTTTGAATTTGAATCTTTGGTTCAAACCAACTTCATTTAATTGTGTTGCTAGTTGCATTAGCTCAATCAACAGCATATTGCCATGTCATGATCATGCATCATATTGTTGCATTGCATTGATTGTGTTCTCTCTTGTTTGCCGATGTTTGTCCCCTCTCAGTAGACGCTGTTCCGACGATGTGATCGATGACACCGATGAAGACTACTTGATATCTTTAGAAGTGCCAGGCAAGCAAATCCCCATTGAGCATTCCGATACAATCCCACTCTCTCGCTCTTGCTCTCTTTTACTGCATTAGGACAACAACGCTTCAATTGTTACCTGCTGCGGTAGTTGAACCCCTTTCCACTGCATGACCCGTCATTGCCACAGTAAATAGTTGAAACCCACTAGTATGAGTAGGAGTTGTTTGAGCCATGTTGTGCCTACTCATTGATGCTTTCTGGTTATGCCTGCTATTGCTTAGAGTTGTGTCAGGTCTGATTCATCGGGGATGAATTGGAATGTGATGAACATGTCCTACTGTGTGTGAGCTAAGTGTGTGAACACGATTTGGTAAAGGTAGCGATGAGAGGCCATGTAGGAGTACATGGTGGGTTGTCTCATTGTAGCCGTCCTCAGGAACTGTGTTCTGTGTTGGTTGGTCCTTGAAACAGCTACTACCACACATTGGGATCCTTAATTGACTCTCTCGACTTATTAATCAGCATGATCTCTGTCCAGGAGTTGCAACTAGTTTCTGGTGTTTGTAGTTTACTGGAGGTCGTGCGCAGCGCTGACCCTCGGGGTAGGCTGTGACGCGGCAGGTACGTGGCACGGTGTACCGATTGCACGTTTGGTGATGCGGGAACCCTGTACACATCGTTTGGGGCCGTGAGCGACACCCCGGCTGGATCTCCCCACGGATGGAACCCAAATAGGCGATAAACCTGGACGAGAGACTTGTGTGGTTAGTCAGGTCGTGGCCGACACCCTCGCTGGGCCTCCGCTTGAACGTTGCCGAGTACATGTCGTGTAAACGGCGATAAGTGGTGAGAGCGTGTGTGAAGAAGTACACCCCTGCAGGGTTTTAAATATAATCTATTCGAATAGCCGTGTCCGCGGTAATGGACTTCTGGGTTACCTCTACAGTTCATAGACAAGTGAAAGTGGATACTCTAAAAACACGCAAGATAAGCGTGAGTGCTATGGATGGCCTTCTCGTAGGGAGACGGGAGCGGATCCATAGTGGTGTATTGATTGGTGAATATGTGGACTCGTGTGCGCCACCTCAAAAGAGTTACTTGCAGTCGTAGTTCAGGATAGCCACCGAGTCAAAGCTGGCTTGCTGCAGTCAAACTCCACCACCCCCTTTGTTGATACCGATGCATATGTAGCTAGTTCTGATGTAAGTCTTGCTGAGTACCTTTGTACTCACGTTTGCTTAATTTATGTTTTGCAGAGAGATTTCAGTCTCGCTAGTGGTTCCGCGTGGACTTCGACGTTTAGCTTGTTACCTCAGCTACGGTCTTGTACCCTTGTAGGATCTTGTAGATAGTCAGGCTTCTCAGCCTTTTTCATTTGTAGTTGTCTGTACTCAGACATGTTATGCTTCCGTTGCCTGTATGCTCTGTATGTTGGGTCATGTGACCTCTGATTGT
Source organism: Secale cereale (assembly GCA_902687465.1). Taxonomy (NCBI): domain Eukaryota; kingdom Viridiplantae; phylum Streptophyta; class Magnoliopsida; order Poales; family Poaceae; genus Secale; species Secale cereale. The sequence goes on from LR738714.1 coordinate 298,942,644, forward strand.
AATAAATGCTATGATGGCTCTTCTGGGCCTATTTATATGAGTTGTTGAGTTATGTTGTGATGCCTTGTTGTACAGCACATACTTGCATGTTATGCGTACGTGTAATGTGTATTGCTATGTGTGGGATCCGACACCTAGTTGTTTACCTTTGGTAGCCTACCTTACAGGGAAATGTCTCCTAGTGCTTCCACTGAGCCTTGGTAGCTTGCTACTGCTCCGGAACACTTAGGCTGGCCGGCATGTGTCCTTCTTCATTCCTGTGTCTGTCCCTTAAGGGAAATGTCACGCGTTGTTCCTTTAAGTCCTTGTAGCTTGCTACGACTTGGGTTCATACGTTGATGACCGACACGTTCGTTGCTGGGTCATGTATGCCTGTCCCTGTAATTTAGTGCCACTTTTGGTTTATAACTAGTCATGTCGGCCCGGGTTCTCTGTCATACGGATGCTAGCGACACTATCATATACGTGTGCCAAAATGCGCAAACGGTCCCGGGCCAGGTAAGGTGGCACCCGTGGGGATACCGTGCGTGAGGCCGCAAAGTGATATGATGTGTTACAGGCTAGACCTGTGTGACTTAGGATCGGGGTCCCGACAACTACTCCCTCCTCGTCATGGAGAGCGCCGGGATGATGAAGATGGCCACCGGAGAGGGATTCCCCCCTCCGGCAGGGTGCCGGAACGGTTCTAGATTGGTTTTCAGTGGCAACAGAGGCTTTCGGCGGTGGAACTCCCGATCTAGGTTACTTTCCCGAGGTTTCAATATTTATAGGAATTTTTGGCGTAGGTCTCACATCAGGGGGGTCTCCGGGCTGTCCACGAGATAGGGGGCGCTCCTAGTGGGGATGGGCGTGCCGGGAAGCCCGTGACTCTCCTGGCCCAACTCTTTTACCCCGGGCCTTCTTTTGGTCCATAAAAAAGTATCAAAAATTGGCACGTCAATTGGACTCTGTTCGATATTCCTTTTCTATAAAACTCAAAAACAAGGAACAAACAGAAACTGCCACTGGGCTCTAGGTTAATAGGTTAGTCCCAAAAATCATATAAAAGTGTATATAAAAGACCATAAAACATCCTAGAAGGATAATATAATAGCATGGAACAATAAAAAATTATCGATACGTTGGAGACATATCACGCATATATAGCCAGTAGCCCCTGATGCTTTGTGTGATTCTGAACAGAATCGGACGAAGTATTCATAGTATAGCATGTTATAGAGCTGAACTGTATGCTTCTGTATTTGAACATGCTTCACTAGTTATGGCAACCGCACGAGATGCAGAAGTTGCCGAACTAAATCGTAAGCTTTTGTTGGCCAACGCAGACCTCGACCGCGTCTATTAGTGTTTAGATGAAACGTAGAGTATGCGTATTTACAAAGAATTATGTCAAGAAGACTAAGTAATTGGGTATGAGTATAAACTCTTTATGATATTCTGTATTACACAGTTGGCGCTACTGAGCTCGAGGCCCTCAAGGGCGAGCTCGCGAAGGCCAAGGAGGAGGCCGTGGCAAGCAAGGCAATCACTGACAAAGCGGTTGCCAAACTAGAGGCCGAAAAGTCCACGTGCCAACAACACGTGGCTCGGGTGTCCGAAGTCGAGGATGAACTCAAAGATGCTATTCACAACTGTGAGGCGTTGGAGTTGAAGGCTTCGGAACAGGTGTTCGAGCTTAATGCGGCAGTTAAGACTGCCCAGGATGCGCGAAGCGAGTTGTGCATCGCTTGTCAAGAAATCAAGTAGGTGCGAGATATAGCATCTGGTAAGACTTTTCTCTTAGAGAGCATCTTCGGAGGGCAGAAGTATCTTGGGCTGACACAGTTATGGAGTTCTCCAGGCGTGTTTGCTGATATTCCGAGGAGCAGTGCTGACGCCGCCCAATACTTCCGAGCCTAGGAGGGGAACGACATGGAGAAAATGTTTTGGTCGCAGTTCTATGCGCCAAAGCATTCGGTGCCCCTCAACGACCAGATGAAGCAGCTGGTCGAGCTGCACAATATGGCGGGTTCGACCATGAAGGACTTGATAGTCCGGCTATGGCCCGCTGATCCAATCCCGAGTAGCTACTTTGGATTGGTGAAGCGGCCTGTCAAAGCGAGTACATGGGTCGATGCGTTGAAGCGTTCGGCCTGCATAGAGGGTGCTCGGATGGCCTTCGCTCGTGTAAAAGTGCACAGGGTGAAGATGAAGGGGCATGATATAGCTACTGCTGGCCCGCCTGCAGGCAAGGAGCACCGCAAGCCGGAGAAATACTTCAAGGTCGTCATAGAAGGCGCCCGCCTTGTAGAAGGCCAGTGCTCAAAGGATGTTATCTTTGAGTAATTGTATCTGGTTGTAAAGACTTGAGCTTATGAACTGATGTTTATATCTTTTGCGTTATTATAATGTGAGCAACTTTTACCTCCTGTGTGGCTATTTATTTAAATCTGAAAGTTTCCAGTCGTCGACTTCAGCCCCCATGTACATAGTACTGGGGTGTTCGGTCATATGCATAGACAATCTTTATCCAACATCTTGGTCCGTGTAGGAGGTTTATGCGGAGCGAACCAGGCAATCAGACTATGCGACATTATTGCTTTCACTTAGCCATAGGAGTATGATAAGCGGGGCTAGGTACTAGCCCCTGGTGCGGATATGGTATTTCCGAATTAAGGTATCCATTTGCACGCGGCTGGGCAAAAAAACCAACCCTTCGTATAACACGGGGTAGATCTCCATCGATCATAGTATATCACTATGTCACCGGATTGTGGACCAGGTTCTCACATATCATGACGGTCAGTTTTCAGCTTTCTCTACCGAGGTACTTGACCGGACGAGCCAGAATTACAATCGCAGTAGTTCTCCCTTTACACCCTAGCCGGACAATTGGGAATGTAGGGGTAAGCACAGGAGCTAGGAAACCCAACTATTGATCCAAGACATGATTCGGAACTGATGCATATAGAGCAAACATCCAGGACGCCCAAGACTCCTTATAGGTGTTCGGACTTTTCGACATATACTGGGCTGAATACAGCCCCTAGTAATGGACCCTGTTGACAAGGCACATGTGGCAATCTGACGTGGGGAGAGAACATAGGTGGTGAGAGAATAAAACTCCAAACATAATATGAACCAAGTTGTTCTTATAATATCCCGTTATAGTACGGCGAGCCATAAGCTTACAGATAATGCCGATAACTTTCTTGGACATTTTACATGCCAAAAAAGTAAAAAACAAAAAGAGAAAAAAGGTTTACACAGGGTCTTAATCTAAAAAGAAACCTTAGCGCGGGTCCCTGCTACACGTCTGCGCTGTTTCCTCCTCTGTGATGTGTCCTTGAAGGGGGGAGTGTGATGGCCATCTGTAAAAAAGAGAAAAAAATAAAAAAAATACCTGGCAAAGAAAAGAGATCCACTGTGGCCATAGACAGAACTGGTTCGTTTAGTGAACCTTGAAAGATAATTTTAGAGTCCGAATAGGGTCGAGCCGAACTATGGACTATGTGTATGCAGTGTGCCCAAGCGCCGACCAAGGGATTTTGAAGGCATAATTATGTACACGAGGCACGTATGCTATCACCTTATGGGGCGCTCGATGCGGGCGTAACTGCTAATCTAGCTCGGGTTCATCTGAGCTGCCGCACTGAGGCGTATGCCAGACACATTTAGCTATGTCCGCGGTTTTAACGACCGATAGGCTTTCCGGCTTGAATAGGCCGTTTTGGAGTTCGGCTGCTAAGGCCGCAGTGTCTTCCTCCGTACGGAGGGAGCGCTCCATATTTCCATTGACCGTGATGACACCACGTGGTCCAGGCATTTTAAGCTTTAGATAAGCATAATGCGAGACTGCATAAAAGCGGGCGAAGGCAGTTCTTTCGAGTAGTGCATGATAGCCACTACGGAACAGAGCTATGTCGAGGATTAGCTCTTTGCTTCAAAAATTATCAGGAGAGCCGAATACTACCTCCAATGTTAAAGAGGCCATGCAGCGGGCTTCTACGCCCGGTATCACTCCTTTAAAGGTCATGCTGCTTGGCTTGATTCTTGACAGGTCGATCCCCATCTTGCGGACAGTGTCTTGATATATCAGATTAAGACTACTGCCGCCGTCCATAAGGACTCAAGTGAGATGGTATCCATCGATTATTGGGTCGAGCACTAGGGCAGCCGAACCCCCATGACGGATACTAGTCGGATGATCCCTGCGATCAAAAGTGATCGGACAGGCCAACCATGGTTGAATTTGGGGGTAACAGGCTCGACGGCGTAGACATCTCGGAGTGCACGCTTGCGCTCTCTCTTTGGGATATGAGTGGCATACCCCATGTTCATTGTTTTGATCTCCGGTGGAAATTTATTCTGTCCCCCTGTGTTCGGCTGGCGAGGTTCATCCTCGTCTTCGCTCCGAGGTCCCTTTCCCTTGTGTTTGGCGTTGAGCTTGCCGGCCTCCTTGAAGACTCAACAATTACGGTTGGTATGGTTTGCAGGTTTTTCTTGGGTGCCATGGATCTCGCAGGGCCTATCCAATTTTTTATACAGGCTGGATGGACCATCTTTGTTGCCTTTGAATGGATTCTTCCGTTGACCCGGTCTGGAGCCGCTGAATCCGGCATTTAACGCTGTATCATCTGGGCTTCCAACATTATTTCGACGTTTGTTTTTATTACGTCGTGGCTTCCCATTGCCGTCCCTGACTTCAGATGTTCCAGGGTCACTGGTGCTGCTATGAGCTAGCCAGCTGTCCTCGCCCGAGAAAAAGCGGGTCATGAGTGTAGTCAGGGCTGCCATTGTCCTCGTCTTTTCCTAGCCGAGGTGTCTAGCTAGCCATTCGTCCCGGACACAATGTTTGAAGGCCGCTAAGGCTTCGGCGTCCGGACAGTCGACGATTTGGTTCTTCTTAGTGAGAAACCGATTCCAAAGCTTGCGGGCTGACTCCTTGGGTTGTTGGATGATGTGACTTAGATCGTCAGCATCTGGGGGCTGGACATAGGTCCCTTGAAAATTAGCCCGAAAAGCATCCTCAAGTTCTTCTCAACTTCCAATGGAGTTCTCTAAGAGGCTGTTTAGCCAGTGTCGAGCTGGTCCTTTTAGCTTGAGGGGTAAGTATTTAATGGCGTGGAGATCATCTCCGCGAGCCATGTGGATGTGAAGAATGAAGTCTTCTATCCAGACGGCAGGATCCGTCGTTCCATCATACGCCTCGATATTTACGGGTTTAAACCCTTCTAGAAAGTCGTGATCCAGCACCTCATCAGTGAAGCACAGAGGGTGTGCGGCACCCCTATATTTTGCTATGTCATGGCGTATGTCCGACGGTTGTGATGTTTGGTATTGACCCCGAACTGGTATATGACCGGAATGATTGGCTTGATAGCCACCGTCCCGTGCGGGAGCCGGTCCCTGGATCCGTTGATGGATCTGGTCTGGCCAGCCTTTTTTCAGGTCCTGACACAAATCGTGTTTCCGGGCCTCAGCCGTATCCCCCTTTCCTTTACGGGGTGGGGGTGCGGGCTTGTGCACGCCGTTGCTAGCCACTCTGTCCCGTCCAGAAGGTGGTTGGTCCAGCTTATCGACGGTGTTATTCTTCGGCGGTATAGGCGCAATGGCCTCGTCGTCGAATCCGGGCAGCAATTTACGCTTAGGATAGCCTTTGGTTTGGCGATTGTAGCCATGTTTTTGCTCAGTGTCTATCACTTCGTTCCATCTATCATTGAGCGTGTCTTGTGCGGCTCGAAGCCGTCTCTGTTGCTTTTTAGGCTCCTTGTGGTGGCAATAAGCCTCTGATGGAAGCGCTTTTGTTCTAAGGGTTCTTCTGGGACAATGTATTCGTCATCGCCCAGGCTAACATCCTCTTTGGAGACAGGCTCATAATTACTGTCTTCGGCATCGTTGTCATCGGACAGCGGTTTGGGACTATGTTTGCCGCCCTCTTGCTCGTCCTGCTCCATCGCTGGGTCTGTGGAGTCTTCGGCTTGCTCCGGACTGTCACCATCATTAGTGACAGTGTTGCTATCTTTCCCTTTACGGGGTTTAGTTTGACGCTTCGAACGTCGACGTTTGGGAGGTTCATCGACATGCTTGTCCTTTGCGGGACCGTTTTCGCCGTCGCCCTCCTTCTCCTTAGGTGTATCCACCATATACACATCGTATGAAGACGTAGCTGTCCATCGCCCGGTTACGGGCCGGTTTTAGTCTAGATCTGCTTCGGCTTCGAGGTCCATCCCTTCGAAGTATTCGGAAGCCTAGTGAAGTAGATCGGTTAGATCTTCGATCATGGCTACCAAGTGGGTGGTGGGTGGGGAGCAAAAGTCTCCATCATTAGCCTCCAGTTCGAACCGAATATAATTCGGCTGTGTGTCCCCAGCCAAGGAGAGAGATTTTAACGAGTTTAGGACATCGTCAAAGGGTGAGTGCCAGAAGATATCTGCAGCGCTGAATTCGGCGATAGACGCCGGATCGAGCTTGAAGGGCGCAGATGTGCATGGTTCGGAACCTACGACTGGAGACGAGTCCGGAGTTTCGGTAACACAGATCCCGCTTTGACTTGGGTCCGTGTGCGGCTCCAGCGTCGTTGAGTTTGCGGCTTCCTCGGCGGGGTTGAGCTTCCCGTCCTCAGGTGACGCGATCTGTTCTGGATCTAGGGCCAAAACGGTTACAGGTGCTATTTCCTGGTCCGGTGACAGAGTTAAGTCATGTTCATCGGGGTGGCAGGGAGAGGTCGCCGTGGGCTCGAATCCGTCGAAGATCAAGTCTCCACGGATATCAGCAATGTAGTTGAACCTTCAAAACCTGACCTGACGGCCAGGGGCATAGCTCTCAACCTGCTCGAGGTGGCCTTCTGTGTTGGCACGGAGCATGAAGCTGGCGAACACAAAAAGCTGTCAGGGAGGGAAAGCAATCCATCAGTCCTTCGATCAACGACATAGTGGAACTCTCAATGAAAGCACCAATGTCAGTGTCAAAACCGGCGGATCTTGGGTAGGGGGTCCCGAACTATGCGTCTGAGGTCGATGGTAATAGGAGACTGGGGACACGATGTTTACCCAGGTTCAGGCCCTCTCTATCGAGGTAATACCCTACTTCCTGCTATATTAATCTGGATGAATATGATTAAAAGAGTTGATCTACCTCAAGATCGTGATGGCTAAGCCCTAAAGCCTAGCCTATGAGGATATTATGATTCTCTAGCCTCTACGGACTAAACCCTCCCGTTTATATATGCACCGGAGAGGCCTAGGGTTTGTTCATAACCATCTTGCAGAGGAAGGAAAGATTACACCTGAACCTAAAACCTGCCATTATATGAATACAGGAGTCCTGTCCGGATATGAGAGATGATCTTCAACAATGATCTTCACGGCCCACCAGTCCGTCCCACCACGAGTTATCCAGCTACCCGAGGACCCCTCAATCCAGGACTCCCTCAGCAGGAAACAACAAGACCTCCTAGGGAGCGGCTTCTCGAGCCTGCCTCCCGAGGGGCAGAGATTTCTATTCAAGAGCCCATCCTCACGAGGCTCCGAATGATGCGAGCTGTGACGATCAAGGCCAGGAGGGCGCTAGCAGGCGCAGAGGGGACAATTTCCTCTTTGGTGCTAAGGGGACAACGTCGGGCATGGGTTCCATAGGAAGTCCCCAAAGGTTTCCGTTTCAATGCAACGAGACCAAGACTACGAGCTTAGTAGGGCAGATGTCCTTGCCGAGCCCACCACTGCGTCACGGCCAGAAACATTGCAGGCAAAGACCACCTTTCGTCAGGACAAGATGTACCTCTTACCCCCCTTCAAAATTGGCCGTTGTGGGATCCCTTCCCGCCTAAACGACAAAGGAAGAGGACCCCACTATAAATATTGGTTAGCTTCCATCATAGAGGGGACGGCTCCGAGATCAGCTGATCCACCCCACAGAGCCCTCGCGAGGCTGCTCATCCATTATACTAGTTCAACCTCAGGCTCCTCGTGAGGCCGATCCACCAAAGGCAGGAGTAGGGTCTTACACCGCAAGGTGGGCCGAACGTGGGTAAATCTCTGTGTTCTTCCTTCCCCTTCGATCATCCTCCACGGTGAGCTCGAGCTTTGAGTGTAGCGACCGGAGAATGTAGGTGAAGCGGAATCCTCCGTTTACACCCCAGAGTTCGAACCTCTTTGGTTCTGAGGAGCCTCGATTCGGACATTTGGCGCGCCGGGTAGGGGCGTGTTGGAGCCTCGTCTTCTTCGACGACCGTGCTCCACCCATGCTGCATCGTCCCCATGGTAGAAGCCGCCCTACGAGCATGGCCGCCCAAAGCTTGCGGGAGCACCACGGGCTACGCGGACTTCACCCCTGGCTTGCGCCGGGTAAGGTGGACTGTGAGGTTCAGGCCAACGCTCCCCCCGCGGTACAATGGTGTTGCAGACCCCGAGGAGTTCCTTCAGATGTATGCGTAGGCCATCCAAGCGGCGTGTGGCGACGACAAGGCAATGGCAAACTGGTTCCCTTTGGCCCTCTTGGAGATACCACACTCATGGCTCCGCGGCCATCCCGAGGCCTCGGTGTCCTCCTAGGAGGAGCTCTGCAATCAGTTCATCACGCGTTTCGTGGCCCCCGGGCCCCATGCAGTTGCCTATATCCTCTGCGGGTCACAGGCGCCCACATCCGGTCACCATGTTAAGCTGCTTCTCTGCCAAGCAACTGCCGCTGGGCCGCAGTCCGAGGCATCGCGGGGCCGTGCGAGGCCAGAGACATACACCGTCTTTGACTCTAGGGATCACCCTAGACTACGGCTGCTGTTGGAGCACTCCCCATGATGTGCACGCCCACCATCAGCAACGTCGAGGTCACCAAGACCCTCATCGACGGCGGCGCTAGCCTCAACGTTCTCTCCGTAGAAGCCTTCGACATGCTCTAGGTGCCTTACGATCAGCTTGCGCCCACCAAGCCCTTCTCGGGGGGTGATCGAAGGCTCTGCCACCCCGTTGGGACAGGTGCGCCTCCTCGTCACTTTCAGCACTCACGAAAACTACCGCACCGAGCTCATCGACTTTGATGTGGCCCGCATCGGCCTCCCGTACAACGCCATCCTAGGGTATCCGGCCCTTACCAAGATTATGACGGTGACGCACCCAGGATACAACACCATGAAGATGCCCGATAGCTGTGGCATCATTTCTGTGGTCAAGGACACAAAAGACGCGGCCCGAGCCCTCAGGCACGTCTACAAGATCGCAGCGGCCTCGCGCCCCGACGTCCGGGGCACCCCGTAAGCTCCGGATGCCGTGCCCACAAAGAAGAAATAGTTGTTTTCTCAAGACCGGGCCGATACAAAGAAGGTACCCATTGATAGCCAGGGTGCTGGCCCCACCTTCACCATCGGCACCTGCCTTCCCCCAGATTAGGAGAATGCATTGGTCGATTGCCTTTGGGAAAACAAGGACGTGCTTGTGTGGGAGGCATCTGACCTGGTGGGCGTCCCGAGGGAGGTGATCGAGCACCACTTGGTAGTCTGCCCCAGTGCACGCCCAATGAAGCAGAAGGTGCGGAGTTAGGCACAGGAGAAGCAAGCTTTCATCATCCAGGAGGTGTGCAAGCTACAGGAAGCTAGTGTCATTCGGGAGGTACGGCACCGGGACTGGCTGGCCAACCTGGTCGTGGTCCCCAATAAGGGTGGGAAGGAGCGCATGTGCATCGAATTCACGAGCCTCAACAAGGCTTGCCCTCAGGATCCCTTCCCGCTCCTGCGCATCGACCAGATCGTGGATTCCACCGTCGAGTGCGATCTGCTGTGCTTCCTGGATGCTTTCTCATGTTATCATCAAATCAAGATGGCGGTGAAGGATGTCGAGAAGACGACTTTCATTCCCCCGTGCAGCGTGTATTGCTACACCTGCAGGCCCTACGGGCTGTGGAACGCCGGCGCAACCTTCCAGCAGCTGATACAGATTGTGTTGGGGCACCAGCTGGGGAGGAATGCGGAGGCATACATCGACGACATCGTGGTTAAGTCAAGAGAGGCAAATACACTGACTGAGGATTTGCAAGAGATATTCGCCAACCTGCGCCAAGTGAACTTGAGGCTCAACCCGGAAAAGTGCATGTTCGGGGTCCCGTCCGGCAAGCTGCTGGGTTTCCTCATGTCGCACCGAGGGATCAAGGCCAATGCCGAGAAGGTGAAGGCAATTGAGAATATGCCCCCGCCTCAGACCCTCTAAGATATCCAGAGATTCGCGCGCTGCGTGACCTCCCTGGGGTGTTTCATCTCCAAGCTCAGTGAGCGCGCCCTCCCTTTCTTCAAGCTAATGAAGAAGAAGGGTCCTTTCGAGTGGACTCCAGAAGCTGAGGTGGCCTTTGAGGACCTCAAGAAATACCTCACAAGGCCACCTATCATGGTGGCACCTCGCCCTCGTGAGCCCCTAGTGTTGTACCTGGCGGCCAACCCCCACTCGGCCAGCACAACGCTCATGGTGGTCTGGGAAGAACGCGTCGGCACAGGCGCCAGGCAAGGCGACCCGTGAGGGGTGGCGCAACATTTGTCACCCATGACGGTGCTCCTAAGGCCCTCAACGCTTCACCAGCCAGCGAGGCTCGTGAGTCCCTCGCGCCCCGTGTGGAACAAGGCGTCGTCGACACCTTGTCCCTTGTCGAGCATCCGTTGTATTTCGTTATCACCCTGCTGCGAGATGCGCGCTCGCACTACCCTATGCAACAGAAGCTACTGCTCGCGCTCCTCGTCGCCTCAAGGAAGTCACGTCATTACTTCCAGGGCCACCCCATCAAGGCGTCTCAGCATACCCCTTGGAGATGGTGCTGTGCAGCCCCAACGTAGCCGGGAGAGTCGTAGAATGGAACATTGAGCTACGGGCCTTCCAGCTGGAGTTCAGCCCGACCAGAGTAATCAAAGGCACAACCCTCACCGATTTTGTGGCAGAGTGGACGGACCCTCCCGACCAGGGGCTGGATGAGGGCCAGTCCCTCATGCCAGGCAACGAGGTGCCCGATGGCTTGTTCATGCACTTTGACGGTGCCTTCGCGTGGCAGGGCTCGGGGGCTGGAGTTGTGCTAATCTTGCCGACCAAGGACAAGCTCTACTACGCCATGCAACTCTGCTTCCAGCTTGGCGAGAAGGTCTCCAACAACATTGCAGAGTACGAGGGCTTGACCGCTGGCCTCAGGGCCGAGGTCGCTCTAGGATCAAGCACCTCGCCATTAAGGGAGATTCTCAGCTCCTCATTGTAGGATCGAAAGTATGTCTAGAGGGGGGATTAGACTACTTGACCAAATAAAAATCTAGGCTTTTCCCAATTTTAATTCTTAGCAGATTTTAGCAACTTAGCACAAGTCAAGCAATCAACCTACACATGCAATTCTAAGAGTATAGCAGCGGAACGTGAAGCAATTGCATATGAAGGTAAAGGGAGGGGTTTGGAGATTGCAAACGCAAGTGTAGACACAGATGTTTTTGTCGTGGTTCCGATAGGTGGTGCTATCGTACATCCACGTTGATGGAGACTTTAACCCACGAAGGATAATGGCTGCGCGAGTCCATAGAGGGCTCCACCCACGAACGGTCCACGAAGAAGCAACCTTGTCTATCCCACCACGGCCATCTCCCACGAAGGACTTGCCTCACTAGGGTAGATCTTCACGAAGTAGGCGATCTCCTTGCCCGTACAAACTCCTTGGTTCAACTCCACAATCTCGACGAAGGCTCCCAAGTGACACCAAACCAATCTAGGAGACACCACTCCCCAAAAGGTAATAGACGGTGTGTTGATGATGAACTCCTTGCTCTTGTGCTTCAAATGATAGTCTCCCCAACACTCAACTCTCTCTCACAGATTTGGATATGGTGGAAATAATATTTGAGTGGAAAGCAACTTGGGGAAGGCTAGAGATCAAGATTCATATGGTAGGAGTGGAATATCTTGGTCAACACATGAGTAGGTGGTTCTCTCTCAGAACAATGAGTAATGAAAGTGTAGGTTTGTTCTGATGGCTCTGTCCACGAATGAAGAGTGGGTGGAGGGGTATATATAGCCTCCACACAAAATCTAACCGTTACACACAATTTACCAAACTCGGTGGGACCGAATCAGAGAACTTGGTCAGACCAATTTAGTTCATAATGTGACCGTTAGGCATTTCGGTGGGACCGATATGATCAACTCGGTAGGACCGATTTCATTAGGGTTAGGGCACAACGTAATCTCGATGAGACTGATTACACAAACTCGGTATGACCTTGGTAATAAGCTAACCAGAGAGTTGGTCACGCAAACTCGGTGGGACCGATTTGCTCGTTTTGGTTGGACCGAAACGTTACGAAGCGGAAACAGAGACTTTGCATTGCGAACTCGGTGGGACCGATCACTCATCTCGGTTAGATTGAAATGTACGAAGGGAAACAAAGAGTTTGCAATCCCATCTCGGTGAGACCGAGATCCCTTTCAGTGAGACCAAAGTGATTAGGGTTTGTGGCAGTGGCTATGTCAACAGAACTCGATGGCGCCGGATAGAAAGTTTCGGTGGGGCTGGGTTTGACTTTTGGTTTGGAACATATGTGGATGTGAGAATATGGTTGAGAGTTTTGGAGCATATCACTAAGCACTTTGGGTAGGAAACCCATTAAGCAACACCTCATCCCCTTTTAATAGTATTGGCTTTCCTATGGACTCAATGTGATCTTGGATCACTAAAACAGAAAATGTAGAGTCTTGAGCTTGAGCCAATATGTGTCCATAGCATTTTGAGGGGTCCACATTCCTAGTCCATGCCATGCCAATCATTGAAATTTCTGAAATAATCATCTTGAAAGAGCATTATTTCAATGAGCTATATGTTGTTAGGAATTACCAAAACCACTCTGGGATAGTTGCACTTTCACTCGTCAACTTCTCCAACAAGGGAGTACAAACTTAAGGACGAGCACATGGAGGCATACTTGGGAGAGGTACGTAAAATCGAAAAGCGTTTCTTGGGCTTGGAATTACAGCATGCCCCGCACGGCGCAAACAAGGAAGCAGATGAGATCGCCAAGAGGGCGTCAAGCCGTGAGCCCCAGAAGCCCGACGTCTTCGAGGAGAGGCTCTTCAGACCATCGGCTGCACCCTCGACTGCTGGTCTGGTGCTGCTTCAGGAGGAGCTACCAACGGCTTCATCCTCAGGCGCCCCAGCCTGTGGCCCTGCCTCAGGAGACCGCCTGCTCCTCGCACTGGAGCCTCAAGCAGGCAATTGGATCAAGGAGTTCAAGGCGTAATTTCTCTATGGAGCCTTGTCAGAGAAGGTGGAAGACGCAGAACGTGTGGCTCGTTAGGCCACTGCCTATTCTTGCAGGATGGCGAGCTGTACCACAGACGCCCCAATGATTACTCTCTGCAGTGCGTATCCGAGGAGCAAGGGCGCAATCTATTGACCCACATTTTGGTGGAGATTGCGGGTACCACTCCTCGTCGCGCACCCTCATGGGGAAGGTGTTCCGCAACGGTTTCTACTTGCCTACGACACTCCACGACGCCGCCGAGCTGGTCTGATCCTGCGAGGTCTGCCAGTTTCACACCAAGCAGATTCACCAGCTCGCGCAGGGTCTTCAAACCATCCCGCTCTCATGGCCCTTCACATTCTTGGGGCTGGATATACTGGGTGTCCTCTCAGGCGACCGACGGTTACCGCTACCTCTACATCACCATCGACAAGTTCACCAAGTGGGCGGAGGTGGAGCCCGCGGGCACCATTCCCGCCGGCTCGGCCGTCAAGTTCATCCAGGGCCTCGTGCTCCGTTTTGGTGTCCCCAACCATATCAGTACTGACAATGGCTCCCAATTCACAAGCAACCTCTTCAGGACATACTGCTAACCTTGGAACGCAGATATGCTATGGCTAGGTGGTGCACCCGCGGAGCAACGACCAGACCGAGCGCGCCAACACTGAGGTCCTGAGGAGCCTCATGGCAAGGAGCTTCAAGAAGAAGCTGGAGGATTGCGATAGGGGTTGGCTCGGTGAGCTTCAGTCCGTGTTATGGTCCATCCGCACCACTGTGACTAAGTCCACCAGTGAGACCCCTTTCTTCCTCGTCTACGGGGCTGAGGTGGTCCTACCGTATGAGCTCAAGCATCACTCCCTGTGAGTCTTGGCATTTGACAAGGCGCATCAGGATGCTTCGTGGGGACTGACCTCATTCTTGGAGAGGAGGCACACCAACAGGCCTCTCTCCACGCGGCAAGGTACCAGCACGCGTTGCGGCACTACCGTTGCCGTCTCGTCCGCCCCTGGACCCTCGAGGACGGAGACCTCGTCTTGGGGTAGGTCCTCTCCAGGGAGGGCCTTCACAAGCTCTCGCCCATGTGGGAGGACCCGTTCTGGGTCGCCCATGTCTCTAGGCCTGGCGTCACGTGCCTGGAGACGGAGGACAGGGTCCCTGTCCAGAATGCCTGGAACATCCACCATCTCCGCAAATTCTACTCGTGACACTCTCACGTAATAATGAGTGGGGCTGTACACGCCCCAGAGTCTCCTGGTGCACTACTCCTCGGTCCCGCGACGTCTATTGTCCATGCCCAACTAGAAGCCCCATGCTCCGCACTAGCGGATGACACGGTCTTACAGCGACTATGTGCACGCCTAGTGGAGGTCCCATGCTCGGCGCTGGTGGGAAGACTAGTATAGGTGCTGGACGCAGCTGTTCTTTTGCTCTATTTTTATAACCAATTTTTCTACTTCTTGGAATGGGCTTTGAAGTTCTCGTGTCTTTGTTCAAAAAAGGGTGAATTTTTTCTCCTTGCAACAATTTTTCTCTTGGGTCTCGTTTTTCAGTAGAGCGGTGGTTGTCCGTCGCTCCCTTCCACGCGTCCCACGAGCGGGGGCTGGGCACAATGTGTATGCTTATGCTGGCCCAGGCCGCAACAGCTGTGGGTCTGCCTGCGCACTCACCACGCCAAGACTTCGGTGTTCGAACCCTCGTGTGAAGCTCCCGAGCTAGCCAACATGCATAATCGGTTTTGGCCCACGGGCCTCAGGAGCACTCGTCTCCCAACCTTGTCGGACAACACGACCCGGCATGCCAGCGACGATAGATCCTCACTCGAGGGTTTTAGATGCAGGAGCAGGACGAGCGTCAAGGAAAGGTTCGACGCCCGGCGGAGGCGTCTCCGGAGGACCTGAATGCTCGTGAGCCCCCAAGGGACCTCGTGAGCTGCACACCCCCCAAGATTTTGGAGCCACTTCGTCCGGGAGGAGGAGCCTCGTCTACAAGCTCCATGAGCTGCCTCGGCGCCCCCACGATCAAAAACTCCGAAGCAGTGCTACCAGAACAAGGAATGCGCACAGGATCAAAAACTCCAAAGCAGTGCGCCCCCACGATGCAGCAACCCGCCACGGGCCACGAAGCACACCGAGCTAAGTTATCCTAATCTCACCGGGCAGGATCCCTTTATTTAGCTATAACATAAATGCTAGAACACGAACATAAAAGCACATTGATAAAAAGGCGCAAGTGCCGCAGCTCATTACACCCCCTGTGGGGCTCTTCATGGTTCTTAATGCAGGAAATAAAAGCATAACAAACAAATGCGCCACCGAGGACCACCGCTCCTAAGGACTGGCTCCGGCGCCGCCCACGCTCAGTGAGAGTCCTCCTCCTGCTTGATGGGGCACGGCGACACGGCGGCTCAACATCCTCCTGAGCGGGTGCTGCTACTTCTTGAGCTTGCGTTGATTTTTCCCTTGAACAGGAAAGGGTGATGTAGCAAAGTAGAGATAAGTATTTCCCTTAGTTGAGAACCAAGGTATCAATCCAGTAGGAGGAACAAGCAAGTCTCCAATATATGCACCTGCACAAACTAACAAACACTTGCACACAACACAAAGAGGGGTTGTCAATCCCATCATCGTGACGAACAAGAGTGAGATCTGATAGAGATAGATTTAAAACCAAAGTAAAAAGAAAAATAAAGTAAACAGAAAATAATTGCAGCAAGGTATTTTTTGGGTTTTTGGTTTTATATATCTGAAAATATATGATGGAAAATAGACCCGGGGGCCATAGGTTTCACTAGAGATTTCTCTCTTAAATAAAGCATACAACGAGTGAACAAATTACTGTCAAGCAATTGATAGAAAAGCGCAAAGTTATGACGATATCTAAACCAATGAACATGAATATAGGCATCATATCCATGACAAGTATACCGAAACAATTCTGCATCTACTACTATTACTCCACAAATCAACTGACTCCTACCTGCATCTAGAGTATTAAGTTCATAATAACAGAGTAACGCTTTAAGCAAGATGACATGATGTAGAGGGATAAACTCAAATAATATGATATAGACCCCATCTTTTTATCCTTGATGGCAACAATGCAATATGTGCCTCGCTACCCCTTCTATCACTAGGTGAGGACACCGCAAGATTGAACCCAAAACTAAGCACCTCTCCCATTGCAAGAACTACCAATCTAGTTGGCCAAACCAATCCAATAATTCGAAGAGAAATACAAAGATATCAAATCATGAATATAATAATTCAGAGAAGAATCAAATAATATTCATTGATAATCTAATCATAAATCCACTATTCATCGAATCTCAACAAAGACACTGCAAAAGAATATTACATCGGATAGATCTCCAAGAACACCGAGGAGAACATTGTATTAAAGATCAAAGAGAGAGAAGAAGCCATCTAGCCACTAGCTATGGACCTATAGCTCTATGGTAAACTACTCACGCATCGTCGGAGGGGCAACAAGGTTGATGTACAAGCCCTCCATGATCGAATCCCCCTCTGGTAGAGTACCGAAAAAGGCTTCTAGATGGGATCTCACGAGGTCAGAGACCTGCAGCGGTGGAAAAGTGTTTTCGTGGCTCCCTTTAGGTTTTCAGGAATATTTCTGAAGTTATAGGCCAAAGTAGAGGTTAGGGGGTCTCCGAGGGGCCCACAAGCCCTAGGGGTGCCCCCCTAGGGCGCACCCCACCTAGGGTGCGCCCCACTGTCTTGTCGGCTCCTCGAGGCTGCTCTAACTTCTGGTCCAAGAAAAATCATTGCGAAAGTTTTATTCCGTTTGGACTCCATTTGATATTCCTTTTCTGAAAAACTCAAAAACAAGAAAAAAACTAGCACTAGGCTCTAGGTTAATAAGTTAGTCCAAAAAATAATATAAAATAGCATATTAATGCATATAAAACATCCAAAGTTGATAATATAATAGCATGGAACAATAAAAAATAATTGATACGTTGGAGACGTATCAAGCATCCCCAAGCTTAATTCCCGCTCGTCCTTGAGTAGGTAAATGATAAAAACATAAGTTTTGATGTGGAATGCTACCCAACATAATTATCAAGTAATCTTATTTATTGTAGCATGAATATTCAGATCCATATGATTCAAAACAAAGGTTCATTGATATCAAAACAATAGTACTTCAAGCATACTAGAAAGCAAAATCATGAAGCTTCAAAAATAACATGGCTAAAGAAAGTTATCCCTACAAAATCATATAGTCTTATTATGCCCCCTTTTCTTACCACAAGGTATAATGGTGCCCACCCCGGTGTCAGCCAAGAAATTGTATTCATACTTTTATATTCTCAAATCTTTTCAACTCTTCACGCCATACATGAGCGTTAGCCATGTACATAGCACCATGGGTGGAATAGAAGGTGGTATTGGACGAAATGAGGGAGAAGGTCTCACATCAACTAGGCAAATCAATGGAGTATGGAGATGTCCATCAATTGATATCAATGTGAGTGAGTAGGGATTGCCATGTGACAGATGCACTAGAGCTAAAAGTGTATGAAAGCTCAAAAGAAACTAAGTGGGTGTGCATCCAACTTTCTTGGTCATGGAGACCTAGGGCGTTTTAGGAAGCCCATCGTTGGAATATACAAGCCAAGTTTTATAATGAAAATTTCCCACTAGTAATATATGAAAGTGAAAAAATTGGAGACTCTCTATAATGAAGAACATGGTGCTACTTTGAAGCACAAGTGTGGAAAAAGATAGTAACATTGTCCCTTCTATCTTTTTCTCTCATTTTTTTGGAGACTCCTCCTTTTTTAGAGACTCTTTTTTGGGCTCTTTGGCCTCTTTTATTATTTGGGATCTTTGGGATCTTTTATTTATAACCTCACATGGGGCAATGTTCTAATAATGATGATCACCACACTTTTATTTACTTACAACTCAAAGTTACAACTCGATGGTAAACTCAACATGATGACGAAACGGTGGAGTTACATGGCAATATATCTTGGAATGGCTATGAAAATGCCATGATAGGTAGGTATGGTGGCTGTTTTGAGGAAATGTATAAGGCGAGTTTGATGCACCGGTGAAAGTTGCGCGGTACTAGAGCGGCTAGCAAAGTGGAAGGGTGAGAGTGCGTATAATCCATGGACTCAACATTAGTCATAAAGAACTCACATACTTATTGCAAAAAGTTTATTAGCCCTTGAAGCAAATTACTACTACGCATGCTCCTTGGGGAGAGGTTGGTAGGAGTTAACCATCGCGCACCCCCGACTTTCACACAAAGGTAGACAATCAAGAATAAATTGCGCTCCAACTTCATAACATAACTAGAAGACCATACGTGCATGCTACGGGAATCACAACCCTTAACACAAGTATTTCTTTAACCACACAACTTACTAGCAACATGACTCTACTATCACCATCTAAATATTTCAAAACAATTGTAAGGAATCAAACTTCTCATATATTCAATGCTCTTTATAAAAGTTTTTATTCTACCCCCTTGGATGCCTATCAAATTAGGACTAAATTCATTTAATCCAAGAAAATAACCATGCTGTTCAGAGACTCTCAAAATAATATAAGTCAAGCATGAGAGTTCATCAATTTCTTCAAAATAAACATCACCGTCGTGCTAAACAATATATAAGTGAAGCACTAAAGCAACTACCCTAGCTCAAAAGATATAAGTGAAGTACAAAGAGTATTCTAATAATTTCAGATTAATGTGTGTCCCTCTCAAAAAGTTGTACTCAGTGAGGATGATTATGGCAAACTAATAAAACAAAGACTCAAATCTTACAAGACGCTCCAAGCAAAACACATGTCATGTGGCGAATAAAAATATAGCCTGAAGTAAATTTACCGATGGATTGAAGACAAAAGAAGGGATGCCATTCGGGGCATCGCCAAGCTTAGATGCTTGGTTGTCCTTGATATTACCTTGGGGTGCATTGGGCATCCCCAAGCTTAGACTCTTGCCACTCCTTATTACATAGTCCATCAAATCTTTACCCAAAACTTGAAAACTTCACAACACAAAACTCAACGGAAAACTCGTGAGATCCATTAGTAAGACAAATCAAATAACCACTTTAGGTACTGTTGTGAACTTATTATTATTTTATATTTCTGTTATATCTACTGTATTCTAACTTATCCATGGTTCATAACCCCCGGTACTACCCATAGATGCATCAAAATAAGAAAATAACACAATGAAAACATAATCTATCAAAAACAGAATAGTTTGTAGCAATATGGAAACTTCGCATACTTCTTTATCTCTTAAAATTATGAAAATGACGATAACATGGGAAATGTGTATATCAATCTTGTGTAAAAATTTCAGAATGTTATCACGCTCTAGTGAATTATAGAATTTTATGCACTGGACGCAAAAGTTTTTGTTTTTCAGCAAAATCAAATCAACAATCTTCCAAACTATCCCAAAGGTATTACTTGGGACAAACACTAAATTAAAACATGATAACACATCTAACCAGAGGCTAGATGATGAATTTATTAAAGAATAGCAAGAAAAAAGTAAAAACCAAAATAAAATTGGGTTGCCTCCCAACAAACACTATTGTTTAATGCCCCTAGCTAGAAAAAAGCAACGTTCTAAGTATTGTCATATTTGGTATTCATCACATCAAGCAAATCTGTTAAAAGTTCTCTTAACAATTTTTTTCTCTTCTCTATTTTTCCTAATAGGAGAACTCAATTCATGAAAAGGGCTTTGATCAGTAATTTAACATTCATAATATAATGCTCAAGATCGTCTCCATAAATGTCATCATATAAAATTTGTATCTCATTTTTAATATGTCCCATAGACATTACTTCCATCCATTCTTCATTAAATCCAACATAAATTCCCTTAGTTAACCAATCAAATTTATCAAGGTAAATAGCTTGAGTAGTTTCTTCGTAAGGAACTCTTCTCCTAAGATTGCTAGTGTAGGCAAGAGAGTCTCAGGATTCCTAACTACGCAAGGCTTCTTTATCATGGAGAATTTCCTCTTTTTGGGGTGTTCAATACCTTTTTTGTAGAAAGCAAAACATTTCCTAGCTTCTTTTATTATATAATCAAATTCCCGCATAAGAATGATAGTTGCTATCTTTTTGGCCTTAGGATGAAGTATATTGGGGAGTTCATAAAATATCTTTTGTAAAGCTGTGTCGATGTGCACAAATTTTATCTCTAACTTAACAACAAGCATAGCAATAACATCCGCATAACAATTTATTTTAAGAAGAATATATCCCTTAATTGGTAAAACTCCAGTACAATTGAAAAACTCCTGAATAATGCCTTTACCAATAATATTCCCATCTCCCACAAAAAAGGTTTTTGCATTATAATTAGGACGGGATGCATTTTCGTGATTCAAATCACAAGACTCAAGTTTCTCTCCGAGATTTTTAATAGCAATTTTTTCCGGTTCAGACATGATGGCTAAGCGGTCTAACACACAAGCAAACAAAAAGAGGAACGGAAGAAAGGGCGAATAAAAATGCAAATATTTTTGTGTTTTTCTGAAAAAGTTTTAGATGTGGGGGAGGTGAAAACGAGAGGCAAATGGAAAATAATGTAAGTGCAAGAGATGAGAGTTTATGACAAGTACTTGGTAGGCTTGATGTAGACCTCCCCGGCAACGGCGCCAAAAATTCTTCTTGCTACTTCTTGAGCTTGCATTGATTTTTCCCTTAAAGAGGAAAGGGTAATGCAACAAAGTAGAGATAAGTATTTCCCTTAGTTGAGAACCAAGGTATCAATTCAGTATGAGGTACAAGCAAGTCTCCAATATATGCACCTGCACAAACTTGCAAACACTTGCACACAATGCGAAAAGGGGTTGTCAATCCCTTCAACGTCATGAACAAGAGTGAGATCTGATAGAGATAGATTTAAAACCAAAGTAAAAAAGCAAAATAAAGTAAACACAAAATAATTGCAGCAAGGTATTATTGGGATTTTGGTTTTATACATATTAAAATATATGATGGAAAATAGACCCGGGGGCCATAGGTTTGACTAGAGGCTTCTCTCTTGAATAAATCATACGCTGGGTAAACAAATTAGTGTCGAGCAATTGATAGAAAATCACAAAGTTATGACAATATCTAAGGCAATGATCATGAATATAGGCATCATGTCCGTGACACGTAGACCGAAATGATTCTGCATCTACTACTATTACTTAACACATCGATCGACTCCTGCCTGCATCTAGAGTATTAAGTTCATAAGAACAGATTAACACATTAAGCAAGATGACATGATGTAGAGGGATAAACTCAATGTCGGGTGTATTGGATCGACACCTATGGGATCACAACAATCCCTACTACGGTTGCGAGGCGCGGGGTTGAGAGAAGAGCGGATCAAACAGATAGCACACGGTTCCTTTACCCTGGTTCGGGCCGCGAGGATGCGTAAAACCCTACTCCTGCTTTGGTGGATTATATGTTTGTGTTCTTCAGCTAGCTATGGGGGGTGAGGAGCTCCAAAAAGCCGAATCCCCCTCATGGTCGCCTCGGGCCTCCTTCTATAGGGAAAAGGGGTCGCCACAGTGGCACACAAGAGGTGGAAAGGGTACAGTGATGCAAGGTTATCCCTCGCATTACATGACAAGGCGCATTTAATGCATCTTGCTTAGGTGTCCTTGCTTTATCGGGGACGGGGGAGACATCCATCATGTCCGTCGCCGCTCCTTCTTGTGTCAACACGCGCCTTGGCCAGCGGTGCCTGAGATGCCATGTAGGCAGGCAAGCAGCTGAGGTGGCGCAATGGTGGGTCTTCACGAAGATCTGCATGTTGCCACACAGGTGCCTGCCCAGTTGGTTGGGTCGGCAACTGCATGGGGCGGTGGAGGCTTAGTTGGCACGGGCCTGATGCTGGCCCTGCAGATGTCCTCGGCAAGGGCCTTGCCGGGGCCCCGGCAAGGGTCTTGCTGCGGCGCCTAGTGTCATCCCCGGCAAGGGCCTTGCCGGAGGTCTTGTGGTCCTCCTTGGCTGGGATCCCGCCAAGGGTTTTCGTCTTCTTAGTGTGTATCTGGTCTTGAATGTCTTCACAAAGATCTGCATGCCACTACGGGGATGTCTCCCGAATCCTTGCCTCATGGGGGCCGTGGACTCAAGGGTGATCCGCTCCGTAGGCGTGGGGCGAGTTGCCGCGGCAAGGGTCTTGCCGGGGCTGCTAAAGCTGGCCCCGGCAAGGATCTTGCCGGGGCTGGTAAAACTGTCTCCCGGCAAGGATTTTTCTGGTGGAACCAGCTTTATCCCTTTGCTCTTTGTGGTCTTTGCTTTGGGCTTCAGTTCCATCAAGCTTCGGTGTTACCCTGGCTCACCTCCCTTGCCTTGCTTGGTGTGGTGGTGCCCGTGGCTCAGACTGCCCGTGCACAGTCATAGGAGTACAAAAAGTGTACCCCTCTTTTTGTACACCGACAAGAGCCCCCGGTCCTGGGCCACACATAAGCGCGACACGTTGTTGGGCTAGGCCCAGAACGGTGCGCGGGCAGGCCGGACAGTTTTTACCGTGGTAAGATTTTCCGCGCGCTTCGCCTCCCACGACCCGCGCGCGCGGCGCGGGGTGGAGGGGCGTACGTGACGTGGGTGGCATGCGTGGGGCGGTTTCCGCAGGCATGCGTCACGTCGCAGTTAATGTGACAGGAGGCAGGCCCGTGTTCCCCCCATAAGAAGGAATAACCGCGGGCGCCCTGCTCACTTCCTCCGCTTTCCTCGCGCCTCTTCCAATCTCAGAGCCGCCGCTTCCTCTCTTCCTTCCTTCTGAAGCTTCCACCGTCGCCTGCCGCCGTTGCTTTGCCCTCCCCCTCTCTCAGACCTCCAACTTTCTCAGCCGCCATGACGTCCAAGTCCGTCAAGGGCAAGGGGGCGGCCATGGGCGCCGGGACCGTGGAGCCGCCGGAGAGCGCGCTATTGGGGGACCGGACGAAGTCCGCCTTCTTCTTCCCCTTGACGGTCGACGTCCACGAGCTCCGGGCCGCCTTCAAGCCCATTTGGGGGGTGAAGACGGGGGGGGGGGGAGAACTTGGGACATCCGGCGACGCGCGTCATTCCTGCCGCTTGCGCCGAACCTGGCCCAACCCGGCATCCCTTCTTCGTCGACTATTTTTCCTGCGGGTTATGTCCCCCTTCTCCGATTTCTTCTGTGATGTCATGCACACCTTTCGCTTCCGCCTCTTGGATTTTACTCCAAATGTGGTGGCGTGCATGGCTTTCTTCGCGCACCTTTGCGAGGGCTTCGTCGGGGTGTAGCCCAACATGGCGCTCTTCCGCCACTATTTCACCCCTCGGATCCAGCCGGGAGGTGCCGTCTCTGGATGCATCACCTGGATTCCAAGATCCAAGGGAGTGTACCCGGACGGCGCCGTGAAGGAGAGGTGGGATGAATGGTGCGACCGGTGGTGCTGGATTGAAGAAGAAGAACCGCCAAGATTCTGCAGGGTCCGCCGAGTGCTGCCGGTCCGTGGCAGCGACTAGAGCGACGTCGACGCCGCCGACGGGAGGCTCACCGTCGACACCACCAGGATTCTCCGGCTCACCCAGGCCGGACTTACCCTTGAGATGATCGGGACGGACTTCATTCACCGTCAGATCGCCCCGTTGCACAACAAGGGGAGCCCAGCCTGGCTCATTAGGAATCCGGCTGACGTTATGCGGCTCCGCCCTGGCCTCTACCACAACTTCACGGTGATGGGGCATGCCCATTTCTGCCAGCGGCTCTTCCAGCTTGACGTGGGTCGCGATGGCGAGGTCGAACGGACCGGCAAGGCCACGAGGGCTGTCGTGAAGGCCGGCAAGGCCATCAAGGGGCAGTTCTTCAAGTTGCCAGCGGGGGTGGTCCCGTTGTGCAACAATTCGCGTCAGTCCGAGATCATCGCCATGATGCTGGAGTGCAACGCGCACGGCCCTGTACCGAGCTGGCAGGGGCCGGCGGACGCGGATGTGCAGCAATTCTTCGACTCTCTGGTTGAGGTGTATGTCAAACCTGAAGCCGAGCGGTGGCTTGTCATGGACACCACCTAGGCAGAGCTGGACTACATCGCCACTAGGGCGAGGGAGGCGCAGCTTGCCATGGAGGCCGGCAGTGCCGGGGGTGTGGAGGACAAGGACGCAAGGGCTGCGGAGGAGGAGGAGCTCGCCCAGTGGGCGGCGGCCGCTGGAGAGGCTAGCAGCGCCGGCACCGGAGCTCCGCTGGTCGAAGACGCGGCCAACGAGTCGTCGGAGGAGGAGGATGGGGCGGCGGGCTCGGCGCCAGCCAGGGGAAGAGGGCGAGTCCTGTGGCGGGCCAGTTCCGGCGAGCCGGTCCGGCCCGGCAAGGCTGCGCAACCTCAATTGGCCCTGGAGGGGTCCGGACTCCACACGAGGGCCACGGCGGCGAGGAGGCTGACGAAGGCCGCTGAGAAGAAGAAGGCAACAACTCCTTCTCCATCCCGGCACGCACAAACTCCGCCTTCTTCGCCTCCCTCGGCAGAAGTCGACTCGGATGTCGACGCAGAGTTCCTCTTTGATCTTGGACCTCTCAGCCCGAAGAGGAAAAGGAAAGCGGTGGAGGAGGAGGAGATGGATGACGAGTAAGTACTCCATTCCTTACTACCATTTCCATTCCCTCGAACCAGGTCACTCATCTTGATCTGTTTTTCGCTTTTGCAGGGATGCAGAGACGTTGGCCCAGAGGATAAAGAGGGCGAAGGCCTCGGCGAGCAGCCAGCCCTCGGTCAGGGCTTGAGAAACACCACTGGTGGTGTTGAGCAGCCCGGACAGCAGCCCCCGGCACAACCCCCAGCGTAAGTTCATCACCCTCTTCTTGCTCGACATGTGGTAGGTGTTCGATGCTACGGTGATGACCTTGTCGGTTTTGTAGGACGGGAGCGGCAGCAGGAGGAGCCGCAGGGGGCTACCCCCAACACACCACCCCCATCGACTACGCCGCCGCGAGGGGCGTCCCCGGCAAGGGCACCAAGCATGGAGCCCACACCCATGGAGGAAGAGGGGAGCTTGGGCGCTGGTGACTTTGCCACGGCGCCAAAAGCTGGCGGGGAGGGGACTTCTGCTTCACAGCCTGGCACTGGTGAGTCGCCTATCTTCTGTCTCTGCTTTTGCCTTATTCTTTTTCTTGGCTTCATCGCCCCATTACTTCCCAGGCCCTCCTTCAGGTATGGAGGACGTGGACGCCGTCATCGAGAACATTGCTGAGGAGGCCGCGACGGAGGCCGATAGGATCGCCACCGAGGAGGCCTCCAAGGATGCTGGCGCGGCCGCCGCCGACGAGACCGCCAAGGATGCTGCCGACGGTGCCAGCGGTGGGCCTGCCCGGGAGGCCGGCAAGGCCACAGCCAAGGAAGAGGCGGTTGATGATCATCCTTCTTCCTCCACAACCTTGGGCCCCGGCAGATACCTGAAGGTGGGCGACGATCTCTTCGTCCATCTTGCAGGGGCTTCAAGTTATCAAGCGCCCGCCAGAGGGGAAGTCTTCGACGGCGAGGTGCTCGCCGCCACCGGGCTCGAGGTGGTCGATGAACCGGGCGCCTGCGGCGATGGTTCTCCAGAAGAGAAGCTCTTCCGTGCCATGGGGGCCAATTTCCGGAAGCTCCCAGCGCTCTACCGTGCCCGTCTGGACAAGGTTAAGTCCAGGATGGCAACGTTGGACGAGGCGGAGGTGGACTTCCAGACGCGCGTTGCTGAGGTGCAGACCTGGTTTCACCAGTCCCGCGAGGAGCAGAGGGCCTTCCTGGAAGAATTGGCCAAGCGCGATGCAGAGCTCATCATGAAGATGTCTGACGTCGAGAAGGCCCAGGAAGAGGCAGCGAGCTTGGCTGCCGCGGCCGAGGCCGCCCGGAACCAGCATCAAGCCGCCTTGGATTCCCAGGAGGAAGACCTCTCCGAGCGTGAGGCAAAGCTTGCCTCAACGCTCCGCGGCAAGGATGAGGAGCTCGAGGTCCTTGTCGAGCGTCGGACTCACGAGCTGGGGCAGAGGCACAAAGAGGCACTCGATGCCCACGCTCTGGTCCATGCCGGCAAGGTGAAGGAGTTGGAGGTAGAGCGGGACGAGCTGAAGGAGCAGGCCCTCAAGCTGTCCGACGAGAAGACCATGCTCAACTGTGCCTTGGCAGAGGCGCATGGAGCGGCCATAAGCAGGGCTGGGGAGCTCTCCGAAGCGCAAAACTCCATCATAGATCTCAAGCTGAAGCTGGAGAATCTCGAGAAGATGTTGTCGGAGAGCTCGGCTCGGGAGGAGACCTTGACCAGGAGCCTGGAGGAGGAGAAGCAGCTGCGGGCGGACGAGGCCGCCAACCACCAGGAATATGTGGCGGGCGAGAAGAGGTGGATCAGCCGGCTGGAGGACGTCGCCGGCAGGGTCACCTCATAGTTGTCCCTCATGGGGATGCCAAACGTGAGGTATGCCCCTGAGTGGAGCGGGACCGTCAACGCCAAGCTAACCCTGTTCTTCGAGGGCGTCCTCGGCGCCTTGGCTGATCTTCACTCCAACAGAACGGCCACGCTCGCCGGGCAGGCCCGGCGACTTTGCCGGGGGGTCATGACCAAGGTCCTCACCAAGATGGCGTTCAGGAATCCCGCCCTCGACTTCGAAGCCGCGATGGATAGCTTGCCGGAGGGTACTGACCTCACGGTGTTCAAGGAGCACATCAAGCCCGTCATCAGCTGCATCGACGAAATCAAGAGGGTGGAAGGCCAGCGCCGGGATTAGGCATCCCGGTCTTCTTCGCCGCTGCGGGTTCATGAACAAGACAAATTTTATCTTTAGTTAGAAACGCAGCAATGATGTAATCTAACTTTGAAATATCTTTGGAATTATGCATGTTATTTCCCTGTTTGTTGCCTCTTTGTATGTCCACCCTACGCTAGCTGGGTAGGCTTGCCGGCGCGGAAAAACCCAAGGCGGCGTCTTGGGGACAAGTCCCCATTGGCCTACCGGGCGAGCGTGCTGCCGGGAGAGCCACCTTGCCGCCCCTGACGCAGCCGCTCGAACTGTCGAGTTTGACTTGAGCCAGAGTCGAGAGCCTTGCCAATTGCGGAAGGCTACCCTACCATTTCCAACGCAGCCGTTTGAACTGTTGAGCGGACTCGAAACAGAGCAAAGGCGTTGCCGATCGGGAAGGGCCCCATTTGCGTGCAAGTTTCTTTTTGCACAAAGAACGACAGCTCCGAGGATAATAACTTTAAATAATAGGATGGAAATATCCAGGGTTCAATGTAACTTAGCTTCTATTTGTAGCCGCTCGAGTGCTGATCTTCCGGCCTCCTTCCTTCTCAAAGAGCCACGAAGACGAAGGAGTGCTGGGCTAACTACTAGAGCCGATTCTCACAACTGCACCCCCTACCTGGCGCGCCAAAGATGTCGGGTGTATTGGATCGACACCTATGGGATCATAAGAATCCCTACTACGGTTGCGGGGCGCGGGGTTGAGAGAAGAGCGGATCAAACAGATAGCACACGGTTCCTTTACCCAGGTTCGGGCCGCGAGGATGCGTAAAACCCTATTCTTGCTTTGGTGAATTATATGTTTGTGTTATTCAGCTTGCTATGGGTTGTGAGGAGCTCCAAAAAGCCGAATCCCCCTCCTGGTCGCCTCGGGCCTCCTTTTATAGGGAAAAGGGGTCGCCACAGTGGCACATAGGAGGTGGAAAGGGTACAGTGATGCGAGGTTATCCCTCGCATTACATGAAAAGGCGCATTTAATGCGTCTTGCTTAGGTGTCCTTGCTTTATCGGGGACGGGGGAGACATCCGTCTTGTCTGTCGCCGCTCCTTCTTGTGTCGACACGCGCCTTAGCCAGTGGTGCCTGAGATGCCATGTAGGCAGGCAGGCAGCTGTGGTGGCGCAATGGTGGGTCTTCACGAAGATCTGCATGTTGCCACGCAGGTGCCTGCCAAGCTGGTTGGGTCGGCAGCTGCATGGGGCGGTGGAGGCTTAGTTGGCACGAGCCTGATGCTGGCCCTGCAGATGTCCTCGGCAAGGGCCTTGCCGGGGCCCCGGCAAGGGTCTTGCCGCGGCGCCTGCTTTCATCCCCGGCAAGGGCCTTGCCGGAGGTCTTGTGGTCCTCCTTGGCTGGGATCCCGCCAAGGGTCACCATCTTCTTAGTGTGTATCTGGTCTTGAATGTCTTCAAAAAGATCTGCATGCCACTACGGGGATGTCTCACGAATCCTTGCCTCATGGGGGCCGTGGACTCAAGGGTGATCCACTCCGTAGGCATGGGGCGAGTTGCCGCGGCAAGGGTCTTGCCGGGGCTGCTAAAGCCGGCCCCGGCAAGGATCTTGCCGGGGATGGTAAAACTGGCTCCCGGCAAGGATTTTGCCCGGGGAACCCGCTTCGTCCCTTTGCTCTTTTTGGTCTTGGCTTTGGGCTTCAGTTCCATCAAGCTTCGGTCTTACCCTGGCTCACCTCCCTTGCCATGCTTGGTGTGGTGGTGCCCGTGGCTCAGACTGCCCGTGCACAGTCATAGGGGTACAAAAAGTGTACCCCTCTTTTTGTACACCGACACTCAAGCAATATGATATAGTGCCCAGCTTTTTATCCTTGATGGCAACAATGCAATATGTGCCTTGCTACCCCTTCTGTCACTGGGTGAGGACACCGCAAGATTGAACTCACAACTAAGCACCTCTCCCATTGCAAGAACTACTAATCTAGTTGGCCAAACCAAACCAATAATTCGAAGAGAAATACAAAGATATCAAATCTTGTATATAAGAATTCAGAGAAGAATCAAAGGATATTCATAGATAATCTGATCATAAATGCACAATTCATCGGATCTCGACAAACACATCGCAATAGAAGATTACATTGGATAGATCTCCGAGAACATCGAGGAGAACATTATATTGAAGATCAAAGAGTGAGAAGAAGCCATCTAGCTACTAGCTATGGACCCATAAGTCTGTGGTAAACTACTCACTTATCATCGGAGGCACAGCAAGGTTGATGTAGAAGCCCTCCATGATTGAATCCCCCTCCGACAGAGTACCAAAAAAGGCCTCTAGATGGGATCTCACGAGGTCAGAGAGCTGTGGTGGTGGAAAAGTGTTTTCATGGCTCCCTTTAGGGTTTCAGGAGTATTTCTGAATTTATAGGCCAAGGTAGGAGGTCAGGGGGTCTCCGAGGGGCCCACAAGACCTAGGGGCGCCCCCTGGCTTGTCGTCTCCTCGGGTCTACTCTGACTTGGACTCGAAGTCCTTTGGATGTCTTTTGGTCCGAGAAAAATCATCGTGAAAGTGTTTTTTTGTCCGAACTCCGTTTGATATTCCTATTCTGAAAAAAAATAAAAAACAAGGAAAAACAGAAACTGACACTGGCCTCTAGGTTAATAAGTTAGTCCCAAAAATAGTATAAAATAGCATAGTAATGCATATTAAACATCCATAGTAGATAATATAATAGCATGGAACAATAAAAAGTTATAGATACGTTGGAGGCGTCTCAGGGGTGATGAGGACATCAAATATCATTGTTACACCCACTACTCCTGCTATTATACATACTGGACCCTTTACTAGAGCTCGTGCACGCCAATTGAATTACCAGGTACTTTTGTTTCTTGGTAACGATTCTATTGTTCATGAGAATATGACGCTGCCTAAATCGGATACATTTGTGTTGATTACTATTGAATCACCTAGCATGGACAAGAGGGATGGACACTGGAGTAGTATAAAGCATGGAGATGAAAGCACATGCGAAGGGATCCTGAACGACATTTCTAGTGCGCATTTGAGTACTTTAAAGGCTCCGTGATGACATCCAAGGACATGAGCGAAATATTCAAGATACCCCTTCATAAATTTCGTCCATAGCTTATTTTAGGTGCTTCGTCACCTTATTTTTGGGCCAGACCCAAGTAATTTCGAAATACTAAAGTATAGGCTGTTTATAGAGTTCATATGTGTGGGGAAAACAGAGTTAGGGTTGGTTTCGGACCCCTTTTCCAAGGGGCCACAAAATTCTCCCTCTCTTTCTCCATATATACAGCCATTAGGGCATAGTTTAGACTTTGGGTTTTGTTTAGATTAAAGTTCGCCATGGCTGCAACTTTGCGTACTTCATTTGTGTTCAACGACCAGACAAAGATGTCACAGAACCCCACCTTGATCAATAAAGCTTTCCTCTTATATTCACATATCCAGATTGCAATATGAGTTTCTTGTTTGTTCTTTGTTTGCTTGCAGGAAATAGACCCTCATGGTCAGGTTGATCGTGCTCCGACGTGGCCAATAACCTCTCGGAGTTGGTTTAGCGATTGCTAAGGCGTGATGTCCTTACACGTTCATATTGGGATCATCGAAGTCTACTCCACCGAAAATGATAGCCACCATCTCATCGAAAGACGGGACACCTTTGCCTCTATCAAGTGGTATCGGATTTCCAGGTTGCTCGGTGAGATTTTCCAGTTTTTCATAGCTAGATCGAGTCTGTTATTCATACCTATAGTCCACAAAAAGCCAAAAATATATATATTAGGGTTAGTTCATCATATCCGAACCAATCTGAGCCTTTGCATAATCTTTTTAGGGTTTTGCTTTGTTGAATTTGCGGTTACATCATTGTGTCTAGTTGCTGGTCTTAGCGTCTAGTCCTTTAGAGTTTCGAGTTCGGTCACAGTGGTGTCACGCCGCCTCCGCACCTTATTCAACGCTGCAATATACCACCACCGCTACCATATACCACGACCGCTGCCATATACCATCACCATATATCCACCACCAATCCGAGTTCTTTTCATATTAGGTTTTTTTTCGAGATCCCTCTAGTTTCGGATTCGTGTTTTCTTGCCTGAGTAGGTCTCGGAAAAAAGAGGAGCGCAAAAAAAGACGAGCGCAAAAAAGAAGAGGAGCCAAAAAATCAGAGTGTGCTTTTCCCTTTGATTACGTGTAGCGCCGTGATTTTGTTAGTGTTCTAGGCTCTCGTCTTTAGTACGGTGTAGCCTACGACCATCACAGTACCGTCGTTGAGCATTTATTCACCTTTGCATCTCTGAATTGATTATTGCTGACATTTTTGCTACCATATCAAAAGCCTTCCCATCTCCACATACATCTACATCGTGCGTTTGACACCACATGGCAATCGCTTTGTCCAAGCTTTGAGAGTTTTGACTACAACGGTTGTTGATCACCACCTGCTGTTGGGTAAGAACTGGTAAGGATTTGAGATTTGCTTGACAGATCTGTGACACCCCACCACCACCATTTTCTAGTAGTTTGTAGGATCATATTTGTGTGTGTTTCTATTGCTACTAACCATGGGAGGATCACAAGTCGACGAGACTGAGTGCGAGAACATGATGAACTAGGAGTTGCATGATAAATTTCAGCAAATGATGGGTCAATAGGTAGAAGATGTGATGAACAGTTTTGGCAATGCACTAGCGAGGATGGATGGCATTGAGAAGTCAATTGATACCAAGTTGGATGCCTAATTCGCTGAAGTTCTTGCGCGTCTACCTCCATTTGCTCCACCATTGCAACAACAACCACCACCTCCACGTCGAGAAACAACCCTTCGCCGAGTGAGCTGTGTCCCTCTTGAGCCTGGCAAAACTGTTGGTGCCGCTGTTGATACTTCTGTGGCTCCTGCTGCTGCTAAAGAGGAGGATGATTACGCGGGAGATTACGAGGATGAGGTTGATCAAAATCAGAACTACGTGCAACCACCAACACCACAACCACCAGGTCGTCCACATGCAAATAATCGCAATGGTAGGGCTGCACCACACCCTCAGGTACGAGATCATGACCATCTCCCTAAATTAAAATTGAAAATTCCACCATTTGAGGGTAGATATGTTCCTGATATATATCTTACTTAGGAGTTAGAAACCGAACAACGTTTTTACATGTTTAGAATATCCCGAGGAGAGACATGTTGCTACTACTCCTTGTGCTTTCACTAGTTTTGCTTGTGTGTGGTGGTCTGAACATCGTAGATTATATCCGAATAATATTCCAACTACTTGGGCTGCTTTGAAAACTGCTATGGGTACTCGTTGGGTTCCACCATATTATCAACTTGAATTACTACAAAACCCGCAGCATTTAAGACTAGGAAAAAATTATGTACAAGAATATTATCAACAATTACAAAGTGGCATGATTAAATGTGGTATTATTGAGGATAATGACGCTATGCTTGCACGTTTTATGGGTGGCTTAAATAGAAAGATTCAGACCATTCTAGAGTATAAGGAGTATAATAATATCATTCGTTATTCCATCTTGCTTGCGAAGCTGAACACGAAGTGCAGGATCGACAGGCAATGGCGTGGACTAACTTTTCTACAAGCCGATCTTCATCATGGACACCACGTGCATCTTCTACTTCAACAAATTCTGCTGCACCGGCACCTCCGTCAGTTTCCACCTCCAGCCATGATACAAGAAAGCATGCACAATCATCACCATCTGCCAAGAGCACACCCATCGGGCCTGCACAGAGCTCCTCTTCATCCATGGCATCAACAGGGCACACAAGTGATATTATTTGTCGTTGTTGTAAGGGAAGAGGTCATTTTGTGAGGTGTAACATCCCTAAATTCTAAATTTTGGAATATTATAATAAATAGATAGAATTGATTGCTTGTTGTTGTGCTGAGTGAAATTGAGTGAAATTTGAGACTTTTGAAAGTTAAATGAGAGGCAATAAAATGACTTTCCCAAAACTTTCACTTTGCTTTTGATCTTCGAGGGAATTCAATTTCTTTTCAACACAAAACCCTAGAGTGAAGATAATATGACTTCTTCCATTTATTTTAAATGATAAAGGGCTTTGAAAGGATTTTGAATTTCATCCTCGAAATATTTTCAATTCAGAGGCTTTAAGCAACTCAATGATTTTCCCGAGAGAAGATAAAATGACTTCTTCAAATTATAGGAAATATGAGTTGGAAGTTTTCTGAAATTTTCTGCAACTCAATTTCAAATATTGAGTTATTTGGGTTTTATTCAAATTATTTTTCTCCAAAAAGAAACTACATGGAAAATAGGGTAACATGATTCCCTACAGCAGAAAATTGGAGAGAAATAATTTTGAAATCATTTTGGTATTTTAAAAATGATTTTATTGGATTTTATTTGCAACAGTAGGACCTTTTGATTTATTAGAATTTGTGGGTATTTTATTTGGCAGTAGTAAAATGTTCATGTTGTAGGGCTTATTTTTCTGCAAATTTTCATATATTATATGCCTATATAATATTTTAGTTTTATTTTATTTTATTCATTTTTCTGTCTGTTAGAAAAAAAAATGTGTTTAAAAAAAAACTTCCTCCGCCGAACTGGGCCGGCCCAGCACCCGAGCCAGGCCCAGCCCAGCCGCCCGTCGCATTCCTTCCTCCCGTCGGGACTCCTCCGCCCGTACGACACCGTCGCCGCTGCCGTGCTCGCCCCGGCCTCTCCCCTCGCCCCCTTCCCCAAGCCAGGCCCCGACCTCCTCCTCCTATTTAAGGGCACCGCCCGGGCCCGTTTCGCCCCTTGCTCCGCCGCCGCCGCGCCGCATCTCGCTCCCGCCGCCGCCGCAGCTTCTGCCGCCGCCGCCGCGCTCTGCCTCGCCCTCCGCCCTTCGCCTCGCTCGCCGCCGCCGCCCCGCGCGCCCCACGCCACGCCCGCTCGCTCACCGGAGCTGCACCGCCGCCGCCAGCCTCGCCGGAGCTGCCGGAGCCAGCCGCCGAGCCCGATCCGCCCCGGTTCGCCCGAACCGCACCGGTCCGGCCCGAACCGCCGGTTTTCTCCCCAAGACCGCTAGGTATAAGGAAAACCCTGGTTTTCTGTTAAAAAAATTCTGGTTTTGTTTTAGATCTATTTATCCAGTGAACGTTCTTTAGTTAGAGTTAGAAAACGAGCGTTCGCTCGATAGTTTCTTTTTCTTTTTCTGTTTAGTTTCGGCCAGGGACTTAGATGTGAATAATTTTATTTATAGAATAGTCCCTGCACTTCAAACGGCCCTAACTTTTTGCTCGTTGGTCCAAATCCAACGAAACCAACGCCCACGTCTTCGTTACGAAGCCCTCTTTCCAGTAATACAACTTCAACATGTTTTTGAAAAAGTTTAAAATTTGAATTCAACTAGTTTCAGATTCAAACTTGTTTTGATCATAACTTGAGTTTCGTAGCTCCGTTCGAGTTGATTCTTTTTGCAAATCGAAGCTCTTGACCTAAACTTTCTGATAAGGCCAATTTCACATAATTTTGGTACTGTTGGAAATTGTTTTGTGTTTCAAAAGTCATTCTTTTGTTTTCGAAGTTTTCCGAAGTGTTTATTCGATCTGTCTGATCTTTCTGAGTGATTGCTTATGTGTGGTTACCATTGCTTGCTTACGATAGATTGACCGGAGTGTGACGAGTAGACCTATCAAGAGTTTTGAGTGCGAATCATCTTCATCAACATTGCAGGCAAGTTCACACTTTGATCATATTTTTCCATTACCCAGTTTTCATTGGATTAGTTATATCCTCAAACACATTGCATCAGTAGGATCAATTAACTTGTGGGATTGGGAAGTAGATTGAGGTAGTACCTATTACCTGCATTACATTCAAACCTTTGGGAGTTACTTCTATGTTTGCTGTTAGGACATGCTATGCTCGTAGATGTGGTTTGGGTTTGAGTGAAATCCATGACAGATGTGAGTTGTTAATTAATGGTTCAACTTAAGGTGGCAACTTTAATACACATCTGGGTGGATTGAGGCATCTGGGTATTCCAGGATTGCCTATTTTTATTTTGGACCGCCACCCAGGCTCAAAGGGATCATGAGATTTTTCATACTAGAAACTTCTGTGTGCAGCCACATGCCAATATGGGCTCTGGCATAGTTGAGTAAGTTGTGCGAAACCTTTCCATGATGGGCTAGCAGATGTAGTTGGGTTTTGTAGGTGTACCGGCTTATCTATCTGGTTAAGGGGACCTCTTTGGAAAGACTGTGTCTCGGTCATCCGTTTCTCAAACACCATGCAGTGCGAGAAACCAAACGGAGGCGATCGAGTCTTGTGGGGAAAGTGCACAAACCTCTGCAGAGTGTACAAACTGATCATGATCAGCCGTGTCCCCGGTTATGGACATCTTGAGTATCTGGTACCTGGATTATCATGTGCATCTCAACATGTTACTTTAATTTAATTTTGTTGGGCTTAATGATTATTTTTAAGTGGGGTTGAGAGGATGTCTATCTTCTCAACAATTTTTCAACTACCATGATAGTTAATTAAAATGCATTCCTTTGAAGTAGGGAAAAATTGGCTTTACGCAAAAACTTTACCCTTACAGCCTCCACCAGCCGAATATGCATGTAGTTGTAGGCTTTATTCATCATTATCATTACAGTGTGAAATTGCCAGCATATTCCATGTGCTGACCCGTTTTCGGGCTGCAACGTTATATGTTGCAGGATTTTCTTACGACGAGTAAGTGATACGTTAGGGGTTACGATTTCTACACTCAACTTTGCCGTTGGTGTTGATGGGAATCCACGACCTTGTTGCTTCCGCTATGATCGATTTGAGGTAATAGTATTTACGTTACTTAATACATGTGATTTACCTCTGTTATAAATCCTGTTTGTACTGTGTGTGTCAGCATACCGATCCAGGGATGACACAGAACACAGAGACTTCGGTCCATTCGGATCGTGGTCGCTACATGAGGGAATGCAAATCTCAGCGTGTCATGATTGCTACTTAGGATGGTGGGTATGAGTCCGCTAGTGACTATGATGAGGAGACTTTGTGATGTAGGCTGGAACCCTAAGAGGGATCTTTTTACACTTGGAGGGGGGAAAGGATGAACACCAAGAACACAAAGAGGGATTCACTCCAACAAAACCCAATTACACATCCACTAGAATAGCAAACACATAGATCCACAAGAATACATGAACAATCCAAGGAAACAAGCACTAGGTAAAGGTTCTTCCCACTCCTAGAGGAGGTGAGGTCTTGATGATAGTCTTCTCCTTATGGAGGTCTTGAAATCCACAATGATTCTTCCCTAAAGGGGTCTTGATCCACAAGAGGGAAGGAGCAAAGCTCACAATATCTCACATATGCTTTGCTAAGTCTAAACATAACCCTAGGTACGGAATATATAGGCTTGGGGTCGAAGTGGAAGAAGAAGTGGTCCAAAAGCCATCTCAACCGCCCATCCTGTAGGGCCCGTGCGCATAGGGTAAGTTGGGCCCGTGCGCATGAGGGTCCCGTGTGCACGATACATGACCGTGTGCACGGGGTGCTCTAGCACCAGTTCCCTGGGCAGTCTGTGGGCACGGGGTTTCAGGGGCCCTGCGCACGGGGTCGCCTGAGACTTTCTGTCTAGCTTGTGTTCGGATTGTTCTTCATCCTTGGTGACTTGGGTCACTTCTTCTTGGACTTGGTGATGTTCCTCAGCTGCTTGGGAGGGCCCCTCTTCGTACTAAATGAGGCATAGAGTATTTTGGCGAGGTAGCAACCAAGTTCCATTTGTATCCATATGCATGACAACTAGGAAGAAGTTCACCTCGGTTTCTATTGCACGTGCTCTAGCTCTTGTCATAGGTCCACGTGGTGTTTGATGTGTTGGTGTAGAGTCCATGGGGATGATTGAAGGATGCACCGCATCACCTTGGCTATTATTAAACGTGAAGAACACGTTGGAGATGATTCTGAACATGAGACGAAATACATCACTCCTGAAGATGATGACAGGTATGACTGTTTAGTTGCTCAACGTGTTTTGGGTGTGTAGGTCACACAAGCTGAGCAAAACCAGAGGCACAATTTGTTCCATACAAAGGGAGTTGTGAAGGAACGTTCTATTCGCGTCATCATAGATGGAGGGAGCTGCAACAATTTGGCTAACATGGAGATGGTGGAGAAGGTGTCTCTCACCACAAGACTACATCCACATCCTTACTACATCCAATTGTTCAATAACAGCGGCAAGGTTAAGGTAACACGTACTATTCATGTGCATTTTAGTATAGCTACATATGCTGATTATGTTGATTGTGATGTGGTACCCATGCAAGCATGTTCCTTATTACTTGGTATACTATGGCATTTGATAAAAAATCTTTACACCATGATAGAAACAATCAGTATACTCTTGTTCATAAGGATAAACATATTACTTTGCTTCCTATGACTCCTGATTCAATTTTGAACGATGATATTCATCAAGCTAGTAAAGCAAAACAGAAGCAAAATAAGAGTGAAAATCAGATTGTGGCAAATGAATTTGAGCAACAAATGAAGCATAATAACAAACCATCATCTCATGTTGCCTCCGAAATTAAATTGAAAAGTGGATGTTTACTTGCGACCAAATCTGATATTGATGATCTAGATTTCAGCAAATCTGTTTGTATGGACGTACAAAGAGGCATTATTTTCATTCGAGGACGTGCCTTCCTCTTTGCCTCTTGCTGTCACTAACATTTTACAAGAATTCGCTGACATCTTTCCACAAGACGTACAACCAGGGTTACCACCTATTCGAGGGATTGATCATCATATCGACTTAATTCCCGGTGCACCGCTAACCAACCGTGCATGATACCGTACCAATCCAGACGAGACAAACGAGATTATGCGTCAAGTACATGAGCTACTAGATAAAGGTTATATACGTGAATCCCTTAGTCCTTGTGCTGTTCCTATTAGTCTAGTGCCGAAAAAGGATGGTGCCGCGTATTTGTGTTGATTGTAGAGGCATTAATAATATTACTATTCGTTATCATCATCCTATTCCTAGGCTAGATGATATGCTTGATAAATTAAGTGGCTCTACTAGTTTCTCCAACGTTGATTTGCGTAGTGAATACCATCAAATTCGTATGAAATTGGGAGATGAATGGAAAACAACATTTAAAACTAAGTTTGGACTATATGAGTGGTTACTCATGCCTTTTGGGTTAACTAATGCACCTAGTACTTTCATGAGATTAATGAATGAAGTTTTATGTGCTTTCATTGGACGATTTGTGGTAGTTTACTTTGATGATATACTGATTTATAGCATATCATTAGAGGAACATTTGGAACATTTACGTGCTGTTTTTATTGCTCTACGTGATGCACGTTTGTTTGGTAACCTTGGGAAGTGCACCTTTTGCATCGACCGAGTATATTTTCTTGGCTATGTTGTTACTCCACAGGGAATTTAAGTTGATAAAGCCAAGTGAGGAGTTTTCTTGGACTTGCTGGTTTCTATAGGCGTTTTGTGAGAGATTTTATCACCATTGCTGCACCTCTCAATGAGCTTACAAAGTGTTCCCAATACTATTGTTTCGGATCATGATACTAAGTTTCTTAGCCACTTTTGGAGATGCTTATGGGCTAAGTTGGGGACTAAACTGCTTTTTAGTACTACATGTCACCCCAAAACTGATGGACAAACCGAAGTAGTCAATAGAACATTGTCTACTATGCTTAGGGCTGTTTTCAAGAATAACAAGAAAATGTGGGAAGAATGCTTGCCTCATATTGAATTTGCTTATAACCGTTCGCTGCATTCTACTACTAAGATGTGTCCTTTTGAAATTGTGTATGGTTTCTTACCTCGTGCACCTATTGATTTGTTGCCTCTTCCATCTTTGGAGAAGGTTAATTTTGATGCTAAACAACATGCTGAATTGATCTTCAAAATGCATGAGTTAACTTAGGAAAATATTGAGCGCATGAATGTTAAATATAAACTTGCTGAAGATACAGGTAGAAAACGTGTTGTCTTTGCACCTGGAGATCTTGTTTTGTTACACTTGCGTAAGGATAGGTTTCCTAATGTGCGCAAGTCAAAGCTAATGCCACATGCTGATGGTCCTTTTAAGGTGTTAGAGAAAATAAATGATAATGCATATAAACTTGAGCTGCCTGCAGATTTTGGGGTTAGCCCCACTTTTAACATTGCAGATTTGAAGCCTTATTTGGGTGAGGATGATGAGCTTCCGTCGAGGACGACTTCATTTTAAGAAGGGAAGGATGATGAGGACATCAATACCATTGTTACACCCACTACCCCTACTATTATACATACTGGATCAATTACTAGAGCTCACGCACGCCAATTGAATTACCAAATACTTCCGTTTCTTGGTAACGATTCTATTGTTCATGAGAATATGATACATTTGTGTTGATTACTAATGAAGGGCCTAGCATGGACAAGACGGATGAACACTGTTGTAGTGTCGGATTTCGGGTTCCGCAAAACCTTGAGAGGTTTGAACTCTAGGGTGCGCACGAAAACACTCTCTCCCCAGCGCGCTCACCCTACGATTCCACGGCCTAGCTCGATGAACTCAAAGAACAAGGGATACAGATGATTATACTGGTTCGGGCCACCCTGTGGTGTAATACCCTACTCCAGTGTGTGTGGTGGATTGCCTTGTATGGCTAAGGATGAACTAGTACACGAAATGAACATCCTCCGGAGGAGAGGTGTTCTTGGCTCGGACGAGCTTGGGGTATGGTCGGGGTGGAATGGATCCGATCCCCTCTATGGTGGTGGCTAGGTCCTATTTATAGTGGCCTTGGTCCTCTTCCCAAATATCGGCGGGAAGGGATCCAACAAAGGCCAAATTTGAAGGGGAACAACTAGTACAAGTTATCCTGACATAAGTAGTCTTCGCCTGCCAAAGGCTCTGGTGGTGACGCCGCGCCGGGCTCCATGATGACCTCCGTTCTGCAGCCCTGATGGCTTGGTATTGTTGCACCGATATATAAACCTTTGCCTGACCCCTCGAGACTCCGCGCCTGCGCTTGCCCTCTTAGCGCCAAAGAGGAAACTGGTACACTGCGCCCGCTGGCGCCCGCCTGGCCTTGGTCGTCATGGCTCACGTCACGTGAACCTCGCGAGGTGCTCGTTGCATAGATATCTCCGCTCCTCGGGAACCAGCCTAGAGAGACTGCCCCAGGGAGGTCTTGCTGTCGCCCGCCTCGCAAGGCCTGGCCCCTCGCGAGGGTCTTGAGTTGTAGTTGCCGAAGTTGGGCCGTACTAGGCCGCTGATGGAGCCACGTGACGGGCCTTAGGCAGGCAAGTCCGGGTATCCCCATTCCCTGGACGCCGACAAGTAGGATCAAGCATGGAGATGAAGGCGCACACGAAGGGATCCTGAACGGCGTCTCTAGTGCGTATTTGATTACTTTTAAGCCTCCGCGATGACTTCCAAGGACAAACCCCTTCATAAATTTCGTCCATAGTATATTTTAGGTGTTGCGTTACCTTATTTTTGGGCCAGGCCCAT
This sequence comes from Secale cereale, assembly GCA_902687465.1. Lineage (NCBI taxonomy): Eukaryota > Viridiplantae > Streptophyta > Magnoliopsida > Poales > Poaceae > Secale > Secale cereale. The sequence continues at coordinate 298,983,127 of LR738714.1, forward strand.
GTAATTTCGAAATACTAAAGTATAGGTTGTTTTAAGAGTTCGTATGTGTGGGGAAAACAGAGTTAGGGTTAGTTTCAGACCCCTTCTCCAAGGGCCCACAAAATTCCCCCTCTCTTTCTCCATATATACATCCATTAGGGCATCGTTTAGACTCTGGGTTTTGTTTAGATTAAAGTTTGCCATAGCTGCAACTTCAAGTACTTCGTTTGTGTTCAACTACCAGACAAAGACTTCATAGAACCCCACCTTGATCAATAAAGCTTTCCTCTTATATTCTCAATATCCACATTACAGTCTCAGTTTCTTGCTTGTTCATCATTTGCTTACAGGAAATAGACCCTCGGGGTCAGGTTGATCGTGCTTCAGCGTGGTCAATAACCTCTCGAAGTTGGTTTAGTGATTGCTAAGGCGCGACGTCCTCGCACGTTCGTAGTCGGATCGTCAATGTCTACTACAATGAATATGATAGCCACCATCTCATCGAAATACAGGACACCTTTGCCTCTATCAAGGGACGCGGCCGCATGGTGGCCTGCCATCCTCCTTGGTCCGGGCGCGACGACAAGGAGGCTCGTCGTAGTCATCATTGCTCGAGCTCCCTCCGGAGGAGGCGCCACTACTGCTGGGGTAGTCGCGGCCGTCGCCATGGGCAATTTCACTGCCGAGGACGTCAACACCGTGCCTGTCATCGCCGTTGGAGAAGTGGTCACTGTCGGCACCGTCGCTCTCTGGGCAGCACCCCAGGAGACCGCTGTCTTCCCCAAGACCTTGATCTAGAGCGTCGCCGCTCTGTCATACTTGAAGTGGAGGGTATGCCTCCCCAGCAAGCCGCGGGTGCGGGAAAATGCCTGCCATCTGCGGTTCAGGAACACGGTCCCCACGTGGGTAACCTTGACATCCACCCACAAGGTCTTGCAGCAGTAGCGGTCGTCCTGCAGCTATAGGCTACCAGGCCCTCCGACCGGCAACTCCTCCGTAAAGAAGCACGAACATGGATCTAGGGGTCCCCCGGCCTTTCCACCCACACCACGAACTCTAGGGCCATGCCGACTGAGTGGAGTCATGGGCGTGGTGGTCGGGCAGCCACCGAGAGCCTCCTGCATCGACCAAGGCCGCCGCGACTTCTGCTGCAGCCCCCGTGTCGGGGGGGATGAACCCCAGGCAGGCAAAGGAAGGTGGATCCTTTTCAAAAACAATAGGGCCAGCATCACCCCTCAATCCGGCTCACGCTTGGCCGGGTCGCTCAACCCGGCCAAACTCTCCAACCCGGTCGGATCCCTCGACTCGGCCTGAACGACCAGCTCAAGGGAGCCGGACCCGACACGTCAAGACTTCCCCAACAAGCTTGCTCGGCCCGTGGCGTGTTCCCCAATCCGGCCATGAGTCAGCTCCCATCCCATCGCAGCCGTACGATGGGACGAGTCTCCATCTACCAATGACCGAGGCAACAGTGCCCGCCCATGCCTCTGGTTAGCCGAGGCGGTGCAACAGTGCAATCATCATCACCAATGATGCTAGCAGATGGCGACCTGACGGAACGCCACTGTCCCCGACTCAAACCGACCACTCCCTGACGATCGACAAGACGGCCCACAGTGCCCCCATACCAGGCGGGTCCAGCGCCCGGAGAACCCGGCGAGCCCTGTACCCGGCGGGTTCCAGCGTCAGCTTCCCGGACAATGACAACCCAGCCCCACGGCCTTGTAACATTACCATCGTACCCCTGGGGGGGTTGTCACATCCCTAGTCAGTGCTTGCATTAGGACTAGCTAGAGTGAGCATCATGTTTAAACTTTGCCAGAAACTTGAAATGAGGATGACAGAAACCCCAACACCCCTCTTAACTCAACTAGGGTTTAATAAAATCTTTTCCAATGTACCCAAAATGCCCTTCTAAAATGTTCATCATCTTTGCCTTGGTGTTAAACCTCTGACAAAAATGGTGCACAATTTTCTAGGACATCCTAAGGTCACTGGATTAAATCATATGGTATTTGCATTTGGGCATTTAAATGCTATAAAATATTTTAAATGCCCAAATAATCATAAACCAAAATGTTCCTTATTGGATATATAATATACAATGGACATGAGTAGTTTCAAGATTTATAAAAGTGTTCTAGCATTTTTAATAAAGCAACACATATACAGAAAAACTGAAACAAAAAACAAAATAGAAAAAAGGAGAGGAAGGGAAAGGCCAGAGGCCACTAACCTGGCCGGCCCACCTGGCGGCCCAGCACTATTCTGGCCCGCGCCATGTAGCTGCTTCGTCCCCGCCAAGCAGGCAGGTGACGCCGGCGCGCGCCAGCTCGCCACCGCGGGAGCTGCTTGCCGCCTGGCCACTGCTTCGCTGCCCCTGGATGTCTGGACGACTTCCACGTCGTTGCCTCGACCGCCACGGCACCCCACTCCCCCTCCCCAACTCTCTCCCTCGCTGCCCTCCTCCATGGCCGACGTAGCCGCAACAGCGTCGCCGTGAAGCTCATAGCCACCGTCGTCCTGCCGTCGCCCCGCCGTGTCAAGACCGCCGCCGTCCGCTTCGTCGAGCAGGCCGAGCCCCGAGCGCGTGCTCGCCCCAGAGCCACCGCAACACCCTCATCCCCGACCGCCACCGCAGAGATCCCCTTTGCCACACCAGCCGCTCCAGCCCGTCCCCGAGCTGGCCAAGACCGTCGTCGTCTCCGCTGTGAGCCACATACCATCCCCGTCCCCTCCGTTTGCTCTGTCGTACACCACAGCGACCACACCGAGCTCGCCCGCACGCGCAGCCGCAGTTGCTCACTGCCGACGTGGCTTCGGCCACGCAAGGGCCTCACCACCGTGTCCAGCACCTTCACCACACCGCGTAGATGTCGTAGGAGCCCTGCACGCGCCTCCACGAGCACCGCAGCCACAAGTTCGGCTTCACCCGAACTCCGGCAGCCGCAAGGCTCGTCACCGGTGCCGTTTTCGGCGACCCCGAGCTCCAACTCGAGCACCAGTCGACGCGGCTCACTCCTAGCTCCGCGTAGATGCCCTCCGCCGGCCTTTTGGTCGCCGGAGGAGGAATCCCTCCGCCCTCCGCCGCGTCTGGTCGTCGCCAGCGATTTGACCCAGTTGACCGGGGATTTGACCCCCCTGGGTCACTGACATGTGGGCCCTGCCCGTTAGTCAAACTAGGTTAGTGGTTAAACTAATCCCAATTAGTTAGTTAACTAACGGTGACACTGACCAGTGGGTCCCACTGGTCAGGTTTGACCTGGGCCACCCAGTTGACCTGCTGACGTCACTATGATGCAGTGCTGACGTAGTAACTATTTTCTGGATTTTTAAATAAGTCAGAAATGATTTATTATTTCTGAAAATGGTTTAAACTTCTAAAAATCATAATAAATAAACGATAGCTCAGACGAAAAAGATTTATATATGAACAATGATCAGAAAAATCCAATCTATCAATTGGTACTCGTTTCATGCATGTTAAAGCAAGTTAACCTTGATGTTCATATCAAAACATGATAATGCACTTTGAATATTAATAACTTGGGCATGAATTTGAATCTTTGATTCAAATAGGCTCAAACCCTTTTGTTTGTAGTTGCATTAGCTCAAACACATTCATCTTGCCATGTCAGGAGCATGCATCATAATATTGAATATTGTCGTGTATTGATTGTCTTACCGGTGTGATCTCCGTGGTAGGTTCTGCTCCCGAGGATATTCACGAGTATCCAGCTGAAGGGTAGTACCCCTCAACCAATCTGCCAGGCAAGCAACCCCATTGAACATTCCGATACAAAACCATCTTCTCGCTTCTGCTCTCTTTTACTACATTAAGACGACAATGTTTCAACTGCTATTTGCTGCGGTAGCTGAACCCCATTCCTTTGCATGACCTGTCATTGCCACAGTAAATAGTTCAAACCCACTAGCATGTGTAGGAGTTGTTTGAGCCATGTTGATGTGTTCCTACCATGCTATGCCTGCTATGCTTAGAGTTGTGTCAGGTCTAGTTCATCTGGATGATGGATCAAAGTGAAATGATTATGTCTGGTAATGAGAGTGAAGTGTGGAATATGTTTTGGTAAAGGTATCGATGGAAGGCCATGTAGGAGTACATGGTGGGTTGTTTCATTGGAGCCGATCCTAAGAACTGAGATCTGTCTGTGTGATTTGAGATCAGCTACTACCACACATTGGGATCCTTAATTGACTCTCTCGACTTATTAACTGCCCTTGTCCTCTGTCCATTAGTTGCAAATAGTTTCTGGTGTTTGTAGTATACCTGTGGCCTTGCGCAGCGTAACCCTCAGGGTGGGTTGTGATGCAGCAGGTATGTGGCACGGTGTATCGAGTCGCCCGTTTGGTGGCTCGGGAACCCTGTACACATCGTTTGGGGCTGTGAGTGACACCCCGGCCGGATCTCCCCATGGATGGAACCAAAATAGGTGATAAACCTGGACCAGGGACTTGTGTGGTTAGTCAGGTCGTCGCCGACACCCTTGCTGGGCTTCTGCTTGAAGGTTGCCGAGTACATGTCGAGTAAACGGCGATAAGTGCTGGAATCGTGTGTGAAGAAGTACACCCTTGCAGGGTTATCAATTTATTCGAATAGCCGTGTCCGCGGTTAAGGACCACTTGGTTGCCTATACATTTCATAGACAAGTTAATGGTTACTCATAAAAGACTCAAGACAAGTGTGAGTGCCGTGGATGGCCCTTTCGTAGGATGACGGGAGAGGATCCACGGTAATGTATCGTTGTGGTGACTAGTGGACTCGTGCGCGCTGTTTCATCTTTGCAAACTACTGATAGACGTAGTACAGGTTAGCCAAGAGTCAAAGTTGGCTTGCTGCGATAAACTCCATTACCCTCGTTGATAATGTTGCATGTATGATAGGTTCTGATGCAAGTCTTGTTGAGTACCTTTATACTCATGTTTGCTTAATAACTGTTGCCGAGGAGGACCCCGCCCCTTCTGATGGTTTCTACATAGACCTTGATGTCGACGAGTAGCTTGCTGCCCAGGTGGCAATCTCAAGCATGTGAAGGGCCACTGTAGATAGTCAGGCTACACCAAGCCTTCTTTCTTTCTAGTTGTCTGTACTCAGACAAGTTTAGCTTCCGCATGTGCTTGTATGCTTGTATGACTTGAGTGTTGGGTCATGTGACCCCTATCTGTATGGATATGTTATGTATGGCTCTTTGGAGCCTCTTAAATAAAGTACTTTGAGTCATAGAGTTTTGTTGTGATGCCATGTTGTATTTGCACATATCGAGCATATTGTGTGTATGTCATTGAAATGCTTGGTATGTGTGGGATCTGACACCTAGTTGTTTACCCTTGGTAGCCTATCTTACAGGTAAATGCCTCCTAGTGCTTCCACTGAGCCTTGGTAGCATGCTACTGCTCCGGAACATGTAGGCTGGCTGACATGTGTCCTTCTTCGTTCCTATGTCTTCCCTTAGGGTAAATGTCACGCATTGTTCCTTTAAGTCCTTGTAGCTTGCTACGACTTGGGTTCATACGTTGATGACTGACACGTTCATTGTTGGGTCATGTATGCATGTCTCTGTAATTTAGCGCCACTTTTGGTTTATAACTAGCCATGTCGGCTCGGGTTCTATGTCATATGGATGCTAGAGACACTATCATATACGTGTGCCCAAATGCGCAAACTGTCCCAGGCCAGGTAAGGTGGCACCCGTGGGGGTACCGTGCGTGAGGCCGCAAAGTGATATGATGTGTTACATTCTAGATCGGTGTGACTTAGAATAGGGGTCCTGGCAGCATTGGCATCAGAGCCATACTGCTTGTATGTTCATCAAGCCAAACTGGTCGATGTTGAGTCTAGAAATTCTTTAGTTATATGTAGGGGAATTGATTGTGGAAGGGAACGTAAGGCTCTTTTTACTTCTTTACCTTCTGCCCTTGTGATATGAGTCAGCCTATTCTTTCTACGGGGGCTTCTCATCATTTTACTAGGTTCACGTGTTACTAATCTGTAGACTCTTACGATTTTTGGTTTCAAGCCTCAGTTCAGTTTCTACCATCACAGTATGTTGATTAGTTGGACCTAGAACCTTGATATGATGTTGTTGAGTGGCTATGCTATCATTTGTACGATGTTTTAAAATCCTTTTTGAGCATTTAGTTGTTATGCTGCCCGATTTCTTCTAGAAATTCTATTGCCTTTGCATTATTTCGTGTTTCAGATGTCTGATCGCACCCCTCATCAGGTGGTCCGTTTGACCCGGTGCATCGATGTGCCAGGTCACACGGCCATGTTGGTCTGCGTGATGACCGAGACTGGCTATCATTGGTATCCCAAGTATACTGTAGAGGAGCAGTATCGTGATTTCAACCAGAGCCAGTACCTTTGCATAGTCCGGATATATCCTTCATATCCCGGAGCTACCGACCCCATCCACTGGACGTATGGACTTGGGGTTACCATCTAGATGTCCGTGCAGGATGCTGCTTACTCGATGATGACTATTATCCGGGCTAGGCATGCCTTGTTGTTGAACACTGAGTTCTGCTACATGCCAGCCTCACTTCCTAGAGAGGAGGGTTACTACACCGGTCTTTACACTGACGCCGCTCATGAGGAGCCGCTACTTCAGACTACCACACAGATGCTGGAGGATAGGGACCGTGAGGTTCGTGCCCTCCGGTGGAGCTCTACAGCACTCGAGCCGTCCACTAGACCACCCTGACATGGCTTGCACCTGCTATGCAGGCTGGGTATCTTGATATGCGGGATTTATACCCCGTGCGCTCTCATCTGCCAGACTGTATGGGCTGGCGTGACGTTGGAGGCATTACACCTCCACGTGGGCATCGTTTGCCACCAGCCGTGGGACGAAGGCCGCATCCGTGTCCCTATGGTGCACAGTCTCCAAGCGACCAAGAGTTTCCAGATCCTCATGTTCCACTTCCAGGCTACGGGGGTAATCTTTACGAAGATTACTACGGAGATGTCTGAGCTAGACCGTGGCAGCAGTAGTATCGTAGTAGTTGTATTTCCACAGTCCTGTGTGTCTTGTGGAATATGACTTAGTGTGTATCGAGTTCCGGAGGCGTAGATAAATAATGTATAGGAGTTTGGAATTCCTCTGATGAGATGTATCGTCTTTCACCGCAGTTGTACTTTAGCACGGGCTTGTACTAAACTATGTATGGTGTGTATGACGAATGGTATATATATGGTAGCTTCTATATTACCATGTCATACAGATGAACATCTCTGCATTCCGTGTCATCCATTACATTATGCACTCCTATGCCAAAGTTTTGCCATCCTTGTCTAAACCGTTGTTTTGTCTTCCTAGGATGGTCAACACCCACAGCACCCCTGCTGCTTAGGAGTAGGGTGAAGCTAGTGGGGCTAGGGATGGGAATCTGCCTCATCCACCCTCCTTCGCTGAAGTCATGTTGGAGGCAGAAAGGAATAAACGAGAGACCAATCAACTACTGGAACGCATATAACAGAATACTGTTTTTGCCAAAGGAATGATGTGGTGTCTATTAATGACTTTATCAAGATGTGCCCACCAACATTCGATCATTCCGCTGAGCCTCTTGATGCGGATGATTGGCTTCGCAGTATCACCCATAAGCTACATTCTTCTCGCGTAGCTGAAGCTGATAAGGTTACCTATGTTGCCTACCATCTTGAGGGCCCCACTATCCTTTGGTGGGAAAACTATGAGGCTATGCGTCCCGCTGGCCAGATTACCACATGGGCAGACTTTAGCGAGGCCTTTCGTGAACACCACATTCCGGAAGGTCTTATGGATCGCAAGCAGGAGGAATTCTGCAATTTCACCCAAGGTAGGCTAACTATGGATGCCTATAGCCATGAGTTAGGAAACTTGGCACGCTATGCTCCCGAAGAAGTGTCCATCGAGGCCAAGAAGCAGCCGAGGTTCCGCAAGGGACTCAGCCCCGAGCTTCGCCCTGATCTCCGACTGCACGAGTGCACCTCCTTCCAGAAGCTTGTGAAAAGAGCCATCAGTGCTGAGACAGGTCAGACTGACTTTGAAGCCACACGCAAGCATCCCCACGATTTTTGTTCCTCATCTGGTTCTGGCTCTCACAAGCGTCGGGTGTGGGTTCCAAACACAGCTCTGCCACCCAGGTTCACTCCGAGGCCATCCTATGAGGCGCCTCGCCCAACTCAGCAGTATGCACCGCCCAAGACATATAGTGGACCTTCTGCCAATACTGCCCCGCGCACTGGCACCGTGACATGCTTCAAGTGCGGAGAACCATGCCACTACATGCGAGGGTGTCCTCAGAACCAGCCAGGAAGGTCTGTTGGCCGTGGTTAGCCAACAAGAAAGGTGAACTATGTCAAGCCAGTCACCACTGCACGTGGCCATGTCAACTATGTCTCTGCCGAGGAGGCTTATGAGGATCCTAACGTCGTCCTTGGTATGCTCCTTGTTAACTGCCATCCGACATCTACTCTTTTCGATACTGGAGCATCTCATTCATTCATATCTGAGAGCTATGCTCAAATGCAGAGCATGACTTTTTGTGACATGCCCACTTCCATGGTAATTCAAACTCCTGGTTCGAAATGGCAAACTTCTAGAGTAAGCCATGGAAATGAAATCCTTGTCGATAGACTTGTTTTTCTTGCATCCCTAATAGCTCTCAAGTCCTTGGACATAAACATCATCTTGGGTATGGACTGGATGACAGCCCATTACGCTAAGATTGATTTCTACACTAGAACTATTCAACTTACACACCCCTCGGGCAAGACAGTCAATGTTTTGGCCCGAATGGCTGAGCGTCAACTCTACTCTCTTAATGTCAGCCCTCTTCCAGAACTCGAAGATATCCCAGTAGTCCGTGACTTCCCGGATGTTTTTCCAGAAGAACTGCCAGGTGGTCCACCTGACAGAGATGTAGAGTTCGTGATTTATATTGTTCCAGGAACTGTTCCGATCTCAAGAAGACCCTATAAGATGGCACCCTTAGAACTAGCTGAGCTTAAGAAACAACTCGATGAGTCCTTGAAACGGGGTTTCATCCGTCCTTGTTCCTCTCCTTGGGCTTGTCCCGTCCTCTTCGTCAAGAAGAAGGATGGAACGGATCGCCTGGTTGTAGATTATCGACCCGTCAACCTGGTCACCATAAAGAACAAGTATCCGCTTCCCAGGATCAACGACCTGTATGATCAGCTCACTGGATCCTCAGTCTTTTCCAAAATGGATTTGCGGTTGGGCTACCATCAAATCAAAATCAAGAACGGGGACATTCCCAAAACGGCATTTGGTACTCGTTATGGCCAATACGAGTACACCGTCATGTCCTTCGGGTTAACCAATGCCCCAACCACTTTTTCTCGACTAATGAATTCTATCTTCATGGAGTATTTGGATAAATTCGTCGTGGTAAGGGTATTGCTATCAATCCCGAGCGAGTTCAGACCGTCCTTGATTGGACTCCACCTGAATCGGGCAAGCAAGTTAAGAGTTTCCTTGGCTTAGCGAGCTATTGCCAACGCTTCGTCGAGAATTTCTCCAAGGTTGCTAAACCTCTAACTGAACTCCTCAAGAAAGATAAAAAGTTCGAGTGGACCCCATAGTGCGAGTTCAGCTTTCAAGAACTGAAAAGACGCCTGACATCTACTCCCGTACTGGTACCACCAGACTTCTCCAAGGACTTTACTATCTATTGCGACGCCCCGCGATAAGGACTAGGTTGCATACTCATGCAAGATCGTCAAGTGATTGCCTACGCAGCTCGACAATTGCGTCCACATGAGGATAACTATCCCACACATGACCTAGAGCTTGCAGCTGTAGTCCATGCACTCAAAACATGGCGACATTACCTTCTTGGTAATCACTGTGAGATCTTCACTGACCACCAAAGTCTGAAATACATCTTCGCCCAACCGGATTTGAATCTCAGGCAAAGACGTTGGGTTGAGTTGCTCACAGATTACGACTTAGGGATATTTTACACCCCTGGGAAGGCCAATGTCATGGCTGACACACTAAGTCGTAAGTCTTATTGTAACAATTCGATGTTACAACAAGGGAAACCACTTCTCCACGAGGAATTTCGTAAGCTTAACCTTCACATTGTTCCTCGAGGATTTCTTTCTACCTTGGTGGAGAAACCTACCCTTATGGATCAAATCATAACTGCCTAGCGGTATGATAGAGGAATATCACGGATCAAGGAACTAGCGGAGCTGCTAAATGTTTCTCTATGGATGATCGGGGTGTTGTCCATTTCAAGAATGGCTTGGTGGTTCCCAAGAAACAACAACTACGGCAGTTGAACCTAAAGGAGGCTCATGAATCTCCTCTCACGATTCATCCCGGTAGTACCAAAATGTACCAGGACCTACGCCAGAGGTTCTGGTGGACTAGGATGAAGAGAGAAATCGCTCAGTTCATTGCTAACTATGATGTTTTCCGCCGAGTTAAAGCAGAGCATCAACGGCCTGCTGGCACCCTTCAACCCTTAGCTATTCCTGAATGGAAATGGGATAAGATCGGTATGGACTTCATTACCGGGTTTCCCAGGACCAGAAAAGGGAATAATGCTATCTTTGTCGTCATCGACCGCCTCTCCAAAGTAGCCCATTTCCTGCCTGTTCGAGAGAGTATAACCGCTAGTCAGCTAGCAGACTTGTATATCTCTCGGATAGTGTCTCTTCAAGGTGTTCCATTGGAGATTAACTCAGACCATGGAAGTATCTTCACCTCTTGATTTTGGGAAAGTTTCCAAAATGCTATTGGGACTCGTCTCTCCTTTAGCACCACCTTTCATCCTCAGTCAAGTGGTCAAGTAGAACGAGTCAATCAAATTTTGGAAGATATGCTCCGAGCCTCTGTTATTTCATTTGGTATGGATTGGGAGAAGTGTCTTCCATTCGCCAAATTTGCTTATAACAATAGCTATCAAGCTAGCCTAGGAAAGACTCCTTTCAAAGTCCTTTATGGGCGAAGGTGTCGAACGCCTCTTAACTGGTCAAAAACTAGGGAAAGACAATTCTTTGGTCCGGAAATGATCCAGGAAGCAGAAGAGCAAGTTCGCATTGTTTGTGAGAAATTGAAAACAGCCCAATATCGTCAGAAGATCCAATATGATCGCCATCATAAGGCTGTGACTTATGAAGTCGGCGATAAGGCTTACCTTCGGGTTAATCCTCTTAAGGGAACCCATCGATTCGGTATCAAAGGCAAATTAGCTCCTCGCTACATTGGTCCTTTTCGCATTCTTGCCAAATGAGAAAAAGTTGCCTACCAACTGGAACTACCTCTGCATCATTCCAGAGTTCATGATGTCTTCCATGTCTCTCAACTCAGGCGTTGCTTCTGCGGAGTAGACCATGAAACACTTGATCTCCAGGATAATCACACATAGCGTGAATACCCCGTTCGTATTCTTGATCAAACCGAGCGTACCACTCGACGTCATAATATCAAGTTTCTCAAGGTTCAATGGTCACACCATTCCGAGAACGAAGCTACTTAGGAAATGGAGGATCGTCTTCGACTTGACTACCCCACCCTCTTTCCGACGGACCCTGAATCTTGGGATGAGATTCTTTTGAGTGGGGGTGAGTTGTCACATCCCTAGTCAGTGCTTGCATTAAGACTAGCTAGAGTGAGCATCATGTTTAATCATTGCCAGAAACTTGAAATGGGGATGACAGAAACCCCAACACCCCTCTTAACTCAACTAGGGTTTAATAAAATCTTTTCCAATGTACCCAAAATGCCCTTCTAAAATGTTCATCATCTTTGCCTTGGTCTTAAACCTCTAACAAAAATGGTGCACAATTTCCTAGGACATCCTAAGGTCACTGGATTAAATCATATGGTATTTGCATTTGGGCATTTAAATGCTATAAAATATTTTAAATGCCCAAATAATTATAAACCAAAATGTTCCCTGTTGGATGTATAATATAAAGTGGACATGAGTAGTTTCATGATTTATAAAAGTGTTCTAGCATTTTTAATAAAGCAACACAATTACAGAAAAATAGAAACAAAAAACAAAATAGAAAAAAGGAGAGGAAGAGAAAGGCCAGAGGCCACTCACCTGCCCGGCCCACCTGGCGGCCCAGCACTGTTCTGGCCCGTGCCAGGCAGCTGCTTCATCCCCGCCAGGCACACAGGTGATGCAGGCGCGCGCCAGCTCGCCACCGCAGGAGCTGCTTGCCGCCTGGCCGCTGCTTCGCTGCCCCTGGACGTCTGGACGATTTCCACGTCGTCGCCTCGACCGCCACGACACCCCACTCCCCCCTCCCCCAACTCTCTCCCTCGCTCTCCTCCTCCATAGCCGACGCAGCCGCAACAGCGCCGCTGTGAAGCTCGTAGCCACCGTCGTCCTGCCGTCGCCCCGCCGTGTCAAGAAGCACCGCCGCCGCCCGCTTCGTCGAGCAGGCCGAGCCCCGAGCGCTCGCTCGCCCTAGAGCCACCGCAACGCCCTCGTCCCCTACCGCCACCGCCGGAGATCCCCTTCACCGCACCAGCCCGTTCCCGAGCTTGCCAAGACCGTCGTCATCTCCGCTGCGAGCCACTGACCATCCCCGTCCCCTCGGTTCGCTCTGCCGTGCACCACAGCGACCACACCGAACTCGCCCGCACGCGCCGCCGCAGTTGCTCGCTACTGCTGTGGCTCCGGCCATGCAACGACCTCACCGCTGTGTCCAGCACCTTCACCGCGCCGCGCAAATACCGTAGGAGCCCTTCACTCGCCTCCACGAGCACCGCATCCACAAGTTCGGCTTCGCCCGAACTCCGGCAACCGCAAGGCTCGTCGCTCGCGCCGTTTCGGGTGACCCCGAGCTCCAACTCGAGCACCAATCGATGCGGCTCACTCCCAGCTCCGCGTAGCTGCCCTCCGCCGGCCTTTTGGTCGCCGGAGGAGGAATCCTGATGCCCTCCGCCGCGTCTGGTCGTCGCCGGCGGCTAAACGCCGGCGATTTGACCCAGTTGACCGGGGATTTGACCCCCCCTGGGTCACTGACATGTGGGCCGTGCCCGTTAGTCAAACTAGGTTAGTGGTTAAACTAATCCTAATTAGTTAGTTAACTAACTGTGACACTGACCAGTGGGTCCCACTGGTCAAGTTTGACCTGGGCCACCCAGTTGACCTGTTGACGTCACTATGATGCAGTGCTGACGCAGTAACTATTTTCTGGATTTTTAAATAAATCAGAAATGATTTATTATTCAAGAAAATGGTTTAAACTTCTAAAAATCATAATAAATCAACAGTAGCTCAGATGAAAAAGATTTATATATGAAAAATGAACAGAAAAATCCAATCTATCCATTGGTACTGGTTTCATGCATGTTAAAGCAAGGTAACCTTGCTCTTCATATCAAAACATGATAAATGCACTTTGAATATTAATAACTTGGGCATGAATTTGAATCTTTGTTTCGAATAGGCTCAAATCGTTTTGTTTGTAGTTGCATTAGCTCCAACACATTCATCTTGCCATGTCATGAGCATGCATCATATTGTTGCGTATTGTCCTGTATTGATTGTGTTACCGGTGTGATCTCCGTGGTAGGTTTAGCTCCCGAGGATATTCACGAGTATCTAGCTGAAGGGCAGTACCCCTCAACCAATCTGCCAGGCAAGCAACCCCATTGAACATTCCGATACAAACCCATCTTCTCGCTTCTGCTCTCTTTTACTGCATTAAGACAACAACGTATCAACTGCTATTTGCTGCGGTAGCTGAACCCCATTCCTTTGTAGGACCTGTCATTGCCACAGTAAATAGTTGAAACCCACTAGCATGTGTAGGAGTTGTTTGAGCCATGTTGATGTGTTCCTACCATGTTATGCCTGCTATGCTTAGAGTTGTGTCAGTTCTAGTTCATCTAGGTGATGGATCAGAGTGAAATGGTTATGTCTGGTAATGAGAGTGAAGTGTGGAATATGTTTTGGTAAAGGTATCGATGGAAGGCCATGTAGGAGTACATGGTGGGTTGTTCCATTGGAGCCGTCCCTAAGATCTGAGACCTGTATGTGTGATTTGAGATCAGCTACTACCACACATTGGGATCCTTAATTGACTCTCTCTATTTATTAACTGCTCTTGTCGTCTGTCCTAGAGTTGCAAATAGTTTCTGGTGTTTGTAGTATACTGGTGGCCTTGCGCAGCGCTGACCCTCGGGGTGGGCTGTGAAGCGGTAGGTACGTGGCAGGGTGTACCAAGTCACCCGTTTGGTGGCTCGTGACGGATGGAACCCAAATAGGCAATAAACCTAGACTAGGGGCTTTTGTGGTTAGTCAGGTCGTGGCCGACACCCTCGCTGGGCTTCTGCTTGAAGGTTGCCGAGTACATGTCGAGTAAATGTTGATAAGTGGTGGAAGCATGTGTGAAGAAGTACACCCCTGCAGGGTTATCAATATATTCGAATAGCCGCGTCCGCGGTTAAGGACGACTTGGTTGCCTATACAGTTCATAGACAAGTTAAAGGTTACTCATAAAAGACTCAAGACAAGTGTGAGTGCCGTGGATGGCCCTTCCGTAGGATGACGGGAGAGGATCCACGGTAGTGTATTGTGTGGTGACTAGTGGACTCGTGTGCGTTGTCTCATCTTTGCAAACTACTGATAGACGTAGTACAGGTTAGCCAAGAGTCAAAGCTGGCTTGCTGCAATAAACTCCACTACCCTTGTTGATAATGGTGCATGTATGATAGGTTCTGATGTAAGTTTTGCTGAGTACCTTTGTACTCATGTTTGCTTAATAACTGTTGCAGAGGAGAACCCAGCCCCTTCTGATGGTTTCTACATAGACCTTGATGTCGACGAGTAGCTTGCTACCCAGGTGGCAATCTCAAGCCTGTGAACGGCCACTGTAGATAGTCTGGCTACACCAAGCCTTCTTTCTTTCCAGTTGTCTGTACTCAGACAAGTTTAGCTTCCGCATGTGCTTGTATGCTTGTATGACTTGAGTGTTGGGTCATGTGACCCCTACCTGTATGGATATGTTATGTATGGCTCTTCGGAGCCTCTTAAATAAAGTACTTTGAGTCATAGAGTTTTGTTGTGATGCCATGTTGTATTTGCACATATCGAGCATATTGTGTGTATGTCATTGAAATGCTTGGGATGTGTGGGATCCGACACCTAGTTGTTTACCCTTGGTTGCCTATCTTACAGGGAAATGCCTCCTAGTGCTTCCACTGAGCCTTGGTAACATGCTACTGCTTCGGAACACGTAGGCTGGCCGGCATGTGTCCTTCTTCGTTCCCGTGTCTGTTTCTTAGGAGAAATGTCACGCGTTGTTCCTTTAAGTCCTTGTAGCTTGCTATGACTTGGGTTCATACGTTGATGACCGACACATTCGTTGCTGGGTCATGTATGCCCGTCTCTTTAATTTAGCGCCACTTTTGGTTTATAACAAGCCATGTCGTCCCGGGTTCTCTGTCATATGGATGCTAGAAACACTATCATATACGTGTGCCAAAATGCGCAAACGGTCCCGGGCTAGGTAAGGTGGCACCCGTGGGGATACCGTGCGTGAGGCCGCAAAGTGATATGATGTGTTCCATGCAAGATCGGTGTGACTTAGGATCGGGGTCCTGACAGGGGTTGACCTATAAAACCACCAGGAGCACTCATGCATATGGGCGGACGAAGAGACATAGACACACATCACAAGGAGAAGTAGCCTAAGCCTTTGCCCTTCTTCCTCCTTCCTCCATACAGCTCAAGGAGCAACCCTGTACTGATATACACCAACTACACTCGGCATGACTAGGGGTGTTATCTCTCCGGAGAGCCCCAAACCTGGGTATGTCTTGCGTCCCGCGCTCGCTCATGCCAACCTCTCCTCTAGAGCCCACCAGTGCCCTCGAGCCTCCTCCTATCTTTAGCCATCCCTTGGCATCTACCGTGCGCCCACCACGACAGTTGGCGCCCACCGTGGGGCAGCTCGAGGTCCTGGCCGGGAGCATGCTTCAGACGGGGCTTCCCTCCGACTCCGTCGATTCCGTCGTGCTGGCGGATGACGTCATCGACGCCCTCGCCGCCTCCTTCGCCGCACTGCGCATCTTCGATGCGCCTACGGCTGACGAGTATCCCAGTGAGGTACTTGACTTTTCCGACTCCCCCATCTCTCTCGGCGGCAGCGTTCTCGATGGAGTGATAGACCTCTGCGTGGAGGTTTTTGTCTCCGACACCGACGCCTCTTCCTCGACGAGCGCAGAGAGGAAGGCCGCCGAAGCTAAGGCCGCGGCAGATCGGGCCAGCTCGCCCAACCCGCTGCGCGCCACGATGCAGAGCCTACGCATTCCCATTGACACCAACATCAACGCCTCCAACATCGCCGAGGCCCGGACTCACCTTGACGAGGACCGCCAGTGCCTGCTGGACCTCACCCAAATGCTCGCCGCCATGCAGCATCGCCTCGACTCCGCTCAGCTGGAGCGCAACACCGCCTACGGCTTCACGCCTGCCGCACCCGAGCCAAGCCGGGTCGCTGACGTGCGGGCCTGGGGCGGCGCGAACGGACGCGCCCTCGGCGCCCTCCCTCCCATCTATGAGACTCCCGTGAAGAACATGTGCGCTGCTCAGGTGGCCGCGGTCGGCCTGGAGCAGCTCACAGGCGAAGAGCTATAGGATCACCTCAAGAGGGTGAACGGCCTCCTCACTTCAGCCAACGCGCAGCTGGACGGCCTCAACCGGCTCGCCAAGCCGGCCGGATCAGGCTCCGCTCGCGTCGCTGGACCCGACGACAACCGGCACACCATGCCTTCACCACCCGGTAAGGCGCACTCTGGCCACACCCAGATCCGGCGCAACCCCGCCCCGGCGACTGCCGGCGGCTTAGGCGACGAGTCGCCCTCGAAAGTCCAACGCTGGCTCAACCCTCTTCACCAGCCCGTCCGACAACCGACTGCGGTCGACCCGGCCCCCTGCCGTGTTGTCACCAGCCGGCTGGGCCCGCATGCTGATGCTCGCCACCGCCTTGATCGGATCGCCTCTCTCAGGAGCTCGAAGAGACTGGTCCGGTCGGACCGGCGTGCTTCGGCCCACGCATCCGGAGCAAGCCCTTCGCTAAAGGGTTCACGCTTCTCCGCAGCACCCCCAAGTACAATGGCACCGTGAAGCCGGAGGAATGGCCGACTACACCACTGCCATTGGCATCCCCAGGGGCAACCACCGCCTCGCCGTCCGCTATGCACCACTCATGCTCCAGGGATCAGCCCGCCCGTGGTTGAACAGTCTGCCGGTGGGCAGCATCAACAGGTGGGTCGATTTCGAGCAAACCTTCATGCGAAACTTCACCGGAACCTACCGACGACGCGGCCGTCCCAGCCAACTCGCCATGTGCGTGCAGGTGCCGGCAGAAACCGGCCGGGAGTACCGTGCAGCTGCGACGTCGTCCACAAGGTCCAGGCAATCCAGTACTTCATCAACGGATGTTGGGATGGCACCCTTCTCAAGAACAAGCTTTTACACTCCGAGCCGACCACCATGTCCGCGCTCATAGGGATGGCGAACAAGTACGCCTACGCCGACTCCGCCATGAAGATCCAGGTGGCGTTGGATGAAGCCGGCAAAGCAAAGCCGGTCCCCTCTGAAGCCGGACGGCGAAGGAAGCTGGCAGCATCAGCACAACCAGCAGCAGCACAAGCGCAAGGCCGAGCAACAGGCCCAGCGCCACGACAACCGGCTCGTCGCGGCCGCCGAGCAGGCGCCCGTGACCGAGCCGGCCGACAAACGCCGGCAGATCAGCAAGACGGCATGGCAACCTGCCATGAGCTTCGAGGAGATGCTCAACGCTCTCTACAAGCACCACAGCGGTGCGAGGCTGTCCACGCACACGCTCCGGCAGTGCGCCATCACCAAGCGCCTCATAACGGGCGACATCCCACCTCCTCCGGCCCCAGCTCCAGCAGCAGGGCGGCCGCCTCTGCCTCCACCACTGCCTCCGGCTGGCTGTGTGATGCGCAGCAATGCCTACCCGGACCAGAACACGGCCTACGTCGTCTTCACCATCCTAAGCGACAACAAGCGTGGCAAGTGCCTCCTTCGGCAGGAGGTGAACACCATCATCCCGGCCAAGCCGGAATACATCCACTGGTTGGAGCGCCCGGTCACCTGGACACGGGAGGATCACCCGGCCGTTATGCCGAACTCGGGTGGTTACGCCCTCGTCCTCAACCTCACCATTGTCGCGCCCCGACGCACGTGCAAGTTATTCCGGGTCCTCATCGATGGCGGCAGCAACATCAACATCCTCTACCGTGACACCATGACCAAGCTCGGCCTCGAAGCCAAAGACCTGGAGCCGAACCAGACGGTTTTTCACGGCATCGTTCCTGGCCACTCCTGCTCTCCGATCGGCCGAATCTGGCTCGACGTCCTATTCGGCGACAGCAGCCACTTCCGACATGAGTCGATCTGGTTCGAAGTGGTGGACCTATCCAGTGCGTACCACGCGCTGCTGGGCCAGCCCACACTCGCCAAGTTCATGGCGGTCCCCCATTACGCTTACCTGAAGATGAAGCTGCCGGGTCCAAAGGGCCTCAGCACCGTCACCGGCGACTATCGCAAGTCCCTGGAGTGCGCCTGAGACGGCTCCAAGCCTGCCGAGTTGCTGGTCATAGCCGAGGAGTGGCACCAGCTCGACCGGATCATCGCCCTGGCCAACGAGGCCTCGGCTGTGCCGATCCTGGCCGAGGAGCCAACCAACGAGGCCTCATTTAAGCCCTCCAACGAGACCAAGAAGGTGAAGCTGAACCCGGAAGACCCCAGTTGCAGCAAGTATGTTGTCATAGGCACCCGCCTCGGCAGCAAATACGAAGGTGAGCTCGTCGACTTCCCCCGTGAGAATCGGGATATCTTCGCATGGACCCTAAAGGACATGCCGGGTATCCCGAGGAAGTACGCCTAGCACAAACTCCATGTCTGCAAGGACGCCAAGCCTGTCCGCCAACCCCTGCGACATTTCTTCGAGGAGAAGAGAAGGACCATCGATGAAGAGATCGCCAAGCTTTTGGCAGCTGGCTTCATCATGGAAGTGTTTCACCCCGAGTGGCTCGCCAACCCAGTCCTCGTCCTGAAGAAAAACAATACCTGGCGCATGTGTATCAACTACATCAGCCTGAACAAGGCCTACCCCAAGGATCCATTCACCCTCCCCCGGATTGACCAAGTCATCGACTCCACCGCCGGGTGCGAGCTCCTGTCCTTCCTGGACGCTTACTCCGGCAATCACCACATCAAGCTAGATCCGGCCGACATCCTGAAGACGTCCTTCATCATGCCCTTTCGGGCGTATTGCTACATCACCATGTCATTCGGCATGAATAACGCCGGAGACACTTTTCAGCGCTGCATGCAGAAATGCTTGCTGCCGCAACTCGGCCGCAACATCCACGTCTACGTGGACGACATCATGGTGAAGACCAAGCAGCACCTCATGCTCCTCGACGACCTGAAGGAAACCTTCGCCAACCTGCGTGAGTACAAGGTCAAGCTCTACACAGAGAAATGCGTGTTCGGCGTCCCGGCCGAAGAGCTACTTGGCTTCCTCGTCTCGGAGCGCGGCATTGAGGCAAACCCAAAGAAAATCAAGGCCATCGAGCACATGCACAAGCCGGCTCGGCTGCACGATGTCCAGAAGTTCACCAGCTGCTTGCCCTCGGTCAGCCGGTTTCTCAGCAGGCTGGGCGAGAGGGCCTTGCCCCTATACTAGCTGATGAAGAAGACGGCGTCATTCGAGTGGAACGACCAGGCGGACGAGGCTTTCCGGGACCTCAAGCACGTGCTCTCCACCGCACCCGTCCTAGGCGCGCTGGCAGAGAAGGAGCCCTGTTGCTCTACATAGCCGCAACCTCGCAGTCGGTCAGCACAGTCATTATGGTCGGGCGACCAGAGAAGGACAAGATCCAAGTCGGCCAGTGTCCCATCTACTACCTGAGCGAGGTGCTCTTCGCCTCCAAGCAGAACTACCCACATTACCAGAAGATGTGTTACGGCGTGTACTTCACCGCCAAGAAGTTGAAGTAGTACTTCCAAGAGCACAAGGTTACCATGGTCAGCACAACCCCCCTCGGCGAAATCATCGGGTGCCGTGACCCCTCTGGCCGGGTTGCCAAGTGGGCGCTCGAGCTATCCGTCCACACCATCCTCTACGAGCCCCGCACCATGATCAAGTCCCAAGGTTTGCCCGACTTCCTCGTCGACTGGACCAAGACCCAGTACTTGCCGCCGCCGCCGGACTCGACACACTGGCGCATGCACTTAGACGGCTCGAAGATGCGCCTTGGTCTGGGGCCCGGCATTGTCCTGTCTTCCCCGAAGGGCGACCTACTCAAGTACGTGCTCCAGATCGACTTCACCGCCTCCAACAATGTCGCCGAGTACGAGGCCCTTGTGCATGGCCTCCAGCTGGCCAAGGAACTCAACATCCGGCACAACCTATGCTACGGTGACTCGGACCTCGTGGTGCAGCAGTGCTCCGGCGAGTGGGACGCCCGCGACCCCAACATGGCAAGCTACCACTTCCTCGTTCAGAAGCTATCCGGATTCTTCCCGGGCTACGAGATCCTCCACGTCCCGCGCACGGAGAATGAGGCGGCCGACACGCTCGCCAAGATCGCCTCGTCCCGACATTCCATCCCGTCCGGTGTCTCCCTCGAGCACCAGCGCAAGCCGTCCGTCAAGCCGTCTCCGGACTCCAAGTCCATCTACGTCCCGGACGACCCGGCCATGCCTCCACCCGGCCCGAGGACTACTGAACCCGGCTCGGGGGCTGCCGCCCCTCAACCCACCGTGGTGGCCGTTCTCACCATGGTAACGGCGCCATCATGGGCCTTGCGCATCTCAGAGTTTCTGGAGAGCGGGGTCCTCCCCATGGACGAGACTGAAGCTCAGCAAGTGCAGCGCCGGGCGTCCGCCTACATCATCATCAACAACGAGCTCGTCAAGCGCAGCCCCACCGGTGTGTTCCAACACTGCGTCGAGCAAGACAAGGACGTGGAGATCCTCCTCGACATACACAAGGGCGAGTACGGGCACCATCCTGCCTCACGGTCCCTGGTGGCCAAGGCTATTCGCCATGATTTCTACTGGCCCACGGTCCTCCAAGATGCCGAGTTACTCATTCTCAAGTGCGAGGGATGCCAACGCTTTAGCAAGTGCACCCACCAGCTGACGTCGGCACTCCGGACCATCCCGATCGCCCGGCCCTTCGTAGTCTGGGGACTCGACATGGTGGGACACTTCAAGACCGCTCAAGGCGGCATGATGCATTTGCTGCTGGTGGTAGACAAGTTCACCGAATGTGTCGGATTTAGGGGCTCCGCAAAACCCAAGAAGTTCGATTACAGGGGCGTGAACGAAGATCTCTTCCACTCGTGTCTACCTAGCGCCTCACCCTCGTCGGTGAAGAGATTCAAGCAACCAACAGATAGAACACGCAAGAATTTACCCAGGTTCGGGCCACCGCGTGGTGTAAGACCGTAGTTCCTGCTTTGGTGGATTGGCCTCGGGAGGGCTGAAATATGAGCTAGTACAATGGTTCCTGAGCTTAGGAGGTGAGCTCAAGAGGGTCAGGAGGCAAGTGTTCTTGCTCCTTGCGTGGTGGCAGAGTGTATGGATCGATCCCCCCTCCATAGTGGGGATCCTAGCTACTTATATAGGCGGCCACGGTCCTCTTCCCCTGAAATGTTTAGGCGGGATGGGATCCCACAACGACCATTTTTGAGCGGGAACACAAGGACGTTCCTACCCTGACAAAAGCAGTCTTCGCCTGCAAAAGGACCAGGCAGTGACGTGGTGGTGGGCTCGATGGTGACATCCTCCTTGTCATCCTTGCGGTCTTCGGTCTTGTTGCACCAATGGGGAAACCTTTTCCCCGCTCCTCGGGAACCTGCGGCTGTGCTGTCCCCCTTTGCACCTAAATGGCAACTGCGTCACTGGCGAGCGGTGGCACCTGCTGGCATGGTGCGCCACTGCTGACATCACTGCCTCCTCCTGAGGCAGGCTTGGCCTTGGATTCTCCGCCCCTCTGGAGCACCTTGCTGAGGCCGCTCCTGAGGAGGTCTTGATGTCATTCTCCTCGGAAGCTTAGCTCCCTCGCGAGGGTCTTGGGCAGCTGGTTGATCAGCTGGGATGTACCAGGCCACTGTAGGAGCGCGTCGCGGCCTGCATACATGCAAGTCTGGGTACCCTGGTTCCCAGTACGTCGACAGTAGCCCCCGGGCCCAAGGCGCGCGCGGAGTTGGCTTCGGGGCGAAGCCTTAGTCGAGGACGAAGCACCGCGGGCCTTAATAGGCTGCGGGCCAGGCCGACGTGCGACGGTTGGATGGGACATGGCGGCTCCGCTCCCCATGCAGTCTGGGTGATCGTGCGACTTGACAACTCCTTGGCGCAGACGACGGGGGCGTTATGGCTGCGACGCCAGTGGCTGGCGGTTGGGCTCCTCCACCCTATAAATGGGACTAGGGGGGAGCCCCCAAGCCGTTTTCAAGCCAGCGCCATCTTCTCCTTGCTTGTTCTTCGCTCTCTCTCTCTCTCTTGTCGCGAGATCTCCATGGCGCCGTCGAGGAAGCCATCCACCGCGGAGAAGGGGAAGGCCCCGAAGGATCCAGTCCCGCTGCCACCGAAGAGGGGCCGCGGTCGTCCCCGCAAGCATGCCGCTGCGCCTGCAGTGACTTCTCGGGGAGGCGGGCGCGGCCTTCTGAGTTCTGCCGCGGCCGCTGGTGAAAGGCGCGGGACATCCTCCCGTGGTGAAGGTGGTCCTGGCCATGGAGGGAGAGGAGGCGCGCGACGGTGCCTGTCGGTCGCGCGTCCTCCGCGCCCGCAGCTCCATTCCTTAGACGTGTCGTCGGAGTTCATGGTGTGGGCGGAGAAGCCTAGTGGCCTGTGGCTCTAGCTTCCCCGCTCGTTCGGCGACGTGTTACCAGCCGGAGGCCTCGGCGGCATCTGGCTGCAGGCTGACGGTTGATGCAGTGGTGCTTCCTGGGTGGAGGTTGATGTTGCTCCCTCGGGCGATGTGTTCCTGGAGTGTGGCTGGCAATCGTTTGCTCGCGCATGCCGGCTGCAGGGGAGGTGTGCACCCCACTTCAGATACGATGGTGTCTCCACACTGTTCGTCAGGGTCTTCTCGGAGGAAGGGAGGTGCCTTGGGTGCTATCCCGAGGTTGATGACGAAGAGGACGACGAGGACGGTGTCCGGAGGAGCAGCTCCTCCTCTGAAGACGATCTTAGTCCTGGGGGCGCCGTGGGTCCCTCCTCTATGGCAGAAGCAGCTCCTCCAGCACTGGCGGCCACACCACGCTGCCGAGCTCGGCCCGGCGAGGGGAGGGGGTTGTCACGCCCATGTGGCTCGGTGAAGCCGAAGGAACTGGAAGACTCCGACTGAGCGGGAGCGGCCTTTGCTTCTTCTCCTTTCCTTTCCTTCATGTCCTTTTTGCATCAAAATTTCAAGTTGCGTCGAGGAGGCGTGTAATGGACTGTGATATATGTAAGAAGCGAGAACTCGTTGTCATGTTGTTTTGTTGCCCGAGTGAAATCACTTAGCTTTTATGCGTCGCGACGTCCTGAGGCGGAGTCCTCCTGACTCCGGCTTCATGAGCCCCATCGGGTCGTGATGGGGTGGCCGAACTTGAAGGGCTTGTGTAGCCCCCGAGCGGGGGTGAGCCAATGAGATCTGCTGAGAGCGCCGAGCGCGGGTTAGAGCACCAAAGCCTGAGTTGGCTCGGTAGGATAGGTTGCGCGGACTGAGAAGCCCGACGCCAGAGCCTGAGCAGGCTTGGCCAGGCGAGGTCACGGGGCCGCGGTACACGAGGGCCGGTGACCGACCGTGCCCCGGCCCCCACGCGCGAGGCGCGCGAAGAAGAGCGAGTGGCGCAGCTGAACTTAAAACTGGCGAGAAAGATCCCAAACAAGACTTTCAACCAAATGCAGGTAGTGCGAGAAACATGAGAACTTCATAGCATGGGGTAGAGGAAGGGCTGATAGCCCAGGAAGTAGAAAAGGCTGACAGCCAAACACCAAGCCAAAAAGGAAAAAAGGTCGCGTCCGACCCCTACACTACGTCTTCTTCCCAGAGCGGAGCTAAGGACTGCCACTGGGGCGTGGGTGGGAGCCCCGTCTGAGGGCCCGTAGGCAACGCACAGGAGACTCCGAGGCGTGTACAGCCCCAAGTCATTATTACGTGAGAGTGTCACGGGCGGAGACCTTCACGGGCACGGAGCCTTGATTATGGATAGAACCTCCTGAGGTGTTCGATGTTCCAGGAATTTTGGATAGGTATCCCAACCTGCGTCTCCATGCGCACAACACTAGGCCTAGAGACACGGGCGATTCTGAACGGGCCATCTCACATGAGCGAGAGCTTGTGCAATCCCTCACGGGAGAGGACCCGCCTCAGGACCAAGTCACCAACTTCAAGTGTTCTTGCACTGACACCGTGGCAATGGTACCACCGCAGCGCCTACAGATAACGTGCCACCCTCAGGACGGCTCGGCGGCGGCCCTCCTCACCGAGCATGAGGTCCATCCGCCAGGTGGCATCCTGGCATTCATCATTGAAGGCCAAGACCCGTGGGGAGCGATGCTTGACCTTGTGAGAGAGAACCGCCTCCGCCCCATAGACGAGAAAGAAAGGAGTTTCCCCCATAGGATTGGTGGCAGTGGTTTGGATTGACCACAACACAGACTGGAGTTCGTCGATCCAGACCGTGCCGCAAGCCTCAAACTTCTTCTTAAAGCTCCGCGTCTTGAGGCCGCGCAAGATTTCCGCGTTGGCGCGCTCGTCCTGACCATTGCTCCTGGGTGAGCTACCGAAGCGTAGCAGATATGTGTTCCAAGGTTAGCACAATATGACCTGAAGAGGTTGCTTGTGAACTGCGAACCGTTATCCGTGATGATGCGGCTAGGGACCCCGAATCGCCTCACGAGGCCCTGGATGAACTTGACAGCCGACCCGGCTAGGATCGCACGAACAGGCTCCACCTCCGCCCACTTGGTGAATTTGTCGATGGCGACGTACAGGAAGCGCTAGCCCCCTGCTGCCCGAGGAAATGGACCCAGGATGTCCAATCCCCAGATTGCGAAGGGCCAGGAGAGCGGAATCGTTTGGAGGCCCTGCGCCGGCTGGTGGATCTGCTTGGCATGAAACTGGCACGCCTCGCAAGCCCGCACGAGCTCCGTGGCGTCGTTGAGCGTCGTGGGCTAGTAGAAGCCGCTGCGGAAGGCCTTGCCCACGAGGGTGCGGGACGACGAGTGATGACCGCAGTCTCCATCATGGATATCAGCCAGCAGCTCCTGCCCTTGCTTCCTCGAGATGCATTTTAGCGAGACATCGTTGGGGCGCCTCCTGTATAGTTCACCTCTTGGATGCAGTAAGCAGAGGCCTGTCGGACCATGCACTCTGCGTCTTCTTCCTTGTCCGGCAGGGTATCGTGTTGCAGGTACATCTTGAGTTCTTGGGTCCAGCAACCCTCCTTGGGCTCCGCGGCGAGCAGCAGGCGGGTTTCGGAGGGTGGTCCGCAGGGCGGGGCTCCATCCGTAGGCGCCGCTGGTAACCTCTGCTGAGGGGAGGCCGGCTCAGGGGCTGGCGGTGCCGCCGACGGCTTGAGTTGCCACTCCTTGAAGACGCCCGGCCTCTGAGGCTCTCGTATGGAGGCTCGTTTGGCGATATCGTCCGCTTCTTTGTTGGTGCCTCTTGGTACGTGTTGCACTTCCAGCCCTTGGAATCACTTCTCCATCTTGCACACCTCCTCCAGATATGCCTCCATGTGCTCGTCCTTGGGCTTGCATTTCTTGTTGGAGAAGTCCATGAGGAGTTGCGAATCGCCTATGATGGTGAGACGCTAGACCCCCAGCGCAGCGGCGGCCATGAGCCTAGCAATTAGGCCCTCGTAGTCTGCGATGTTGTTGGAGACCTTCACGCCTTGCTGGAAGCAGAGCTGCACAGCGTAGTACAACTTATCCCAAGTGGGAGATACTAACACGGCGCCAGCCCCCGCACTGAGGCGCGAGAATGTGCCATCGAAGTATACTACCCATCCGTCTGGGGCTTCATCGCCGGGGGCCAGTGAGCGGTCTTCGCTGGCCCTCCGCTCCGGCGCGTCGGTCCACTCCGCCACAAAGTCTGCCAGAGCTGCTCCCTTGATCACCCGCGTGGTGCTGAACTCCAACTGGAACGCTTGAAGCTCGATGTTCCACTCGGTGACCCTCCCAACGACATTCGGGCCCCGCAGTACCTTCTCGAGAGGATATGATGAAACAACCTTGATGGAATGGCCTTGGAAGTAGTGGCGCAGCTTCCTGGAGGCGACGAGGAGCGCCAGGAGCAGCTTCTGGGGCATCGGGTAGCACGAGCGCGCGTCGCGCAGTACTGTGCTGACGAAGTACACCGGGTGCTCCACGAGGGTCGGCGCAACAGGGTCCACGGGTGCCTCAGGAACCTTAGGTGCCTCTTGCTGAGTGGCGGGGCCGTCAGTGCCCGTGGTCGAATCTGCCCCTGAGGCCACATCAGGGGGCGGCATGGGCCCTGAAGGTGCCGAGCCGCCCGGTGGCCTTGAGCTTCGGGGCCTTTCCTGGCGCTCCACGACTAGTGCTGCGTTGGCGGAATGAGGCGTTGCGGCCAGGTAGAGAGCCATGGGCGCCAGGGGTCGTGGTGCTACCATAACCGGCGAGCTGGTGAGGTATTCCTTGAGGTCTCGGAAGGCGGCATCAGCCTCCGGAGTCCACTCAAAGGGCCCCTTCTTCTTCATGAGCTTGAAGAACGGAAGGGCGCGTTCCGCAAGCTTAGAGATGAAGCGCCCCAGGGACGTCACACATCCGGCGAGCTTCTGCATCTCCTTCAGTTTCATGGGCAGCCTCATTCTCTCGATGGCCTTGATATTCTCCGGATTAGCTTCGATGCCCCGGTGGGAAACCAGGAACCCTAGCAACTTGCCAGAGGGTACGCCGAACACGCACTTCTTTGGGTTGAGGCACAGCTTCACCTTGCGCAGGTTGGCGAACGTTTCTTCTATGTCCTGGATGAGGGTCGTGGCCTCCCTGGTTTTAACCACGATGTCGTCGACGTAGGCCTCCGGATTCCTCCTGATCTGAGGGCCGAGGGTGATGTGCATCAGGCACTGGAAGGCGGCGCCCACGTTCCTCAGCCCAAAAGGCATGCAGGTGTAGCAGTAGACCCCACACGGGGTCAGGAACGCCGTTTTCTCCACGTCTTCCACCGCCACCTTGATTTGGTGGTAGCCCGAGAAAGCGTCAAGGAAGCAGAGTAAGTCGCACTCAGCCGTTGAATCCACGATTTGGTCGATGCGCGGAAGAGGGAAGGGGTCCTGAGGGCAGAACTTGTTGAGGCTCGTGAAGTCGACGCCCATGTGTTCCTTGCCTCCTTTCTTCGGGACTATGACAGGGTTGGCCAGCCACTCCGGGTGCTGTACTTTCCGTACGACGCCTGCTTCCTCCAGCTTCTTAACCTCCTGAATGATGAAGGCCTGCTTCTCCCGGGCTTGTCTGTGCGCCTTCTTCTTCATAGGGCGCGCATTGGGGCACACCGTGAGGTGATGCTCGATGACATGTCTAGGCACCCCGACCAAATCTGCGGCCTTCCAGGCCAACACGTCCTTGTTGGCCTTGTGGAAGCTGGCCAGCGCTGCCTCTTGCTCTGGGTCCATGCCCGTACCGATGGTGAAGTTGGCTCCTGAGCCTTCTTCATCGCCGGGCACATGCTTCGTCTCGGCGGGGTCCTGAGAAAATAGCTGCTTCTTCTTGGTAGGCGCGGCCTCCGGAGCCTCCGGAGCCCCCTTCGCTCCTGGGTGAGCTGCGGCAGCAGCCCTATAAGCGTGCCCGAGGACCTGAAGGGCAGCCTTGGGGTCCCCTTTGATGGTGATGACACCGCTGCTCCCGGGCATCTTGACGGTGTTGTGGCCCGGGTGAGTCGCCGCCATGAACTTTGCCAAGGCTGGGAAGCCGAGGACGACGTTGTAGGGCAGGTGGATGGGCGCAACATCAAAGTCGATGAGCTCAGTCCGGTAGTTAGCCGGTGTGCCGAAGGTGACCCGGAGGCGGATCTGGCTGAGCGGAATGGCCGAGCCCGTGACCCTTGGGAAGGGCTTGGTGGGAAGGAGCTGCCTATAGGACACATGCAGATGACCAAAGGCCTCGGGGGAGAGGATGTTGAGGCCGGCGCCGCCGTCGATGAGGGTCCTCGTCATGGCCACCCCACAGATGGTGGGCGTGCACACCGTGGGGAGAACGCTAGTGACGGCCGCTTCTGAGGCGAGGTCGTCGGGGCCGAAGGTGATGGTGGGCCCCGGCACGCTCTGTGCCCGCAAGGCTTCCTCTGGCTGGGTGGTAGCCCCAACCTCCCAAAAATGCGACTTGACATGCCGGGCAGACGCCGGCGCTTGGGACCCACCGAGGATGCAGGCGACCCCGCGGCAAGGCACCTCCCGGCTGGCGACGCCCCGTAGCTCGCCGCCGTGGGCCGTCCGTGTGCCGTGATTTCCGGCGGATGGCCGGCGCTGGGGCAGCCATCATGCGATCAAGGGCGCGACCAACGAGGCCACAAGAGGCGGGAGTGGCGGTGCAGGCCACCCACCGGTGGCCCGGCCGGCAAGAGCGTCGTCGAGGAAGGAGGAGGAGCACCTACGGGTGACGAGGTCCGCTGGATCCGCTCGGTCGACGGGGAGGGTGTCAGCCCCCGCGCGGATGTGGCGGGCTGTAGTCATCGTAGCAGCGCCGAACAGGAGAGGGGAGGCGTGGTCGTCGGAGAGGCGAGATTTCGACACGCCCCCTACATGGCGCGCTAAATGTCGGATTTAGGGGCTCCGCAAAACCCAAGAAGTTCGAACGCAGAGGCGTGAACAAAGATCTGTCCCACTCGCATCTACCTAGCGCCTCGCCCTCGTCGGTGAAGAGATTCAAGCAAACAACAGATAGAACACGCAAGAGTTTACCCAGGTTCGGGCCACCGCGTGGTGTAAGACCCTACTTCCTACATTGGAGGATTGGTCTCAGGAGGGATGAAATATGAGCTACTACAATGGTTCCTGAGCTCAGGAGGTGAGCTCAGGAGGCTCAGGAGGCAAGTGTTCTTGCTCCTTGCATGGTGGCAGAGTGTATGGATCAATCCCCCCTCCATAGTGGGGATCCTAGCTACTTATATAGGCGGCCACGGTCCTCTTCCCCTAAAATGTTTAGGCGGGAAGGGATCCCACAACGGCCATTTTTGAGTGGGAACACAAGGACGTTCCTACCCTGACAAAAGCAGTATTCGCCTGCAAAAGGACCAGGCGGTGACGCGGTGGTGGGCACGACGGTGACATCCTCCTTGTCATCCTTGCAGTCTTCGGTCCTGTTGCACCAATGGGGAAACCTTTGCCCCGCTCCTCGGGAACCTGCGGCTGCGCTGTGCCCCCTTGCACCAAAATGGCAACTGCGTCGCTGGCAAGCGCTGGCACCCGCTGGCGCGGTGCATCACTGCTGACATCACTGCCTCCTCCTGAGGCAGGCTTGGCCATGGTTTCTCTGCCCCTCCGGAGCACCTTGCTGAGGCCGCTCCTGAGGAGGTCTTGACGTCGTTCTCCTCGCAAGGCTTAGCTCCCTTGCGATGGTCTTGGGCAGCTGGTTGATCAGCTGGGCCATACCAGGCCGCTGTAGGAGCGCGTCGCGGCCCGCAGACAGGCAAGTCTGGGTACCCTGGTTCCCAGTACGCTGACAAAATGGATCGAAGCAAGGCCGATCAAGAAGCTGGACGGGCCAACAGCCTTCCGATTCATCAAGGACAACGACACCAACTTCGCCAAGGGCAGGCTGACGAGGACATCACTAACAAGGTTACACCCATAGCTCCAACTGACACATATACAGGACCAATTACTAGAGCTCGCGCACACCAATTAAATTACCAGGTACTTTCGTTTCTTGGTAATGATTCTAATGTTCATGAGAATATGATGCTGCCTAAATTGGATACATTTGTCTTGCTTACAAATGAAGGGCCTAGCTTGGACAAGAAGGATGAACATTGGAGCAAGATCAAGCATGGAGATGATGGCATGCGCAAGGGGAACAAGAATGGAGTTACAAGTGATGATTTCAGGACTTTGAAGCTACCATAATGAGTGCGAGAAGCCTTGGACGAAATATACAAAATGCCACTTCATAAATTTCTCCAGAGGCTATTCTAGGTGCTGCGTCACCTTATTATTGGGCCAGGCCCATGTAATTTTGAAATACTTGAGTATAGGCTGTTTTTAGAGTCCGTATGTGTGGGGAAACAAGAGTTTGGGTTGGTTTCGGACCCCTCCTCCAAGGGCCACGAAATTCCCCCCTCTTCCCCCCATATATACAGCCCTTAGGGCGTCATTTAGACTTTGGGGTTTTGTTTAGATTAAAGTTCGCCATAGCTGCAACTTCGCGTACTTCGTTTGTGTCCAATGACCAGACAAGGACGTCACAGAACCCCACTTGATCAATAAAGTTTTCCTCTTGAATTCGCAATATCCAGATTGCAATCTCAGTTTCTTGCTTGTTCTTCGTTTGCCTGCAGGAAACAGACCTTCGTGGTCAGGTTGATCGTGCTCCGGCGTGGTCAATAACCTCTCGGAGTTGGTTTAGCAATTG
The DNA here is from genome assembly GCA_902687465.1 of Secale cereale. Taxonomy (NCBI): domain Eukaryota; kingdom Viridiplantae; phylum Streptophyta; class Magnoliopsida; order Poales; family Poaceae; genus Secale; species Secale cereale. The sequence continues at coordinate 299,013,730 of LR738714.1, forward strand.
CTAAGGCGCGACGTCCTCGCACGTTGGTAGTCGGATCGTCAAAGTCGACTTCCTCCAAAATGATAGCCACCATCTCATCGAAAGACGAGACACCTTTGCCTCTATCACGCGCTCACGTAGTACTGCTCCGTCTCCGGCATCCGACTCGACCTAGCTTCCGGTGCACACCCACAGTCCAACGTCCAGGTCAAGTGGGCCAACGGCCTCTTCCTATCCGGCATCAAGCCGCTGCTCATTGAGTCGCTCATCCGCTCACCCGGCAGCTGGCTCGACGAGCTGCCGGCCGTCCTCTGGAGCCTCCGAACAATGCCAAATCGTTCGACCGGGTTCACCCTGACCTTCCTTGTCTATGGAGCAGAAGCCTTCATCCCGACCGACGTCGAGTTCGACTCGCCGCACGTCACGATGTACACTGAGGCCGAAGCCAAAGAAGTCCGCGAGGATGGTGTCGGCCTGCTCGCAGAAGCACGTCTCCTAGCGCTCAGCCATCTACCAGCAAGGCCTGAGGCACTACCACATCAAGAAGATCAAGCCCCTCGCTTTCCGAGAGGGAGACCTCGTCCTCCGACTCGTCCAACAGCAGGACGACCAACATAAGCTGTCCTCCCCGTGGGAGGGCCCCTTCATCATCATCAAAGCCTTGTGCGATCGCAACGCTTACTACCTCATCGACGGCCGCAAGTCAAACTAGCGCAAGAGGGACACTGCCGACGAAGAAACAACCCGGCCGTGGAACGCGGAGCTCCTCCGCCCATTTAACAGTTAGCCGTGTACGTGTATGTATCACTGCCTTTTGTGCTCATTTGAAAACTATGGGGTCCCCGAACGACGCTCGGGGGATGGCCTTTCCGACCAAGTTATTGTGTCTCCAACATTTATGCTTTACTTATCTCTTCGTCAAAAGCCGGCCACCGGTCCGACTTGCCTGACCTGGGGGCTCGGGGGCTGGCCGGCTTGGCTGCTACCCCCACCTTACTTAGCGGTTCCTAACGCATCGGGATCGCCGCGACATCCTGCTCCGCCCTAAGTCAAGGAACGCCGGGTCGCCCAACCCGGCCATGCCACAAACAGTTAAGTCACCACACGGTCGGCTACTCACCAACCGGCTTCGCCGGATCGCCGCCAGCTGGCCCAGCGGGTGCTTTGCTCGTGCTCAACGTTTCGAACGCCTAAGTACTGCGCACTCCTCTCAAAGGCCAAACCCCTTGTCATGGACCGGAGCCTCGGCCGTCAGACTCGCGGGGGGGAGGGGGGGATTGCAAGAAAATGACTCAACAAATGAAAAGAAAAAGCGCAGGCATCCACGAATTTCATACATGGCGCCGGGTTGATCAACTCGGCCCCATCACTTGTAAACACCACCGCACGACCGGCTGCTCGCCAACCAGCTCCGCCGGATCGCCGCCAGCCGGCCCAGTGGGTGTTTTGCTCGCGCTCAACGTTTCGACAGCTCAAGTACTGCACGCTTCTCTCAATGACAAAACCCCTTGTCATGGACCGGAGCCTCAGCCATCAGACTCGTAGGGGGGGGGAGGGGAAGGTGCACGAAAACGGCTCAAAAGACAAAAAGCAAGAGTGCAAACATTCATGTAATTTATACACTACAAGTTCAAATTTAAATAGGCCCAAGGCCAGAATTCATTACACCCAGATACCCCTAGTGGGTGGGGTGGACCTGCTACCTAACACAATTTTTTGCTAAGTCAAAAACAGGTAACTTCAGGCATCCTCCTCGGCGGCCTCCGGGCCCGCCGAGGCGCCGGTGTCTCCCTCCTCGACACCCGTGTCGCGGTAGATGCCCGTCTCCTCGGAGCTGCCCTCCGGGTCATCCAGAAGCAGACCGTAGTCGTCGACGGGCATGACTCTGCCATCTTCCATCCGCTCCAGCCGGAACTTGTCGTGGAAGGCGAACCCGGCGATATAGCTGCCCTGAGTAGCGATCCGGCCGGTCTCTGCCTGCAGCTGGATCTCCGAGCCGGCTCGCTGGCCCATCAACGTGTCCAGCGATAGGTCCGGATGCCAAGACATCGCGAACCTGAGCGCCATCTCGGCGCCAGCACAAGCGACGGAAACGCGCCAGTCATGGATCCGGTCCGGCCCCGCCTCCAGCCATCGCGTTAGCCGCGAGAAGTTGTTCGGCGAACCCGGCCAGAGGGCCGCCGTCAGCGCCGCGTCGTCCTCAGAGACCCGCGCCATCTACCCACCCAAGACTCACACACGGGCCTCGGCGGCGGCCTCAATCTCCGGGAAGGTCCAGGCCACCTGCGGGTCAGTCCCGGAGCCGACTATGCCCTTCGTGTCGCGCTGCAAGCGGACCGTTCCTCTGCAGCTACTGCGTCTCCGAGAAGGCCCCTGCCAAGAAGAGAGGCAAATAAGAAGAAAGTCACTAAGGAAGAGAAGCCGGAGCCCCAGCCCGAGGAAATACCCAAGAAAAGCACTTACGAGAGAAGGACTCTTCCAGGTGTTGCGTTTCGAGCAACGTAACCTCACCGCTCCCAGTCGATGGTACGGTCATGATCCTTGACCGCCTCCTCCAGTTTGGCGACCTTGGCAGGGGCCGCCTTTAGGTCGGCATCCCTGTCCTCGGCCACTTTCTCGGTCTCCTCGCGGCGCCGGGTTTCCCCCTGCCGGGTCTCCTCCGCCATGGCCACCAGCATCTTCAGGCGCTCCACCTCGGCCTGGAGCTGACCCTTGTCGTCGGCCAGCTTGCCACACTGCTGGTCCGCCTCGGCAAGGGCCTGCTGCGTTTCCATGACATTAGCGGCTTCCGCCCTGAGGCGTTCCACCTCGGCCTCAAGACGACCCTTGTCGCCCGCCAGCTGCTCCCGTAGCTGGCTGGTTTCATCGAGCGCCTGCCGGGCTCCCATCGCCTCCGCCCTCGCCCGCTCCACCTCGGCCCCAAGCTGTCCGGCGTCGGCAACTAGCCGGTCATAGTGGAAGCCGGCCTGGATCACCCGGATCCTCCAAGACAGCACCTCGGTTGCAGAAGAATGATTCAGGAATGAAGCACTACTTCAAGATTCACAAGAAAAGAAGAAGAAAGCGCGCAAGAAAAGTACCTGCCGCGGCACTGAGCTCCTCCTCCTTGGCGGCGAGTTGCTCCTTGAGCCGCTGGTGCATCTCAAAGAGCCAGTTGAAGACGCCGACCCGATAGGAGTCCAGTTGCTGCAAAAGGCAACGATCAATACAAAAGACAACAATTTAAGATTCGACCCAACTGCTACGCAATTGGCCCAAATCCCGCTTGTCCTACGGCAGGTGCATGGCGACCTCTGTCTCCCCCGGCAGACGCTTGGTGGTGCGGAGGTAGGCGATGTCATTGACAGTGACGGTCGAGCCCATCCACGAGCCCGACGGCAGCGCCATCAACGAGAGCGCAGAAGAGAGAAGGAAGAAGATGGCAACAAAGCTCTGCTCAAAACGACGGGCGTCGCGGTGCGCGGCGATCGCAAGAAGCAGAGGAAGGAAAGAAAAGGCAGGGGGCGCGAGCGAGAATGATTACCGCCGCCCCCTCCTCGTCTTGATTTACAAGCCACGGTTCAAAACATGGGGGAGTGGGATCGTTTGCGCTCGCCTTTCCCACTTCCCCGCAATAACTGCGCACGTACGTGCGCAATAACAGCCTCTAGAATGGCAACCGACTTGCGGACGCCGCAATAAATCCACGCGTGTGAGCTGAGGGCGCACGGCCGCGGGCCCTAGTGCCTCGCCCCATCCTATCGTGCGCGTGGCCTGTCAGGCCCCTCCGGCTTCCAGGCACCACGTGGCACCCACGCGAAGACCAAAAGATCACTCCAAGGTTCGGCAGACTCCTCGGTTTCCCACCGCTGCCGGGATGCCACGATCCGGCTTCCGGAAGCCGGCACATAGTGGGTGTTGCCGGACCCGGCGGCCACATATTCGCCTCCAAGGAAGGGAAACTGCGAAGGTCCTCCCATCCGAAGACGACAGACCTTCAGAGCTTCGGGGGCTTCTGTCGGGGGGATGAACCCCAGGCAGGCAACGGATGTCGGATCCTTTTCAAAAAGAACGGGGCCAGCATCGCCCCTCAATCTAGCTCACGCTTGGCCGAGTCGCTCAAGTCGGCCAAGTCCCCCGACCCGGCCAAACTCTCCAACTCGGCCGGATCCCTCGACTCAGCCCAAACGACCAGCTCAAGGGAGCCGAACCCGACACGTCAAGACTTCCCCAACAAGCCAGCTTAGCCCGTGGTGTGTTCCCCAATCCGGCCATGAGTCAGCTCCCGTCCCATCCCAGCTGTACGATGGGACGAGTCTCCATCTACCGATGGCCGAGGCAATGGTGCCCCGCCCATGCCTCTGGTCAGCCGAGGCGTGGCAACATTGCAATCATCATCACCAATGATGCCAGCAGACGGCGACCTAACAGAACGCCACTGTACCCGACTCAACCCGGCCACTCCTTGACGATCGACAAGATAGCCCATAGTGCCCTCGTACCCAGCGGTTCCCACGCCCGGAGAACCCGGCGAGGCCTATACCCGGCGGGTCCCAGCGCCGGCTTCTCGGACAATGACAACTCGGCCCCACGGCCTTGTAACATTACCATTGTTCCCCTGGGGGTTGACCTATAAAACCCCCCAGGAGCACTCATGCATATGGGTGGACGAAGAGACATAGACAAACATCATAAGGAGAAGCAGCCTAAGCCTTGGCCCGTCTTCCTCCTTCCTCCATATAGCTCAAGGAGCAACCATGTACTAATATACATCAACTACACTCGGCAGGACTAGGGGTGTTATCTCTCCGAAGAGCCCCGAACCTAGGTATGTCTTGCGTCCCGTGCTCGCTCATGCCAACCTCGCTTCCGGAGCCCACCAGTGCCCTCGATCCTCCTCCTATCTTTAGCCATCCCTTGGCATCTGCTGTGCACCCACCATGACACCCCGCAGAGAAGGCCTTTCCCCCCGGCCGCCAAAGGCAATGTAGACGCCCGTTGGGGTGCGCTCGTGTCCCTGTGGGACAACCGACGGTGTCGCGGTGACCTTGCGAGGACAGCCCCTCCCCCTCTTCGGCGGGGGTGACTTCAGCCTGTCCCATGGAGCATTCCCTTTCTAGGTGACTGAGAATCTTCTCACCAGCGCCATGGGTGCTGCAGCAAGAGTGTGGAGTGGAGGAGAGAGAAGATGAGGATGCGATGGGCTCCGTCTCCATCGCCCACTTATAGGTGGTCGAAGACCAACTGGCATCCCTATGAATTCGGGCAATGATGGTTCCACGACATGTGCTACGCTTTTGTTAGCCTGGACAGTTGCCGAGGCAACATGGGGAAACGAAGGCGTCTGCGCCCCGTCGAGCGCCATGTGTCAGACCTGACCCGCATGCGGTTGGGGCCCATGACATTTTGCCCTCGCCCCTCGGGTTCGCCTCGCCTCGAAGCCAGCCCGAGTACGCCTTGGGCCAGGGGGCTACTGTCGGCATTCTGGGATCAGGGGTACCCAGACTTGCCTGCCTGCGGCTCAGCATGCGGTCCCAGCGACGTCCTGGTACGACCCGGCTGCAAAGACCTCAAGACAAGACCCTCACGAGGTCCCCCGACCTCGCGAGGTAGGCAACGCCAATACCTCATTGGGAGTGGCTTCTGGAGCCTGCCTCTCAAGGGGCGGAGATTTCTATGCAAGAGCCCATCCTCACGAGGCTCCAGATGACGCGAGCCATGACAATCAAGGCGAGGCGGGCGCCAGCAGGCATAGGGACAACGTCAGACGCGGGTTCCATAGGAAGGCCCCAAAGGTTTCCATTCCGGTGCAACGATACCAATACTACAAGCTCAGCAAGGCGGACGTCATCTCCGAGCGCAGCGCTGCGTCAGGGCCAGAAGCTTTGCAGGAGAAGACCACCTTTCATCAGGATAAGATGTACCTCTTAACCCCCTTCAAAATTGGACATTGTGGGATCCCTTCCCGCCTAAACGATGAGGGAAGAGGACCATGGCCACTATAAATATAGGTTAGCTTCCACCGTAGAGGGGACGGCTCCGAGATCGGCTGATCCACCCCACAAAGCCCTCGTGAGGCTGCTCATCATTTGTACTAGTTCAACCTCAAGCTCCTCATGAGGCCAATCCACCAAAGGTAGGAGTAGGGTCTTACAGCGCAAGGTGGCCCGAACCTGAGTAAATCTGTGTGTTTTTCCTTCCCTTTCGATCATCCTCCACGGCGAGCTCGATCTTTGAGTGTAGCGAGCGGAGTGTTTAGGAGAAGTGGAATCCTCCGTTCACGCCCCAGAGTTCGAACCTCTTTGGGTCTACGGAGCCCCGATTCCTACACGTTTGCAAATTTCCATGACCCATCTAGCAGGGTTTTTAGTTTACTATTAATAATTCCACTATTAACCAAATTCACATTTCATATCGAATAGCTGTTTTCCACATTCATACCAGGCACACAAATACATTTTAACATCAGAGTATGATTGCTACGTGAAAACAACATAGTACAACATATAGCTAGTTCACCTTCATAAGCACAATATTAGAAAAATATATTCGTTTCCCTAATCGACTAATGCATGGTCAACCAAGTGTGTCTTATCCACCGCTGCTTTGAGTTCAATAAGAACCTGTTTTGCACTGACCAACTAGGAAAGTGCCTCCTCCACAAATACCATCTTAGCAACGTCTAATTTAAGAAATCTGAGCTCATTCTCCATCTTCCTTTTTTCCGTATCTGGAAATATTCTTCAGCTTGATAACATTTTCTCTAAGCCTATCTCTGTTCTCTTCCTCGTACATGCTTTAGAGCTTTGCTAGGCACACCATCAAAGACAGCGGCCACTGTTGATCAACCCATTCCAGGTAAGAAAACTTTCGTTCATAGTATAATAATTAAAACTAAATCAGCTACAATTGTAGGGAAAATGAGTTTCAAGCAACATAGAAGATCACCACATACATATTTTGAAAAACTGAAGAAACATGTTAATTATGACATATCTTCTCAAAAAGATCAATGTGTACATGAATTAATTTCTATTGGGACAACAACGAAATTCAAGAACATCCCTAGCTATAATTAACTGCAACAATGCTACAAGTTCTTACTCATGTACTATAAATAACAGATTGAACATTTATGAGGAAGCTAAATATAACTGCAACAACATAGCGATAGTGTTTAGATGACATCAAGTTAACATGTCTGTAGATGCAAAAATTTAGTAGCATAGAACTAATAGCACTAAGGCCCTCTGAGGGTGTCCTGGATAGGGAGGTCCTCGGCCTGCCGGGCTATCTCTCATGGGCCAGACTGGTGGACTATTCTAGATTATGTTAAGGAAGGCCGAGCTTCAAATTACCCTGTGTCCTAAAAGGAAAAGTTCCGAAGACTTGGCATGCACTTTAAGACAAGATGGATGTCGTATGTGTGTCTATCTCTTGTTAGTAACCGACTATGTGTAACCCTAGATACCCCGGTGCCTATATAAACCAGAGGGTTTAGTCCTTAGAGGCCAGTAGAAGAACCATCCGACTCATCTAGGGTTTAGTTCATCCGATCTCATGATAGATAAACTCTACGATAATCATACACCCGTCAATACAATCAAGAAGGCCGTAGGGTTTGGTTCTACGGTAGGGTGCATCGACTACAAATTAAAATTTTCCTACCCATGGAACATCCAGGAACATGCTACGGAGATGAATCATAGATCATTGCCACTAAACGCATATTGGCATGCAGCGAAAGTAGAGTTGGGGCAGCGTGTCTCCAGAGTCGTCCTCTCCTCCTTAATCTCCCACGTAGCCGATCGAATCCTGCGAACAGTTCGCCGGAGCGGTGCAAGTGTACCGCCTCTAACGGTATCCACGCGTGTAGGAGGAATGCCGTGTGGCGGACTGCTATGTCCGATCACACAACCAATAGCGAATGGAGGTGGCTAGTTGTAACACATGCAAAGCTCTAATGACAGCGTCGAAGCTATCAACCCAATAAGTGTGCCGTACCTCCACTATATATAGGCATCCGTCACGGGCTCAACACTTGGACCTCGCACTGATCCTAAAGCGCAAAGTCTATTCGGTTTGTATCTGAGTCCGAGTCGGACCATGTCTAACTCGTGGAGTCATATCCAACCTCGCAGGTTCCTTCCCCTAAGCGTGTGACCCCTTAGGTTCAAGTTGGTTGGGTCGCAGGTCGGATCACCTCTGACCTGCTCGGTTGGCAGCGACCTCTAGCAAGGCGTGCCGACCACCAAGAAGACTATGAAGCCAGTTAGCGAGCCTGTACATCACACTTCCATTCCCTTTGCCACACGATATATATTGTCGGGCTCAAGGCGAGTCTATCATCCTTGTGCTAGCCTGACCTCTTTCTCGTTCCAGTGATGCCGACCCAAACCAGATTATCTCATAATCTTTGTCGCATGTCCATGCTTATCCTAGTTGGATCACGTGAGGGGCCCAGAGTATATCTCTCCTGATCTGAGGGGCAAATACCATCTTGCTCGACCATGTCTCGCGGCATGGGTCTGGACAAGCCCGAAACCTACCTTCGTAACTACCTAGTCATGGAGTAGTGTTTGGTCAGCCCAAAGCAAGTCTTTCACCATCCCAAGTACATGCGTTAGCTCAGGTATTAGGACATAGAACGTATGTTGCACTAGGGACTCATAGATGACATATTGATGTGTCTCATAGTTGGGTCTGTCCGACTTGGACCTTATCACGACTTGGATCTGACTATGTTGAATCCGACCAGACCTTTCCATGTACATATTATCCGGTTAACATCCAATGCTCCATGGCTAGTGAGACCGAGCCATCCACCGTCCCTTATGCTAGTCTAGTCAGTTGTGCGTCCATGCAGCCCTTGTGACTAGGGACCTTTTAGGAAAGTCATCATACAATGCATAGTCCCACAAACAAGTCACGTACTTGTTGATATACATCATTGATGATCTCCAAGGACTATCTTTATTCATAAACACATAGGAAATATCATCATACATGATTGCCTCCTTGGCATATCTCCAATAAGATTTTACCTCTTTGAGAGGGCCCGAACTTGGGTAAACATCGTGTCTCTCGTTTCCTATTACTAATTGATCTTAGATCCACAGTTTGGGACCCCATACCTGAGATCTGCCGGTTTTGACACAGACATTGGAGCTTTCATTGAGATTTCCTCCGTGAGATCGCCGAAGGATCAGTGACTCGCTTGGTTAACAGTGACAACACCAGCACCGGGGACATCTTCATCCTCGGCCAACTATTCATGTTCGGCAACATCGTCTTACACGCCGATACTACCAGCCGGATAGACCTGATCAAAACTTTTATCCCTAGACAGGAGATCAAGTTCGGGAACCTAGAGTTCATCGCCGACTCCTGATGAGATCTTGCCCCGGCCAAATTCACGGCCTCTCGCGGGGAGCCTACGAACCCCAAGTGACCGGCGCCAAATGTGTTGCACCTTGCCCTCAGGGTCGTGACTACATTAAGTTCGGCTTCGAGGACGGACTCGCCCAAGATTCATCAACAAACCCCGGCCAAACACCCTCCCGACGCGACTTCATACGCTCCTGGAGCGGCTATACTATGGATCGATCCTGAGCACTCTAAGACCATGGACCCAACAGATCTCTCATCATTAAATGAGTTACTGGATCAGAATCAAGCCATGGGAATCTCCGACGGCCAAAACTCGGTCTATGATCAGATCGGGCTAAGACCCGACGACGAAGAAATCTATGCCCCATCTATCACACATTTGGTTGCTACTGTCGAGGACTTGGAGGAGGGCTCACCCCTTCAAGCACCGTAACTAAGGATGGAGTATGTCCCGATGTCCGATCACCAGGGCCGATCCTCTAGCTCGGAACCAGACCCTCGGCCTGGGCAGAGCTTGGAGTCGAACCGTGATTAAACACAGGGCCTAGAGTCCCCGAGCTCACACTTGGCTGACAATGTGGACCCTAAGCTCGACGCACCTAGCTCCACGTTGGCGCGGGATACCGCCACAAAAGCTTTGGGGAAACCGCCACGTTGGCCCATTGGGATACAAAGATTTTTCCCACCCACCCCACATTGAGTACTCTCCAAGTATATTGGGGAAACCTGACATATGGGATCTAATGTACTCTCGTTGTTCTGGGAACCAGGGTACCCAGACTTTCTTGCCCGCGGCCCGTGGCGTGGCTCCTTCTTAGGCCTGGTACGGCCCATCCTCAGCATCGACAGTAAAGACCCTCGTGAGGGGCCAAGCCTCGCCGGGCGGATGACACCAAGACCTCCGGAAGGGGCAACCTCATCTGGCTGGCTCCTGAGGAGCGGAGAACTCTATGTAATCCCCACCTCGCGAGGTTTGCATGACGCAAGCCATGACGACCAAGGCCAGGCAGGCGCCAGCGGGCGCAGTACAACAGTTTCCTCTTTGGTGCTAAGGAAGCAGGCTCAGACATTGAGCCCCGGGGAATTTTCCAAAGGTTTCCATTTCCATGCAACGAGGCCAAGATCGGCATGACGGCAGGATGGAGGTCATCGCCGAGCCCACCATAGCTTCAGGATCAGAGGCTTTGCAGGCGAAGACCACCTTGAGTCAGGAGAAGATGTACTGGATGTGTCCCTTCAAAATTGGCCGTTGTGGGATCCCTTCCCGCCAAAATTTTGGGGGAAGAGGTCCAAGGCCACTATATAAGTAGGATAACCACCACCCAGCAGGGGACAGATCATATAGACCTTCCTCTCCACCACAAACCAAGAACACACCTTCAGAGGTTGTTCACCCACCGTACTAGTTCATCCTTAGCCCATCTCGAGGCTAATCCACCACACTGCTGGAGTAGGGCGACTCACCGCTAGGTGGCCTGAACCAGGATAAACTGCCTCATGTCTCTTTTACTTTCTTGTTCATCAAGCTAGTTCGTGGGACGGCGAGTAGGTAGATAGGAGAAGTTGAATTCTTCGCACGCACCCCAGTGTTCGAACCTAGAAGAGTTTTGCGGAGCCCTGAATCTGACATTTGGCGCGCCAGGTAGGGGTGTGTCAAAGCTTCTCTTCGTTCGTTCGGTTCATCGTCATCTCGCTGCCCCATGGCCGACGCTCGCCGTGTCCGTGCTGAGTGCCGGGGTGCTCTCGCTGCTCGCGTGGTCCAGACAGCACCTCCAGGCGACAGCATCCCCGTCGTTCTCCATCACTGAAGACAAACGCTGCCACCGGCCCCGCTGCCCGCGAGCGGCAAGATTGGTTGCTCCTGCTCTTCTCGTGGAGCGACGGCCGCACTGCAACCCTGTCACTAACTCCAGCGGCCGCTTCATCCTCCCACGCCCGTCGTGGACCGGTGAACTCGCAAGCTGCGCTGCTCATGGCACATGAGTTCCTGCGCTATCGCCCCGCCAACGACCTCTACGAAGATTGGTTGGACCGCATCGTGGAGCTCGTCAGCTCCGCGGGAGAGGCTCCAGCATCGCCCCGTTCGCTGCAACCTCCACAACCTCAGGCGGGCGATGTGGCCCGCGGCACACCCCCTCCACCGCTCCAGAGAGACGTCGTCCCCGAGCCAAGGTGCGAGGCCGCCCAGCATGACCAGCCACGTAGGGTGGCCACGCGTGATGAAGAAAGCTGCCAAGTGGTGCAACGGCCCCAAGGCGAGGCACGTGCGCTTTTGGCTCTGCTTCGTCAAGGTCACGCGCCGCCTCATGCGGTGGCACATGAACTTCCATACTAGGCTCCACCTCAGCAGCATGCACCAAACAACACGGCGGGCTACCGAGCGTTCACCCCGGAGCTCCGTCGTGTCATCTGGCCCGTCAGGTTCAAGCCGGATCTCCCCCCGCGCTATGATGGAACACCCGACCCTGAAGAGCTCCTATAGCTCTACGAGCTAAGCATTGAAGCGGCCAGTGGCAATGAGAAGGTCATGGCCAATTGGTTCTCCATGGCTCTCAAAGACGGTGCTCGTTCATGGCTCCTGACACTCCCGAAGGAGTTGATCTCATCCTGGGTGAGCTGCACGAACGCTTCATTTCCAACTTTGAAGGGACTCGTGACCGCGCCCTGGCGGTGGGCGACCTACGGCGTATCAAGCAACAGCCAGGAGAGACCTTGTGCAAGTACAAACAATGTTTCACCAATGTTCGCATCAAGATCCCCAAGGTATCCGATGAGGCCATCATCTCGGCGTTCACTGATGGCGTCCGAGACATCAGGATGAAGGAGGAGCTTGCCATTCAGGAGGACCTGTGCTCAGCTCTGGAAATATTCAACCTAGCGATCAAGTGCACAAAGGCAGAAGAAGGTTGTCTCTTGCTCATCGAGCTTCCCAAGGTCGATCCAAAAGACAAGAAGGCCAAGACCAAGGAAGCCAAGCGCGAGGGACCGACAATACTCGTGGCTGAGCCTGAGATGAAACGTGGGTGTGATTACCCCGAATGCTCTAAGGGCAGCCGCCCGTTTTGCATCTTCCACAACGTGCACAGCCACAACACCAACAATAGTCAGGAACTCAGGGCCATCCGATACGGACGCCTCGGACGTCGCCCTGAGCGCGGCGACCGAGGCTACGGTCATGGAGGTGGCCGTGGAGGAGGACGCTGGGAGAATCGTGACTCTCGCCAAGGCTAGCGTGAGTAGCCTCGCGAGGACCACTAGAAGGGTCAGCCTTGTGAGGGCCCTTGGCGGGACGAACCTTGTGAGGATCACTGGAGGGACCAACCCTGTGAAGATCGCCCTCAAGACAATGCAGCCCTTCCTCCGCTGCCACCACCGTCGAGAAGGAACGACGACCGCCACCAAGATGAAGGGGCTGGGGGCTTTCAAGAGCCGCGCGCCCTGGCATGCATCCTAGGACACGCTCAGGCCCCGGCGTCTCATTGCATCCTCAAGCAGTTTGACTGAGAGGTGAACGCAGTCCTCCCCAAGCTCGAGATAACGCGTCCGCTCAGATGGTCCAAGTGCGCCATCACCTTCGACTCCGCTGACCAGCTCATGTGCGTGGCTGTGGCCGGCGCCCTCCGTCTTCTCTGCTCACCTACCATCAGCAACGTGCTTGTCACCAAGACCCTCATCGACGGCGAAAGAGGGTTCAACGTCCTCTCCATCGAGACCTTCGACACGCTCCAAGTGACATACGACCAGTTCCAGCGCACCAAGCCTTTCTCCGGAGTGACCGACGGCTCTCCAACACCAATAGGGTAGGTCCGCCTTCCTGTCACCTTCGGCGACCGCAAGAACTACCGCATGGCACTCATCCACTTCGATGTCGCCCACATCCGGCTCCCATACAACACCATCCTCGGCTACCCAGCCTTGGCCAAGTTCATGGCGGCGACTCACCACGGCTACAACATCCTCAAGATGCCGGGAAGCGGCGGCATCATCGTAGTTGCCTGCAATGAGAAGGATGCGGTGTGCGCTCTCGAACGCGCCTACCAAGTTGCGGCGGTTGAGAACTCAGATGCCGAGGGCTTTGCCTACCCTCCTGAGGCCATCCCGAAGAAGAAGAAGCAGCAGCTCGCCCAGGAGCCAAACGAGGAAGCAACACCCGACGGTAGCACCTTAGGATCTGCGCCCATGAATGGGGTGCCTTCCTCCCTCGCGCAGGAAGGCACGCCGGTGCCCCTCTCAGGCTGGGCTCGGGGGTTCTCCTCTGGAGGGCTTATGATCTAGCCAACGCCACGAGGGAGGCGCTCATGTACCATCTGGGGGCGTGTTTCAGTGCACGTTTCCGCGAAGATCGCACAAGGTGCTAGGCGCCGAGTGCTCAGGAGTTCATCACCCAGATCATCGAAGACCTGCAAGTACCAAGGGCTATGCAAGGCGAACATCGCTGCACACCACCGAGCACAGCAGCCGCCCCAAGTTTGAGAGGCAAGCTGCACGTCTGCGTCAATGTCCCAGGGCTCAACAGAGCCATGTCTCAGGAGCTCCACTAGCCGTCCCAGGTGGGCCGGTGCGAGGGCCCCCCTCACAGCTACGTTCACATGCCTTTCAGCTTGCCGAACCGTGCTGCCCAGCACTAGCTCCACATGCGGGACGTCCTGGTGGCTCACGAGGCCAGGTGTCAGGAGATCCTAGCGGAGGAGGCGCTGGTCCTCCGCGAGCTCCACAAACCTCAGGAGCCTGGCGAGGTCCCTAAGCCAGGTGACTCATGAGGCACAACTTCTGCAGCACGCGTCTTCAGCTACCCCAACACTTCTCCCGCAATGTTGTCAGGTGACATTTTCTGTCTTGCTTAGCTGGGAGCGCCCCTCGGGCTGCATCATCCCCAAGCCATGTGGGTCTGTCCCTGCGGCGTCTATCGTCTTTTCATTTAAATTCAGTTGGGGGTGCTCCTCGGGCAGCATCATCCCTAGACCGTGTGGGTCCGTCCCTACGGCATGTATCGTTTTTGCTCGAATTGGAATTGGCTTTGCTTGAGAATGGGTCTTCCCCTTGCTTTTTGAAAGTTTCTTGTTTGGTGTTTCGTCATTTGAAGTGTCGTCGTGCCCTGACCAGTAGGCCGGGGCGCGCAAACTGGTTTCCTTTTTGCGGCCTGGGATGCCTCCGCGGGAACCGTGCGCCGGCGGCTCCTCCTGGGATTGTTACATGAAGAAGCTTAAGCACAACGCATGTGCTCGGGTGTGTCCCTACAGCGTTGACAAACCCAAGTGATCGAGCTCTGTCTGACGGGCTCGCCCCGCTCACGTCACCTCCTGAGGTCCTCGGTGCTCGACCTTCCCATGCAATGGCCTCCGGAGGTTCATTTCGGTGCAGGTTACAGCTGTCACGCAGAAGCTCTCGAAGACCAGGCGCAACCCGCCTTGAGGTAGGGCCTTGTGGGTCCCGTGCTCGCTGACGAGTGCCCATATACACCTCCTCCAGTTGGCCCGTACACGCCCAGAGTGCTCCCCCTGGAGGGACCTCCATCTACGCGTCCAGTGGAAGCGCCATGCTTCACGCTGGAGGACGACACGGTCAAGGCGCGGCTATGCCCATGCCAAGTGGTAGCCCAATGCTCCGAGCTAGGGATAAAAAACTGGGGCGCCTCCGGGCCGCACTAACTCCAGGATGGCCCCTCGGTCGATTGTTTAGCCTCTCCTTGAGATGAGTGCGCAGGGGCTGGACACGAGGGCTGCGCCCAGGTCGGTATGACCTGGCGCGCGCCACCTCACCAGGTCCTTGTACCTGGTCCTTGCGAGCCCCTCCCTGGCAAAGGCTGATGGGAAGAAGGTATGGAACTCAGAAAGGAAACTCGCACATCAAGGGGGACCCCTGAGCATCACGACTCAGGGGCATCACTGGTCTCGTAGCCCCTCGCCCCTTGGTCCTGTCATGGTGATCCGAACAACCCAACGGCGTTTGAGGAACGCGCGAGGTCAGGCCC
Source organism: Secale cereale (assembly GCA_902687465.1). Classification (NCBI taxonomy): domain Eukaryota; kingdom Viridiplantae; phylum Streptophyta; class Magnoliopsida; order Poales; family Poaceae; genus Secale; species Secale cereale. Next base: position 299,029,049 of record LR738714.1, read on the forward strand.
TGCAGACGCAGAGCCCCACCCTCATGAGACTCTGGCTCATAAAAACACTAAGCCTATTCGTACGTCAAGGGGGACCCCCGGGCATCGCGACCCAGGGGCCTAACTGGCCACGTAGCCCCTCACCCCTTGGTCTCATCCTGGTGATCCGGATGCCCCAATGACGGTCGAGGTATGCGCGGGGTCGAGCCCCGCCGACGCAGAGCACCAAAGGCAAGCAGAAAAGAAACTAGCAAAATCTAAAGCAAGTTATCACAAAGTATATTGTTTTTTTCCGAAAGTTCAAAGCAAAGTTCTTACGCCTCCACGAGGCACGGTAAATGTCATAGGAATAAAGCAGGGAGCAGCAGCACATCATCCTCTTCTTCAGCCTTGGATGCCACCAGCGTCCGCCTTGGGAGACCCGTCGTCAGCAACATCACCATCGTCTCCCTCACTGGATCCTTCCGCGGCATTTGAAGGCTCGATCGGGCGGAACTGCTGTAGCAAAGCTTCCACCTGCTCCTTCACGACTTCGGCAGCGGCGTCTCAAAGCTCGGGAGCCGCAGGCTCAAGAAGGGTGCCAAAGTCCAAGTTGGGCTCGCGAAGATAAAGGTGATGGTAGACAAGCGTTGCGAACGAGGCGGAAAAAGCGCGGGCCTCCGCTTCCACCAAGGGGCCCAACCTAACGACAACACCCTCAAGCTCCGTGGCAAGCCTGGAGAGCAGTCCGGCGGGGCCCTCGTCTGGTTTCGTCAGCGGTGCCTTGTACCCTGCCCCATAGAGGGATCAAAGGACTCGCGGAGCTTTTCCTCAAGAGAGACAAAGGTGTTGCTCTCCATGACGGACTTTCGGGTTGCCTCTAGCTCCTTCTCCAGCTTCTCCAGGCGGCCACGCTCCGTGGCTTGTTCTTGGGCGGCCTCCTCCAACTTGGTGTCGCGGTTGTCAAGCACTACCTGCCAGGCGTTCAGCTCCTTCTCTCGCTCCACAAGACAGCGGGCGTCATCATTATGCTTGACGGTGAGGGCCTTGAGATCAGCCTTCGCTTTGCGGCAACGCTCTTCGGCGTCTTTCTCACCGGCTCGCGCCGCATCACGCTCGACTGTGGCCAAGCCCGCCATCGTCTGGCCCTCTTTGGTAGTGGCCTCAGCTTCATTCTAGGCCGTCCTGAGGGACGGGTCGGCCTGGAGCCATCATGAGATCAGCCCCAAGCGTCCCGTCACCAAGCGGCGGTCGGCATCACGAAGGCCGAGTTGGAACTGGCCCAGCGCTGCAAGGGCATCTTCCAAGGCGTGGGGCATGCTGGAGGAGACAGCTTGAGGAAAGGACACCTGGGCTGGCGGAGCAGCTGGAGCATGGACGGCAGGGGGCTCCGGAGCCCCATACCCCCAGCAGGGTTGCCGAGAGCAGAGGCCTCCGAAGTCATCTTGGCCACGCTCGTGGATGTCTCCTGAGACGGGGCCTCAAGGCCTCGGGAGGCGGGCACAAGGTTAGGCCATCGCGAGGTGTCCCCTATCTCCGACGCTGGAGTCTCGGTGGCAACAAGAGGCGCGGCCTCGGAAGGCTGGGCCTCCTCCCTCCTCTTCTTCGATGATGGCGGCGGCCTGGACAACAGAAGGGGTGTATGCTAAGCACAACACCCAAAGTAAAATCAGAGGTAAGATAAGATGCTTACTGCTTGACGGCAATATACGTTCTCTTCTTGGACAGGAGCAAAGTGGTCCCAAGTTTCCCGAACGCAGGACCCGCCGCACTCTTCGAGGCAGGCAGGTGCGTCGTGGCAGACCCGGAGGCACCGTCGATCGACGACGAGGCGGGGGCACCGCCCTGGTGGGACAAGGTCGCCCCGCCCTTCTTCTGGGCGCCGCGCGTCAGCCTCTTCAAGGGGGAGGTCCTAGATCTGGTGGTCACCCCGGTGGGGTATGGCGACGCCTTCACCAAGTACTCGCCGACATCATCATCATCGGAGAAGTCATGGAGGAACTTGCTCTGTCGGGGAGGATAAGTCTTTGCCACCTCCTCAACAGACTCCTCTGAGTCGTCCTTCCCCCCCTCATCAGAATCCTCGCCAGAGGACACCGACACCACAAGAGGAGGGGCATGGGGTCTCGTCGGCGACACGAGCCCTCGCTCGTTGAAGACAGGCATGGTGGCGACTACGTCATCACTGTCCTCCCTGCTGTACAACAGGACATCGCCCTCGGGCAGGTCCCCAGGGTCCTTCTCGAGCACAACACGCAGGACCTTGCCCAGTTCCTTGGCGATCAGGGCCACTGGGTGCAACAGGAGCACGACATTCTCGCCCTTAAGGGTCCACAAGGGGCGCGAGCATGCCTAGAGAGGGGCCAACCGCTGCTTCATGAACTCCTTGATAAGCAGGGGCCCCTTCAGTGTCCCCAACGTCAGTTCCTTCGTCATTGCTTCCAGCAGCCGCGCCGCCAGGGGGTTGGTGAGCTTCTCGTGACCCCACCAAGTCGCCTCTCCGGCGACGCAGTTGGAAGCTCTAGCCAAGCAGGGGGAAACTTGGCATCCATGAAGACCCAATTACGCCGAAAGTCATCCACCTCCTTCTTGGCCTTTGAGATCACATTGCCTGGATGGACCGCGACAAAGATGAGCCCCTCGGTACAGTGGTCGATGTTATCCCGAAGATAGAAGTGGTGGAACAGTGCAACGAAGGGTAGCACTCCGACGAATGCCTCACAGTAAAAGGCAAAAATGGACAAAGGAAGGTGGAGCTGGGATGGAGATGAAGGGAACTAATGTGGTAAGGCTTGAGGATAGCAAAGAAGAAGCTAGAGAAAGGGGGACGAGCCCCACAAAAAGGTTGTGCAGGAAGAGAGGGTAGAAGGTTTTACCTCGGGACTCCGGTGTGGCGAAGCCGAACCGGACCTCCGTCTCTCCCCCCTCGTGTGGCTAGACGCTAGAAGTGGGAGTACGGTGGCGGGGTCCTTCTCCTTGGTGATGATGGAGGCGCCGAGGGCCGGCTCGAAGTCAGGAACCGGACACGGAGGACATGCAGAGGGCTTGGTTATCTTTGAGGCCATCGGTGCTGAACTCGGGGGCAGGGTTTGGCAGATCTGGAGGAGCTTGTGGCAAGGAGGAAAGGGGATCTAGAGCAAGACGATGGGAAAGCAAAGGAAGGCTAGAAGTGGGTGCTGGCCCCCTTTTTGTCCAATCGAATGGTTGCCGAGGCTGCGTGGGGAAGTGGGGACACCCCTGTCCAATCCAGGCGCCACGCGTCGACCAGGTCTGCAGGCGATTGGGGCCTGCGGCGCTTCGCCCTTGCCCTTTGGCTTCGCCCCGAAACCAAGTCCGAGCGCGCCTTGGGCCCGAGGGCTACTGTCGGCGTTCTGGGAAGCAGGGTACCTAGACTTGCCTGCCCGTGGCCCGTGGTGTGGCTCCTTCTTAAGCCTGGTACGACCCATCTTCAGCATCGACACTCAAGACCCTTGCGAGGGGCCAAGCCTCGCGGGGCGGACGACGCCAAGACCTCCGGAAGGGGCAGCCTCATCTGGCTGGGAGTGGAGAACTCTAGGCAACCTCCACCTCGCGAGGTTTGCATGACGCAAGCCATGACGACCAAGGCCAGGCAGGCGCTAGCGGGCGCACTACGGTAGTTTCCTCTTTGGTGCTAAGGAAGCAGGCTCAGACGCAAAGTCCCGAATCTGCCAAAGGTTTCCATTTCCATGCAACGAGACCAAGATCGCCAGGATGGTGGGACGGTGGTCATCGCCGAGCCCACCATGGTGTCAGGATCAGAGGCTTGGTAGACGAAGACCACCTTTAGTTAGGATAAGATGTACTAGTTGTCTCCCTTCAAAATTGGTCGTTATGGGATCCGTTCCCGCCAACATTTCGGGGGAAGAGGACCAAGGCCACTATATAAGTAGGATAGCCACCACCCAGTAGGGGATGGATCATTCAGACCTTCCTCTCCACAACAAACCAAGAACACACCTCCGGAGGTTATGCACCCAATGTACTAGTTCATCCTCAGCCGATCTCGAGAGTAATCCACCACACTGTTGGAGTAGGGCCACTCACCGCTAGGTGGCCTGAACCAGGATAAACTGCCTCGTGTCCATTTTACTTTCCTGTTCATCGAGCTAGTTCGTGGGATGGCGAGTAGGTAGATAGGAAAAGTTGAGTTCTTCGCATGCACCCCAGTGTAACCTAGAAGGGTTTTGCGGAGCCCTGAATCCGACATGTACGTACAACAATAGCCCGATGAAATAGTCCAACCCTTCTGGGCTAGGTTCCTCCATGTAAAAAACAAGATGGAAGAATGCGGTAGCTAGGAAATCCTATCTACTTTCTGGCATAACTGCCAAGAAGATAGAATCCTGAATGCCCTTGCTCGCCGCCACATTCAAAACTTCGTCGACCTATCTGATCTGGTACATAAGTACTGCACCAAGAAAAGCGCCTGGCAAGCTCAATAGGAACAGTTGTAGTCAATGCATGACGGGAAGTCCTAAAGAGTGTGGGAAAAGCGCGTACTCCCACACCGGCGAGTCGAATACGAGCCTGCCGAGAAAAAGAATAAAATCCTTACAGGATCCAGAATTGTCATTGACGAACTATTGGACAAGCCATGTCCTATACACCGTGTCCTGCTAAATACAAACCTGACTCACAACCTTCAACCAGTTAGGTCGTTAGGCAGGTGACAAAGAGTCGGGAGACCATCCTCAGGATCTTGCCCTCAAATAGACATTCAGCAGTGCCCACAGACAAAAATGCCGATATCTTAATGATCTACGAGACGTTCCAATCAAAAAAATCAGAGGAAGAGTGCTCTTCAAGAAGTCGGCCAAATCCACCATGTGGCAGCGGCGAATTCATGGACGAACACTCCAATTACCTTCGACAAGGTAGACCAACCAATAGCCCTCACTGCCCGAAAACCTGTTGCTCTGGTTCTCATCCCAATTGTGGACGTATTCAGACTAGAAAAAGTACTAATGGAAGGCGGCACCAACCTAAACAACATTTACGAAGACACCTTGGACAAAATACATTTCGATAGATCTTGCGTCGTGAAAAGTAACACCACCTTTCGAGGGATCAGTCCCGGTAAGGAGGCACATTGCACCAGACGAGTGACTACTACTGGTCCAAGGAACTGCTCTTCCATATTGCGCCCTTCCATAGCGGCTATCATGCCCAACTGGGGCGTGATGCATTCTTGAGATATCAAGCTATACCACATTACGGTTATATGAAGCTCAAGATGCCAGGGCCCAATAGTGTGATCACAGCCACAAGTGATCTTAATAGAGCTCAGTGGGCCGAAAACACCATAGCGTCACTGGGCCTCGATGGACTTTCCAAAGCTCTCACAGTCCAGGAATTAACAACATTCCGCTCAACTGTGGATAGGGACGATGTAATCCTCAGAAAGAGGCCCAAATCCACATCTGATGCGGAGCATCCTACGGTCATCCCCATGGACCCATCTCCCCAAGTGCTAAGGGGACCAACGACACAATCTCGTGCAAGAGCACTTGAAACCGAGGTTAACTCTCTCCTTGTTGAACTCCCATTTGACCAACTTGAGACATGACAACTACCTCAAACGGAGAAACTTTGTATGCTTAGGTATCAAGAAGAAGTTATGGTGCAAGATGGACGCCAAGAGCATGGAGGGAAATCTGCCCAGTCCAGGCCGATACAACCGGCCAACTACCGCCCAAGTACCGCTCAACCTTCTGTGATCAAGCGGCACAAGGCCGGTACATCCCCAGTTTTCCCTCGAGTGGCGGCCAGACCGGTACAACAGCCCCAACCACCGGTACAACCGCTGGACTACCTGGACACCTCCAGGAACCGGTGCATCAGCTCCCAGCGTTACAACCGCCCCCTCGACCGGTACAACCGGCCTGCCTGCACAGTGAAGCGAGTTTTGACCCATGTATCCACCAACTTACCCCTTGGACTACAAATAGACCTCTTCCTCCTCCTTTCTAGGGCAACATTGTGATAGCTCATCTTAGACCTAGAGCTTTGCTCATCTAGTGGTTCTACTCCTTCGAGAGATCGCGGCCCCTCTACGGAGAGGATCCACACCGGATTCAAGACCTCCTCATGGAGAAAACTACCTTTTGTATCGTCCGTCATTGTGTTTGGGTCATCATGATACTCGTGTTGTTCATCGATCTAGCATTTGTGTGATTGTTCTCGTCATTCTTGAGTGTTTCCCCTTGTGATTTCTCCCCATGTTCTTCGTGTTCTTCGCGGGATCCCCTCCATTTCGTGAAAGATTGCCCCTAGGGTTCCACCCTACATCATCTTGGTACCAGAGCCAAGGTTTCTCACGAAATTGGAGCTACCCTCAAACTTTAGTGATCATCTTAGTATCATGAGCCTTGGTTGATCATGAATATGTAGTCCCTACCATTTTTTCCTAGCCTTGTTTTGATGATTTTGTCCCAATTTCAAAATTCCCCCACAAAAATAGCCCCAATTTTTTCCTATGATTTGTTGGTCTGATAATGTTTTGTTGATTTTGATCCATGGATTTGTTTGGCTACAAGTGGATTTAGCTTTTCCCCACTTTCCCTCCACGAAATCCTCTCAATTTTGCCCAGAAATCATCCATTTCCACCCCAAAATTCATCCCATACTCAAATCTGAGCATCTCCCCAATAAATGCGGTACAAATGGCTCCCAAGGCGGTACAACCGCTACCCCATCCCCTGATAGTTCGGCCTACAAAACTGGAACTCCAGGGCGCTCCAGGAGAGGTACAACCGCCCACACAAGCGGTACAACCGCCCCTCACAGTTTTAACACCGGCTGATTGACCGTGTAGACCATAACTAATTCATATGGAATCAGATTTTGACGTTCTTCTGCTCATTTTGAAGCTATTCACATCCCCCATCCCACAAATATACCATATCATCATTAGACTCCATTAAATTTTCCAAAATTTGGAAAGTTTTCCTAGGCCCTCCACCATATCAACCACCACCAAAACTTCCACGTAACCTAGTCAACCATACACTTCCGCAAACCCAACCAAACCCATTTTTTGGACCCTAACGTCGACTCCAACAATTTTGACACGTTTTATCTTGGATTACTTGAGTTGTGGTTACTCCGTTTCCTTGGGTGTTTAGGCTAACTTGGAATAGAATGACTTTGACAACACCACCACTCACCCTCGACAAGGACGGTAACATCGACGACACCTCTGTATATCTTACCTTGCATGCATTGGTAACCCTCATTGACCATTTTGCGTAGCTTTCCTATCGAGACTAGCCATTCGAGTATTGCCGGGCAATGACACTTGTGCACGCTAGTGGTCATCTTGTTGAAGCATCGTTATGAAGTCATCTTGCTATCATCGATACGAACTTCAATTGCATCACATACAAAATCTTGGTATCATCTCGATATCATATATCATCTTGTTATCGTGGTAACATCTATCGTGTCACAAGGTTGTCATAGCATATAGACAAGTGCTATCTTGGTTCGAGAAGTTCTGCATAAGTGCCCTAGGTAAAGAGCTCAAAAAGAAAGAGCCAACCAATATTTTAAGTAAATGAGAAAGATAAGCAAAGAGCTTATAAGAAAGAACCATAGCAACATTAAGATTGTCATACTTGATCATCTTGGATCATATCATAGAAACAACAAGCATATAGCATACTTGGGATAGAAGTCGTTGCATTTTTGCCTAGTAGGTTGTGCACAAGTCTTGTATCCGCCTATTGTGCAATCGTGCTAGCGTATCTCTAGTGGTATGCAAAAAGAGCATTTTCCGTGGATTCCGCATTTTCTGCTCACTCCTTGGTTTGCACATCCCCAATTACCTATTTAAGTGTGTGTTGCCGTGTACCACTTTTAGCTATTGGTCTTCTTGTTGCATTGGAAAATTTGTGAATCTTTTTCAACATCAATGAGTCTTACTAACGATTTCATACTTTGGTCCACCATCCTAACCAAGCTCCACCAAAAGTTTTTTATTGTGTTGGTGTGAGAGATCGACGAGATATGGTACCAATTGTGCTATTTCTTTGCTACATCATTGAGAGATCTTTGATCCACTCTCAATATCGGTCAAGGTACATTTGGTATTGTCTTTTACTTCTTCCACTTACATTCTTGCTTGTAATGATGGATCGGCCAAGTACATCGTCGAACCCGCTATTTGATGATCCTCAAGAATCGAACAACTACGTCACCAAACTACATCTATTTGGTGTTCAACGAGCTCTACATCAAGAGAATGAAGCTATGCAAGAGCGCATTGAGCTACTTGCCACCGACTTGAGACATTCTGAAGCGTGCACAAGAGAGCAATTCGACACCATCAACGCCAACATGTCATCTCAATTTGATGAGCTACGGACTTTGATGATCAATCGACGCTCTTCCTCTTTATGATCTCAAAGACGGAGCCGCTCAAGTCGTCATACGAACTACACCTCTGGCTCAAGTACAACTACATCGAACACACTTCGCCAAGCCGCGCGTCAAGACCGACATGACAACCGGAACCCACTTCACGTCAAGAGTTCCCAAGAGCTCTTTGTTGGGCAAGAACGTCGACAACGTCAAAACGAAGCTGCACTTGAGCAAGCACATGAACGGCAACGACTACGCCAACAAGAAGTAGACCGAGCGCGCCAACACCAAGAAGAGCAAGATGCCGAGGCACAATATCAAGAACAACAACGGCGAGAAGAACAAGCTCTTGAAGTGCAACATGCACTATGTGACCCACGTCGCAATGTTGCAACACCCAATCGACATAATCGCCAAGAGGAAGAAGCACTTCAAGATGAAGTTCAAGAATGGCTCTTTCAAGCTACAATGAAATGCCAAGCTCCTCCTCAATCAAGACAAGAGCAACAAGCTCGACAAGAACCACAAGTTCGGCAAGAGCAACAAGATAATGAACATCAACCATGCCAAGAGCAACATGAGATTGACAATCCTCAACGTCAAGAACGCCCTCCCAATAGGCAAGCAAACAATGAAGAAAACTGCTATGGCAAGGTCAAGTTCACAATGCCAAAGTTCTCCAAAAGCATTGAACACGAAGACTATCTCTCTTGGGCATTGAAAGTTGACAAGATCTTTCGACTCCACAACTTTGATGAAGAAAAGAAGATCATGATGGCATCCCTTGAGTTCCAAGACTATGTTCTTATTTGGTGGGGGCAAGTCATTGAAAGGCAATAAGCAAAAGGCGAACCATCCATCACCACTTGGAGTCAAATGAAGGATGTCATGTGAGCGCGATTTGTGCCAACACAGTACAATCGCAACTTGTTCGAAAAACTGCAACTCCTCAAGCAAGGAACCTACTCCCTCTAAGAGTACTACAAGGAAATGAAGATTTCCATGATAAGAGCCAATATTACGGAGGATGAAGAGCAAACTATGGCGATATTCTTGAATGGACTCAACTATCCTATCAAGAAAATTGCGGATTTCCAACCATACACAAATCTCCTCGAGTTAGTACACCAAGCAACCAAAGCGGAGCGACAAGTACAAGAAGGCTACAAGTACTCCACGTTCACTTCGAAGAACTACGGCTCCTACAACCAAGCTTGAATGACTTCAACACGTCCTACCTCTACCAAACCATCTACAAGCATAGGTTACAAGTCAAGCTACAAGCCTTCGACAACGTCCAGTCGTCCTCAAACTATACCACATTACAGTTATATGCAGCTCAAGATGCAGGGGCCCAATAGTGTGATCACGACCACAAGTGATCTGAATAGAGCTCTGCGGGCCAAAAACAACACAACATCACTGGCCCTCGACGCACTTTCCAAAGCTCTCGCAGTCCAGGAATTAACAACATTCCACTCAACTGTGGATAGGGACGATGTAATCCTCAGTAAGAGGCCCAAATCCACATCTGATGCGGAGCATCCTATGGTCATCCCCATGGACCCATCTCCCCAAGTGCTAAGCGGACCGATGACACGATCTCGTGCAAGAGCACTTGAAACCGAGGTTAACTCTCTCCTTGTTGAACTCCCATTTGACCAACTTGAGACATGGCTACTACCTCAACCGGAGATACTTTGTATGCTTAGGTATCAAGGAGAAGTTATGGTGTAAGATGGACGCCAAGAGCATGGACGGAAATATGCCCAATCCAGAATTACCGGTACAACAAACCAACTACCGCTCAGCCGGTAAAACGGGCCAAGTACCGCCCAACTACCGCTCAACCTTCTGTGATCAAGCGACACAAGGCCGATACAGCCCCGGTTTTTCCTCCAGCGGCGACCAGACAGGTACAACCACCCCAATCTCCGGTACAACTGCTGGACTACCTCGGCACCTCTAGGAACCGGTGCATGAGCTACCAGTGGTGCAACCACCCCCTCGACCGATACAACCGGCCTGCCTGCACGGAGTAAAGCGGGTTTTGACCCATGTATCCCGCAACTTAGCCCTTGGACTACAAATAGACCTCCTCCTCCTCCTTTCTAGGGCAACATTGTGATAGCTCACCTTAGACCTAGAGATTTGCTCATCTAGTGGTTCTACTCCTTCAAGAGACCGCGGCCCCTCTACGGAGAAGCTCCACACCGGATTCAAGACCTCCTCATAGAGAAGACTACCTTTTGTATCGTCCGTTATTGTGTTTGGATCATCGTGATACTCATGTTGTTCATCGATCTAGCATATGTTTGATTGTTCTCGTCGTTCTTGAGTGTTTCCCCTTGTGATTTGTCCTCGTGTTCTTTGTGTTCTTCATGGGATCCCTTCCATTTCGTGACAGATCGACCCCTAGGGTTCCACCCTAAATCATCTTGGTATCAGAGCCAAGGTTTCTCATGAAATTGGAGCTCCCCTCAAAGTTTAGTGATCATCTTTGTATCATGAGCCTTGGTTGATCACGAATCTGGAGTCCTACCCTTGTTTCCTAGCCTTGTTTTGTTGATTTTTCCCAATTTCAAAAATTCCCCACAAAAATAGCCCCAAATTGTTTTCCTGTGATTTGTTGGTTTGATGATGTTTTGTTGATTTTGATCCGTGGATTTGCTTTGTTACAAGTGGATTTAGCTTTTCCCATCTTTTCCTTACTTTCCCTCCACAAAATCATCCCAATTTTGCCCCGAATCATCCATTTCCGCCCGGAAATTCATCTGATACTCAAATCTGAGCATCTCCTCGATAAAAGCGATACAACCGGCTCCCAAATTGATACAACCGGCTCCCAAGGCGATAAAACCACCCCTTCCAGTTTCAGCACCGGCTGATTGACCATGTAGACCATAACTAATTCATCCAGACTCGGATTTTGACGTTCTTTAGCTCGTTTAATAGCTATTAACACCCCCCATCCCACTAAAATACCACCATCATCATTAGACTCCACAAAATTTTCCAAAATTTCGAAAGTTTGCCTAGGCCCTCCACCATATCAACCACCACCAAATCTTCCGCATAACCTAGTCAACCATACACTTCCGCAAACCCAACCTAACCCAATTTAGGGACCGTGACGTCGACTCCAACAATTTTGACAAGTTTTTTCTTGGATTACTTGAGTTGTGGTTATTCAGTTTCCTTGGGTGTTTAGGCTAACTTGGAATGGAACGACTTCGACAAAACCACCGCTCATGCTCGACAAGGACGGTAACATTGATGACACCTTTGTATATCCTACCTTGCATGCATTGGTAACCCTCATTTACCATTTTGTGTAGCTTTCCTATCGAGACTAGCCATTCGAGTATTGCGGGCAACGACACTTGTGCATGTTAGTGGTCATCTTGTTGAAGCATCGTTACAAAGTCATATTGGTATCATCGATACGAGCTTCCATTGCATCGCATACAAAATCTTGGTATCATCTCGGTATTATATATCATCTTGTTATCATGGCAGCATCTATCGTGTCACAAGGTTGTCATACCATATAGACAATTGCTATCTTGGTTCGAGAAGTTCCCATAAGTGCCCTAGTAAAAGAGCTCAAAGAGCAAGAGCCAACCAAGATTTTAAGTAAACAAGATAGATAAGCAAAGAGCTTTTAAGAAAGAACCATAGCAACATTAAGATTGTCATACTTGATCATGTTGGATCATATCATAGAAACAACAAGCATATAGCATGCTTGGGATAGAAGTCGTTGCATTTTTGCCTAGTAGGTTGTGCACAAGTCTCGTATCCGCCTATTGTGCAATTGTGCTAGCGTCTCTCTAGTGGTGTGCAACAAGAGCATCTTCCGTGGATTCCATATTTTACGCTAACCCCTTGGTTTGCACATCCCCAATTATCTATTTGCGTGTGTGTTTCCATGTACCACTTTTAGCTATTGGTCTTATTGTTGCATTGGCAAATTTGCGAATCTTTTTCAAAATCATTGAGTCTTACTAACGATTGCGTACTTTGGTCCACCATCCAACCCAAGCTCCACCAAAAGCTTTTTATTGTGTAGGTGTGAGAGATCGACGAGATACAGTACTAATTGTGCTATTTCTTTGCTACATCATTGAGTGATCTTTGATCCACTCTCAATATCGGTCAAGGTACATTTGGGATTGTCTTTTACTTCTTCCACTCACATTCTTGCTTGCAATGATGGATGGGCCAAGTACATCGTCGAACCCGCTATTTGATGATCCTCAAGAATCGAACAACTACGTCACCAAACTACATCTATTTGGTGTTCAACGAGCTCTACATCAAGAGAATGAAGCTATGCAAGAGCGCATTGAGCTACTCGCCACCGACTTGAGACATTCCGAAGCATGCACAAGCGAGCAATTCGACACCATCAACGCCAACATGTCATCTCAATTTGATGAGCTACGGACTTTGATGATCAATTGATGATCTTCCTCTTCATGATCTCAAAGACGGAGCCGCTCAAGTCGTCATACAGACTACACCTCTGGCTCAAGTACACCTACATCGAACACACTTTGCCAAGCCGCGCGTCAAGACCGACATGACAACCGGAACCCACTTCACTTCAAGAGTTCCCAAGAGCTATTTGTTGAGCAAGAACGTCGACAACGTCAAAACCAAGCAACATTTGAGCACGCACAACAACGGAAACGACTACGCCAACAAGAAGTAGACCGAGCGCTCCAACACCAAGAAGAGCAAGATGCCGAGGCACAGTATCAAGAAAAACAACGGCAAGAAGAACAAGCTCTCGAAGCGCAACATGCACTACGTGACTCACGTCGCAATGTTGCAACACACATTCGACATAATCGCCAAGAGGAAGAAGCACTTCAAGATGAAGTTCAAGAAAGGCTCTTTCAAGCTACAATGCAATGCCAAGCTCCTCCTCAACCAAGACAAGAGCAACAAGCTCGACAAGAACCACAAGTTCGGCAAGAGCAACAAGATAATGAATACCAACCATGCCAAGAGCAACATGAGATTGACAATCCTCAACGTCAAGAATGCCCTCCCAATATGCAAGCAAACAATGAAGAAAACTGCTACGGCAAGGTCAAGTTCACAATGCCAAAGTACTCCAGAAGCATTGACCACGAAGACTATCTCTCATGGGCATTGAAAGTTGACAAGATCTTTCGACTCCACAACTTTGATGAAGAAAAGAAGATCATGATGGCATCCCTTGAGTTCCAAGACTATGTTCTTGTTTGGTGGGGGCAAGTCATTGAAAGGCAAGAAGCAAAAGGCGAACCACCCATCACCACTTGGAGTCAAATGAAGGATGTCATGTGGGCGCGTTTTGTGCCAACACACTACAATCGCGACTTGTTCGAAAAACTGCAACTCCTCAGGCAAGGAACCTAGTCCGTTGAAGAGTACTTCAAGGAAATGGAGATTGCCATGATAAGAGCCAATATTACGGAGGATGAAGAGCAAACTATGGCGATATTCTTGAATGGACTCAACTATCCTATCAAGAAAATTGCAGATTTCCAACCATACACGAATCTCCTCGAGTTAGTACACCAAGCAACCAAAGCGGAGCGATAAGTACAAGAAGGTAACAAGTACTCCAAGTTCACTTCGAAGAACTACGACTCCTACACCCAAGCTTCAATGACTTCGACACATCCTACCTATACCAAACCATCTACAAGCATAGGTTACAAGTCAAGCTACAAGCCTTCGAAAACGTCCAGTCGTCCTCAAACTATACCACATTACGGTTATATGAAGCTCAATATGCAGGGGCCCAATAGTGTGATCACGACCACAAGTGATCTGAATAGAGCTCTGTGGGCCGAAAACAACACATCATCACTAGCCCTACACGCACTTTCCAAAGCTCTCGTAGTCCAGGTATTAACAACATTCCACTCAAGTGGATAGGGACGATGTAATCCTCAGTAAGAGGCCCAAATCCACATCCGATGCGGAGAATCCTACGGTCATCCCCATGGACCCATCTCCCCAAGTGCTAAGCGGACCGATGACACGATCTCGTACAAGAGCACTTGAAACCGAGGTTAACTCTCTCCTTGTTGGACTCCCATTTAACCAACTTGAGACATGGCTACTACCTCAAACGGAGATACTTTGTATGCTTAGGTATCAAGGAGAAGTTATGGTGTAAGATGGACACCAAGAGAATGGACGGAAATCTTCCCAATCCAGAATTACCGGTACAACCACCCAACTACCGCCCAACTATCGCTTAGTCGGTACAACTGGCCATGTACCGCCCAACTACCGCTCAACCTTCTGTGATCAAGCGGCACAAGGCCGGTACAACCCCGATTTTCCCCCAGCGGCGACCAGACCGGTACAACCGCTCCAATCACCGGTACAACTGCTGAACTACCTTGGCACCTCCAGGAACCGGTGCATGAGCTCCCAGGGGTGCAACCACCCCCTCGACCGATACAACTGGCCTGCCTGCGCGGAGTAAAGCGGGTTTTGACCCATGTATCCCGCAACTTAACCCTTGGACTACAAATAGACCTCCTCCTCCTCCTTTCTAGGGCAACATTGTGAAACCTCACCTTAGACCTAGAGCTTTGCTCATATAGTGGTTCTACTCCTTCAAGAGACCGCGACCCCTCTACGGATAAGCTCCACACCGGATTCAAGACCTCCTCACAAAGAAGACTACCTTTTGTATCGTCCGTTATTGTGTTTGGATCATCCTGATACTCGTGTTGTTCATCGATCTAGCATATGTTTGATTGTTCTCATCGTTCTTGAGTGTTTCCCCTTGTGATTTCTCCTCGTGTTCTTTGTGTTCTTCATGGGATCCCCTCCATTTTGTGACAGATCAACCCTTAGGGTACCACCCTAAATTATCTTGGTATCAGAGCCAAGGTTTCTCATGAAATTGGAGCTCCCCTCATAGTTTCGTGATCATCTTAGTATCATGAGCCTTGGTTGATCACGATTCTGGAGTCCCTACCCTTGTCTCCTAGCCTTGTTTTGTTGATTTTTTCCCAATTTCAAAAATTCCCCACAAAAATAGCCCCAAATTGTTTTCCTGTGATTTGTTGGTTCGATGATGTTTTGTTGATTTTGATCCATGGATTTGCTTTGTTACAAGTGGATTTAGCTTTCCCCAACTTTTCCTTACTTTCCCTCGACAAAATCCTCTCAATTTTGCCCCGAAATCATCCATTTCCGCCCCAAAATTCATCGCATACTCAAATCTGAGCATCTCCCTGATAAAAGCGATACAACCGGCTCCCAAAGTGATACAACCGGCTCCCAAGGCGATACAACCGCCCCTTCTAGTTTCAGCACCGGCTGATTGACCGTGTAGACCATAACAAATTCATGCAGACTCGGATTTTGACGTTCTTTAGCTCGTTTTAAAGCTGTTGACATCCCCCATCCCACAAAAATACCACCACCATCATTAGACTCCATTTAAATTTCCAAAATTTGGAAACTTTGCCTAGGACCTCCACCATATCAACCACCACCAAAACTTCCACATAACCTAGTCAACCATACACTTCCGAAAACCCAACCTAACCCAATTTAGTGACCGTTACGTCGACTCCAACAATTTTGACATGTTTTTTTCTTAGATTACTTGAGTTGTGGTTACTCAGTTTCCTTGGGTGTTTAGGCTAACTTGTAATGGAACGACTTCGACAACACCACTGCTCACCCTCGACAAGGACGGTAACATTGACGACACCTTTGTATATCCTACATTGCATGCATTGCTAACCCTCATTGACCATTTTGCGTAGCTTCCCTATCGAGACTAGCCATTCGAGTATTGCAGGCAACGACACTTGTGCATGTTAGTGGTGATCTTGTTGAAGCATCATTACGAAATCATCTTGGTATCATCGATACAAGCTTCCATTGCATCGCATACAAAATCTTGGTATCATCTCGGTAACATATATCATCTTGTTATCGTGGAAGCATCTATCGTGTCACAAGGTTGTCATACCATATAGACAATTGCTATCTTGGTTCGAGAAGTTCCGCATAAGTGCCCTAGTAAAAGAGCTCAAAAAGAAAGAGCCAACCAAGATTTTAAGTAAACGAGAAAGATAAGCAAAGAGCTTTTATGAAAGAACCATAGCAACATTAAGATTGTCATACTTGATCATCTTGGATCATATCATAGAAACTACAAGCTTATAGCATGCTTGGGATAGAAGTCGTTGCATTTTTGCCTAGTAGGTTGTGCACAAGTCTCGTATTCGCCTATTCTGTAATCGTGCTAGCATCTCTCTAGTGGTGTGCAAAAAGAGCATTTTCCGTGGATTCCACATTTTCCGGTAACCCCTTGATTTGCACATCCCCAATTATCTATTTGTGTTTGTTTTTCCATGTACCACTTTTATCTGTTGGCCTTCTTGTTGAATTGTCAAATTTGCGAATCTTTTTCAACATCGTTGAGTCTTACTAACGATTGCGTACTTTGGCCCACCATCCAAACCAAGCTCCACCGAAAGCTTTTTATTGTGTAGGTGTGAGAGATCGACGAGATACAGTACTAATTGTGCTATTTCTTTGCTACATTATTGAGTGATCTTTGATCCACTCTCAATATCGGTCAAGGTACATATGGTATTGTCTTTTACTTCTTCCACTCACATTCTTGCTTGCAATGATGGATGGGCCAAGTACATCGTCGAATCCGCTATTTGATGATCCTCAAGAATTGAACAACTACGTCACCAAACTACATCTATTTGGTGTTCAACGAGCTCTACATCAAGAGATGACGCTATGCAAGAGCGCATTGAGCTACTCGCCACCGACTTGAGACATTCCGAAGCGCACACAAGAGAGCAATTCGAGACCATCAGCGCCAGCATGTCATCTCAATTTGATGAGCTACAAACTTTGATGATCAAACAACTCTCTTCCTCTTCATGATCTCAAATACGGAGCCACTCAAGTTGTCATACTGACTACACCTATGGCTCAAGTACACCTACATCGAACATACTTCACCAAGCCACGCGCCAAGACCGACATGACAACCAGAACCCACTTCATGTCAAGAGTTCCCAAGAGCTATTTGTAAAGAAAGAACGTCAACAACGTCAAAACCAAGCTACACTTGAGCAAGCACAAGAACGACAACGACTATACCAACAAGAAGTAGAGCGAGCGCGCCAACACCAAGAAGAGCAAGATGCCGAGGCACACTATCAAGTACAACAACGGCGAGAAGAACAAGCTCTTGAAGTCCAACATGCACTACGTGACTCACATCGCAATGTTGCAACACACAATTGACATAATCGCCAAGAGGAAGAAGCACTTCAAGATGAAGTTCAAGAACGGCACTTTCAAGCGAGAATTCAACGCCAAGATCTTCCTCAACCTAGAGAAACTAGCTCGATAAGAACCACAAGTTCGGCAAGAGCAACAAGATAATGAGCATCAACCATGCCAAGAGGAACATGAGATTGACAATCCTCAACGTCAAGAATGCCCTCCCAATAGGCAAGCAAACAATGAATAAAACAGCTATGGGAAGATCAAGTTCACAATCCCAAAGTTCTCCGGAAGCATTGACCCCGAAGACTATCTCTCATGGGCATTGAAAGTTGACAATATCTTTTGACTCCACAAAGATCGCGATGGCATCCCTTGAGTTGCAACACTATGTTCTTATTTGGTGGGAGCAAGTCATTGGAAGGCAAGAAGCAAAAGGAGAACCACCCATCACCACTTGGAGTCAAATGAAGGATGTCATGTGAGTGCATTTTTTGCCAACACACTACAATCGCGACTTGTTCGAAAAATTGCAACTCCTCAAGCAAGGAACCAAGTCCGTTGAGGAGTACTACAAGGAAATGGAGATTGCCATGATAAGAGCCAACATCACGGAGGATGAAGAGCAAACTATGGTGAGATTCTTGAATGGACTCAACTATCCTATCAAGAAAATTGTGGATTTCCAACCATACACAAATCTCCTCGAGTTAGTACACCAAGCAACCAAAGCGGAGCGACAAGTACAATAAGACTACAAGTACTCCAAGTTCACTTCCAAGAATTATGGCACCTATAACCAAGTTTCAACGACTTTGACGCCTCCTACCTCTACCAAACCATCTACAAGCATAGGTGACATGTCAAGCTACAAGCCTGCGACAACGTCAAGTCGTCCTCAAACTACGGACACCTTCAAGGCGAGAGCCTCATCATCTACAACTCAAACCGAGGATACCTCCAAGAAGAGTTCCATCAAGTGTTTCAAATGCCGAGGATGAGGCCAAAAGTCATTTGAGTTCCAGATTGTTCGAACCATGATCATGAATGACAAAGGATCCTATGTGTTGGCATTCTGGGAACGGGGGAACCGAGACTTGCCTGCATGCGGCCCAAGGCGTGGCTCTCCAGGCGGCCTGGTATGGCCCGGCATCTTCAGCGACCACTCAAGACCCTCGTGAGGGGCCAAGCCTCGTGAGGCGGATGGCACAAGGCATCCCCTGTGGCGGCCTCACTAGGCCGACTCGTGAGGATCAGAGATATGGAGTCGAGGGACACGTCGCGAGGTCCTGGTGACGTGAGCAGTGACGACCAAGGCTAGGCGGGCGCCAGCGGGCGCAGAGTGCCAGTTTCCTCTTTGGTGCTAAAGGAGTAGGTGCAGGTGAAGAGTCCCGAGGCATCAGGCAAAGGTTTCCATATCGGTGCAACAAGACCAAGACCAGCAGGACAGCAGAACGTAGGTCATCGCGGAGCCCACGACGGCGTCATCACCAGAGCCTTTGGCAGGCGAAGACCACCTTTTGTCAGGATAGCTTGTACTAGATGTCCCCCCTTCAAATTTGGCCGTTGTGGGATCCCTTCCCGCTCAATATTTGGGAAGAGGACCCGGGCCACTATAAATAGGATTAGCCACCACCATTGGGATCATCTCATCTTGAGCTGATCAGATAGAAGGCCACACACCACAAGCTCACCCGAGCACAAGAACACCTCTCCACAGGAGGCAGTTCATCCATGTACTAGTTCTTCATCAGCCTACAAGGCAATCCACCACACCACACTGGATTAGGGTATTGCAACACAACGGTGGCCCGAACCAGTATAAACTTTGTGTCCCTTGTTCGTCGGATCTGACGAGCTAGGCCTAGGGTTGTTGAGTAGATGAGCTAGGGTGGAAGGAGAGATCTTCGTGCGCACCCCAAAGTTCGAACCTTAAGGGTTTTGCTGGAACCGGAGATCCGACATTTGGCGCGGCAGGTAGGGGTGTGCCAAAACTTCCCTTCCGCGGATTAGCGCTCCTTCGTCCCAGCAGTTCCATGGCCAACGCTCGCAGAGCCCATGCTGAGCGGCGGGCTGCCCTTGCTGCCCGCGTCGCTCAAACTGCTCCTGCAGGCAGACCACCCCTCCGTTCTCCATCGCCTACCGCCAACGCCGCCACCGGCCCGGCGCAGCATGAACAGCAGGCATCGTCCCTGCACCCCTCCATGCGGCGTGATGGATGCACCGCTACCCCGTCACTAACTCGAGCGATAGCTTCATCCCGTGCTCGACGCAGACCCGCGGACGCGCATGCTGTGTTGCTCATGGCACGCGAGCTCCTGCGCTACCGTCCCGTCGACGACTTCTATGAAGAATGGCTTGACCGCATCGCCGAGCTCGTCTCCGCTGCTGGGGGCTCTCCAGCGTCGTCCCTCTCCCTGCTTCGTCCGCCTTCCCATAGGGACGACGAGGCCTATGAAGCTCCACTGCTACCCCCGCGTCAAGGCGTCGTCCAAGACCCAAGGCTTGTGGCCCTGCGGGCCAGTGCACGAAGAAGGAAGCCTCAAAGACGGCGCTCGCTCGTGTCTCTTGAACCTGCCCGCGGGATCGATCTCCACCTTGGGCGAGATGCGCGAACGGTTCATCGCCAACTTCCAGGGCACCCGAGACCGTCCCCCGGCAGTAGGTGACCTGCGGCGTATCAAGCAACAACTAGGAGAAACCCTACAGAAGTTCATCCAATGCTTCAACAGTGTCCATGTCAAGATCCCCAAGGTCACGGACGAGGCCATCATTTCGGCATTCTCAGATGGCGTTCGCGACGTCAAGATGAAGGAGGAGCTTGCCATCCATGAAGATTTGTGCACGTCCCTGGAGCTGTTCAACCTTGCGACCAAGTGCTCCGGAGCTGAGGAGGGGCGCCTCTCCCTCGTCGAGCTCCTCGCTGTTGAACCCGAAGACAAGAAGGCCAAGAGCAAGGACATAAAGGGCAAGGGAGCGGCGGTGCTTGCAGCCGAACCAGAAATGAAGCGTGGTCGCGATTACCCAGATCCACCCAAGAACGGCCGTGCATTTTGCGCCTTCCATAACGTGCACAGCCACAACGCTCACGACTGTCAAGAGCTCAGGGCCCTCTGTGAAGGATGCGTCATCCAATGCCCCGAGCACGGCAAACGTGGCTACGACCGCGAGGGAAGTCGAACCGGGGGCGCTGGGATGACCACGGCCCCCGCCAGGAGTGGCGCAATCAGCCTCGGGAGGACCGTCGGCATGGCTAGCCCCGCGAGGACGCCTGGAGGGACCAGCCTCGGGAGGACCGCCCTCAGGGCAGGGCCGGCCTTCCACCTCTTCCACCGCCAAGGAGAAAAGACGGCCAGGACGAAGGGGCTAGGGGCTTCTAGGAGCCACATGCATTCGCCTGAATCTTGGGAGGAGCAGAGGCCCCAGCTTCTCAGCGCCTCTTCAAGCAGTTCGCCCGTGAAGTAAATTCGGCTCTCCCCAAGCTCGAGGCTACTCGCCCACTCAGGTGGTCCAGATGCCCCATCACCTTCAGTTCAGCAGACCAGCTCAAGTGCGGGGCTACGGATGGCGCCCTCCCGATGCTTTGTTCGCCCATCATCAGCAGCGTCCAAGTTACCAAGACCCTCATCGACGGTGGCGCAGGGCTCAACGTCCTGTCCATCGAGATATTCGACAGCCTCCAAGTACCCTATGATCAACTGCTACCTACCAAGCCCTTCTCCGGAGTGACTGACGGCTCCACCACCCCCGTAGGGCAGGTCCGCCTACCTGTCACCTTCGGCAAGCGCGACAACTACCACACTGAGCTCATCGACTTTGATGTCGCCCACATCCATCTCCCTTGCAACGCCATCCTCCGGTACCCAGCCCTGGCCAAGTTTATGGCGGTGACTCACCACGGCTACAACATCCTCAAGATGCCGGGAAGTGGCGGCGTCATTACCATCGCCTGTGAGGAGAAGGATGCAGTGTGCTCGCTCGAGCGCGCTTACCAGGCGGCAGCAGTCGAGGATCCCGACAGCGACAGCATCATCTACCCACCTGAGGTCGTCCCCAAGAAGAAGAAGCAGCTGCTCGCCCTGGAGCCCCGTGGGGATGGAGCACAGGGCGGCAGCACCTCGGGACCTACACCAAGGGAGGGGCAGCCTCCCTCTCTCGCATAGGAAGGCGTGCCCGACGCCCACCTCAGTCTGGGCTCGGGGGCTCTCCTCTGGAGGGCCTCTGACTTAGCCAATGTCACGAGGGAGGCACTCAGGCACCAGGTGGACGAGTGCTTCGCTGCACACTTCCCTCCGGAGGCCTCAAGGCGTGAGGCACCAAGCGCTCAGGAGTTCATGAGCCAAACCATCGAAGACCTACAAGTGCCAAGAGCGATGTGGGGCGAGCGTCACCCAGCTCCTCTGAGTACAACTGTCTGCCCAGGCTCAGGCGACGGCCTACGCGTCCGCGTCAACATCCCCGCACTCAACAGGATCGCATCTCAGGAGCTCCACTGGCCTTCCCAGGTGGGCTGGTTCCAGGGTCTCCCTCACAGCTACGTGCGCATGCCCTTCCGGCTTCCGAACCAAGCGACCCTGCACCAGCGCCACATGCGGGAAGTCCTGGCTACTCGCGAGTCCAGGCATAAGGAGATCCAGGCGGAGTTGGACTCGGCCCTCTGCGAGATCTGGGGAACCCTAGAGCCTCACGAGGCGCCAGAGCCAGGCGGCGCGTAAGGAGCGGCATCTACGTCGATCATCTTCAGCTGCACCAACACTACTTCAGCAACTGTGCTAGGTGACATTTTCCAGTTTTTCTTCGACTGGGAGCGCCCCTCAGGCAGCATCATTCCCAGGTCGCACGGGCCTGTCCTTGCGATGTCTATCCTTTTGCATCTCAACCCACCTTTTGGGGGCGCCCCTCGGGCAGCATCATCCCCAGGCCTCACAGGTTTGTCCTTGTGGCATGTATCTCCCTTGCATTTTACCTGAGCTAGTGTTACTATATCTGTCAGCTGCATTTGGATCACTCATCTATTTGGCCGTCACTCCTATACTATGAACATCTTGCGCCCTCGCAAGCTCGCTTGCATCCGTCTTGTGATCGGGGGTGGGCATGTCATTTGTGCTCGGGTCCGTCCTTGCAGCGTCGCCAAATCCGAGCGTCTGAGCTCTGGCTCGTGGGCCAGCCCCGTGTACGTCACCTCCCATGGCCCTTGGTGCCTTGCCCACGCTTGATCCGGATGCTAGCAGGTGACTTGGGGTGCACGATATTGTGCCCCGCCGCTACGGGGCCGCGCGCCGGTTGTCTTTTCTTATGACGTCCACATGAGAAGATTAGGCACGACGCATGTGCTCGGGTCCATCCCTGCAGCATCGACAAATCCAACGACTGAGCTCTGTTTGGCGGGTCGGCCCCGTTCACGTCACCTCCTGTGTTCGTTGGTGTTTGGCCTTCTCATATGGCGGTCTCGAGGGATTCACCTGGCGCAGGTTACCTAACCATCTTGCAGGGTCACCTCAAGCGCTCTCATTCAACACCAGGCGCAACCCGCCTTGACGTAGGGCCTCGTGAGTCCTGCGCTGGCTCACGGGTGCCCAGATACACCTCGTCTAGCCCCACCGTGCCAGCCACGCGTCCAGGCAGGGTTGTATACGCCCGGGGGCTCTCCGCAGTAGGGAGTCCCCTCCCACGGTCCAGCGGAAGCACCATGCTCCGTGCTGGCAGACGACACGGTCGAGGAGCGGCTATGCCCGTGCAAGGACGGTAGCGCCATGCTCCGCGCTGGTGATAAACAGCTGGGGGTGGCCTCACGGCCGCGTTAACCTCAGGGAGCCCCCTCGGCTTAGTGACCAGCCCCACCGCGTTGCGCTCCCCTAGGGAGGGTAGCATGAGGGGGCTGGGCACGGGGCCGCGTTCAAGTCACACCTGGCGTCCGGCCCACCAGGTCCCCCGGGCCTGGCCGACACGCAACCCTCCCGAGCGCAAGCCCGGCTAGGACAGGTATGGGGTTTGTTCGTACGTCAAGGGGTACCCTTGGGCATCGTGACCCAAGGGCCTAACTGGTCCCGTAGCCCCTCACTCCCTGGTCTTGTCCTGGTTTCCGTTCAAGGCCAGCGGCGGCTGAGGTACGCGCGGGGCCGGGCCTGGCCGACGCAGAACATCAAGGCCTAAGTCTAGCACTCCCTTCCCTCAGGGATGTTCGTACGTCAAGGGGGGCCCTTGGGCATCGTGACCCAAGGGCCTAACTGGTCCCATAGCCCCTCACTCCCTGGTCTTGTCCTGGTTTCCAATCAAGGCCAGTGGCGGCTGAGGTACGCACGGGGCTGGGCCCTGCCGATGCAGAACACCAAAACCCTGCCTAGCGCTTCCTACCTAGAGACGGTTTGCGCGTCAAGGGGGACTCGTGAGCATCGCGACTCAGGAGCCTAACTGGCCACATAGCCCCTCACTCCCTAGCCTTTGCCCAGTGACCTGGACAAGCCAGTGGTGGCTGAGGTATGCGCGAGGCCGGGCTCTGCCGACGTAGAACAATAAATAGGAAGGGAAGCGCGAATATCTAGCAAGTATTACAAACCGATTTGTTCTTCAAACGTCAAGCAAAAGTTTTAATGCCTCCACGAGGCTCGTACATATTGCACGGAACAATGACAAGGAGGAGCGGCGACACTCACCAACAGGCCCTTCACTCAGCCCAGGGAACTACCGCCAGGGAGCGACTCCTTGCCAGCGGCATCGCCGTGCCTTGAGGAGTCGGTGCTGGCCACAGGATTAGAGGCACCATCGGCTGGAGGAGGAGAGTTGACGATGAGGAACTTCTTCAGCAGAGCCTCCACATGGTCCCTCACGGCTTCAGCGGCGGCCTCGCAGCGCTCCGCCTCCACGGGCTCGAGCAGGGCCCCAAGGTCGGCGTTGGGGTCGCAAAGGTGCAGGTGGCTGAGGACGCGCATCAAGGCGGAAGAGGAAAGCACACGAGCTTCCTCCTTCGCCAGGGGGCTGATCTCACGGACGACATCCTCAAGCTCCAAGACAAGATAGGGAAGCAGATGGGCGGGGCCTTCATCATCCGTCGCCAGTGGTTTATCCAAGCCCTTGTCATAGAGCGCTCCCAGTGCCTGGCGAGACCTCTCCTCGAGGGACTTGAAGGCCGCACGATCCTCGGCCAGAATCTTTGCTTTGGTTTCCAGCTGGGCCTTCTGTGCTTCCATTTCCCAATTCAGCTCCTCCAGGTGACCACGATCCGTAGACAGCTCCTTCGCCAGCTGCTCCAGCTCGGCGTCGCGACTGGCTACGACATCTTCTCGGGCCTTCATCTTCTCCTCGTCCGCCTTGCACTTGCCACACAAGTCTCGCAGCTCGGTCTCCACCGACTGGCAGCGATCCCGGGCGGTCCGAGCGTCCTTGAGCGCCGCCTCGCGAGCGGCTGTGGCCTGGTCGGCGGCCCGCTCGCCCTCTTCGGAGGCCGCCACGACCTGGCTCAGTACCTCCTGGACAGACGCATTGGAGGTCAGCCAGCCAGAAACCAGCTCGAGACGCCCGGCCACCAGGCGACGATCGGCACCTTGAAGGTCATCCTGGAGCTGCGTCAGTGTAGAAAAGGCCTCCTTCAGGGCACCGGGCGAAGCCAGAGGGCCGCGAGCTGGTGGCATGGTCACAGTAGGGGGATGCGGCGCGACCAAGACCTCCTCAGCCCTAACAATACTGGCAGCAGAGTCAAAGACGGGGGCCCCGAAGCCTGCTTGACCAAGGCCGTGGCCCCCACCTGAGGTAGGTCTCCTGGGCCTTGCGGTGGCAACCGTGTAGCAGAAGCGCAGGCTCCTCCACTACCCGTCTGCCCAGGGGGGACGAGGCCGAGCCGGGCCACTGGACCTCCGGTGCGGACGCCTCTCCCTTCGTCTTCTTCGTCGACGGCGCTGACCTAGCAACACGGGGCAAGGTGCTGCGAATCAACAATGGAATCAAGAACGAAAACAAATCCAGGCCAAGGTACTTACTTGTCCACGGCGACAAAACCCCGAAGCCTCTTCAGAACCATGGAGCCCAAGGGCCCCTCCGCCTGCGCCGCGGGAACGCGAGCCCCCAAGACGGGCGGGGGCGCAGCAGACAACACAACAACAGTGCCTGGCGTAGCCGAGGCCGAGGCACCACCTCGGGGGATTAGCGCCGACCCGCTCTTCGTCGGGACCCCAGCCGGCGGCTTCTTCGAGGGGGTGTGCTTGGACCTCGTGACAGCTCCAGCCGGGGGCGGCACCTCCTCCACCAGGTGGTCGTCGTCGTCGTCGTCGTCGGGTAAGGCACAAAGGAGGTCGGCCTTGCGAGGAGGGGAGGACCCCCCCAAGCCCCCTCCACGGTTGCCTCCAAATCGTCTCCCTTGCTGGAGTCGCCCGAAGATACCTCCACCGGCGCGAATGCCACATGAGCTTCAGGGGTCGCCGGAGGCACGAGCCCGCGCGCGTCAAAGGTGGGCATGGAGGCCGTCACCATTGCCCCGTCCTGGCGGTGGTACAAGGGGACATGGGAAGTAGGCGGATATCCTAGGTCGACCCCTACCAGAAGACGGAGAGCTGCCTCAAGATGCTCGGCCGAGTCACATCGCATCCGGAGATTATCCGACTCGTCCCCAAGCATCCACAAGGGGCACGAGCGAGCCTAAAGTGGAGCCACGCGGCATGTCAAGAATTCCTTGACAACCATGGGCCCCATCAGCTTTGCCGCCTCGGGGTCATCAGGCTTCAGGTCCGCAGTCATCTTCTCCAACACCTTCTATGCCCGAGGATCGGTGAGCATCGCGCTAAGCCACCTATCGCTCAACTCGGGCGCCGCCACCGGCAGCACCAGCCAAGGATGGACGCACTTGGCGTCCATGAAGACCCACTTGTGCATGAAATTCTCGGCCTTCTTCCCGGTTCTCGTGATTGCGTTGGTCCCGTTGGCCGCAAGGTTGGCGCACCCTGAGAAATGGCCCTCCTTGATCCGAAGGTACATGAAGTGGTGAAGCAGCGCCACAGATGGCATCACCCCCGTGAATGCCTCGCAGTAGAAGGCGAAGATGGAAATAAGAAGGACGGAGTTGGGATGAAGATGAAGGGCATGAAGCTTATAGTGGCCAAGGACGGCGAAAAAGAAGTCGGAGAAAGGAGGGACGAGCCCTGCAACAATACTCCTCATAAAGAAAGGATAGAAGGTACTTTTGGGGTCCTCCGGTGCGGCGGAGGCGGCTCGGACAGTGGTTTTACCCTTCTCGTTGGTGTCCTCCGCCGCCATCAGGAGCAAGGCGGTATGGTTCGTCTTCGAGATGGTAGGCGCCCTCAAGGCCGGCTCGTACCAGGCAGGTGGAGCGGTGGCCTTCAACTTGCCGGAAGCCATAAGTGCGAGCTTGGAAGGGAGGCGGCGAAGATCTGGAACTTTGCGGAGGAGAGAAACAAGAAAGGGGATCTGAAGCAAGGCAAGGGCTCACAATGAAGGCACAGCGGCACACACTTTCCTTTTGTCAGCCGTGCAGTTGCCGAGGAGGCGTGGGAGTGCAGACGACCACGTCCCTTCAATCGCCATGTGTTAGTCAAGGCCGCGGGCTTTTGGGGCCCACGTCGCTTCACACTTGACCCTTGGCTTCGCCGTGAAGCCAAGCCCGAGCACACTTTAGGCCTGGGGGCTATTGTCGACATTCTGGGAACGGGGGTACCCATACTTGCCTGCCTGCGGCCCGGGGCATGGCTCACCAGGCGGCCTGGTATGGCCCGGCATCTTCAGCGACCACTCAAGACCGTCGCGAGGGGCCAAGCCTCGCGAGGCGGACGACACAAGGCATCCCCTGTGGCGGCCTCACTTGGCCGGCTCGTGAGGGTTGGAGATATCGAGGCGATGTACACCTCGCGAGGTCCTCATGACATGAGAAGTGACGTTCGAGGCCAGGCGGGCGCCGGTGGGCGTAGAGTTCCAGTTTCCTCTTTGGTGCTAAATGAGTAGGTGCAGGCAAAGAGTCCCGAGGCATCAAGCAAAGGTTTTCATATCGGTGCAACAAGAAAAAGACCAGCAGGACAGCAGAACGGAGGTCATCACGGAGCCCACGACGGCGTCACCACCAGAGCCTTTGGCAGGCGAAGACCGCCTTTTGTCAGGAGAGCTTGTACTAGCTGCCCCCTTCAAATTTGGCCGTTGTGGGATCCCTCCCCGCTCAATATTTGGGAAGAGGACCCAGGCCACTATAAATAGTTCTAGCCACCACCATTGGGCTCATCTCATCTTAAGCTGATCAGATAGAAGGCCACACACCACAAGCTCACCCGAGCACAAGAACTCCTCTCATCAGGAGGTAGTTCATGCATGTACTAGTTCTTCATCAACCTATAACGCAATCCACCACACCACACTGGATTAGGGTATTGCACCACAACGGTGGCCCGAACCAGTATAAACTTTGTGTCCCTTATTCCTCGGATCTAACGATCTAGGCCTAGGGTTGTTGAGTAGACAAGCTAGGGTGGAAGGAGAGATCTTCGTGCGCACCCCAGAGTTCGAACCTTAAGGGTTTTGCCGGAACCCGAGATTCGACACTATGACTCTATGAGCGATGACGAGATGGAAGCCCTTGAGCATGTAGCTATGCATCGCCAAGTGAAGGAATATGAAGACAATCAAGTCTTTTGTGACAATGATGCGAGTCCTAATCTCATTGTTTCCAAGGTCTTGACACTTCAACACCAACAAGATGAAGACCAACGTTGTCACATCTTCTACACCAAGGCCGACATCAATTCGTTTCGTCAAGGTTATAATCGATGGATGAAGTTGTCATAACTTGCAAAGTGAAGAGCTATGCGACAAGCTTCAATTGGTCAAGACGAAGCAACCTCACCCCTACAACGTCCAATTGCTTAGTGATGCCGGAACTATTCGATTCGAGCACACCGTGCAAGTATCCTTTAAGATAGGCGCCTATGAGGACACCTTGGAATGTGATGTGGTACCTATGTCCGTTTGCCACCTCCTTCTTGGACGGCCATGGCAATTCAATCATGGAGTCATCCACAATGGACGTACCAATCACTATAGTTTCAAGATGAAGGGCAAGGAGTTTGTGCTATGTCCCATGTCGCCAGGTCAAGTGGTCGCCGATAAGCAAGTATCTACCAACCATCGTGGAGAGAATGGTGAGAGAGTGAGACACCAAAAGGAGAGTGGGAGCCACAAGCCAAATTCGAGCGCCTCCACGATGAGCGACAAGACGAAACTAGTGTTATTCGCCACCAAAAGTGAGATGAGAGAAGTGTGTGAGAACCCATCTAGTGTCTTTCACCTTGTGCTTCTATGCAAAAGGGATGCGAAACCACCTAACACTTCACCACCTCTACATCTAGTGTTGTCTCAATTTTTTCAGGAATTCGAAGATGTCTTTCCCGATGAGCTACCTCCGGGAGTACCTCCTCTTTGCAGCATCGAGCACCGCATCTACCAAATACACGGAGCGCCTCTTCCTAACAAGTCACCTTACCACGTGAACCCGAAAGAGACCAAGGAGATCCAATGTCAAGTCCAACAACGCATCGACAACAGCCATGTATGCGAAAGCATGAGCCCTTGTGTCGTTCTGGTAATCCTTGTCCCCAAGAAATATGGTACTTACCGCATGTGTTTGGATTGCCGTCCCATTAATGCTATCACAATTATATATCGTCACCCAATACCACGCTTACATGATATGCTTGATGAGCTTAGCGGATCCACAATATTTTGAAAGACTGATCTTAAGAGTGGCTATTACCAAATTCGCAAACAAGAGGGTGATGAGTGAAAAAATTGCTTTCAAAAGGAAGTTCGGGTTATACAAATGGCTTGTTATGCCTATGGGTTTATCCGAAGCACCCAACACATTTATAAGAGTGATACACTACGTTCCTAGGCCTTACATTGGAGTCTTTGTAGTAGTCTACTTTGATGACATCCTCGTGTTTAGCAAGTCTCCAAAAGATCATGAGAATCATCTTACCACCGTTTCGCAAACCCTCCGCAAGGGAAAACTTATGCCAACATGGAAAAGTGCAAATTCGGTGTAGCCAAACTTCTATTCCTAGGATTTGCTGTGTCATCCAAAGGTGTGCATGTAGATGAAACTAAGATTGAAGCTATTAAAACTTGGCCCACACCAACGAACTTGCATCAAGTGCGTAGCTTCTTAGGCCTATCCGGATTCTATCGATGATTTGTGAAGGACTTTAGCACAATTGCTATACCTTTGCATGCTTTGAGCAAGAAGAACACACCCTTTGTTTGGGGTCCTTCGTAAGACACCGCGTTCAATGAGCTTAAAAACTTGCTAACACATGCACCTTTACTTGCCTTACCAAACTTTGACAAACCTTTCAAGGTACATTGTGACGCTAGTGGTACCGGCATAGGAGGCGTGTTAATGCAAGAAAAAGGCTCGATTGCGTATTTTAGTGAAAAACTTGACGCATCGCAACTTAACTACCGCATCTATGATAAAGAGATATATGCCTTAGTGAGAGTTTTGTATGTTTGGGAGCACTGTCTCCGCCCTCATGAATTCATTCTTCACACGGACCATGAGACACTCAAGTATCTTAAGGGTCAAACTAAGTAGAACAAGCGTCATGCTAAGTGGAGGGAGTTCATAGAGTCTTTCCCCTATGTCATCAAGTACATTAAAGGCAAAGAGAAGGTTGTGGCGGATGCGCTTTCCTGCAAATGCATGCTTGTTACCCAACTTGAGTTGAATGTTATTCGCTTTGAGCACATAAAAGACTTGTATGAGCATGATCCTTTCTTTGTAAATCCTCATGCTAAGTGTTTGATGCATACTTCTTGGGAACGATATTACATCATGGATGGTTATTTTTTCTTTGAAACGGGCAAAAAAACTTTTGCCTTATATTGATATAAGAGAAGCAAACAGGGGTATGGCAAGAGCCAAAAAACAAAAAAAACGAGGAAGGGGGCGAACACCGCCCCCAACAAAGGGGAAAGAGGATCAGCCTACAAGTTCTGTCAGATTTTTAGCACCGGCGAGGATCCAATCCTTCCCCTCTTCCCTAATCTTATGCATGACAACCGGTGATAAGGAGGATTTATTGTTGAAAACTCGTTCGTTCCTCTCTTTCCAGATCTCCCAAGTGATGAGCATGATAGCTGAGCGCAAGCTAATTGGGGAGGAGGTGGTGGAGTGCGAAACGGCCAGCCAGTATTCCACGACTTTAGGCCTACCCTCCCCGATGCTGCTGATGAGGTCTGGACAAGACAACCAAGAGGCCGCGGCCGTCTAGATACGTCTGGAAAAGCGGCACTCGAAAACAATGTGTCATGCCGTCTAAGGGGAGGTACGACAGAGCTGGCAAGTAGGTTGGTGCGGCCATCCGTGCTTCGCCAAGCGATCGGCGGTCCATAAGCGGTTCTGGACAATGAGCCAGGAGAAGAAATGACACTTTGGAGGGGCCCAGGTCTTCCACACGATGTTCTCAAACTGGCAGGGGAAAGAGGCAAGGAACTGAATCTTGTAGGCGGAGCTGGCCGAGTAGCACCCATTAGGGGTCAAGGACCAGGTAATGGAGTCCTCGGTGTCAAGATGGAGCTGGATATCCGACAGGAGCTCCCAGAGGCGGACGTATTGATCCATGTGATCGGCGGTGAACTCATCCACCGCAAAGTACGAGATGCAGTTGTTATCAGCGAGAGCGTCCTGGACCATCCGATTCTTCCTCCTGGAAGCCTTGAAAATAAGGGGAGTCAGGTCTTTTGGCAGGGTGCCATGGAGCCATGAAGATGACCAGAAGGAGGCCTTGGCGCCATTTCCGATGGTGACACGAGTAGCCGCATTGAAGAGGTCAAGGTCAGAGGCGTCGTTGGGGGTTTCAAAGCCCACCCATGGTTTCTCAGGAGCCTTCCACTCATACCATAACCAGCGAAGCCTCAAGGCCCGGGAGAACCTCTCCAGGTCCAAAACCCCTATACCACCGAGCTCTTTGGGGTGGTAGACCTTTTGCCAGTTTACTTTGCATTTCCCTCCACTAACCGCCTCCTTACAGGCCCAGAGCATGCCGCGACTGATCTTCGCAAAGGCCTTGACGATGCCTTTGTCAACCTTTAAATCCGTCACCAAGAAGATTGGCATGGAGGAGAGCACGAACTTAACCATAGCAGTGCACCCGACACAATTCAGGAACTTTCCTTTCAACGGGCTAAGACGAGCCACCGCCTTGTCTATGTAGGGTTGAAAGTCCACACGCCTAAGTCTTCCGAGGGAGAGGGGCAACCCCAGGTACTTAATGGGGAAGGGGGTCATAGTAGCCGGGAAGTTTGCCAGAATCTCCTCCAAGTTGATGTTGGCACATTGGATGGGGGCGATGGAGCTCTTGGTCACATTTGTCACGAGGCCAGAGACTACCCCAAAACTCTATAGAATGCTAGCAAGGCCTTCCACATCATGTGTCGTGGGGGATAGAAAAATGGCAGCGTCGTCCGCATATAGGGAGACCATGGGGCCCTGAATACCTCCAGGCATAGCAGACAGCAGGCCGGATTCCGTAGCCTTTTCCAGAAGTCTCTGAAGTGGGTCGATGGTGATGTCGAACAGGAGGGGCGAGAGGGGATCGCCCTGACGAAAACCGCGTCCACGCAGGATGTCCCTCCCAGGGATTCCGTTGAGGAAAACCCTAGAGGAGGCGTGGTGAAGAGAGTCGTCAGGAGGGCCCGCCATCTTTGAGGAAAGACAAGATGTTGCAAAAGATCCAGCATGTAATCCCAGCGAACAGTGTCGAAGGCCTTGGCGATGTCCAAGTTGATCAGAAGTGACGGAGTTTTGCAGCGGTGTAACCGGCGGGCGGTGTTCCTGACATACATGAAATTGTCGTGGATAGTTCTGGACTTGATGAAAGCGCTCTGACTGCGGGAAACAATGTCGTTCATCTTCGGGCTGAGACGTCATGCCATAGCTTTGGCGATGATCTTCGGAACCACATGGATGAGACTGATGGGCCTGAAATCCGATATGGAC
This sequence comes from Secale cereale, assembly GCA_902687465.1. Classification (NCBI taxonomy): domain Eukaryota; kingdom Viridiplantae; phylum Streptophyta; class Magnoliopsida; order Poales; family Poaceae; genus Secale; species Secale cereale. The sequence goes on from LR738714.1 coordinate 299,061,666, forward strand.
TCCGCACCGTCCTTCTTAGGCAGAAGCACGACATTGGCTGTGTTGATGATGTGGAAATTGGACGCTGACAGCTCGGAGAAGGCATTGACGGCGGTCATAAGGTCATCCTTGACTATATCCCAACAAGAGCGAAAGAAGGCGATAGTAAAACTGTCAGGGCCCCGAGCCTTGTCCGCGGGCATGTCATCAATAGCCTCCTTTATCTCAACCTCAGAGAAAGGCAGGCCGAGATCCTCCAGGGGGTGGGTGGTGAGGTTCATGGCGTCCCAGTTGAAGTCCAGTGTACGAGGAGGAGGCCGACCTAGAGCGCAGGAGAAGTGGTCGAAGATCAGCCCGGTTTTATCATCGTGAGTCACATCCCAGCCAGAGTTACGCTTGAGTCTCAAAATATGGTTTTTGCGCTTCCTCGCATTAACTGGTAGATGGAAAAATTTGGTGTTGGTGTCGCCCTCGTGGAGGTAGCGAATTCCGCAAGCTTGACGTTTGCGGGATCTTTCCAGAACAGTGAGACCCTTAACCCGACGTTTCAGGTTAGCACGGAGCCATCTTTCATTCTGGGAGAGTGCGCGGGACTCTTGAGCAATATCCAGCTGCAGAATGACATCGAGGGCCATGAGGAGTTGCACATTACCATCAGAGAAGAGGCCTTTGGTCCAAGATTTCACCCCCCGCGCCATGGCCTTGAGCTTGTGATTGATGACATGGACCGGCTGAGAGTGTGAGGAGGGCGTAGACCAAGCTTGTTGGGCCACCTCCTTGAACCCCGGCATTGTGGTCCAGAAGGACTCGAAGCGAAAGACAGGTGGTTTTCGTGGGCCAGTCTAGTTGGAAAGGAGAAGGGGGCAGTGGTCTGAGAGGGACAAGGACATGGCATGTAGCACGTGATTCTCGAACATGAGGTCCCAAGCAGCATTGCAGAAAGCCCGATCCAGACGCACAAGAGTAGGGGTCGCTCTTTCGTTGCTCCAAGTAAACCTCCGGTTCTGCAGCTTCGGCTCCTTAAGCTGACAGTTGGTGAGGGCTCTTCTGAAGAGACCCATCAGGCGAAAGTCCAAGTTGTTGTTGTTCTTGTCCTCCGCTTGGTAGATAAGGTTGAAATCCCCAATGATGAGCCATTTTGAGTCGTCAGAAGGCTTGGCAGCGATAGCTTCTGAGAGAAAGGCTTCTTTCTCGGCGTGATCTGTAGGGCCGTAGACCGTAGTGAGCTTGAAGGAGGTACCACATGAACGAATATAGATGCTAGCTGAGATCAAGTGAGTGTAGATGTGAACATTGGAGACCTCCACGTGATCCTCGTTCCATAGTAAGAGGATGCCGCCCCGGGTGCCAATGGTCGGATGGTGAGCGAAGGAGCGAAGACTAAGGCCGCCGATATAAGAAGTTGTTTGTTGATCGATGTGTTCGAGCTTGGTCTCTTGGATGCAAGCAATATGACAACAGGTATCGGCGAGGAAGGCGTGGATAGTGTCTTTGCGACCATGGTCGTTTAGCCCATGGGTGTTCCAGTCAATGATGGAGAGATCAGGTCCGATCATAGTGACAACAACCGAGGTGAGGTGATAACTTAAAAGACGAACACAGAGACTTGTCCACAAAGTGATAAAGACGACAAGACGCAGCAGGAAAGCAAGGAACTAAACAGTCACGTCCTGGGCATCCAGCTCGCACCCTCCTGGACCTCCCATGGCAATGAGCAACTCATCCGCTTTGGTCATGTTGCGGATGTTGAGCTTGAAGAGCTTGTTCAGAGCTTCAATCACCTTGTCCGGAAGCGGGGTGCTAAACTTGTCGACGTAAGCCTTCCTCGCATCCAGCAGAGGGACTCCTTCAGTAGCAACACCCATCTTGGTGTTCAGGACATGGACAACCTTAGCCATGGCGTGCATTTTTGGCTTGTTTATCAAACGAGCACTGCGCCTGGAACAAGGAGTGGGTTGTACCTCGGGTAGCTTAGGCATCATCAGTGCAGTCACAGGGCACGGCAGGAGAGGTGCCTGAGGGCGCATAAAAAGGCTGTTGTCGGGGGCTGGAGCGCGTTCTTCGGCCACGGGGTCGCCAAGGACCTGCCTGGCCTCGTCCTCAGCGACGTCCCCGGTGGCGTCTTCCCAAGAGTCCGGCACCACAGCCGGTGAGAGCAGCGGAGGCCGAGCCGCGTGTAGGAGTGGCGGGGCGGAGGGTGTTGCCGAGTCGTCCATCACGTTGTCCAGCCAAGCATTGTTGAGGGGAGGCTCGATGTGCGCTTGTGGTGGGGGCGATGTGAGCCTCGAGAAGCCCATGGTGAAGGCCGGCGGCAGCACCTTGATCGCGGACGTCCAGTCCGTGCAAACCACGTCACATGCAATGACGGATGAGATCATCTGCGCCGGGGAGTCTCCGGCCAGGCTGCTAGGAGCAGAACTGCGCTGCTCGGTGATGTGGCGACAGTAACCAACATGGTGGCCAGAGGAACGGCCCGAACTATGGCCATAGGAGCGATCCCTCCCACCGTCACGATGACGGCCCGCAGACTTGGCGCGGGAGGAGCGAGGGGAGTTGCGATGTGAGGACTCGCGGCGAGGTCCCCGACGTTTCTCATCTTCGTCGTCTTCCCGGTGGTGGCGTTTGTGCGTCCCCCTATCATCGCAACGAGAGTCGTGGCGTGAGCGGCTGCGACGATGATCCTTCGTCTCCATGGAGCGTGAACAGCGTCGGTCTGTGGCCCTGGAGAGGGAGTGATGAGACATGCGTTGTTCTTTCTCCCGCGGCCATGCTTGAGGTGGGTTGCCGTGCTTGCCACGAGCGACAAAGGGGGCCCGCCCAAGTCGATCTTCGTCGTCGAGGCGTGGATGCTAGGCTGGGCCGAGCTCGCACAAAGCTGGGATGGGGGCCGGAAGGATGGAACCCGAGCCCTCACCAATGGGCAGGCCATCAATGGTGCCCAGGTTGCATTGTGGTAGAGAGTGCGAAGCGGGCCTGAAGTTGGTGAGCGGCTCGCCGCCGTCCAAGACAGGAGCTCCGGTTAAATCCTCCACGCTGTCGACATGGAGTAGGATGCGGAACAAGACGCCTCTCTTCCATTTATCAGGGCGATCCTCCTTGATGCGGACCTTGGAGGAGAGGCCACCCGCACCCTTGTTAACCAGCGTGCACCACAGCACCTTGGGGATGCGATGAGGAGAAGGCATACATGCCCAAAGGCCAAAGGAGTAGGTATCCTCCATGGTGGTCAAGCCGTCGTCGAGGCGTTGGACAGTGCACTTGTGGCCCACGAGCTGGTCCACCACTTCCAGCCTCCAAGAGAAAGCAGGGAGGCCGTCGACGACCACGTGGACATGGAAGTGGAGGTCGGCGTTGTAGGCGTGAGAGACAGCACGCCACGGCCGAAAGTGGATGTCGAGGCCGTCAAGCTTGATGTTGCAACGCTTCGTATGCATGACCTCATCGCGCAACTCGGCGGAGGAGAACTTCACGAGGTGTTGCTCCGGGAAGTGAGAGATCACCATCAGCTCTGATGCCCACAGGCGGAACTTGCGGCGGAAGACGTCATTGACATTGGTGCGGTCCGTCCCCGACGGTGCAGCGATAACCCACGCCACTATGGCGGTGCTTTACCAGTCCAGGCGCTCGCGGTCGAGGTCGTATGAAGTTGTGATGTAGCAAGTGTCCTCCTCCTCGCGCGTGGAAGGGTGGCCGAGGAAGAACATGGTCGCCGAAGGTGGAGAGGACGTGCACGGCTACCGTGTCCTCCTAGCTGGAGGGGGGTGCTTCCAGGAGCGACGGCTTCGTGGGCGGGAGCAAGAGGCGACCAAGTGGCTAGAAGAGCTGCAGCGGAAGCAAGCCCTAGCCCCAGCCTTTGTAGATGAAGGAGATGGAGGGCCGGAGCCTCGGGTAGAGGAGAAGAGATGACGGCGGCTCCCTCTGAGTGGGACAGCGACCCTCCGGGCTTCACGTCGCGCCCGGAGGGACATAATTGTAGTCCATCCATCTTCTGAGGCAGCGGCGGTAGGGTCCCTGCACGCCAAAAAACGTGGAGGAAACGAGGCGTCTTGGCGGCGCGAAAGGAGGTGGCCCCCCTGGGAGCTGTCGGACGTTGATGGAGGCAGGCTGAACCGCACAGCTTTGCGCGGGCCTTGCCGCGCCGGAGCCCCTGGAGCAGAAGGGGCACGGAGGATCCCCACCGGAGCGGAAGACGATGCCGGGGTGGATGACGAGGCAGCGTGGCGCCAGGCGGACACATAAGCGTAGATGGCATCGCGCCCCCTGCGCGACGACTCATCGAGAGGGGTGCGCCCGACGATCACACTCCGGAGCTGATGAGGTGCCCAGCCATCGCCCGCTGGCGGTCGGAGCCAACCAAAGGAGCACACGCAGCAGATCTTGGACTGGGGTGACTCAAGGTCGGAGAAGACGAGGGACCCAAAGTTGGAGAGAAACCTGGTGGGAGGAAGGGTGGAGGAGGAGGGAGGTGGTGTGGCATAGGAGCAGGGCTGGAGAGGTGCCGGAGGAGAGCAGCAGCGGGGCGCTGCCGCGCCGGGCGAGCGCGTCGCAGGAGCGTGGAGCTCCAACGGTCATATTTTCCCCAGGACCCGTTACTGCTAGCCGAAGCATATAAATTTGATATGAACTCGGACCGTGACGTCACGTTCCTAAGCTACTTTTGGAAGACGATGTGCGCCAAGCTCGGAATCAAGCTACTTCATGTGTTGAACCCACAAACCGACGGCCAAACGGAGGTGACGAACCGACGCTTTCAACGCTTCTTCATGTGTTGATCAATAAGAACATCATGGAATGGGAGGAATGTTTGCCCATCGCCGAGTACGCCTACAATCGCGCATGACGGTCAACAACTGGCAAGTCCCCCTTCAAGGTCATCTACGGCTTCAGCCTATTGTCCCCATTGGACATTCTTCCTCTACCTCTACAAGAGCGCATTAACATGGACGCAAGTGCATGAGCAAGTTATCTCAAGAAGATGCACAATGATACATGGCACACCATTGAGCGTCAAGTTCAACGACTCGCGTCCAAGATTAACGTCAACAAGCGACCCATCACATTTGACAATGGTGATCTTGTGTTGCTACACCTTCGCAAGGAATGGTTCCTCGACGAGCGCAAGTCCAAGTTACTACCTCGAGTCGATGGACCATTCAAGGTGCTCACACGCTTCAACAACAATGCATAAAAGATCGACATCCCACGCGACAAGTACTCCGTGAGCGACATCTTCAATGTCCAGGATCTCTCTCCCCACCATGGTCATGAAGCTTTTGATCTGAGGTCGGATCTTTCCCGGGGGGGGGGGGGGGGGGG
>LR738714.1:299067033-299131605 GCA_902687465.1 Secale cereale
GGGGGGAGATGATGCGGGGCATCCTACGGTCATCCCCATGGACCCATCTCCCCAAGTGCTAAGCGGACTGATGACGCGATCTCATGCAAGAGCACTTGAAACCGAGGTTAACTCTCTCCTTGTTGAACTCCCATTTGACCAACTTGAGACATGGCTACTACCTCAAACGGAGACACTTTGTATGCTTATGTATCTAGGAGAAGATATGGTGCAAGATGGACGCCAAGAGCATGGAGGGAAATCTGCCCAGTCCAGAATTACCGGTACAACCTCCCAACTACCGATCGGCCGATACAACTGGCCAACTACCGCCCAAGTACCGCTCAACCTTCTGTGATCAAGCGACACAAGGCCGGTATGACCCCGGTTTTTCCCCCAGTGGCGACCAGACCAGTACAACCGCCGCAACCACCGGTACAATCGCTGGACTACCTCCCCGGACACCTCCAGGAACCGGTGCATGAGCTCCCAGTGGTACAACCGCCCCCTCGACTGGTACAATTGGCCTGCTAACGCACAGTGAAGCGGGTTTTGACCCATGTATCCACCAACTTACCCCTTGGACTACAAATAGACCTCCTCCTCCTCCTTTCGAGGGCAGCATTATGATAGCTCATCTTAGACCTAGAGCTTTGCTCATCTAGCGGTTCTACTCCTTCGAGAGACCGCGACCCCTATACGGAGAAGATCCACACCAGATTCAAGACCTCCTCACAAAGAAGACCCCTCGTGGGCTCAAGACCTCCTCACGGAGAAGACTACCTTTTGTATCATCCGTTATTGTGTTTCGATCGTCGTGATACTCGTGTTGTTCATCTATCTAGATATGTGTGATTGTTCTCGTCGTTCTTGATTCTTTCCGCTTTTGATTTCTCCCTGTGTTCTTCGTGTCCTTCGTGGGATCCCCTCCATTTTGTAAAAGATTGGCCTTCTACGGTTCCGCGCTACATCAACATCCTTCAAGCCAGCAGACGAAATAGTCAAATTTCAGGTATACCCGACGGACGCGAATAAAATGTCATTAATCGGAGCTCAGTAAGACCCCATTGTTGATGAGGCATTGTGCACATTTTTGCACGAAAATTGGGACATATTCCCTAGGCACCCATAAGATATTCCAGGAATCCCACGAAGGCTAGCCGAGCACAACTTGAACATAATAAAATGCTTTAATCCCGTCAAACAGGCACTACGCCGATTCTCCGAACCCAAACATCAAGCTATGGGTGAAGAATTAGAAAAACTACTTAAAGTTGGATTAATCTAAGAAATCAAACACCCAGAGTGGTAGCCAATATGGTCATGGTGCCCAAGAAGGACCAATACTAGCGGCTATGTGTCGATTTTAAAGACATCAAGAGGGGCTGCCCCAAGGATCCCTTTCCTCTGCCCGAAATTGACCAGATCATTGACGCCACCCACCGGACATGACTTACTGTGCTTTCTCGATGCCTATGTCGGATACCATCAAATCAAAATGAAGAATTCCGACCAAGCCCCAACCGGTTTCATCACCCCTACGGGTCTTTCGGCTTCAACACAATGCCCTTCAGATTAAAAAATGTGAGCGCCACATACCAGCGCATGATCCAGATGTGCCTAGAGAAATAGATCATCAAAACAGTCGAAGCATATGTGGATGATGTGGTCATCAAGACTAAACACGTCAGTCAACTGGTGGATGATGTCCGCCAAACCTTCAAAAATTTGCAAAGCTATGATATACGACTTAATCAGGACAAATGTGTCTTTGGAGTCCCTGCATGGAAGTTACTTGGATTTATCATATCCCATAGAGGAATCAAGGCTAATCCGGCCAAAATCATATCCCTATCCCAGTTGGCGCTGCCTATCGAGCTTAAGCACGTCCAAAAACTGACCAGGTGCGTCGTGGCTTTGAGCCGCTATTTCACGCCTCGGTGAAATGGCCTTGCCGCTGTATAGGCTTCTCAAGCGGACCAAAACTTTCCAATGGAAAGATGAAGCAATTGCCATATTAGAGGAAATCCAAACCTTGTTGGCTAGCAATCCGATATTAGCAGCACCCGACACAGGCAGACCAATGGTGTTATACATCTCGACCACAAATCAGGTGGTCAGTGCAGTCCACATCATCGAACGAGAAGCAGAGGGTCACAAGTTTTAAGTACAAAAGCTGGTCTACTACGTATAAGAAGTGCTTACTGATACGTCCATTTTGCATCATGCTTTTATGTTGATGTTTATTGCATTTTGGGCTGTTATTACACGTTATGTCACAATACTTATGCCTTTTCTCTCTTATTTTACAAGGTCTACATGAAGAGGGAGAATACCAGCATCTGGAATTCTAGGCTGGAAAAGGAGCAAATATTGGAGACCTATTTTGCACAACTCAAAAAGCCCTAAAACTGCACGAAAGTCAGTTTTGGAAAATATAAAAAATATCTGGCGAAGAAAGTACAGGAGGGGGCCACCCATTGTCCATGAGGGTGGGGGCTCGCCCTACCCCTCGGGCACGCCCCCTGCCTCGTAGGCCACCTGGCAGGCCCCCGATGCCAATCTTCTGCTATATCAAGTGTTTTGACCTGGAAAAATCGTAAGGAGGCTTTAGGGATGAAGCGCCACCGTCTCGAGGCGGAACCTTGGCGGAACCAATCTAGGGCTCCGGCGGAGCTGTTCTGTCGAGGAAACTTCCCTCCGGGAGGGGGAAATCGTCACCATCAGCATCACCAACAACTCTCCCATCTTGGGGAGGGTTATCTCCATCAACATCTTCACTAGCACCAACTCCTCTCAAACCCTAGTTCATCTCTTGTATCCAATCTTTGTATCAAAACCTCAGATTGGTACCTGTGGGTTGCTAGTAGTGTTGATTACACCTTGTAGTTGATTCTAGTTGGTTTATCCGGTGGAAGATCATATGTTTAGATACATTATGCATATTAATATCCCTCTGATTATGAACATGAATACGATTTGTGAGTAGTTACGTTTGTTCCCGAGGACATGGGAGGAGTCTTGCTATAAGCAGTCATGTGAATATGGTATTTGTTCGATATTTTGATGAGATGTATGTTGTCTTTCCTCTAGTGGTGTTCTGTGAACGTCGACTACATGAAACTTCACCATTGTTTGGGCCTAGAGGAAGGCATTGGGAAGTAATAAGTAGATGATGGGTTGCTAGAGTGACAGAAGCTTAAACCCTAGTTTATGCATTGCTTCGTAAGGTGCTGATTTGGATCCATACGTTTCATGCTATGGTTAGGTTTACCTTAATACTTCTTTTGTAGTTGCGGATGCTTGCAATAGAGGTTAATCATAAGTGGGATGCTTGTCCAAGTAAGGGCAGTACTCAAGCATCGGTCCACCCACATACCAAATTATCAAAGTAACGAACGTGAATCATATGAGCGTGATGAAAACTAGCTTGACGATAATTCCCATGTGTCCTCAGGAGCGCTTTCCTTTATATAAGAGTTTATCCAGGCTTGTCGTTTGCTACAAAAAGGATTGGGCCATATTGTTGCACCTTATTTACTTTTACTACTTGTTACTTGTTACCAATTACCTTATCACAAAACTATTTGTTACCGATAATTTCAGTGCTTGCAGAGAATACCTTACCGAAAATTGCCTATCATTTCCTTATGTTCCTCGTTGGGTTCGACACTCTTACTTATCGAGAGGGCTGTGATAGATACCCTACACTTGTGGGTCATCAAGACTCTTTTTTGGCGCCGTTGCCGGGGCGTGAAGCGCCTCTGTTAAGTGAAATTTGGTAAGGAAAAATTTATATAGTGTGCTGAAATTTACTGTCAATTGTTACTATGGAACATAATCCTTTGAGGGGCTTGTTCGGGGTATCTTCACCCCGACCAGTAGAGCAAAGAGTTACTCCTCAACCTACTGAACCTACTGAAAGTGTTTACTTTGAAATGCTTTCGGGTATGATAGAAAAACTACTAGATAATCCCTTTACAGGAGATGGAACATTGCATCCTGATTTGCACCTAATCTATGTGGATGAAGTTTGTGGATTATTTAAGCTTGCAGGTATGCCCGAGGATGTGATCAAGAAGAAGGTCTTCCCTTTATCTTTGAAGGGAGAGGCATTGACATGGTTTCATCCGGTGATATTGGATCTTGGAACTACAACCGGTTGAAATTGGAAGTTCATCAGAAGTTCTATCCAATGCACCAGGTTCATCGTGATCGTAATTATATATATAATTTTTGGCCTCGTGAAGGAGAAATTATCGCTTAACCTTGGGGGAGGCTTAAGTCAATTTTATATTCATGCCTCAATCATGAGCTCTCAAGAGAAATGATTATTCAAAAAAATTATGCTCGGCTTTCTCTCAATAGTCGCTCCATGCTCGATACTTCTTGCACTGGTTCTTTTATGATGAAGACTATTGAATTCAAATGGGATTTATTGGAAAGAATTAAAGGCAACTCTGAAGGGATCTCGACGAAGGTAAGGAGTCAGGTATAACACGTAAGTTTGATTGTGTTAAATCTTTTATGGATACCGATGTTTTCCGTGAACTTAGAACTAAATATGGACTTGACTCTGAGATAGTAGCTTCTTTTTGTGAATCATTTGCTACTCATGTTGATCTCCCTAAGGAAAAGTGGTTTAAATTTCATCCTCCCATTGAAGTAAAAGTAGTTGAACCCATTAAAGTTGAAGAAAAGACTATCACTTATAATGTTGATCCTATTGTTCCTACTGCTTACATTGAGAAACCACTCTTCCTTGCTAGAATAAAGGATCATGCTAAAGCTTCAACTGTGGTTCGTAAGAGTAATACTAGAACACCTACACCCTCTGAGCAAATAAAATTTGAAACTAGTGTTGTTGTGGTTAAGGATCTCTTAGTCGATGATATTGATGGGCATGTTGTTTACCTCTGTGATGAAGCTGCGAGAATTGCTAGACCCGATACTAAGAATAAACATAGAGCTATTGTAGGCATGTCTGTTATTTCTGTTAAAATAGGAGATCATTGCTATCATGGCTTATGTGACATGGGTGCTAGTGTTAGTGCAATACCTCATTCCTTATATGAAGAAATTATGCACGATATTGCACCTGCTGAGCTAGAAGGTATTGATGTTACTATTAAGCTTGCAAATAGAGACACTATTTCACCAGTTGGGATTGTTAGAGATGTTAAAGTATTGTATGGGAAAGTTAAATACCCTACTAATTTTCTTGTTCTTGGTTCCCCACAAGATGATTTTTGCCCCATTATATTTGGTAGACCCTTCTTGAATACTGTTAACTCTAAGATAGACTGCGAAAAGGATGTTGTTACTATTGGTTTAGGGGATATGTCTCCTGATTTTAACTTTGCTAAATTTCGTAGACAACCCCATGATAAAGAATTTCCTAGTGAGGATGAACTTAGTGGTCTTGCTTCTACTGTTGTGCCTCCTAACGATCCTTTAGAACGATACCTGCTAGACCATGAAAATGATATGTATATGAATGAGAGAAGGGAAATAGATGAAATATTCTTTAAATAGGGAACCTTATTGAAACACAACTTGCCTGTTGAAATTCTAGGGGATCCTCCTCCACCCAAGGGTGATCCCGTGTTTGAACTCAAACCATTACCTGATACTCTTAAGTATGCTTATCTCGATGAAGAGAAGATATATCCTGTTATTATTAGTGCTAACCTTTCAGAGCAAGAAGAAGAGAAATTATTGAAAAATCTGAAGAAGCACCATGCTGCTATTGGATATACTCTTGATGATCGTAAGGGCATTAGTCCCACTCTATGCCAACACAAAATAAAATTGGAGAAAGCCGCTAAACCGGTTGTTGATCACCAACGACGGTTACATCCTAGGATGAAAGAAGTGGTAAGGAAAGAAATACTAAAGCTTCTAGAGGCAAGTATAATTTATCCAGTTGCTGATAGTCAGTGGGTAAGTTATGTCCATTGTGTCCCTAAGAAGGGAGGTATTACTGTTGTTTCTAATGATAAAGATGAATTGATCCCACAAAGAATTGTTATAGGCTATAGAATGGTAATTGATTTCCGCAAATTAAATAAAGCTACTAAGAAAGATCATTACCCGCTACCTTTTATTGATCAAATGCTAGAAAGATTATCCAAACATACAAATTTTTTCTTTCTAGATGGCTATTCTGGTTTCTCTCAAATACTTGTGTCAAAAGAGGATCAAGAAAAGACCACTTTGACTTGCCCTTTCGGTACTTTTGCTTATAGACGTATGACTTTTGGTTTATGTAATGCACCTGCTACCTTTCAAAGATGCATGATGGCTATATTCTCTGATTTTTATGAAAAGATTGTTGAGGTTTTCATGGATGTTTTTTCTGTTTATGGAACTTCTTCTTCTGATTGCTTAAGCAACCTTGATCGAGTTTTGCAGAAATGTGAAGAAACTAATCTTGTCTTGAATTGGGAAAAGTGCCACTTTATGGTTAATGAAGGTATTGTCTTGGGGCATAAATTTTTGAAAGAGGTATTCAAGTTGATAAAGCTAAAGTTGATGCTATTGAGAAGATGCCATGTCCCAAGGACATTAAAGGAATAAGAAGTTTCCTTGGTCATGCCGGTTTTTATAGGAGGTTCATTAAGGACTTCTCAAAAATCTCTAGACCTTTGACTAATCTATTACAAAAAGATGTTCCTTTTGTCTTTGATGATGATTGTGTTGAAGCATTTGAAATACTTAAGAAAGCATTGATTTCTGACCTATTGTCCAGGCACCTGACTGGAATTTACCCTTTGAAATTATGTGCGATGCTAGTGATTATGTTGTAGGTGCTGTTCTAGGACAAAGAGTTGATAAGAAATTGAAATTTATCTAGTATGCTAGTAAAACTCTAGACGGTGCCTAGAGAAATTATGCTACTACTGAAAAAGATTTTTTAGCAGTTTTATTTGCTTGTGATAAGTTCAGGCCTTATATTGTTGATTCTAAAGTAATTGTTCACACTGATCATGCCGCTATTAAATATCTTATGGAAGAGAAAGATGCTAAACCTAGACTTATTAGATGGGTTCTCCTGCTACAAGAATTTGATTTGCATATTACTGATAGAAAGGGAGCTGAGAACCCCGTTGCAGACAATCTATCTAGGTTAGAGAATATTCTTGATGACCCACTACCTATTGATGATAGCTTCCCCGATGAAAAATTAGTTGTCATAAATGCTTCTCGTACTGCTCCATGGTATGCTGATTATGCTAATTACATTGTTGGTAAATTTATACCACCTAGTTTCACATACAAGCAAATGAAAAAGTTTTTCTATGATTTAAGACATTACATCTGGGATGACCCACACCTTTATAAAGAAGGAGTAGATGGTATCATTAGACGTTGTGTACCTGAGCATGAAGAGAAACAAATCCCACGCAAGTGTCATTCTGAGGCTTATGGAGGACACCATGCTGGAGATAGAACTGCACACAAGGTACAACAATCTGGGTATTATTAGCCTACACACTTCAAGGATGCCCGTATGTTTGTTTTGTCCTGTGATGAATGCCAAAAAATTGGTAATATTAGTAGACCTCAAGAAATGCCTATGAATTATTCACTTGTTATTGAACCAGTTGATGTTTGGGGCTTTGATTATATGGGACCGTTTCCTTCCTCTAATGGGTATACACATATTTTGGTTGCTGTTGATTACGTTACTAAGTGGGTAGAAGCTATTCCAACTAGTAGTGCTGATCATAACACCTCTATTAAGATGCTTAGAGAAGTTATTTTTCTGAGGTTTGGAGTCCCTAGATACTTAATGACTGATGGTGGTTCACACTTTATTCATGGTGCTTTCCGTAAAATGCTTGCCAAGTATGATGTTAATCATAGAATTGCATCACCTTATCACCCACAATCTAGTGGTCAAGTAGAACTAAGTAACAGAGAGGTGAAATTAATTTTGCAAAAGACTGTGAATAGATCTAGAAAGAATTGGTCGAATAAACTTGATGATGCATTATGGGCCTATAGAACTGCATATAAAAATCCTATGGGTTTGTCTGCGCATAAAATGGTTTATGGAAAAGCATGTCACTTACCTCTCGAACTAGAACATAAGGCATATTGGGCTATTAAAGAGCTCAATTATGATTTCAAACTTGCCGGTGGGAAGAGGTTATTTGACATTAGCTCTCTTGATGAATGGAGAACGCAGGCCTATGAAAATGCTAAACTGTTTAAAGAAAAAGTTAAAAGATGGCATGACAAAAGGATACAAAAGCGTGAGTTTAACGTAGGTGATTACGTTTTGCTATACAACTCTCATTTAAGATTTTTTGCAGGAAAACTTCTCTCCAAATGGGAAGGTCTTTACGTTATCGTGGAGGTCTATCGATCCGGTGCCATAAAAATCAATAACTACGAAGGCACAAATCCGAAGGTGGTGAACGACCAAAGAATCAAACATTATATCTCAGGTAATCCCATATATGTTGAAACCAATGTTATTGAAACCGTAACCCCGAAGGAATACATAAGGGACACTTTAAAGAACGATTCAGACTCCAAAAAGTAAGAGGTATGTGGTACGGTAAGTAAGCGGACTCCAAAACAGTTCTAATGGCAATTTTTCTCTGTTTTGGAATATTTAATTTTTTTTGGAAAATAAGAAGTAGTCCGAACTGGACACGAGGCATCCACGAGGGTGGAGGGTGCGCCCCCCTACCTCGTGGGTACCTTGTGTGCCTTCCAGACTATGTTTTCTTGCACGATACTTCTTTTGGTCGGTAAAAAATCATTATATAATCTCCCGAAGGTTTTGACAACCGTATCACACCAAAATCCTCTGCTTTTGTTTCGAGCTGTGTTTCTGACGGATCTAGATCACCATGATGTCTTCAAGCGCCCCCAAGGACAAGTTTTTCGAGAAGGTCATCAACCCCTACCTCGGAGGGGTGCTGCAACACCCTCAAATCATTGAGGTACGTGAGGGGGTGCTGCACATCCGCGATGTTGAGGGAACAAGGAGGACCGAAAGTGTGGAGACAAGACTCGAAGCAATGGAGCAACAAGTTTTCAAGTGCCAGGGTATGGTGGAACGAGGACTCAACACCAACCACAAGATGATCACGGAGTTCACCAACAAGCACAAGCTAGATGCCAAGAACATGGGGGAGGCCATCTTCAAGCTCCACGAGAAAATTGAGCACCTCCAAGCCCAGATCTATGACCTGCAAAACCAAAACTATGAGTATGAATATAGATTCAAGAAAATGAGTTGGCTGCAGATTTGAGGATCCCGGAGACTCGATCATCCTTCTACGATGATGAGCCCATGCCTTGTAAGATGGACGACAAGCCTACATCATCATCAACTCCATCACCACCTCCGAAGAAAGAGACATTATCACATGCGTACGGGCACTCCCCTTGGCAACTACCAAGCTTGGGGGAGGTGCCCCGGCATCGTATCACAATCACACTCCTATTTTTACCGCTTTTCTTAGTTCGATCTTTTTGGTAATATCTTGATCTAGTAGAATAAAGTATAGCATGATCTAGTTGTGAGCTTTGCCTTATGATCCTTATCTTTGTAATCGAGTCCGTGAGCTATATATAATAAAGATTAGTTTTGAGTCAAGGGCTTGATTATCTCACTATGATCAGGAGGGAATAAAAAGAAAGAATAAAAAGAGTCAAAGAGATCATATTGATCGTAAGGAAAGTAATGACTTCACATATAAAGAGTATGATGAATAAAAATTGCTGAGAGTTGACAAACATAGTTTTCGTCATCGTTGCAATTAATAGGAAATAATAAAGAAATATGGGTTTTCACATATAAATATACTATCTTGGACATCTTTTATGATTGTGAGCACTCACTAAAATATGACATGCTAAAGAGTTGATGTTGGACAAGGAAGACAACGTAATGGGTTATGTTTTCTTATATCTGTAATAAAGTATATTTCTAGCACCCCGGCTCAGAAAATCGGAACGCCCCGTTTTCCAGCCCAGAGATCGAGGAAAAGTCTCTGGAAAATGGCACTGCTTGACATAGAACAAATCAGCTCTTCTTACAAGAATAATAATACAAGGGTCTGATGTTACAAAGATGCACATCAGCACAGCAACACTACGCCGGTGATACTACACTTGCTCTATGCTAGAAGCGGAACAACTCATAGCAGCGGAATACTTCTAGCAGCGGAACAACGACGAAGGGTGGTGAACTCCACTCCGCAGGGGCTCTGGCTGGGACACGATCTAGCTCGCACGCACGTCAACCTCGACAAGCAAGCAAGCAATCATGGCGTCACCTGCAATCTAGCATGACACGCCAGGTCAGTACATTGAATGTACTTGCAAGCTCACAACAACCAAACCATCAAGGCAAAACAATAACATAGTATTAACAGGTTAATTTAATTAACAACTATCATGACGAAGCAATTACTAAGCATGGTATGAAACTAATACACTACTAATAAATCACCATATCAGATTTACATAGCCATATTCCTCTTGGCTAACCGGCCAAGAGATATACCATCGTGATCAAAACCAAACGTGATCTTTCCGACAATCACTACCATGACAAACACTTGGTCACCAACATCATCATCAATATCCTGCACTGCTCAAAATATCGATAAATATATATATAGTTCATTTATAATTTATTTTTGTTATTCCGTCATTTGAGTGTTGATCGAACGGTGTGACCTAGTACAAACCCATGCCCATGACCGAGGACGCGGCTATCAATAGATTTAAACAAATACACTCTGCAGAGGTAGTGCACTATACCCACACCACGGAACCCATGGCCTCGTTCTCCCATTCGGGTGGACCAACGGTGTTCCGACAAAACACATCTACTGTCATGACACTCTCCCGGCCACTCCGACTCATTCCCCACTAGGCTTAGTCCTGGGTGGCCCCGTGTCTACCAAAGACACCAACAACCACCGTCAAGGCCAAAAAGAAATAACAGTCCCAACGAGGACAAAAGCGCTTATTATCCAACTACGGGCACACAAGGTTAGGTCCGTCTACCTGATCAGGGTAGCGCGTGCCCATAACCTTCCCTCGTTGGAGGCGCCGGCGAGAGGCATGACAATAGCATCGCATTTGGGCCTTCCCATAAAAGGCAAATGTGGCCGCACCGAGGAAAGCCCGATTCGGTGGCACCTGACCAACCCAATGACAGATTTTATCTCAAAAAATTTAGTTGTGATACAGACACTCCGGTATCAATTATCAAACTAGTAATACAAGTCATAGCAATATACAACAAATAATCAAAAGCTTAATAATATCATAACAAAATACTCCAAGGATAACATAACATCTCTATCATGAAGAATCCAAGAACGATAATACTACTACGCAAATATCAAGGACTAATTATACAGCTATGATCTACATGTAAACATCATCTACATCATCATACTCCAAGACATAATATCAACTAGCATCATGTGAAACTAACACTAGCCACTAGTAAATCCAAAGGCAACATGATGTCCAAAATAATACTCCAAAATAATACCAGATACTAGCATGAAAATAGCCACTAAGAATCCAAAGGCAACATGATGTCCAAAATAATACCAGATACTAGCATGAAAATAGCCACTAAGAATCCAAAGGCAACATGTCATCCACATAATCATAAAAAAAAAATCTTAGAACTCAAAATAATATCATGGCAATAACGAGACCAAAATACAACTCCGAGAAATAAAGTGCCATGAACAAGATCATACATATCTACTGAAATCTTTTAAATAAGTTCAAATAAAGAACCATGTCACTGCATTGCAATCATGCAAATGGAGGGTGTGGCTTGCCTGGGGTGGAAGAAATCACCGGAAGAAAGTGCGGAAAGCTCGTGAAAAGAATCGCCGGAAAACATTCACTCTCGGAGGGGGCTGTTTAACGGCAAGGGCAAAATGGTCATTTTCAGAATGTTGAAACATAATGAAAATGATGCCAACAGAGCGGGCTCGACGAGACGAAGAGATGGGCTGTGGAATCACCTCATTTGGAGTTAGGATCAAAAAGATATGAATGTTTTTCTGCCAGGGACCTATCCGTAACAGAAAAGTTTACAGACTGGGCCAAAACAGAAAAACTGAAAACGGATTCCAGGAACTACGCTTTCGGGAAAGTGAAGGCGTATTTTTCGCCGAAGCCGCAAGTGTTTACGCTTTCACTGAAACGAAAGCGCATTCGGGGAAATACGCTTCCACTTATTTGACTAGGCAGAGGCGGGACCGGGGCGTTAGTCACTGACGGGCGGGTCCCATGGGGATGGGGCCCACCACGTATCCAGGTGGACTGGGCGGGTCAACGCCTGGCCCGCCGACAGGTGGGGCCAAGGGCCCACTGGCCAGCTTGGATGAGATCGTCGTCTCCTTCCTCGCGCTCGCCCGACGGAGCAGAGGGGAGCGCGCGGCTCCGGCGCCCGTCCGGGCGGCTCCGGCCACCGCTCGGGCCGCGCCACCTACCAACGTGATCAGCAGGCCGAGCCGCGCCACCCTGGACCATCCATACATCCATGTTTGGTAAGCGTCGAGGAGAACCACGGTTGCAGCGGACGGGGCCTCGGCCGAAATTTGAGGACGGGGACATGGCGACTCCGGCGACGAACGGAGGGCCGAGGGGGAGGCTCTGGTGGCTGGGTTATCTACTAGAGGTGGTAGTAGGGAGAACGGAGCTTTGGGTCACTGGAATCGGGGCGGAGCAGGGGCGGCGCCATTGTGGCCAACTGCGACGAGGAGGAGCTCTGGAGCTCAAGGGAGAGGCCGGGGAGGGATATCGGAGCGAGTGGAGGCGAGTGGTGAAGAGAAATGCGCTCGGGGCTGCTTAAATAGGCGAGGGAGGGACGTGCCGCGCTGTCGTCGCCACGCACGCGTGTCCGACGCCGCGGACGCGTGCCTACGCCCGTGAGCTCGGAGGCAGGCGACGAGGGTGCACAGTGGATGATCTCACGGGGAGGTGGCCGACACTGGGGAGCAGAGGAAGCGGCCGAGGGGAGCTCAAGGCCAAACAAAGCACTATGCACTCGTGGCGTTCGGCGGCGAGTGTCGGTGACCTTTGGTGGGGAAGAGACGGATGGGAGAGGGGTCCAGGGGGTCGGCGATGATGAGGTGAGGCCACCGGACACGCTCACGCGCGCGAAGACGACGAGAGGCGGGGGTGCCGAAGCACAGACAACGCCTGGGCGCGGCCGCAGTGCACAGAGCACGTGCACAGGCATGCCAGTGTCGTGATCACCATGTGCACTGGTGCACACCGTGCCACACGTTCGGCCACACAATCTCTGGGGCTTTGTCCTTCCTGGGGAGGTTGCAACTATTGTGGTATCTTGGTGAAAAACTCTCTGGTTATTAGGTAAAGGTCCTCCGAAGTTTACAGCAGTAAACTTTGAGGAAAACTGTTGATCAACAAAGAGTGATTTGGAGCCAAAGTGTTTGTCTAGGAGGTTTAGGTAAAGAAGGACTTCCATCCTGGTAAGTTTGAGAAGATTAGGATAAATATTTAATGTAGTTGCTTAACAACCACACAAATCTGGTCAGAAACTAGATTAGGAAGTTGCACTCAAATGGTTAGTCCATTTGAGCTGAAACTTGGCAAGGCTTAGGGATTTGGTCATAGTAAGATGCTGTAAGTGTTTCATACCAATTGGATTTACCAAAATAGCACTTCCTTCACAAGCATCCTTTTTGTCTAGAAACTTAGGAAAATTCGTGAGGACACATGGCTATATAGAATGTGCCCAAAATTGGTGGAGGTTGGTTATATAGGTAGGAAAAAGTCTTGGAATATTTTTGGCCATAGTGGAGCAAGATAAAATATACTTGCTTCACAAACTGAAAATTTGGATAGAAACAAAGATTTGAAGGTGTGCTCACATGGTTGATTGGATGGAGCTGAATTTTGGAGGAGTGGTATAATATGATCACAAGAAGAGGCATGCAAACTTTCAACTCATTTGGATGCTCCTAGCTAGTACTTCCTTTACAGTGGCTTCTGTTTGACAGAAACTTCACCGAGGAAGATTGTCTAGGCAAATAAAGTTGAATTTTCTCATGTGGCAATTATTTGGACATAAAAGAATGCCCAACAAGTTTGGGATCAATTGGGTAAAGATAAATAGCACTTGCTTCACAAAGTGCCATTTAGGGCAGAATAGGAAAAGGAATATTTGAGTATTATATTTGAACATGGCAGTGAAAAGTTTTGCCATATTTGATGAAGATATTACCCAAACAATTTATTAAAATTTATTTGGGAATTTTTGGAGTGACAGGAATATAGGTTGGTTCACAACCAAGGGCGGACATGGTTATTCCTTTAATAGAAAAAGGAATATTCCCTAGAAAAAGAAATTAGGGTTTGGTCAAGCAGTGGAGTGACATGATTTGGCAAGGTTTTGAGAATGATGAGCCATTTGGGAGAGGAAAAAGAGGATGATTTCCCAGGTGACAAGACCACAGAACCACTCCAAAAAGAAAAACAAAGCAAAAAACCAATAAATCAAAAAGAAAAAGAAAAGGGCCAAAAACCAGGTTGTGACAAACCTTCCCCCCTTAAAGAAATCTCGTCCTCGAGATTTGATGGCTCAGGAAACAAGTAGGACTTGAGGATATCGTTTCCAACTCGGATATCCATTTCCTTTATTTTTTTTGTTCCCTCGAGAACTTCTCATGATTTGATTATCTTTGCTCGGGAGTGGTTTGCTTCAGCTTTCCCCAAATTCTGACGGGTTTTTGCTCATATACCAATTCATTTTGCTGACATTGATTCTTTCAGATCTGCAGTGATATCCAATGCATCTGCGCATAAATTTTCTTTTGGTCCTGAAAACCTTTTTACTTCTGCCATGGGGTGGCTTCAAATAAATGTCGGCCTTCTGGTTTTAATAAATGCTGAGAATTATTCATGGCCATCTTCTGACGAGATCTGACTTCTCATAGGTGGTACTGATTTATTTTGATTTATTCCTTTGGCTCGAGCATGAGCCAAAGATTTGACTGCCTTTTGTCGTGAACAATATAACAGTGTATGGAGGTATAATTGTGTCATACCTCAAATATTTATATCTTGAGACTGGACTGACAGGGAGCTGACAGACAATTGATTTTCCTAACAGGCTGACCGTGTACTTGATTCCGTCGATGGCTATACCGGGTCTGAGCTGATTTGCTTGGCTTTTGATTTTCTCATTTTGTCGGTATACTCATTTGGATTTTTTCACACTAACCATTCCAAGCGGGTCAGCGGGATATGAAATCCTTGTAAAATAGAGTAGGCTACTGAGAGTATGCCTTTGTGGATCCATATAGAATTACGGCTTTCGATTGACTTGGTTATCCGGAGCCTGATGGTCGCACAAAATTATCATACCGTTTCCGTCGGTCCCATGCTTTGACGATCATGATTTGCTTTGTGAGGATACCTTACTGAAGTAACTTGCCCAAGCCTGTCCTTGATTTTTCGTATGACCGTGATTAGCGCAATATTTTTGACATTATTCCGTATGCATGCTTGCTAACCTGGGTTCGCATGACATAAACCGGGATTTGTAGCTGTACGGAGCTCATTGCTGAGGCCAATCATACCAGAAGGTGACAAGGTTTTAGGACATCTCCTTGTCAGTTGCGGGAATAATGACCTTAATGGCCATGGTCAAGGCTATTGATTCTGTGATGTCATCTCTAGATCTTGGCGATCCTTGTAATTCATGAGAGGTATTTCTGCTTATTTTTCCTTTTCCTGACTCGTGAGGTTGTTGGATCCGTACCTTTCTTAGGTATATCTGCTGGATTTTTGCCTCATCTGGAATGAGTGACTGGTGTGACTGGGGATGCATGCTCACCATATATAAGAATCATATGCGGCCGAACACATGATTCCTGAGGCAGGCATATGTTTTGACTGAATTGTCCTTCTGACCAAAATATATTGTTGATCTGATTCTTGAGTGGTACTGCCACATATTGGAAAGTCATCATATAATCTCTGAGGACGGTGCAATAGTGTGGTACTGACGTGGACTGAGTGTCTTACGAGAGAAGCCATCTGAGTAGCTTGCTGAGGAGGACTTGTTAGCTTATACACCAATCTTTTGTCTGGGTATCATGCGGAAGAAGGTTCTGTAGCTTACACACGAAGCTTGGTCTGATTATTGTGCTGGAGAAGCCCGAGTTCCGTACTTGAGAAGCTTCCCCTCGGGTTTGCTTGTTTGAGAAAATTTTATTTTCGTCTGTTACAAGCTTTTACCGAGATATCTTGTTGAGAAAGTCCGGGTACCGTGGGCCGCAAATTGTTCCCATATCATGCTGAGGAAATATTGGGGAGCCTTGCCTCATAAATTTCTTCCGATAGCGTGTGGAATAATACTGGGTTTCTTACATCCAAAACTTCATAATGATATGCAGACTGAAATCCATACACACGCTCACAATATTCTGAGGCTGATTATTTACATGAGAAAAATAGTTTTGACTGCCTTCCACGAGCATGTCACATTCTGACTTTATTTCGGATGATAACATCTTTCAAGCATCATGCCTTGCTGAGCCAAGATTTTGTATATGGTCCATACCTTTGCCAGAAAATATACCGTTGATCTTGTACCTAACTTGTCTTGCTGCTGACTTGACTGTTACTGCGGTGAGTATTTTTGTACTGATGTGGACTTGAGTAATCAGCAAAATTGATTATCATGTCTCAAAATTAGATATTCCCCATTTTCCTGCAGTCGGCTGAGAATTCCATTCTGTTTAGCTGAGTTTCCAATTATTTGAACTCCTTATAACTTCTTCGAGTCCGGTGTCAGTTCATGTGCCGTTCTTTATAGGGGGAAATAATGTAACACCGGGGCCCAAAAAGAAAGAAGCAAAAGAAAACTCAACTGAACCAAAAGCACACAACAACAATTAATTCACACACAATCAATGTCACATATTACTGCTAGTCACACAATATGCATGCCTACTTAAGCACACAGAATCTCGCGGGATCTCTGGTTCTACGATCTAGCATGCTGTGACGATGTGCATGAGGACAAATAAAGGTGTGGAAGAATTGGTCTAAACAACGCTACACCAAGTGCTAGCTTAGCCAGGTAGCAACCTAGACTAGCTCGGAGGTGAGGACGTACTTGGTAACCATGTAGCAGGACACGAATGTCGCAACCACATTATTATCAAGCGGACGGAAAATATCCGTACTCGTCCAAGAAATAAGGGAAAAACTGAGTCTGCTGGCATTGCCCTTTCTTGATGACTAAGACCATTAAGGGTTGCCAACACCACAAGAAAAAGGACAATCCAGGGTAGAAGCATGTCTACCACCGAAACAAAATGGAGCTGAAGGAAGGAATTCAGCGCGATACCTGAGCACCTTTTTTGCAAACCGTGTCAGGATCACTTAGCATCACTCTGCTGGGACAGAAATGACGCCAAACACCGAAGAACGAGCAAGAGAATAAAACTGGAGAAATGCAGGGGCTGAGCTGTAGTGGATCTGAACTGATGCCATCTACACTCACCAGATAAATCATTAGTATCAAAATAATAAGGCTACATGCATGCTATGCAACAAACAAATGCAATAAACAAGCCAAACTCTATACTACCGTTTTCTATCGTTCGCGCTGACTAGGGCGTCCTACATCCAGACCGGCTCTGATACCAAGCGCTGTGGCACCCCGGCTCAGAAAACCAGAATGCCCCGTTTTCCAACCCAGAGATCGAAGAAAAGTCTCTGGAAAACGGCACTGCTTGACATAGAACAAATCATCTCTTATTACAAGAATAATAATACAAGGGTCTGATGTTACAAAGATGCACATCAGCACGGCGACACTACACCGGTGATACTACACTTGCTCTATGCTAGCAGCAGAACAACTCGTAGCAGCGGAATACTTCTAGCAGTGGAACAAAGACGAAGGGCGGTGAACTACACTACGCAGGGACTCTAGCTGGGACACGATCTAGCTCGCACGCACGGCAACCTCGACAAGCAAGCAAGCAATCATGGCATCACCTGCAATCTGGCATGACACACCAGGTCAATACATTGAATGTACTTGCAAGCTCACAACAACCAAAGCATCAAGGCAAAACAATAACATAGTATTAACAGTTTAATTTAATTAACAACTATCACGACGAAGCAATTACTAAGCATGGTATGAAACTAATACACTACTAATAAATCACCATATCAGATTTACATAGCCATATTCCTCTTGGCTAACCGGCCAAGAGATATACCATAGTGATCAAAACCAAACGTGATCTTTCCGACGATCACTACCATGACCAACAGTTGGTCACCAACATCATCATCAATATCCTGCACTGCTCAAAATATCGATAAATATATATAGTTCATTTATAATTTATTTTTGTCATTCCGTCATTTGAGTGTTGATCGAACGGTGTGACCTAGTACAAACCCATGCCCGTGACCGAGGACGCGGCTATCGATAGATTTAAACAAATACACTCTGCAAAGGTAGTGCATTGTACCCACACCACGGAACCCATGGCCTCGTTCTCCCATTCGGGTGGACCAACGGCGTTCCAACAAAACCGATCTACTGTCATGACACTCTCCCGGCCACTCCGACTCATTCCCCACTGGGATTAGTCCTGGGTGGCCCTGTGTCTACCAAAGACACTAACGACCACCGTCGTGGCCAAAAACAAATAACAGTCCCAACGGGGACAAAAGTGCTTATTATCCAACTACGGGCACACAAGGTTAGGTCAGTCTACCTGATCGGGGTAGCACGTGCCCATAACCTTCCCTCGTTGGAGGCGCCGGCGAGAGGCATGACAATAGCATCGCATTAGGGCCTTCCCATAAAAGGCAAATGTGGTTGCACTGGGGAAAGCCCGGTTCGGTGGTACTTGACCAACCCAATGACGGATTTTATCTCTAAAATTTTAGTTGTGATACTGTCAGGACCCCGATCCTAAGTCGCACCGATCTAGCTTGTAACACTTCTTATCACTTTGCGGCCTCACGCACGGTATCCCCACGGGTGCCACCTTACCTGGCCAGGGACCGTTCGCGCATTTTGGCACACGTATATGATAGTGTCGCTAGCATCCATATGACAGAGAACCCGGGCCGACATGGCTATTTATAAACCAAAAGTGGCACTAAATTATAGAGACAAGCATTCATGACCCAGCAACAAACGTGTCAGTCATCAACGTATGAACCCAAGTCGTAGCAAGCTACATGGACTTAAAGGAACCACGCGTGACATTTCCCCTAAGGGACAGACATAGGAACGAAAAAGGACACATGCCGGCCAGTGTACGAGTTCCGAGCAGTAGCAAGCTACCAAGGCTCAGTGGAAGCACTAGGAGGCATTTCCCTGTAAGATAGGCTACCAAAGGTAAACAACTAGGTGTCAGATCCCACACATACCAAGAATTTCAATCATACACACAATATGCTCAATATGTGCAAATACAACATTGCATCACAACAGAACTCTATGACTCAGTACTTTATTTAAGAGGCTCCGAAGAGCCATACATAACATATCCATACAGGTAGGGGTCACATGACCCAACACTCAAGTCATACAATTATACAAGCACAAGCGGAAGCTAACATGTCTGAGTACAGACAACTCGGAAATAAAACAGGCTTGGTGTAGCCTGACTATCTACAAGTCCCTTCACAAGCTCAGGATCTCCGTCTGGGTAGCAAGCTACTCGTCGACATCAACGTCTATGTAAAACCCATCGGAAGGGGCAGGGTTCTCCTCTGCAATAGTTATTAAGCAAACATGAGTACAAAGGTACTCAGCAAGACTTACAACAAAACCTATCATACATGCATCAGTATCAACAAGGGTAGTGGAGTTCATAGCAGCAAGCCAGCTTTGACTCTTGGCTAACCTATACTACAACTCTCAGCAGACTGCAAGATAAGACTACGTACACGAGTCCTCTACTCACCACAACAATACACCACCGTGGATCCTCTCCCGTCATCCTACGGGCGGGCCATCCACGGCACTCACACTTGTCTTGAGGCTTTTAGTAGTATCCATCAACTTGTCTATGAACTGTATAAGCAACCAAGTGGTCCGTACCGCAAACAACGGCTATTCGAATAGATTGGTAACCCTGCAGGGGTGTACTTCTTCACACATGTTTCCACCACTTAGCGTCTGCACACGACATGTGCTCGCCAGACTTCAAGCGAAAGCCGACGTGGGTGTAGACCACGACCTAACCAACCACTCAAGTCTCTCGTCCAGGTTTATCGCCTATTTGGGTTCCATCCGTGGGGAGATCCGGTCGGGGTGTCGCTCACGGCCCCAAACGATGTGTACAGGTTTCCCGAGTCACCAAACGGGCGATCGGTACACCGTGCCACGTACCTGCCGCATCACAGCCCACCCCGAGGGTCAGCGCTGCGCACGACCACCAGTAAACTACAAACACCAGAAACTAATTGCAACTCCTGGACAGAGAACAAGGGCAGTCAATAAGTCGAGCGGGGTCAGATTTCGGGGCCCAATGTGTGGTAGTAGCTGTAACATGAACCACACATACAGATCTTAGGTCCTATGGACGGTTCCAATGAAACAACCCACCATGTTCTCCTACATGGCCTTTCATCGATACCTTTACCAAACATGTTCCACACTTCCCTATCTTTATCGAGCATGATCATTTCACTCTGATCCATCACCCAGATGAACCAGACTTGACACAACTCTAAGCATAGCAGGCAACATAAACAAATAGCATGGTAGAACACACATCACATGGCTCAATCAACTCCTACACATGCTAGTGGGTTTCAACTATTTACTGTGGCAATGATAGGTCATGCATAGGAATAGGGTTCAACTACCGCAGCAAGTAGCAGTTCACACGCTGTTACCTTAATGCAGTAAAAGAGAGTAGGAGCGAGAAGATGGGTTTGTATTGGAATGATCAATGGTTGCTTGCCTGACAGATTGGTTGTCGGGTACTTCTCTTCAGTTGGATACGCAGTTGTATCCTCGGGAGCAGGACCTACCACAGAGAACACCGACGATAATCAATATACAAGCAAATGCAGCAATACGATGCATGCTCATGACTTGGCAAGATGAATGTGTTTTGGGCTAATGCAACTATAAACAGAAAGGTTTGAGCCCATTTGAATCAAAGATTCAAATTTATACCCAAACTATTATTTATTAAAGTGCATTATCATGTTTTAATGTGAACAACAAGGTTAACTTGCTCAAACATGCATGAAACCAGTGCCATTGGAAATATTGGATTTTTCTGATCAATTTTCATATATAAATCTTTTCCATCTGAGCTACTGTTGAATTTATATGATTTTTTTGAAGTTTAAAGCATTTTCTGGAATTTCCTGAATTGTTTTAAATCAATTAATCCCAGAAAAGCATTTACTGCGTCAGCATGACATCATGCTGACATCAGCAGGTCAACAGACCCGGTCCAGGTCAAACCTGACTGGTGTGTCCCGCGTGTTAGTGTCACTAGGTTAACTAATTAAATTAAACTGCTAATCCTAATTAACTTAGCCACCTGGGCCCACCTACCATTGACTCCAGGGGGTCAACTTGGGCCCACCCGTGGTCAAACGGGGTCAAACAGATCGGCGTTTAGCCGCCGGCGAGGCCAAACGCGGCGGTGGGTGCGGGATTCGTGCTCCGGCGACCAAATCGACGGCGGAGCACGTCTACGTGCTGCTGGTGAAGTGCCGCATTGAGTGGTGGTGGTGGTTGGCCTCGGGGTCGCCGGAAAAGACGTCGGCGACAAGTCCAGCGGCTGCCGGAGCTCGAGTGAGCTCGGGCTAGTCGCTAGAAGGCACGTCGAGGCTCGTGGTGAGGTGCTCTAGGCTCCTGGAGGTGCGGTGAAGCTAAAGGATGGGGTGGCGTGGCCGTTGGGGGCCGAAGCCTCGACAGCGACGAGATCCGCGGCAGCGCGTGCGGGTGAGCTTCGTGCAGTCGGTACAGGGCTTGAGAGGGGGGACGGAGAGGATGGGGAGGTAGCTAGGCTCACGACGGTCGAGTTGGAGTTGACGACGAGGTCGAGGACGAGGTACTGCGACAGTGAGGTCGCCGGCGATCCCGACGGCCGAACGGGGGGGAGAAGTGGTCGGGGACGGCGTGTTGGAGCTTCCGGCGAGGCGTGGCTTGACGGGGAGACGTAGAAGACGGTGGCGGAGCTCAGGGACACGACGGCGAGGCGAGGGGAGCTCGGTGGCTGCGGCTATGGCGGCAGGACGGCGGCGGCTGCGTCGACCATGTCGCGGGGAGGGCGAGGGAGAGAGACAGGGGAGGAGTGGAGACGTCCAGCGTCTTCGGTGCGCAATGTGGAGGACATCCAGGCCGTTCCCGCGGCGAGGCAGCGGCCAGGGCGGCAAGCAGCTGCCGCGGTGGCGCGCGGCGGTGCGCCGGTGTCACCTGCTTGCCTGGCTGCCGAAGCAGCTGGCTGGCTCGGGCCAGCACAGTTCTGGGCCGCCAAGTGGGCCGGCTGGTCCAGGTAGGTGGTTGTGCCCTCTTTCTCTCTCTTTTCTATTTTTCTTTCTGTTTTGTTTCTTTTTCAACTTTGTTGAATTAATAAAAATGTTAGAACATTTTTATAAATCATGAAACTAGTCATGCCCACTGATATTATATGAACAACATGGAACATTTTAGTTTATGATTATTTGGGCACCTAAAATTTTTTATAGCATTTAAATGCCCAAATGCGAATACAATATGAATTAATCCAGAGACCATTGGATGTCCTAGAAAATTGTGCACCATTTTTGTCAGAGGTTTAAGACCAAGGCAAAGATGATGAATATTTTTGAAGGGCATTTTGGGTACATTGAAAAAGATTTTATTAAACCCTAGTTGTTAGAAGAGGGGTGCTGGGGTTTCTGTCATTCCCATTTCAAGTTTCTGTAGAAAGTGAACATGATGCACACTCTAGCTAGTTCTAATGCAAGCACTGACTAGGGATGTGACAACTCACCCCCGCTCAAAAGAATCTCGTCCCGAGATTCGGGTTCCTCTGGAAAAAGGGTGGGGTACTCAAGTCAAAGACGATCCTCCCTTTCCCAAGTAGCTTCATTCTCGGAATGATGTGACCATTGAACCTTGAGAAACTTGATATTATGACGTCGAGTGGTACGTTCGGTTTGATCAAGAATACGAATGGGGTATTCTCGATATGTGAGATAGTCCTAGAGATCAAGCGTTTCGTGGTCCACTCCGCGGATAGGATCCGAGAAGCATCGCCTGAGTTGAGAAACGTGGAAGACATCATGAACTCTGGAAAGATGCGGAGGCAGTTCCAATTGGTAGGCAACTTCTCCTTGTTTAGCAAGGATGCGAAAAGGACCGATGTAACGAGGAGCCAATTTGCCTTTGATACCGAAGCGATGGGTTCCCTTAAGAGGAGTAACCCGAAGGTAAGCCTTGTCGCCGACTTCAAAAGTCACAGCCTTATGATGACTATCATATTGGCTCTTCTGGCGAGACTGGGCTGTTTTCAATTTCTCACGAATGATGCGAACTTGCTCTTCTGCTTCCTGGATCATATCCGGACCAAAGAATTGTCTTTCTCCGGTTTCTGACCAGTTAAGAGGCATTCGACACCTTCGTCCATATAGAACTTCGAAGGGAGCCTTGCCCAAGCTAGCTTGATAACTATTGTTATAAGTGAATTCGGCGAATGGAGGACACTTCTCCCAATCCATACCGAAAGAGATGACAGAGGCTCGAAGCATATCTTCCAGAATTTGATTGACTTGTTCTACCTGACCACTTGACTAAGGACGAAAGGCGGTGCTAAAAGAGAGATGAGTCCCCATTCATTTTGGAAACTTTCGCAAAATCAAGAGGTGAAAAGACTTCCACAATCTGAGTTAATCTCCAATGGCACACCATGAAGAGATACTATCCGAGAGATATACAAGTCTGCTAGTTGGCTAGCGGTTATACTCTCTCGAATAGGCAGGAAATGGGCTACCTTGGAGAGTCGGTCGATAATGACAAAGATAGCATTATTCCCTTTCCTAGTCCTGGGAAACCCGGTAATGAAGTCCATACCGATATTGTCCCATTTCCATTCAGGAATAGCTAAAGGTTGAAGGGTGCTAGCAGGCCGTTGATGCTCTGCTTTAACTCGACGACAAACGTCGCAGTTAGCAATGAACTGAGTGATTTATCTCTTCATCCTAGTCCACCAGAACCTCTGGCGTAGGTCCTGATACATTTTGGTGCTACCGGGATGAATCGTGAGAGGAAATTCATGAGCCTCCTTAAGGATCAGCTGCCATAGATGTCGGTTCTCGGGAACCACTAGACGGTTCTCGAAGAAGACAACACCTCGATCATCCATAGAGAAACTTCTAACAGCTCCGCTAGCAATGCTTTCTTGGAGTCGGGATATACCCTTATCACGCTTCTGGGCACCTATGATTTGATCCGTAAGGGTAGGTTTCGCCACCAAGGTGGAAAGGAATCCTCAAGGAACAATGTGAAGGTTAAGCTTACGAAATTCCTCGTGGAGAAGGGGTTCCCTTGTTGTAACATTAGATTGTTACAATAAGACTTACAGCTTAGTGCGTCAGCCATGACATTGGCCTTCCCAGGGGTGTAAGTAATTCCTAGGTCGTAATCTGTGAGCAACTCAACCCAACGTCTTTGCCTGAGATTCAAATCCGGTTGGGTGAAGATGTATTTCAGACTTTGGTGATCAGTGAAGATTTCACAGCGATTACCAAGAAGGTAATGTCGCCATGTTTTAAGTGCGTGGACTACAGCTGCAAGCTCTAGATCATGTGTAGGATAGTTATCCTCATGTGGACGCAACTGCCGAGATGCGTAGGCAATCACTTGACGATCTTGCATGAGTATGCAACCTAGTCCTTGTCGCGAGGCGTCGCAATAGATAATAAAATCCTTGGGAATGTCTGGTGGTACCAGTACGGGTGCAGATGTCAGGCGTCTTTTCAGTTCCTGAAAGCTGGACTCGCACTCTGATGAGGACATCACTAACAAGGTTACACCCACAGCTCCAACTGACACATATACAGGACCAATTACTAGAGCTCGCGCACACCCATTAAATTACAAGGTACTTTCGTTTCTTGGTAATGAATCTAATGTTCATGAGAATATGATGCTGCCTAAATTGGATACATGTGTCTTGCTTACAAATGAAGGGCCTAGCTTGGACAAGAAGGATGAACATTGGAGCAAGATCAAGCATGGAGATGATGGCATGCGCAAGGGGAACTAGAATGGAGTTAGAAGTGATGATTTCAGGACTTTGAAGCCACCATAATGAGTGCGTGAAGCCTTGGACGAAATACAAGATGCCACTTCATAAATTTCGTTCAGAGGCTATTATAGGTGCTGCGTCACCTTATTATTGGGCCAGGCCCATGTAATTTCGAAATACTGATTATAGGCTGTTTTTAGAGTCCGTATGTGTGGGGAAACAAGAGTTAGGGTTGGTTTCGGACCCCTCCACCAAGGGCCACGAAATTCCCCCTCTTTCCCCCATATATACAGCCCTTAGGGCGTCGTTTAGACTTTGGGTTTTGTTTAGATTAAAGTTTGCCATAGCTGCAACTTCACGTACTTCGTTTGTGTTCAACGACCAGACAAAGACGTCACAGAACCCCACTTGATCAATAAAGCTTTCCTCTTGAATTCACAATATCAAGATTGCAATCTCAGTTTCTTGCTTGTTCTTCGTTTGCCTGTAGGAAACAGACCTTCGTGGTTAGGTTGATCGTACTCCGGCGTGGTCAATAACCTCTCGGAGTTGGTTTAGCGATTGCTATGGCGCGACGTCCATGCACGTTCGTAGTCGGATCGTCCAAGTCGACTTCCTCCAAAACGATAGCCACCATCTCATCGAAAGACGGCACACCTTTGCCTCTATCAAGTGGTATCAGATTTCCAGGTTGCTCGGTGATATTTTAAAGTTAGATCGAGTCTGTTCTTCATACCTACAGTCCACGAAAAAGCCAAAAAAAAATAGGGTTAGTTCATCATATCCGAACCAGTCTGAGCCATTGCATAATATTTTCCGTGTTTGCTTAGTTGAATTTGCGGTTGCATCGTCGTGTCAAGTTGCTGGTCTTAGCGTCTAGTCTTTTAGAGTGTCGAGTTCTGGTCATAAGTTGTCACGCCGCCGCCGCAACATCTTCATCGCTACTGCCACATATCACCACCGATCTGTATCCATATACCACCACCAATCCGTATCCATATACCACCATCGCGGCCATATACCACCACCGCTGCCATATTGTACCACCACATATCCACCACCAATCCGAATTCTTTTCGTTTTAGATTGGCTTTCGAGATCCATCTAGTTTTGGTTTCGTGTTTCCTTGCCTGAGTAGGTCTCGGAAAAAAAAGTCTGGAGACCCCCGGGTAGTTTTTAGGCCAAAATTTCGGCAGGTGAAAATATTTTTTCCCTATCCTATTTTTGGGCTTTTCTGAGTCTTTTGAGACACGTGCCACCATACTGTTTTTTATCGCACTTTTTCTTCGTCGCTGCCCTGATTCCGAAAAAAAAATCGTCAAAAAACTTTCGTGCCTATCATCTTAGTTTGACTTGGGAAGTGTTTTGAGACACTCGCCATTATAGTGATTTTCGGCCAAAAAAAAAGCAACGCAAAAAAAAAAGAAAAAAAAAGGCGGAAAAATAAAATTTCAGAGTGTGCTTTCCCCTTGATTACGTGCAGCGCCGTGATTTTGTTAGTGTTCTAGGCTCGCGTCTCTAGTACGGTCTAGCCTAGGACCAGCACAGTACCGTCGTTGAGCGTTTATTCAACTTTGCATCTCTGAATTGATTATTGCTGACCCTTTTTGCTACCCATCTTATAAGCCTTCCCAGATCCACATACATCTACGTCGTGCGTTTGACTCTCCCTGGTAATTGAACCAACTTTTGAGAGTTTTGACTACCACGGTTGCCGATCATCACCTGCTGCTGGGTAAGAACTTGTAAGAATTTGAGTTTTGCTTGACGGATTTGTGACGCCCCACCACCACCATTTTCTAGTAGTCTGTAGGATCATATTTTTGTGTGTTTCTATTGCTGCTAAGCATGCCAGGATCACAAGTCGACGAGACTGAGTGGGAGAACATGACAAACAAGGAGTTGCATGATAAATTTCAGCAAATGATGGGTCAACAGGTAGCAGATGTCATGACCAGTTTTGACAACGCACTAGCGAGGATGGATGGCATTGAGAACTCAATTGACACCAAGTTGGATGCCAAATTCGCTGAAGTGCTTGCGCGTCTACCTCCACCTACTGCATAGTTGCAACAACAACAACCACCTTCACGTCATGAAATCGCCCTCCGCAAAGCCAGACGTGTCCCTCTTCTGCCTGGCCAACCTGTTGGTGCTGCTATTGATACTTCTGTGGCTCCTACTGCTTCTGAGGAGGAGGACGATTACGCGGGGGATTACGAGGAAGAGGTTGATCAAAATCAGAACTACGTGCAACAACCAGCACCACAACAACCAGGTCGTCCACATGCATATAATCGCAATGGTAGGGCTGCACCATACCCTCAGGTACGCTATCATGACCATCTCCCTAAACTAAAATTGAATATTCCACCATTTGAGGGTAGATATGTTCCTGATATATATCTTACTTGGAAGTTAGAAACCGAACAACGTTTTACATGTTTAAAATATCCCGAGGAGAGACGTGTTGCTGCTGCTCTTTGTGCTTTCACTAGTTTTGCTTGTGTGTGGTGGTCTGAATATTGTAGATTACATCCGGATAATATTCCAACTACTTGGGCTGCTTTGAAAACTGCTATGCGTACTCGTTGGGTTCCACCATATTATCAGCGTGAATTACTTCAAAAATTGCAGCACTTAAGACAAGGAAAAAATTATGTAGAAGAATATTATCAGCAATTACAAACTGGCCTGATTAGATGTGGTATTGTTGAGGAGAATGAAGCTATGCTTGCACGTTTTATGGGTGGATTAAATAAAGAGATTCGGACCATTCTAGAGTATAAGTCAAGTAAAACTGAACCGTAGACATGCTAAATGGGTTGAATTCATAGAGACTTTCGCTTATGTTCTTAAACACAAGAAGGGAAAAGAAAATGTTATTGCTGATGCATTGTCTCGTCATTATACTATGCTTTCACAACTTGACTTTAAAATAGTTGGTTTGGAGACCATCAAAGATCAATATGTGCATGATGCTGAATTTAAAGATGTATTGCAGAATTGTAAAGAAGGGAGAACATGGAACAAGTTCGTCATTAATGATGGATTTGTGTTTCGTGCTAACAAGCTATGCATTCCAGCTAGCTCTGTTCGTCTTTTGTTGTTGCAGGAGGCGCATGGAGGAGGATTAATGGGACACTTTGGCGTGAAGAAGACGGAGGACGTACTTGCTACACATTTCTTTTGGCCAAAGATGCGACGGGATGTTGAGCGTTGTGTTGGCTGCTGCACTACATGTCAAAAAGCTAAGTCACAACTCAATCCTCATGGTTTATATATGCCTTTGCCTGTTCCTAGTGTTCCTTGGGAAGATATATCTATGGACTTTGTTTTGGGTTTACCTCGAACAAAGAAGGGGAGGGATAGCATATTGGTTGTCGTGGATAGTTTCTCGAAGATTGCACACTTTATACCATGTCATAAAAGCGATGATGATGCTAATGTTGCTGACTTGTTCTTTCGTGAAATTATTCGCTTGCATGGTGTGCCAAATACTATTGTTTCAGATCGTGATACTAAATTTCTTAGCCACTTTTGGAGATGTTTATGGGATAAGTTGGGGACTAAACTGCTTTTTAGTACTACTTGTCACCCCCAAACTGATGGTCAAACTGAAGTAGTCAACAGAACTTTGTCTACTATGCTTAGGGCTGTTCTGAAGAATAATAAGAAAATGTGGGAAGAATCCTTGCCTCATATTGAATTTGCTTATAATTGTTCATTGCATTCTACTACTAAGATGTGCCCTTTTGAAATTGTCTATGGTTTCCTACCTCGTGCACCTATTGATTTGTTGCCTCTTCCATCTTCGGAGAAGGTTAATTTATATTCTAAACAACGTGCTGAATTGATATTAAAAATGCATGAGTTAACTAAGGAAAATATTGAGCGCATGAATGCTAAATATAAACTTGTTGGAGATAAGGGTAGAAAGCGTGTTGTCTTTGCACCTGGAGATCTTGTTTGGTTACATTTGCATAAGGATAGGTTTCCTAATTTGCGCAAGTCAAAGCTAATGCCACGTGCTGATGGTCCTTTCAAGGTGTTAGAGAAAATAAATGATAATGCATATAAACTTGAGTTGCCTGCAGATTTTGGGGTTAGTCCCATATTTAACATTGCAGATTTGAAGCCTTACTTGGGTGACGAAGATGAGCTTTCGTCGAGGACGACTTCAATTCAAGAAGGGGAGGATGATGAGGACATCACTAACAAGGTTACACCCATAGCTCCAACTGACACATATACAGGACCAATTACTAGAGCTCGCGCATGCCCATTAAATTACCAGGTACTTTCGTTTCTTGGTAATGAATCTAATGTTCATGAGAATATGATGCTGCCTAAATTGGATACATTTGTCTTGCTTACAAATGAAGGGCCTAGCTTGGACAAGAAGGATGAACATTGGAGCAAGATCAAGCATGGAGATGATGGCATGCGCAAGGGGAACAAGAATGGAGATACAAGTGATGATTTCAAGACTTTGAAGCCACCAAATGAGTGCATGAAGCCTTGGATGAAATATACAAGATGCCACTTCATAAATTTCGTCCAGAGGCTATTATAGGTGCCGCGTCACCTTATTATTGGGCCAGGCCCATGTAATTTCAAAATACTTGAGTATAGGCTGTTTTTAGAGTCCGTATGTGTGGGGAAACAAGAGTTAGGGTTGGTTTCGGACCCCTCCACCAAGGGCCACGAAATTCCCCCCTCTTTCCCCCATATATACAGCCCTTAGGGCGTCGTTTAGACTTTGGGTTTTGTTTAGATTAAAGTTTGCCATAGCTGCAACTTCGCGTACTTCGTTTGTGTTCAATGACCAGACAAAGACGTCACAGAACCCCACTTGATCAATAAAGCTTTCCTCTTGAATTCGCAATATCCAGTTTGCAATTATAGTTTCTTGCTTGTTCTTCGTTTGCCTGCAGGAAACAAACCTTCATGGTCAGGTTGATCGTGCTCCGGCGTGGTCAATAACCTCTCGGAGTTGGTTTAGCGATTGCTAAGGCGTGATGTCCACGCAGGTTCGTAGTCGGATCGTCCAAGTCGACTTCCTCCAAAACGATAGCCAGCATCTCATCGAAAGACGGGACACCTTTGCCTCTATCACACTGTGGGGTCCACTCAAACTTTTTATCTTTCTTGAGGAGTTCAGTTAGAGGTTTAGCAACCTTGGAGAAATTCTCGATGAAGCATCGGCAATAGCTCGCTAAGCCAAGGAAACTCCTAACTTGATTGACCGATTCAGGTGGAATCCATTCAAAGACGGCCTGAACTCGCTCGGGATTGACGGCAATGCCCTTACCAGAGATTACATGACCCATATAAGTCACTTCTGGCAACCAGAATTCACACTTGGAGAATTTGGCATAAAGGTGATGCTCTCGAAGTTTCGTCAATACCAGCCTTAGATGCTCGGCATGATCTTCCTTGTTCTTGGAGTAAATGAGTATATCATCGAGGTATACCACGGCAGATTTATCCAAGTACTCCATGAATATAGAATTCATTAGCCGGGAGAAAGTGGCTGGGGCATTGGTTAACCCGAAGGACATGACGGTGTACTAGTATTGGCCATAACGAGTAACAAAGGCCGTCTTGGGAATGTCCCCGTTCTTGATTTTGATTTGATGGTAGCCCAACCTCAAATCCATTTTGGAAAAGACTGAGGATCCAGCGAGTTGATCATACAGATCGTTGATCCTGGGGAGCGGATACTTGTTCTTTATTGTGACCAGATTGACAGGTCGATAATCTACAACCATCCGTTCCGTTCCATCCTTCTTCTTGACGAAGAGGACGGGGCAAGCCCAAGGAGAAGAACTAGGACGGATGAAACCCCTTTTCAAGGACTCATCGAGTTGTTTCTTAAACTCAGCTAGTTCTAGGGGTGCCATCTTATAGAGTCTCCTAGAGATTGGGACAGTTCCTGGAACGAGATCTATCACGAACTCGAAATCTCTGTCAGGTGGAACACTTGGTAGTTCTTCTGGGAAGACATCCGGAAAGTCACGGACTACCGGGATATCTTCAAGTTCTAGTAGAGGGCTGGCATTAAGAGAGTAGAGTTGACGCTCAGCCATACGGGCCAAAACATTGACTGTCTTGCCGATGGGTGTGTAAGTTGAACAGTCCTAGTATAGCAATCAATCTTGGAGTAATGAGCTGTCATCTAGTCCATACCCAAGATGATTTTTATGTCTGAGGACTTGAGAGCTATTAGTGATGCAAGGAAAACAAGTCTATCGACAAGAATTTCATTTCCATGGCTTACCCTAGAGGTTTGCCACTTTGAACCAGGAGTTTGGATAACCATGGAAGTGGGCATGTCACAAAAATTCATGTTGTGCATTCGAGCATAGCTGTCAGATATGAATGAATGAGATGCTTCAGTATCGAAAAGAACAGATGCCGGATGGCAGTTAACGAGAAGCGTACCAAGGACGACATTAGGATCCTCATAAGCTTCCTCGGCAGAGACATAGTTGACATGACCACGTGCAGTGGGGATTGGCTTGACATAGTTCACCTTGCCTGTTGGCTTACCACGGCCAACGGACCTTCCTGGCTAGTTCTGAGGACACTCACGCATGTAGTGCCCTGGTTCTCCACACTTGAAGCATGTCACAGTGCCGGTGCGTGGAGAAAAGTTGGTAGGTGGTCCTCCATAAGTCTTGGCAGGTGCATACTGTTGAGTTGGGCAAGGCGCCACATAGATGGCCTCGGAGTGTACTTGGGTGGCAAAGCAGTATTAGGAACCCACACACGGCGCTTTTGAGAGCCAGAGCCGGATGAGGAACCAAAGTCACGAGGATGCTTGCGTGTGGCTTCGAAATCAATCTGGCCCGTCTCAGCACTGATGGCTTTGTTCACCAACTTCTGGAAGGAGGTGCACTCGTGCAGACGTAGATCTCGGCGAAGTTCAGGGCTGAGTCCCTTGCGGAACCTCGCCTGCTTCTTGACATCGATGGACACTTCCTCGGGAGCATAGCGTGCAAAGTTGCCAAACTCGCGACTATAGCCATCCACGGTTAACCAGCCCTGGGTGAAATTGTAGAATTCCTCCCGCTTGCGGTCCATGAGTCCTTCCGGAATGTGATGTTCACGGAATGCCTCACTGAACTCTGCCCAAGTAGTGATTTGGCCAGCAGGACGCATAGCCTTAAAGTTTTCCCACCAGAGGCTGGCAGGGCCCTCAAGATGGTAGGTGGCGTAAGTAACCTTGTCAGCTTCGGCCACACGGGCAGGGTGTAGCTTGTGGGTGATACTGCGAAGCCAGTCATCCGCATCTAAGAGGTTCAGCGGAATGATGGAACTTCGGTGGGCACATCTTGATAAAGTCATTGATTGACACCACGTCATTCCTCTGGCGCAACCCGGTGATTTACTCTATGCGCTCCAGCAGACGGTTGGTCTCTATCTTGTTCCTTTCTGCTTCGAGCATAAATTCGGCCAAGGAGGGTGGTTGGGGCAGATTCCCATCTCTAGCCCCACTGGCCTCACCCTGCTCCTGAGCAGCAGGAGTGCTGCGAGTGTTGACCATCCTAGGAAAACAAGACAACGGTTTAGACAAAGAGGGCAAAACTTTGACATAGGAGTGCAGAATTTAATGGATGACACGGAATGCAGAGATGTTCATCTGTACGACATGGTAATATAGAAACTGCCATATATACCCAGTGGTCATACACACCATACATAGTTTAGTACAAGCCAAGGCTAAAGTACAACTGCGGTGAAAGACGATACATCTCATCAAAGGCACTCCAAGCTCCTATACATTATTTAACTACGCCTCCAGGACTCAGTACACACTAAGTCATATTCCACAAGACACGCACGACTGTGGAAATACAGCTACTACGATACTACTACTGCCACGGTCTGGCTCAGACATTTCCGTAGTAATCTTCATAAAGATTACCACCGTAGCCCGGAAGTGGAACAGGTGGATCTGGAAACTCTCAAGCACTCGAAGGCTGCGGACCATAGGGACACGGATGCGGTCTCGGTCCCGTTGCTGGTGGTAACCGACGCCCATGTGGAGGTGTAATACCCCCAACGTCACGCCAATCTATAAGATCGGGCAGACGAGTCCGCACGGGGTACAAATCCCGCATATCCAGATATCCGGCGTGCACGGCAGGTGCAAGCCGTGTCAAAGTAGTGCAGTGGGCGGCTCGAGTGTTATAAAGCTCCATCCAGAGGGCACGAACCTCACGGTCCCTATCCTCCAGCATCTGAGTAGTAGTCTGAAGCAGTGGCTCCTCATGAGTGGCATCGGTATACAGACCAGTGTAGTAGCCTTCCTCTCCAGGAAGTGAGGCTGGCATGTAGCAGAACTCGTTGTTCAGTAGCAGGGCATGCCTAGCCCGGATGATGGTCATCATCGAGTAAGCGGCATCCTGCACTGCCATCTCGATGGTAACCCCGAGTCCATAAGACCAATGGATGGGGTCGGTAGCTCCGGGATACGAGGGGTATATCCAAACTGTGCAGAAATACTGACTCTGGTTGAAATCCCGGTACTGTTCCTCCACATTGTACTCAGGATACCAACGGTAGCCGGTCTCAGTCAACACACGGACTAACATGGCCGTGTGACCTGGCACATTAATGCACCGAGTCAAACGGACCACCTGGTGGGGTTTGCGATCAGACATCTGAAACACGAAATAATGCAAAGGCATTAGAATTTCTGGAAGAAATCGGGCAGCATAACAACTGTAAATGCTCAAAAAAAGATTTTGAGACATCATACAAATGATAGCATAGCCACTCAACAAAATCATATCAAGGTTCTGGGTCCAACTAATCATCATACTAGAAGGGTAGAAACTGAACTGAGGTTTGAAACCCAACAATCCTAAGAGTCTACGGATTAGTAACACGTGAACCTAGTAAAAATGAGAGGCCTAGTCCTAAACCCCCGTAGAAAGAATAGGCTGACTCAAATCAGAAGGGCATAAGGTAAAGAATTAAAAAGAGCCATACGTTCCCTTCCACAATCAATTCCCCTACATATAACTAAGAATTTTCTAGACTCAACATCGACCAGTTTGGCTTGAAGAACCTACAGGCAGTCCGGCTCTGATACCAATGCTGTCAGGACCCCGATCCTAAGTCACGCCGATCTAGCTTGTAACACATCATATCACTTTGCGGCCTCACGCACAGTATCCCCACGGGTGCCACCTTACCTGGCCCGGGACCATTTGCGCATTTTGGCACACATATATGATAGTGTCGCTAGCATCCATATGACAGAGAACCCGGGCCAACATGGCTAGTTATAAACCAAAAGTGGCACTAAATTACAGAGACAAGCATTCATGACCCAGCAACGAACGTGTCGGTCATCAACATATGAACCCAAGTCGTAGCAAGCTACATGGACTTAAAGGAACCACGCGTGACATTTCCCCTAAGGGATAGACACATGAACGAAGAAGAACACATGCCGGCCAGCCTACGTGTTCCAAGCAGTAGCA
This sequence comes from Secale cereale, assembly GCA_902687465.1. Lineage (NCBI taxonomy): Eukaryota > Viridiplantae > Streptophyta > Magnoliopsida > Poales > Poaceae > Secale > Secale cereale. The sequence continues at coordinate 299,101,796 of LR738714.1, forward strand.
AGCTACCAAGGCTCAGTGGAAGCACTAGGAGGCACTTTCCTGTAAGATAGGCTACCAAAGGTAAACAACTAGGTGTCGGATCCCACACATACCAAGCATTTCAATCATACACACAATATGCTCAATATGTGCAAATACAACATTGCATCACAACAGAACTCTATGACTCAAGTACTTTATTTAAGATGCACCAAGTGGTCTATGAACTTTATAAGCAACCATCAACTTGTCTATGAACTGTATAAGCAACCAATTGGTCCGTACCGCGGACAACGGCTATTCGAATAGATTGGTAACCCTGCAGGGGTGTACTTCTTCACAGATGTTTCCACCACTTAGCGTCTGCACACGACATGTGCTCGCCAGACTTCAAGTGAAAGCCGATGTGGGTGTAGACCACGACCTAACCAACCACTCAAGTCTATAGTCCAGGTTTATCGCCTATTTGGGTTCCATCCATGGGGAGATCCTGCTGGGGTGTCGCTCACGGCCCCAAACGATGTGTACAGGGTTCTCGAGTCACCGAACGAGCGACCGGTACACCGTGCCACGTACCTACCGCATCACAGCCCACCCCGAAGGTCAGCGCTGCGCACGACCACCAGTAAACTACAAACACTAGAAACTAATTGCAACTCCTGGACAGAGAACAAGGGCAGTCAATAAGTCGAGCGGGGTCATATTTCAGGGCCCAATCTGTGGTAGTAGCTGTAACATGAACCACACATACAGATCTCAGGTCCTATGGACAGTTCCAATGAAACAACCCACCATGTACTCCTACATGGCCTTTCATCGATACCTTTTACCAAACATGTTCCACACTTCCCTCTCTTTATCGAGCATGATCATTTCACTCTGATCCATCACCCAGATGAACCAGACCTGACACAACTCTAAGCATAGCAGGCAACATAAACAAATAGCATGGTAGAACACACATCACATGGCTCAATCAACTCCTACACATGCTAGTGGGTTTCAACTATTTACTGTGGCAATGACAGGTCATGCAAAGGAATAGGGTTCACCTACCGCAACAAGTAGCAGTTCACACGATGTTGCCTTAATGCGGTAAAAGAGAGCAGGAGCGAGAAGATGGGTCTGTATCGGAATGATCAATGGTTGCTTGTCTGACAAATTGGTTGTCGGGTACTGCTCTTCAGTTGGATACGCAGTTGTATCCTCGGGAGCAGGACCTACCTCGGAGAACACCGACGATACAATCAATATACAAACAAATGTAGCAATATGATGCATGATCATGACATGGCAAGATGAATGTGTTTTGGGCTAATGCAACTATAAACAGAAAGGTTTGAGCCCATTTGAATCAAAGATTCGAATTTATACGCAAACTATTATTTATTAAAGTGCATTATCATGTTTTAATGTGAACAGCAAGGTTAACTTGTTCAAACATGCATGAAACCAGTGCCATTGGAAAGATTGGATTTTGCTGATCAATTTTCATATATATACATCTTTTCCATCTGAGCTATTGTTGAATTTATATGATTTTTTGAAGTTTAAAGCATTTTCTGGAATTTCCTGAATTGTTTTAAATCAATTAATCCCAGAAAAGCATTTACTGCGTCAGCATGACATCATGCTGACGTCAGCAGGTCAACAGACCTGGTCCAGGTCAAACCTGACTGGTGGGTCCCGCGTGTCAGTGTCATTAGGTTAACTAATTAAATTAAACTGCTAATCCTAATTAACTTAGCCGCGTGGGCCCACCTGTCATTGACTCCAGGGGGTCAACCTGGGCCCACCCGTGGTCAAACGGGGTCAAACAGACGGGCGTTTAGCCGCCGGCGAGGCCAAACGCGGCGGTGGGGTGCGGGATTCGTGCTCCGGCGACCAAATCGACGGCAGAGCACGTCTACGTGCTGCTTGTGAAGTGCCACATCGAGTGGTGGTGGTGGTGGTTGGCCTCGGGGTCGCCGGAAACGACACCGGCGACGAGTCCAGCGGCTGCCAGAGCTCGGGTGAGCTCGGGCTAGTCGCTAGAGGGCACAACGAGGCGTGCGGGATTCGTGTTCCAGCGACCAAATCGACGGCGGAGCACGTCTATGTGCTGCTTGTGAAGTGCCACATCGAGTGGTGGTGGTGGTTGGCCTCGGGGTCGCCGGAAACGACGCCGGTGACGAGTCCAGCGGTTGCCAGAGCTCGGGTGAGCTCGGGCTAGTCGCTAGAGGGCACGACGAGGCTCGTGGTGAGGTGCTCTCAGCTCCTGGAGGTGAAGTGAAGCTAAAGGACAAGGTGGCGCGGCCGTTGGGTGGCCGGAGCCTCGTCAGCGACGAGCTCCGCGGCGGCATGTGCGGGTGAGCTTCGTGCAGTCGGTACAGGGCTCGAGAGGGGGAACGGAGAGGATGGGGAGGTAGCTAGGCTCATGGTGGTCGCGTTGGAGTTGATGGCGAGGTAGGGGACGAGCTGCTGCGACGGTGAGGTCGTCGGCGATCTCGGTGGCTGAACGGGGGGGAAGTGCTCGGGGACGGCGTGTTGGAGCTTCCGGCGAGGCATGGCTTGATGGGGAGACGTAGCAGACGGTGGCGGAGCTCAGGGACACGACGGCAAGGCGAGGGGAGCTCGGTGGCTGCGGCTATGGCGGTAGGACGGCGGCGGCTGCCTCGGCCATGGCGCGGGGAGGGCAAGGGAGAGAGATAGGGGAGGAGTGGAGACGTCCAGCGTCTTCGGGGCGCAACGTGGAGGACGTCCAGGCCATTCCCGCGGCGAGGCGGCGGCCAGGGCGGCAAGCACCTGCCGCGGTGGCGCGCGGCCGTGCTCCGGCGTCACCTGCCTGCCTGGCTGCCGAAGCAGCTGGCTGGCTCGGGCCAGCATAGTGCTGGGCCGGCTGGTCCAGGTAGGTGGCTGTGCCCTCTTTCTCTCTCTTTTCTATTTTTCTTTCTGTTTTGTTTCTTTTTGAACTTTGTTGAGTTAATAAAAATGCTAGAACATTTTTATAAATCATGAAACTAGTCATGCCCACTGTATACTATATGAACATCATGGAACATTTTAGTTTATGATTATTTGGGCATCTAAAATATTTTATAGCATTTAAATGCCCAAATGCAAATACAATATGAATTAATCCAGAGACCTTTGGATGTCCTAGAAAATTGTGCACCATTTTTGTCAGAGGTTTAAGACCAAGGCAAAGATGATGAACATTTTTGAAGGGCATTTTGGGTACATTGGAAAAGATTTTATTAAACCCTAGTTGTTAGAAGAGGGGTGCTGGGGTTTCTGTCATTCCCATTTCAAGTTTCTGTAGAAAGTGAACATGATGCACACTCTAGCTAGTCCTAATGCAAGCAGTGACTAGGGATGTGACAGATACAGATACTCCGATATCAATTATCAAACTAGTAATCCAAGTCATAGCAATATACAACAAATAATCAAAAGCTTAATAACATCATAACAAAATACTCCAAGGATAACATAACATCTCTATCATGAAGAATCCAAGAACGATAATACTACTACGCAAATATCAAGAACTAATTATACAGCTATGATCTACATGTAAACATCATCTACATCATCATACTCCAAGATATAATATCAACTAGCTTCATGTGAAACTAACACTAGCCACTAGTAAATCCAAAGGCAACATGACGTCCAAAATAATACTCCAAAATAATACCAGATACTAGCATGAAAATAGCCACTAAGAATCCAAAGGCAACATGATGTCCAAAATAATACTCCAAAATAATACCAGATACTAGCATGAAAATAGCCACTAAGAATCCAAAGGCAACATGTCATCCAGATAATCATAAAAAATATAAATCCTAGAACTCCAAATAATATCATGGCAATAACGAGACCAAAATACAACTCCGAGAAATAAAGTGCCATGGACAAGATCATACATATCTACTGAAATCTTTTAAATAAGTTCAAATAAAGAACCATGCCACTGCATTGCAATCATGCAAATGGAGGGCGTGGCTTGCCTGGGGTGGAAGAAATCACCGGAAGAAAGTGCGGAAAGCTCGCGAAAAGAATCGCCGGAAAACATTCTCTCTCGGAGGGGGCTGTTTAACGGCAAGGGCAAAATGGTCATTTTCAGAATGTTGAAATATAATGAAAATGATGCCAACAGAGCGGGCTTGACAAGACGAAGAGATGGGCTTTGGAATCACCTCATTTGGAGTTAGGATCAAAAAGATATGAATGTTTTTCTGCCAGGGACCTATCTGTAACAGAAAAGTTTACAGACTGGGCCAAAACAGAAAAACTGAAAATGCATTCCAGGAACTACGCTTTCGGGACAGTGAAGGCGTATTTTTGGCCGAAGCCGCAAGTGTTTACGCTTTCACTGAAACGAAAGCGCATTCGGGGAAATACGCTTCCACTTATTTGACTAGGCAGAGGCGGGACCGGGGCGTTAGTCACTGACGGGCGGGTCCCATGGGGATGGGGCCCGTCACTTATCCAGGTGGACTGGGCGGGTCAACGCCTGGCCCGCCGACAGGTGGGGCCAAGGGCCCACTGGCCAGCTTGGATGAGACCGTCGTCTCCTTCCTCGCGCTCGCCCGACGGAGCAGAGGGGAGCGCGCAGCTCCGGCGCCCGTCCGGCCGGCTCCGGCCACCGCTCGGGCCGCGCCAGCTACCGGTATGATCAGCAGGCCGTGCCGCGCCACCCTGGACCATCAGACATCCAGGGGAGGTCGGCATCGAGGAGAACCGCGGTTGCAGCGGACGGGGCCTCGACCGAAATTTGAGGACGGGGACATGGCGACTCCGGCAACAAACGGAGGGCCGAGGGGGAGGCTCTGGTGGCTGGGTTATCTACTAGACGTGGTAGTAGGGAGGACGGAGCTTTGAGTCACTGGAATCGGGGCGGAGCAGGGGCGGCGGCCATGGTGGCCAACTGCGGCGAGGAGGAGCTCTGGAGCTCGAGGGAGAGGTCGGGGAGGGATAGCGGAGCGAGTGGAGGCGAGTGGTGAAGAGCAACACGCTCGGGGCTGGTTAAATAGGCGAGGGAGGGACGTGTCGCCCTGTCGTCGCCAGGCACGCGTGTCCGGCACCGTGGACGCATGCCTACGCCCGCGAGCTCGGAGGCAGGCGACGAGGGGGCAAAGTGGATGATCTCATGGGGAGGTAGGCGACGCCGGGGAGCAGAGGAAGAGGCTGAGGGGAGCTCAGGGCCAAACAGAGCACTGTGCCCTCGTGGCGTTCGGCGGCGAGCGTCGGTGACCGTCCGTGGGAAAGAGGACGGAGGGGGAGAGGGGTCCAGGGGGTCGGCGACAATGAGGTGAGGCCAACGGACACGCTCACGCGCGCGAAGACGACGTGAGGCGGGGGTGCCGAAGCACAGACAACGCCTGGGCGCGGTCGCAATGCACAAAGCGCGTGCATAGGCATGCCAGTGTCGTGATCACCATGTGCACTGGTGCACACCATGCCACACGTTCGGCCACACAATGTCTGGGGCTTTGTCCTTCCTGGGGAGGTTGCAACTGTTGTGGTAGCTTGGTGAAAAACTCTCTGGTTAAAAGGTAAAGGTCCTCCGAAGTTTACTGTAGTAAACTTTGAGGAAAACTGCTGATCAATAGAGAGTGATTTGGAGCCAAAGAGTTTGTCTAGGAGGTTTAGGTAAAGAAGGACTTCCATCCTTGTAAGTTTGAGAAGATTAGGATAAATATTTAATGTAGTTGCTTAACAACCACACAAATCTGGTCAGAAACTAGATTAGGATGTTGCACTTAAATGGTGAGTCCATTTGAGCTGAAACATGGCAAGGCTTAGGGATTTGGTCATAGTAAGATGATGTAAGTGTTTCATACCAATTGGATTTACCAAAATAGCACTTCCTTCACAAGCATCCTTTTTGTCCAGAAACTTAGGAAAATTCCATAGGAAAAAAGGCTATATAGAATGTGCCCAAAATTGGTGGAGGTCGGTTATATGGCTAGGAGAAAGTCCTGGAATATTTTCAGCCATAGTGGAGCAAGATAAAATATACTTGCTTCACAAACTGAAAATTTGGACAGAAAAAAAGATTTGAAGGTGTTCTCACATGGTTGATTGGATGGAGCTGAATTTTGGAGGAGTGGAATAATATGATCACAAGAAGAGGCATGCAAAATGTCAACTCATTTGGATGCTCCTAGCTAGTACTTCCTTCACAATGGCTTTTGTTTGACAGAAACTTTGAAAAATCACTGAGGAAGATTGGCTAGGCAAATAAAGTTGAATTTTGTCATGTGGCAATTATTTGGACATAAAAGAATGCCCGACAAGTTTGGGATCAATTGGGTAAAGATAAATAGCACTTGCTTCACAAAGTGCCATTTAGGGCAGAATAGGAAAAGGAATATTTGAGAATTATATTTGAACATGGCAATGAAACGTTTTGCCATATTTGATGAAGATATGACCCAAACAATTTATTAAAATTTATTTGGGAATTTTTGGAGTGACAGGAATATAGGTTGCTTCACAACCTAGAGCGGACAGGGTTATTCCTTTAATAGAAAAAGGAACATTCCCTAGAAACAGAAATTAGGGTTTGGTCAAGCAGTGGAGTGACATGATCATGGCAGGTTTTGAGAATGATGAGCCACTTGGGAGAGGAAAAATAGGATGATTTCCCAGGTGACAAGGCCACAGAACCACTCCAAAAAGAAAAACAGAGCAAAAACCAATAAATCAAAAAGAAAAAGAAAAGGGCCAAAAACCAGGCTCTGACAATATTGCCATGGATCATCCAACATGTTGAGATTTCCTTTCCCCCTCATGCTAGCCAAACTCCTTGCACCAAGTAGAGATACTACTTGTGCTTCCAAACATGCTTAAACCCAGTTTTGCCATGAGAGTCCACCATATCTACCTATGGATTGAGTAAGATCCTTCAAGTAAGTTGTCATTGTTGCAACTCTCTATATATGTATGATCTATTCGTGTGGAGAAAATAAGCTTTGTACGATCTTGAGATATGGAAGCAATAAAAGCGATGGACTGCATAATAAAGGTCCATATCACAAGTGGCAATATAAAGTGACGTTCTTTTGCGCTAAGATTTTGTACATCCAACCATAAAAGCACGTGACAACATCTGCTTCCCTCTGCAAAGGGCCTATCTACCTTTCTTACCTTATAAGAGTCATGGTGATCTTCACCTTTCCTTTTTACATTTTATCCTTTGGCAAGCACATTGTGTAGGAAATATCCTGACATATATACCCAATTGGATGTAAGCTATCATGATCTATTACTATTGACATTACCCTTGAGGTAAAAGGTTGGGAGGCAACACTATAAGCCCCTATCTTTCTCTCTGTCCGACTAAAACTTCATACCCATAAGTATTGCGTGAGTATGAGAAATTGTGAAAGACTAAATGATAGTTGAGTATGTGGACTTGCTGAAAAGCTCTTATATTGACTCTTTTCGATGTTGTGATAAATTGCAATTTCTTGAATGGCCGAGATCATAGTTTGTTAGTTTTTAGTGAAGTTTCTGATTCATACTTGACATTGTGAATAGATTGTTACTTATTTTATATATGTTGCTATTATAAGAATGATCATGATGCCCTCATGTCCGTATTTTATTTTATCGACACGTCTATCTCTAAACAGTTGGACATATTTTTCAATATCGGCTTTCGCTTGAGGACAAGTGAGGTCTAAGCTTGGGGGAGTTGATACGTCCATTTTGCATCATGCTTTTTTGTTGATGTTTATTGCATTTTGGGTTGTTATTACACGTTATGTCACAATACTTATGCCTTTTCTCTCTTATTTTACAAGGTTTACATGAAGAGGGAGAATGCCGGCAGCTGGAATTCTGGACTGGAAACGGAGCAAATATTGGAGACCTATTCTACACAACTCAAAAGCCCTGAAACTCCACGAAAGTCAGTTCTGGAAAATATAAAAAATATCTGGCAAAGAAAGTATAGGAGGGGGGCCACCCACCGTCCACGGGGGTGGGGGTGCGCCCTACCCCCTAGGCGCGCCCCCCTGCCTCGTGGGCCACCTGGCAGCTCCCCGATGCTCATCTTCTGTTGTATCAACTGTTTTGACCTGGAAAAAATCATAAGGAGGCTTTCGGGACAAAGCGCCGCCGTCTCGAGGGAGAACCTTGGCGGAACCAATCTTGGGCTCCAGCGAGCTGTTCTGCCGGTGAAGCTTCCCTCCGGGAGGGGGAAATCATCACCATCGTCATCACCAACAACTCTCCCATCTTGGGGAGGGTTATCTCCATCAACATCTTCACCAGCACCATCTCCTCTAAAACCCTAGTTCATCTCTTGTATCAGATCTTTGTATCAAAACCTCAGATTGGTACCTGTGGGTTGCTAGTAGTGTTGATTACTCCTTGTAGTTGATGCTAGTTGGTTTATCCGGTGGAAGATCATATGTTCATATCCATTATCCATATTAATATCCCTCTGATTATGAATATGAATATGATTTGTGAGTAGTTACGTTTGTTCCTGGGGACATAGGAGAAGTCTTGCTATAAGTAGTCATGTGAATATGGTATTCATTCAATATTTTGATGAGATGTATGTTGTCTTTCCTCTAGTGGTGTTATGTGAATGTCGACTACATGACACTTCACCATTGTTTGGGTCTAGATAAAGGCATTGGGATGTAATAAGTAGATGATGGGTTGCTAGAGTGACAGAATCTTAAACCCTAGTTTAAGCGTTGCTTCGTTAGGGGCCGATTTGGATCCATATGTTTCATGCTATGGTTAGGTTTACCTTAATACTTCTTTTGTAGTTGCGGATGCTTGCAATAGAGGTTAATCATAAGTGGAATGCTTGTCCAAGTAAGGGCAGTACCCAAGCACTGGTCCACCCACATACAAAATTATCAAAGTAATGAACGTGAATCATATGAGCGTGATGAAAACTAGCTTGACGATAATTCCCATGTGTCCTCGGGAGCGTTTTCCTTTATATAAGAGTTTGTCCAGGCTTGTCCTTTGCTAAAAAAAGGATTGGGCCATATTGCTGCACCTTATATACTTTTACTACTTGTTACTTGTTACCAATTACCTTATCACAAAACTATCTATTACCGATAATTTCAGTGCTTGCAGAGAATACCTTATTGAAAACTGCCTATCATTTCCTTCTGCTCCTCGTTGGGTTCGACACTCTTACTTATTGACAGGACTACGATAGATCCCCTACACTTGTGGGTCATCACTTACTCCATGCAAATCTAGATATCTGCATTATAAAAAATTCACCAACACAGTCTTCATGGCATCCCGAAAGCTCGGACACTACTTTCAAGAGTTTTCGGTCATGGTGGTATCTGAAGTGCCGCTAAATGATATAATTAATAAACTGGGATGCCACCAGCCACATAGCTAAATGGGCCATTGACCTCTTCCCTTTCTAATTATGTACAAACCTCGCTGAGCTATTAAATCTCTGGTGTTGGTGGATTTTGTAGCCGAATGGACAGAAGCTGAACTCCCCAAGGAATATAGTACATACTCACATTGGACGATGTACTTTGACGGCTCCAAAATGCTTGTCTGACTGGGGGCTGGGGTGATTCTTACATCTCCCACCAGCGACAACATCCGGTACATACTACCGATCATGTAGACGGATTCCAACAAAGCGGCCGAATACGAGGCCCTACTGCACGGACTTCGGATGGCAGTATCCATGGGTGAACATCGGCTCGAGGTGTGCGGAGACTACAACCTCGCCATCTCACAGGTCAACGGTGAATTCGATGCCAAGGACCCAAAAAATGATGACATATCACAATTGTGTCCTCAAGATATCCGCCCAGTTTGAAGGGCTAGAATTCCACCATGTCTCCAGAAACAACAATCAAGGTGTCGACGTCCTCGCTCGCATGCACGCCAAGCGTGACCCCGTCCCCAAGAACACCTTTCTAGAATGGATCTTTAAGCCATCTGTGCTATGGCAGGCCAGAGGCAGGGACAATGAGGCTAGTGGACCAGAACATATCACCCCTCCAGTCATCGAACTAGACGAGGAAATTATAGGAGGTTCAGCACTAGAGGAAACGCCTTCGGCTCATGAAGTTATGGCGGTAATTGCGCCATGGACCGAGCCCTTCCTTGCTTACCTTCTCTGTTAAGAGCTTCTTGATGACCAAACTGAGGCAAGATCTATAATTTGATGGTCCAAAGCCTATAAAATCAATGAAGGTGAATTGTACAAGAAAAGCACAACCGGAGTCCTCCAAAGATGCATAACCGAAGAGGAAGGGAAGCAACTCTTTTTTGAGATGCACGCTGGCATGGGTGGCTATCATACATCAGCATGGGCCCTTGTTAGCAAGGCGTTTCGAGTCGGTTCCTTTTGTCCCACTACTCGCGCAGACGCCCACACCCTCGTCCAACATTGTGTTGGGTGCCAGCTGTTTGCAAATCAAAGCCACATGCCCCCACAGCTCTTTGGACTATCCCGATCACCTGGCCCTTCGCGGTCTGGGGTCTAGGGTCGGACCAATTAAAGGAGGACCAAGAAAAATAAATATCTACTAGTCATGGTAGACAAATTCACCAAGTGGATCGAAGAAAAACCAGTAACTTTTGCAAAGTCTAAACTAGTCATTGACTTCATATCCGGCGTGGTCCAGTGATATGGTGTCCCCATAGTATAATAACAGATAATGGATCCAACTTCATAGCCCAGGAGGTTAAGGACCGGTGCGCCAACTTGGGCATCAAGCTCGATTATGTGTCTGTATATCACCCATAGACTAATGGACAGGTTAAACGGGCCAACAGATTAATATTGAGTGGCACAGAGCCTAAATTGGTTCGTTCCCCAAAAGAATCCGACTATCAATGGATGGAGGAGCTCGACTCCGTATTATGGGGTCTACGCATCACTCCTAATCGAACCAAGAGATACCCATTGTTTTTATGGTTGTACGGGGCAGAGGCAGTCTTGCCAGTGACCTCATCCACGACGCACCTAGAGTACGCATGTACAAAGAAAGGGAGGCCAACCTATATCGGCAGGACGACCTGGACGCCCTAGAGGAAGAGCATGACATAGCTCGGCCTGCTCTACTTTCTACCAACAATAGGCCCGGCGTTACCAGAGCAGGCAGGTTTTGACGAAAGCATATAATGTGGGCAAACTTGTGTTGCGCCTCCCGGAGAAGCAGAAGAATAAATTGCCGCCCAATTGGGAGGGTACTTTCATCATTGATCAAGTTCCCGCAGGAGGAGCATATTATCTCTGCAACCCCACGGATAACTGCCTCGAAACCAACCCATGGAATGTAGCTCGGCTTCGGCGCTTCTATAGCTAGACCGGTGTCGTCACCCTCATTAGTCTGTTTTTCCTTCTCTTCTTACAATCATTTTCCATTTATTATTCAACACGTGTGCGGCTAGACCAAGCTATGTCAAGTAGTCCTGGGAATACATCTTCACATGTACCGCCCAGTTTTACCTGGGGGCTTCCTATAGGATCGAAAGTATGTCTAGAGGGGGGTGTTTAGACTACTTGACCAAATAAAACTCTAGCCTTTTCCCAATTTTAATTCTAGGTAGATTTTAGCAACTTAGCACAAGTCAAGCAATCAACTTACACATGGAATTCTAAGAGTATACCAGCGGAAAGTAAAACAATTGCATATGAAGGTAAAGGGAGGAGTTTGGACGGAGCAAATGCAAGTGTAGACATGGATGTTTTTGTCATGGTTCCGATAGGTGGTGCTATCGTACATCCACGTTGATGGGGACTTCAACCCACGAAGGGTAACGGCTGCACGAGTCCACTAAGGGCTCCACCCATGAAGGGTCCACGAAGAAGCAACCTTGTCTATCCCACCATGGCCATCGCCAACGAAGGACTTGCCTCACTAGGGTAGATCTTCACGAAGTAGGCGATCTTCTTGACCATACAAACTCCTTGGTTCAACTCCACAATCTCGTCGGAGGGTCCCAAGTGACACCTAACCAATCTAGGAGACACCACTCTCCAAAAGGTAATAGGCGATGTGTTGATGATGAACTCCTTGGTCAAATGCTTCAAATGATAGTCTCCCCAACACTCAAGCGGCTCCTCACAGATTTGGATATGGTGCAAGAAAGAATTGAGTGGAAAGCAACTTCGGGAAGGCTAGAGAACAAGATTCATATGGTAGGAATGGAATATCTTGATGTCAAGACTTGAGTAGGTGGTTCTCTTCTCAGAACATGTATGATGGAAGTGTAGGTATGTTATGATGGCTCTCTCCATGAATGAAGAGTGGGCGGAGGGGTATATATATCCTCTACACAAAATCCAACCGTTACACACAATTTACTAAACTCGGTGGGACCGATTCAGAGAACTCGATCAGACCGATTTAGTTCATAATGTGACCGTTAGGCATTTCGGTGGGACCGATATCATCAAGTCGGTGGGACCAATTTTATTAGGGTTAGGTCATAACGTAATCTCGGTGAAACCGATTACACAAACTCGGTAGGACCAATTTTGGTAATAAGCACACCAGAGAGTTGGTCAGGCAAACTCGGTGGGACCGGTTCGCTCATTTCGGTGGGACAGAAACGTTACAAAGGGGAAACAGAGAGTTTGCATTGGAAACTCGGTGGGACCGATCGCTCATCTCGCTGAGACCGAAATGTTACAAATGGAAACATAGAGTTTGCAATCCCATCTTGGTGAGACCGAGATCCCTTTCGGTGAGACCGAAATGATTACGGTTTAGTGGGAGTGGCTATGTCAAATGATCTCGGTGGCGCCGGATAGAACTTTTCGGCGGGGCCGAGTTTGACTTTTGGTTTGGGACATATGTGGATGTGAGGAAGTGGTTGAGGTTTTTTTGGAGCATATCCTAAGCATTTTGAGCAAGAAACCCATTAAGCAACACCTCATCCCCTTTTAATAGTATTGGCTTTCCTATGGACTCAATGTGATCTTGGATCACTAAAATGGAAAATGTAGAGTCTTGATCTTGAGCCAATATGTGTCCTAAGCATTTTGAGGGGTCCACATTCCTAGTCCATGCTATGCCAATCATTGAACTTTCATAAAATATTTATCTTGTCACAACATTAGTTCAATGAGCTATATGTTGTGAGGAATTACCGAAACCACCCAGGGATAGTTGCACTTTCAGTCTCCCCCTTTTTGGTAATTCATGAAAACATATAGATCAAAGCTTCGACAAAAGATAATAAGATTTAAATACATCGTTGCTTGGAGAGGTATGTGATAAACAAGAGCTCCCCCTAAATTTGTGCATTATTTAAAATTTGCATTTGAATGCAAATGCACAATCGATTAGGATCATGGGTTACTCTTCCATGTCACATACATCTTGGTGGAGCGCTCAAAATGATATAAACTAAAAACATGCACTCATCACCAAGCAAAGTGAATGCTCATACAAGGATATAAGAGATAATTATCCAAGCAAGCATTAAGGTAGCATATGATCAATCACATGATCAAACAAGTATCTCACACACGGACATAGAGTATAAAGCAAACACACAATAAAGTTCAACCAAAAGCAAGAGAGACCAAAGAGGCAAAACACACTCTCTCTCTCTCTCTCTCGAAGCCTATGATCTATACATATTTCTCCCCATTTGGCAACAACTTACCAAAAAGTTTGAAAATGCATAGTGCTATGCGTCACTCAGGCTCGATCTTCGGGAGATGGCGTAGAGAGAACTCCAAGGACGAAGGCTTCAGATGATGTAGTTGGAGCTGGTGGAGTGGCTGCTGGAGGTTGCACTAAAGCTGTGGCTGCTGGTGCTGATGTTGTAGCTCTAGAATCTGAAACTGGCATTGCAGCAGATCTCTAACCTCGAGGCACTCGCTGAAATGCATCTGTGGTAGCATGTCCTCTCCTCTCTTCTGCTTCCTCCTGGAGCTTCTCAACTGCAGACTGGATCTCTGTCACTTTCAGATCAAGACCATAGAACTTAGTTTCGATGATCCTCTCCAAGCTCTCCCGATTCTGAGTCAGGGTGGCCAAGCCCTTCTCAATCCTCATAGTTGCTTGAATCAGATATGCCATTTGGTCTTGTTTGGACTTGAGGGTCATTTGAGATGCCTCTGCAACACTTGGCATCTTGGGAGCTTTCTCGGCTCTGGCTTTCTCTCTCCTTTCATGTGCTTGCACTAATGATGGTTCATTTTCATCCATGACAACTTGTGTTTTCCTCAAAGTCAGGCACCAAGGGAAGAAATTCTCTATCCAATAAATATGTGCCTGTGCCCATCTTGGAGTTGATGAGCATCTGGATGTGTGGAGCATGCCCACATGATCTCTTTTGGTCTGCAGCAATCCTCTTGATTGTCTCTACAATCAGACTCATAACTTTGAACTTCTGAGGCACATCAAATATATGCAGCAAGTTGATTGAATGTCCTCTGGTCATCTTTTGATATCCGGATTTGGGTAACAATGTATGCCTCAATATTGTGTTGATTGTGGCTAGGCCAGATAGCAAGTGATGTAAAGATCGAAACTTATGTGTCTCCAAGTCATCATCAAGGATCTCCTTGTACATATTGGCCATAGAGTTGTGGTCTTGCTTCTTCTTGGCATACACATCCAAATCATCTTCATGCTCTTCAGGGGCATTAATCATCTTGGCCCACTCATCAACAGTTGACTGGTACCTTGTACCTTCAAACATCCACACAATCCTACCATCTGGATAAAAGTGAGTTGTAGAGTAGAATTGCATGATGAGTTCATCATTCCACTTTTTCAACTTCTGAGCCACAAACTTGTCAACACCGCATGCTTTGAATCTTTCATGCACATTGGGAAAATAATCTTCATTCTCATCAATGAAGTCCCAGTCCACCCTCTTCATATCACACACTATGGGCTTCTTGTCAAGCAGGATTGTCTCACAAAAGTCTTTTTGTTCTTTGGTACGAAACTTGTAGTCCACAACGGTCCTTCTCCTCACAGCATATGGATCACTTTGTCTCCATATTCTGAGATCTGCATCTTTCCTCAACTTCATGTCTTCTCCTACTGGATGAGCATCATTGTGATCAGGGATCTTGGGCTTCAACTTTCTTAGCATTGGGGCCTCGGCTTCTTCAGCAACCTCAGGCACTGGGGCCTTGTTCTTCTCTGAAGCTGGAATGTCTCTTGTGCTTCTCTTGGGTGCAGACTTGGTGGCTTGAGTAGCTTTGGGAGCAGTCTTGGGCTTTGAAGGGGCAGCCCGAGACTTGATAGCATCTCCCATAAGCTTCTGAGCTTTCGGAGCTGGTGCAACAACCTCTTCTTCTTCTGCTTCAGCTTCATCATCATCATCCTCTCTCATGGATGGCTTGACAATCACTCTGGCTGTTGTCTTTCTAGATCTCTTCTTAGTACCTCCTGGCTTATCATCTCTGGACTCAAGTGTGAACACCATAGTCTCTTGAGTGGATGATCTGACCTTTGACATAGGAACCCTCTTGGCAGGGACCTTTTTTCTGACCTGGCTTTGTTGCAGCAGTTGTGCCATACTCCTTCGTGAGGACCTTCTTCTTTTAGGTGGCCTCGTCACCAACAAAATCCTCATCCTTAGTATCTGAGGTTCTGTTCTTTCTGGTCTTGGTACCTGCCTTGGGCAAGTTGCTAGGTGTGCTCCTACTACCCTCATCAGAGCTGCTAGAGGGACTAGTGCCTTCACTCAAGTTGACTTGCTCCTTAGGCAAATTCTGGCTATCACTCTGGTCAAACATGTTGGCACTACAAACTGAAAACTGACCCTGTGAATAGATGTAGATGAGGTAGAGTGGATGAGCATCACAAAGTGCATATTTTTTGCAAAACAGATGACTCAAAAAAACTTAGTTTTAGTTCTCTACAAAAAGCATTTTGGACCTACCGATTTGTTAAACTCGGTGATACCGAAGCAATTCTAGAACCTAAACTAGTGAACTCGGTCAGACCGAGTCACAGTTCGGTGGCACCGAGATTGCTAGGGTTTCACAGAGAGTTGAACTCGGTTGCACCGATTTGCAGTTTTCGGTTAGACCGAAAACCACATGTGCAATGGCCTAAGCCAAATCGGTGAGACGGATTTCTACAACTCGGTCAGTCCAAGATGACTTCGGTGGAGACCTAACCCTAATTTTTTTGAATCACAACTACTTTCTACGGAGTTTCTGCTGGCTAGGAAGATTTCAAATGTGGAAAGAATCATGGCAAAGCAATGTGCTACAAATCGGAGTTAAAGAATAGCACCAAGGGTCAAGTTCATACCCTAGCTCGGCGTTGAACTTGCCACGGCGGCAACGGCGACGGAGATTGCCGTTGACGGTGATGGAGACCAGCGGCGTGAGGTCGCTTGCGACGAGGACATGATCTGAGGACCCGATGGGGTAGAGCAGGTGATGCAAGGGCGAAGAGTTTTAGAAAGTTTTCCAAAATTCAACCCGCCGGTATATATAACCTGACCATGTCGGTGTGACCGAGTGGAACAACTCGGTGTGACCGAAAAGTTCAAATCGGTTGCACCGAGATTGAAAACCTAGATCAACTTAGTGAACTCGGTCTGACCAAAGTGAATGACACGGTCATACTAAAATTCACAAAGAGGTTTTGGAAGTTTAAGTCTATGGCGAATCAGGGACTCCGAGTGCTCCTCACACAAAGTGGTTCGAATCTGACTTGAACAAACTTTGTGATGTAGCATGAATAGAGTTTGAGACAAGAAAAACATAGATAGCTAGAGGGTGTTCTTAGGCATTCTTGTCCATCCATTTGGCAAAAGAAAAAAATCCAAACAATCAAAGCAACAAATGGATGTCCTCGAATGTGAAAAATATGCATTCAACATGCTCACACAATAAGATAGCAAATGAAACATGTGGCAAATCATGCACAACCATTCTAGCATCTATCAAGCAATTGGCGATGAATAGGTCATCTATATATGAGTATATTGACTTAGGAGTCAAATGAGAACATTTGATCATAGGTCATACTCATCGTTTAAGCACAAGTGGGGTAACCACTTTTACATAAAGCATTGTTGTGTTCACATCATTAGAGTTGCTTTAGCTTAATTGATTAGAGTAAAGCTCTCCCTAGATGTGATATCCCCCCTAAGAGGGATGAACTAACCTTGGGTTTTGTCGATGATGACTTCATGTAGGTGTTGAAGATGTAGATGCTCAATGTTGATGTAGATCATTTGGAGCAATCCATTGGAGTGAGTTGCACTTTCAATACCTACACGGGTTAGTCCCAGAAGGAACAAACAAAGATATCCATAGACATAGAGTGAATTGTACACAAGATAATATCCATGAAAGCATTAAGTTACCTTGTCCCTTGTCTTACCAACAAGAGGGTTTGTGACTCCTTGAACTAGTGCAAGATATGGAAGTTGTTTGCACTTGTCCTTGCCAAAATGGTATGAGTGAAGTATGTTCCCGGAGTGACCCTCAAGAACTCTCTAGTTCTTCTTCTTCAGGATCCACACCATCTTGATGGGAATCCTTGGAGTTGTAGTCATACTTGACGAAGTAGAACTTGATGTAGTCTTGGGAACCCACTTGACCAAGGCCTTAGGAGCTTCTTCAAATGCATCAATATCTTCTTGAAGCTTGTGCTTGCCCTTTAGCTTGTGGTCTTGTGGTGGAAGATCATCTTGTCCTTGTGTCCCTTAAAAAGAAGTAGGATCATACTTCTCTTGTTGAGGAACAAACTTCGTCTTGGGGTATTGATCTTCTTCCCACTCAACTCCATTGGCATTGAACTTTCGTTCAAAACCAACACCTTGATTCTTCTAGTGTCTTCCTTGCTTGCGTACAATTTCCTCAAATTGCTTACTCCCCGCAAGGCTCTTGTAAACACCTTTCTCTATAATTCCCTTCAACAAGCTATTTTCTTGCTCAAGTGTAACTTGACTAAGAGAATCATTAGTGCAATCAAGAGAACTACTAGAAGCAACATCATTGGATTTAGCATGATTTTTGTTACTACTAGAGGAAGAATCTTTCTTGTTCTTATTGCTAGGTTTTACTTGTGGCATGTAAGTGAAGGAAATATGCCCTAGAGGCAATAATAAAGTTGTTATTTATATTTCCCTATATCATGATAAATGTTTATTATTCATGCTAGAATTGTATTAACCGGAAACTTAGTACATGTGTGAATAGATAGACAAAACAGAGTGTCCCTAGTATGCCTCTACTAGACTAGCTCATTGATCAAAGATGGTTATGTTTCCTAACCATAGACATGAGTTGTCATTTGATCAACGGGATCACATCATTAGGAGAATGATGTGATGGACAAGACCCATCCGTTAGCATAGCACTATGATCGTTTAGTTTTACTGCTATTGCTTTCTTCATGACTTATACATGTTCCTATGACTATGAGATTATGAAACTCCCGGATACCGTAGGAACACCTTGTGTGCTATCAAACGTCACAACGTAACTGGGTGATCATAAAGATGCTCTAAAAGTATTCGTGGTGTTGGCATAGATCAAGATTAGGATTTGTCACTCCGAGTGTCGGAGAGGTATCTCTGGGCCCTCTTGGTAACACACATCACAATAAGCCTTGCAAGCAAAAGACTAATGAGTTAGTCACGAGATGATGTGTTGCGGAACGAGTAAAGAGACTTGCCGGTAACGAGATTGAACTAGGTATGGAGATACCGACGATCGAATCTCGGGCAAGTAACATACCGTTGACAAAAGGAACAACGTATGTTGTTATGCGGTTCTGACCGATAAAAGATCTTCGTAGAATATGTAGGAGCCAATATGAACATCCAGGTTCTGCTATTGGTTATTGACCGTAGATGAGTCTCGGTCATGTCTACATAGTTCTCGAACCCGTAGGGTCCGCACGCTTAACGTTTGATGACGATCGGTATTATGAGTTTATGAGTATTGATGTACCGAAGGTAGTTCGGAGTCCCGGATGAGATCACGGACATAACGAGGAGTCTCGGAATGTCCGAGACATAAAGATTGATATATTGGACGACTATATTCGGACACCGGAAGTGTTCCGGAAAAGTTTCGGATTTATCGGGAATGCCGGAGGGGGTTACCGGAACCCCCTACGAGAGGGGATGGTCCATAGTGGGCCTAAAGGGAAGGAGAGAGGCAGCCCATAGGGCTGGCCGGCGCCCCCACCTAGGGTTCCTAGTTGGACTAGGATTGGGGGGGGGCGCCACCTCTCCTATTCCTTTCCCTCTTCCTTCTTTTGGTGAATCCTACTAGGAATAGGATTGCAATCCTATTCCTAGTAGGAGTCCACTCCCTAGCCGCACCAGGAAGGGCCGGCCGGCCTCCCTCCCTTGCTCCTTTATATACGGGGGCAGGGGGGCACCCAAAGACACACAAGTTGAATTGTTTTAGCCGTGTGCGGTGCCCCCCTCCACAGAATCACACCTTGGTCATACCGTCGCGGAGCTTAGGCGAAGCCCTGCGCCGGTAAACACATCATATCCGTCACCACGCCGTCGTGCTGACGAAACTCTCCCGTGAAGCTCAACTGGATCAAGAGCTCGTGGGACGTCATCAAGCTGAACGTGTGCTGAACGCGGAGGTGCCGTACGTTCGGTGCTTGATCGGTTGGATCGCGAAGAAGTTCGACAACATCAACCGCGTCACTTGACGCTTCCGCTCCCGGTCTACGAGGGTACGTAGACACACTCTTCCCTCTCGTTGCTATGCATCTGGTAGATAGATCTTGCGTGATCGTAGGAAAATTTTAAAATACTACGTTCCCCAACAGTGGTATCAGAGCCAGGTTTATGCGTAGATGATATGCACGAGTAGAACACAATGAGTTGTGGGCGATACTAGTCATACTGCTTACCAGCATGTCATACTTTGCTTCGGCGGTATTGTGAGATGAAGCGGCCCGGACCGACATTACGCGTACGCTTACGCGAGACTGGTTTCACCGTTACGAGCACTCGTTGCTTAAAGGTGACTGGCGGGTGTCTGTCTCTCTCACTTTAGCTGAATCAAGTGTGGCTACGCCCGGTCCTTGTGAAGGTTAAAACAACACATACTTGACGAAACATCATTGTGGTTTTGTATGCGTAGGTAAGAACGGTTCTTGCTAAGCCCGTAGCAGCCACGTAAAACTTGCAACAACAAAGTAGAGGACGTCTAACTTGTTTTTGCAGGGCATGTTGTGATGTGATATGGTCAAGACATGATGAGTTATACGGTTTTGTATGAGATGATCATGTTTTGTAATGTTATCGGCAACTAGCAGGAGCCATATGGTTGTCGCTTTATTGTATGAAATGCAATCGCCATGTAATTGCTTTACTTTATCACTAAGTGGTAGCGATAGTCGTAGAAGAAATAGTTGGCGAAACGACAACGATGCTACGATGGAGATCAAGGTGTCGCGCCGGTGACGAAGGTGATCATGACGGTGCTTTGGAGATGGAGATCAAAAGCACAAGATGATGATGGCCATATCATGTCACATATTTTGATTGCATGTGATGTTTATCTTATTATGCTTCTTATTTTGCTTAGAACGACGGTAGCATTATAAGATGATCCCTTACTAAATTTCAAGGTATAAGTGTTCTCCTTGAGTATGCACCGTTGCGAAAGTTCGTCGTGCCGAGACACCACGTGATGATCGGGTGTGATAAGCTCTACGTTCAAATACAACGGGTGTAAGCCAGTTTTGCACACGCAGAATACTCGGGTTAAACTTGACGAGCCTAGCATATGCAGATATGGCCTCGGAACACTAGAGACCGAAAGGTCGAGCGTGAATCATATAGTAGATATGATCAACATAAGATGTTCACCATTGAAACTACTCCATCTCACGTGATGATCGGACATGGTTTAGTTGATTTGGATCACGTGATCATTTAGATGACCGGAGGGATGTCTATCTAAGTGGGAGTTCTTAAGTAATATGATTAATTGAACTTTAATTTATCATGAACTTAGTCCTGGTAGTATTAGCATATCTATGTTGTAGATCAATAGCTCGTGATATTGCTCCACGTTTATTTTTTTATATGTTCCTAGAGAAAACCAAGTTGAAAGATGTTAGTAGCAATGATGCGGAATTGTTCCGTCATCTGAGGATTATCCTCATTGCTGCACAGAAGAATTATGTCCTTGATGCACCGCTAGGTGACAGACCTATTGCAGGAGCAGATGTAGACGTTATGAACGTTTTGACAAAATCTCGATATGATGACTACTTGATAGTTTAGTGCACCATGCTTTATGGCTTATAACCCGGACTTCAAAAACGTTTTGAAATGCCACGGAGAATATGAGATGTTCCAAGAGTTGAAATTAGTATTTCATACTCATGCCCGTGTCGAGAGGTATAATACCTCTAACAATACTTTGCCTACAAGATGGAGGAGAATAGCTCAACCAGTGAGCATGTGCTCAGATTGTCTGGGTAGTACAATTGCTTGAATCAAGTGGGAGTTAAACTTCCAGATAAGATAGTAATTGACAAAGTTCTCTAGACAATATCACCAAGTTAGTAGAACTTCATGATGAACTATAATATGCAAGGGATGACGAAAGTAATTCCCGAGCTCTTCACGATTCTGAAATCGGCGAAGGTAGAAATCAAGAAAGAGCATCAAGTGTTGATGGTTAACCAGACCACTTGTTTCAAGTAAAGGGCAAAGGGATAGAAGGGGAACTTCAAGAAGAATGACAAGCAAGTTGTAACTCCCGTGAAGAAACCCAAAGCTAAACTCAAGCCTGAAACTAAGTGCTTCTACTGCAAAGGAAATTGTCACTAGAAGTGGAACTGCCCTAGATATTTGGCGGATAAGAAGAATGGCAAAGTGAACAAAGGTATATTTGATATACAGATTATTGATGTGTATTTTACTAGTGTTCATAGCAACCCCTCGGTATTTAATATTGGTTCAGTTGCTAAAGAGTAGTAACTCGAAATGGGAGTTGCATAATGAACAGAAACTAGTTAAAGGATGAAGTGACGATGTGTATTGGAAGTAGTTCCAAGATTGATATGATCATCATCGCACACTCCCTATACTTTCGTGATTAGTGTTGAACCTAAATAAGTGTTATTTGGTGTTTGTGTTGAGCATGAATATGATTTGATCATGTTTATTGCAATACGGTTATTCATGTAAGTTAGAGAATAATTGTTGTTCTGTTTACATGAATAAAACCTTCTATGGTCATACACCCAATGAAAATGGTTTGTTGGATCTCGATCGTGTGATACACATATTCATAATATTGAAGCCAAAAGATGCAAGGTTAATAATGATAGTGCAACTTATTTGTGGCACTACCGTTTAGGTCATATTGGTGTAAAGCGCATGAAGAAACTCCATAGTGATGGACTTTTGGAATCACTTGATTATGAATCACTTGGTGCTTGCGAACCATGCCTCATGGGCAAGATGACTAAAACTCCGTTCTCCGGAATCGTGGAGCAAGCAACAGAGTTGTTGGAAATCATACATACTGATGTATACGGACCAATGAGTGTTGAAGCTCGCGGCAGGTATCGTTATTTTCTGACCTTCACTGATGATTTGAGCAGATATGGGTATATCTACTTAATGAAGCACAAGTCTAAAACATTTGAAAAGTTCAAAGAATTTCAGAGTGAAGTGGAGAACCATCGTAACAAGAAAATAAGAGTTTCTACGATATGATCGTAGAGGTAAAATATTTGAGTTAGCGAGTTTGGCCTTCAATAAAAACAATGTGAAATAGTTTCACTACTCACGCCACCTGGAACACCACAGTGTAATGGTGTGTCCGAACGTCATAACCATACTTTATTAGATATGGTGCGATCGATGATGTCTCTTACCGATCTACCACTATCGCTTTTGGGGTTATGCATTAGAGACAGCTACATTCACGTTAAATAGGGCACCATCTAAATCCGTGGAGATGACACCGTATGAACTGTGGTTTGGCAAGAAACCAAAGTTGTCGTTTCTTAAAGTTTGGGGCTGCGATGCTTATGTGAAAAAGCTTCAACCTGATAAGCTCGAAACCAAGTCGGAGAAATGTGTCTTCATAGGATACCCAAAAGAGACTGTTGGGTACACCTTCTATCACAGATCCGAAGGCAAGATATTTGTTGCTAAGAATGGATCCTTTCTAGAGAAGGAGTTTCTCTCAAAAAGTGAGTGGGAGGAAAGTAGAACTTGATGAGGTAATTGTACCTTCTCCCGAATTGGAAGGTAGTACATCACAGAAACTCGTTCCAGTGATTCCTACACCAATTAGTGAGGAAGCTAATGATGATGATCATGAAACTTCAGATCAAGTTTCTGCTGAACTTCGTAGATCAACCAGAGTTCGTTCCGCACCAGAGTGGTACGACAACCCAGTTCTGGAAGTCATGTTACTAGACCATGATGAACCTACGAACTATGAGGAAGCGATGATGAGCCCAGATTCCGCAAAATGGCTTGAGACCATGAAATTTGAGATGGGATCCATGTATTAGAACAAAGTATGGACTTTGGTTGACTTGCCCGATGATCGGCAAGCCATCGAAAATAAATGGATCTTCAAGAGGAAGACCGACGCAAACGGTAATGTTACTGTTTACAAAGCTCGACTTGTTGCGAAAGGGTTTCGACAAGTTCAAGGAGTTGACTACGATGAGACTTTCTCACCCGTAGCGATGCTTAAGTCTGTCCGAATCATGTTAGTAATTGCCGCATTTTAAGAAATCTCGCAAATGGATAACAAAACTGCATTCTTTAATGGATTTATTAAAGAAGACTTGTATATGATGCAACCAGAAGGTTTTGTCAATCCTAAAGGTGCTAACAAAATGTGCAAGCTCCAGCGATCCATCTATGGACTAGTGCAAGCATCTCGGAGTTGGAATATACGCTTTGATAAGTTGATCAAAGCATATAGATTTATACAGACTTGCGGTGAAGCCTGTATTTACAAGAAGTGAGTAGGAGCACTACAACCTTTCTGATAAGTATATGTGAATGACATATTATCGATCAGAAATGATGTAGAATTTTCTGGAAAGCATAAAGGAGTGTTTGAAAGGAGTTTTTTCAAAGAAAGACCTTGGTGAAGCTGCTTACATATTGGGCATCAAGATCTATAGAGATAGATCAAGACGCTTGATAAGACTTTCGATGAGTACATACCTTGATAAGATTTTGAAGTAGTTCAAAATGGATCAGTCAAAGAAGGAGTTCTTGCCTGACTTGTAAGGTGTGAAGTTGAGTAAGACTCAAAGCCAGACCACGGCAGAAAAATATAGAGAGAATGAGAGTCATTCCCTATGCCTCAGCCATAGGTTCTATAAAGTATGCCATGCTGTATACAAAACACGTTGTGTACCTTGCCATGAGTTTGACAGGGAGGTACAATAGTGATCCAAGAGTAGATCACTGTACAGCGGTCAAAATTATCCTTAGTAATTGGATGACTAAGGAAATATTTCTCGATTATGGAGGTGATAAAGAGTTCGTCGTAAAGGGTTACGCCGATGCAAGCTTTGACACTAAATCCAGATGACTCTAAGTATCAATCTGGATGCGTATTGAAAGTGGGAGCAATTAGCTAGAGTAGCTCCATGCAGAGCATTGTAGACATAGAAATTTGCGAAATACATACGAATCTGAATGTGACAGACCCGTTGACTAAACTTCTCTCACAAGCAAAACATGATCACACCTTATTACTCTTGGGTATTAATCACATAGCAATGTGAACTAGATTATTGACTCTAGTAAACCCTTTGGGTGTTGGTTACATGGTGATGTGAACTATGGGTGTTATTCACATAACGATGTGAACTATCGGTATTAAATCACATGGCGATGTGAGCTAGATTATTGACTCTAGTGCAAGTGGGAGACTGAAGGAAATATGCCCTAGAGGCAATAATAAAGTTGTTATTTATATTTCCTTATATCATGATAAATGTTTATTATTCATGCTAGAATTGTATTAACCGGAAACTTAGTACATGTGTGAATACATAGACAAAACAGAGTGTCCCTAGTATGCCTCTACTAGACTAGCTCATTGATCAAAGATGGTTATGTTTCCTAACCATAGACATGAGTTGTCATTTGATCAACGGGATCACATCATTAGGAGAATGATGTGATGGACAAGACCCATCCGTTAGCATAGCACTATGATTGTTTAGTTTTACTGCTATTGCTTTCTTCATGACTTATACATGTTCCTATGACTATGAGATTATGCAACTCCCGGATACCGTAGGAACACCTTGTGTGCTATCAAACGTCACAACGTAACTGGGTGATCATAAAGATGCTCTACAGGTGTCTCCGAAAGTATTCGTGGTGTTGGCATAGATCAAGATTAGGATTTGTCACTCCGAGTGTCGGAGAGGTATCTCTGGGCCCTCTCGGTAACACACATCACAATAAGCCTTGCAAGCAAAAGACTAATGAGTTAGTCACGAGATGATGTGTTGCGGAACGAGTAAAGAGACTTGCCGGTAACGAGATTGAACTAGGTATGGAGATACCGACGATCGAATCTCGGGCAAGTAACATACCGTTGACAAAAGGAACAACGTATGTTGTTATGCGGTTCTGACCGATAAAAGATCTTCGTAGAATATGTAGGAGCCAATATGAACATCCAGGTTCCGCTATTGGTTATTGACCGGAGATGAGTCTCGGTCATGTCTACATAGTTCTCGAACCCGTAGGCTCCGCACGCTTAACGTTTGATGACGATCGATATTATGAGTTTATGAGTATTGATGTACCGAAGTTAGTTCGGAGTCCCGGATGAGATCACGGACATGACGAGGAGTCTTGGAATGTCCGAGACATAAAGATTGATATATTGGACGACTATATTCGGACACCGGAAGTGTTCCGGAAAAGTTTCGGATTTATCGGGAATGCCGGAGGGGGTTACCCGAACCCCCTACGAGAGGGGATGGTCCATAGTGGGCCTAAAGGGAAGGAGAGAGGCAGCCCATAGGGCTGGCCGGCGCCCCCACCTAGGGTTCCTAGTTGGACTAGGATTGGGGGGGGCGCCACCTCTCCTATTCCTTTCCCTCTTCCTTCTTTTGGTGAATCCTACTAGGAATAGGATTGCAATCCTATTCCTAGTAGGAGTCCACTCCCTAGCCGCACCAGGAAGGGCCGGCCGGCCTCCCTCCCTTGCTCCTTTATATACGGGGGCAGGGGGGCACCCAAAGACACACAAGTTGAATTGTTTTAGCCGTGTGCGGTGCCCCCCTCCACAGAATCACACCTTGGTCATACCGTCGCGAAGCTTAGGCGAAGCCCTGCGCCGGTAAACACATCATATCCGTCACCACGCCGTCGTGCTGACGAAACTCTCCCGTGAAGCTCAACTGGATCAAGAGCTCGTGGGACGTCATCAAGCTGAACGTGTGCTGAACGCGGAGGTGCCGTACGTTCGGTGCTTGATCGGTTGGATCACGAAGAAGTTCGACAACATCAACCGCGTCACTTGACGCTTCCGCTCCCGGTCTACGAGGGTACGTAGACACACTCTTCCCTCTCGTTGCTATGCATCTGGTAGATAGATCTTGCGTGATCGTAGGAAAATTTTAAAATACTATGTTCCCCAACAGTAAGTAGATAAGAGTAGATGCTTGGCAATGTAAGAAGAACTTTTCTTGCGAAGATCATCATTGATTGCTTTTGAGAACTCATGCTCTTGCTCAAGGTTAAGCTTTTCAAAGTGTAACTTCTCATGAGTCCTTAAAAGTTCTCGATGATCTTCCACGGTAGTTTCATGAGCTATCTTAAGAGTGTTTAGTTCTTTAGTTAGACACTCAATCTTCTCCTTATCATTGTCATTCGTTTTATCTTGATTAGCATGATTAATAGCAATATCATCATAGTTTTCATCAAAAGTTTCATCACTATTGCTACCAACAAGTAAATCATCATCTCCTAGCAAATCATCTTCATCACTATTGAAATCAAGATACTCGGGGTATGATATTTTAGGGCCTTTAGCCATGAAGCATCTTCCAATTCCTTCATTTGGTTAGTCAAATATGTAGTAGGAGTTGGTTGACACAAGAGCAATTCTGGCAACACCTTCATCTTGAGTATCTTCAGAGTCGGAGTAGTGGCTTCTCTCGGAGTGGTTATCGGAGTCGGAACCGGATACCCATTCACCAACATGAGCTTGATGTCTTTGTCTTGTATAGCTCCTTGATAATTTTTCCTTCCTTTCCAAATCTTTGCCTCTTCGAGAAGTTCTTCGTTTATAACGATCATCTCTACTCCTTCTCTCTCTTGGTGGTGATTCTTCTCTTCCACTTCTCCTTTTAGGCGAGTCTTTTCTTCTCTTGTGGGGAACCGTACACTCATTGGAGTAGTGTCTGGGTCTTCCACAATTGTAGCAATTCCGATCACGACTTGAAGATCTCTTGTCATTGTAGGACCTTGACTTGGAACTTCTCTCTTTGCTTCTATTCTTGTAGAACTTGTTGAAGTTCTTCACAATTAAGCTCAATTCTTCATTGATGACTTGTTTCTCACTTGATGATGTAGGAGCGTCACACGAGGCTTTGTAAGCACCACTGGACTTGTTGTGAAGCTCTTCTTTATCTTTGAGTGACATCTCATGAGCAACAATTCTTCCAATGACTTCCGTTGGCTTGAGATCTTTGTAATTGGGCATCATTTGGATCAATGTGCACACGGTGTCATATTTTCCATCCAAGGCTCTTGGGATCTTCTTGATGATGAATATGTCGGTCATCTCTTCACTTCCTAAGCCGGCAATATTATTTGTGATGAGAGCAAGCCTAGAGTACATTTCAGCGACACCTTCACCATCCTTCATTTTGAACTTGTCAAGTTGACTTTGAAGCACATATAACTTGGATTCCTTGACGGAGTCGGTACCTTCGTGCATATCAATCAAAGTATCCAAATTTCCTTTGCATTCTCAAGATGGATGATTTTGTTGAATTCTTCGGGGCACAATCCGTTGAAGAGCATATCGCAAGCTTGAGCATTCTGTTGCAACATCCTCAATTCTTCCGCGGTAGCTTCACGATTCGGTTCCTTCCCATCGAAGAATTCACCTTGCAAACCAATACACACAATAGCCCAAATGGCGGGGTTATGTCCAAGAATGTGCATTTTCATCTTATGCTTCCAACTAGCAAAATTTGTACCATCAAAGCAAGGACCTCTACGGTGGTAACTTCCCTCGCTAGACGCCATACTCTCCTAGGTTGTGAGACCAAGGCTATGATCACCAAGGCTATGGAAATCATGGAAATGGAGACCAAAGCTCTGATACCACTTGTAGGATCGAAAGTATGTTTAGAGGGGGGTGATTAGACTACTTGACCAAATAAAAATCTAGCCTTTTCCCAATTTTAATTATTGGCAGATTTTAGCAACTTAGCACAAGTCAGGCAATCAACCTACACATGCAATTTTAAGAGTATAGCAGCGGAAAGTAAAACAATTGCATATGAAGGTAAAGGGAGGAGTTTGGAGGGAGCAAATGCAAGTGTAGACACGGATGTTTTTGTTGTGGTTCTGATAGGTGGTACTATCGTACATCCACGTTGATGGAGACTTCAACCCACGAAGGGTAACGACTGCGCGAGTCCATGGAGGGCTCCACCCACGAAGGGTCCACCAAGAAGCAACCTTGTCTATCCCACCATGGCCATCGCCCACGAAGGACTGGCCTCACTAGGGTAGATCTTCACGAAGTAGGCGATCTCCTTGCCCGTACAAACTCCTTGGCTCAACTCCACAATGTCATCGGAGGCTCCCCTAACCAATCTAGGAGACACCACTCTCCAAAAGGTAATAGACGGTGCATTGATGATGAACTCCTTGCTCAAATGCTTCAAATGATAGTCTCCCCAACACTCAAACAGCTCATCACATATTTGGATATGGTGGAAGAAAGATTTGAGTGGAAAGCAACTTGGGGAAGGCTAGAGAACAAGATTCATATGGTAGGAATGGAATATCTTGATCTCAACACTTGAGTAGGTGGTTCTCTTCTCAGAACATGTATGATGGAAGTGTAGGTATGTTCTAATGGCTCTCTCGACAAATGAAGAGTGGGTGGAGGGGTATATATAGCCTCCACACAAAATCCAACCGTTACACACAATTTACTAAACTCGGTGGGACCGATTCAGAGAACTCGTTCAGACCGATTTAGTTCATAATGTGACTGTTAGGCATTTTGGTGGGACCGATATGATCAAGTCGGTGGGACCGATTTCATTTGGGTTAGGGCATAACATAATCTTGGTGAGACCGATTACACAAACTCGGTAGGATCGATTTTGGTAATAAGCACACCAGAGAGTTGGTCAGGCAAACTCGGTGGGACCGATTCGCTTGTTTCGGTGGGACCGAAACGTTACGAAGGGGAAATAGAGAGTTTGCATTACGAACTCGGTGGGATCGATCGCTCATCTCGGTGAAACCAAAATGTTATGAAGGGAAACAGAGAGTTTGCACTCCCATCTCGGTGAGACCGAGATCCTTTTCGGTGAGACCAAAATGATTAGGGTTTAGTGGCGGTGGCTATGTCAAATGAACTCGGTGGCGCCGGATAGAACTTTTTGGTGGGGCCGAGTTTGACTTTCGGTGAGGATCGAGGGGTCTCATTAACCCTTAACCACAAATATTGTGGGCCCGCTGGTACTTTGACGGCATTGGAGAATAGTTAATGTTCGAATTATTGTCGACCAGACACAAAGGGGGGAGAACTCTCCCCGCAAAGCGGAGACTTTGAATGATGCCGCTGAAGATCATGGACCTCAATATTGGAGGCCGGTTCGGGGGCTACTAAGGTTGTCTTGGATGGG
>LR738714.1:299131668-299174284 GCA_902687465.1 Secale cereale
GGCCTGCCGACCTATCTCTCATGGGCCAGACTGGTGGAGTATTCCGAATTCTGTTAAGGAAGGTCGAGCTTCAGATTACCCCGTGTCCTAAAAGGAAAAGCTCTGAAGACTTGGCGTGCACTTCAAGACAAGATCAATGGCGTATGCAAGTCTATATCCTGTTAGTAACCGACTATGTGTAACCCTAGATACCCCTGGTACCTATATAAACAAGTGGGTTTAGTCCGTGGAGGCTAGAAGAAGAACCATCCGACCCATCTAGGGTTTAGTTCATCTGATCTCTATAATCATCATCCATCCATCAATACAATCAAGCAAGACGTACGGTATTACCTCTTCGAGAGGGCCCAAGTAAACATCGTGTCCCTCGTTTCCTGTTACTCACCGATCCTCATCCACAGTTTGGGACTCCATACCCAAGATCCTCCGATTTTACACCTACACCCTCCACTATTTATGCCAAAACCAGTTTCAAAAGAATAGTTGCTACATTTGGCACTGCTGCCCTGCACTGCCAAGCCGATGCCAGAGGAAAGATTCAAGGAACCAGACTTCGGTGTACCTAGTTTCCCCGATGCCCAGTTCCATCGTGCCATAAAGTTATAATAATTTACTACTAGGCTGCTCATATGTGTGGAGAAAAGTTGGCCGCACAAACTGCAAAAGTGGTGCCGAATAATTTTCTCAAGGCACCGCTGATGAGATGGCAACATTTTCAGATACTAGGTAGAAACTATGACACTGTCTTAATCACATCTAGAATAACATAACATAGTGATAGTGTTTGAATCACATCTAACAAATGATTTGTAACAACTAAAGTGGGGCTAACTTTCTCTGCACATGCCAGAAACTTCCTCCCACTATCCATAGATTCAAAAGCAACTAACTTCATGCATGGATATTGATGCTGACAACGAGCAGGCAGATCTTTAGCCACCCCACTCCATTCATCGCAAGTGATGGTCCTAGGGAGCTACAAGAGGAAGAAATGACTCAGGCCGGCTAGTGGGTTAAAATCCTATTTTCCAAATCACAGCCCTCGATAGAGGAGAGAGGCATACCCGGCTGGTTAAAGAGTCATCGTCAGAGGAGGAACCACTGAAGAGGTCATTGAAGAAGACCATGGGGACCGCAGTGGTCGGATGCAAGACAACGAAAGCGAGGAAGCAGCTATAACGTGGGAAGGAAGGAAGGAGGAAACAAGTTGGCTTGTGATAGGGGAGAAAAGTGGGTGGGGAGGGGGGAAGAGTTAAGATATTTTGGAGGTAGGCAAAAAATTCGAAAGGTGGAGGGAAATTTGGCGCGTAGTGTCGTCAGACACCATTCACATTGAACAAATGTGTGCATCGCAAACTATACTTCTACTTTACACTCATGCGACGGGTTTGAGCATTCATGTTTTGGTCAGAATTTCCCTGGGTACGGTGCTCATCCATGTAATTGCATAATTTAACATCGCTTGCTAATTTGGGTACACAAATGAGCCTACATCACACATACCACACTTACTGAATCGAGCAATTTTAGTAATTAAACAGAGCCATTTTACCTACACATTACTCTAACAAAAGACCATCATCATAAACAAAGGCTACGTACATAATTTTAACAAAACACTGACGTGCCACCCTACGCCTCGCTGGTGTAAGATGAGACGACGACGACTTGCCCTGGGAACATGCCACCGTTGGTGGACTCCGTGTCCCCCAAGCTGAAGTCGGTCATGTCCTTGTCCTCGTCCTCGGCACCGCCCTCAAGGTTGTAATACTCTTAGTAGTGGCGTTGGTACTCCAATGCCAATTCCTTGACGGACTGACTCTTCTTTACCTCCTCCTTAGCCACATGTGACTCCTCCTCCCGGTGCTCCTCGAACTCCACCACCTCCTGCATCTCCAGCTCTCGCTAGGCGATCT
Organism: Secale cereale; assembly: GCA_902687465.1. Lineage (NCBI taxonomy): Eukaryota > Viridiplantae > Streptophyta > Magnoliopsida > Poales > Poaceae > Secale > Secale cereale. The sequence goes on from LR738714.1 coordinate 299,133,585, forward strand.
CATGAGGAAGCAGGTGCTCCATGACCTTCGCCGCCTTTTCAGATGTGGGGTGCATGATAGATTTCAAGGAGGCCTTGAATATCTTGGTGTGGGCATCCTCGAACTTTACCTGGATGGCCTCAACCCGGGCCAGGGCGACATCGATGACACAGACGACTGCTTGAGCATTCTTGACATCTACAAATGCAACCACAGCTGCTGCTGCAATTATCTTGGCTGCTGCAGCTGCCCCGTCGGCTATCGCAGACGCCCTTTTGACGAATGTGGCCGCACTCAATGCGGATGCGGCCGCACTATTTGTGTAGGCGACGACGCTTTCTGCCGAGGCGGCGGCGCTCGGGGAGGACGCGACGATCGTACTGGCCCTCATGAAGCGTCTCCACAATATCATTCTCTGCAAGAAGGGGTTGGGGAAGGGGGATCCGGGATTCGTGGACTCCGAGGTGACCGACACTTGAGCAGACGAAGCCAGTGAAGCTTATAGAGGAAGACATAAATAGACCCATGAATTTTCATCGTAGATAGTTCCTATAACCAACCGTGTGTGATGTAGTTGATTTTTTCTATTAATATGAAAGACGAATTTGGAGTACAGTGGCAATGGTTGGTGTTGTAAATGTATGAGATTTTTTTAATATTAACATGCACTAATACAACTGTTATCTTTAAATTTGGAAATTTTCAGGGTTTATTTGACCTTTTTAAGACATTAAGTGAGTTTCTCTCCATTTAATGGCCATAATTCAAATTTCAACTCCATGTACATGCAACAACAAACCATCATGGGTTGGAAAATCATATTTGTTTCCTTGTGTGCAAGTTAATTCCTTGTGTAGTAAATTGAAAGGATTTTTCAAACATATTGGTGTCATGGCTTGGACACAAAAATTGACTACCATGGCTTTTAAATTCAAAAAAATTCAAAATGATTAGAAATACAGGAAACCTTGCTTGATGTAATGGCATGGAACCAAGATGTCGTGGTAAAAAACTGGCCTATTTGACGAAAGTTTGTGTCGGATTTCGGGTTCTGGCAAATACCTTAATATTCGAACTCTCGGGTGCGCACAAAGATCTCTCCTTCCGCCCTGGCCTTCTACTCGACAGTTCTAGGCATAGCTCATCAGATCCAATGAACAAGAGACACAAGATTTATACAGGTTCGGGCCACCATTGTGGTGTAACACCCTAATCCAGTGTGTGTGTTGGATTGCCTTGTAGGCAGAGGAAGAACTAGTACATGGATGAAATGCCTCCTGGAGAGACGTGTTCTTGAGCTCGGGTGAGCTTGAGGTGTGTGGCCTTCTATCTGATCAAATTGAGATGAGATCAACTCTATCCCTCATCCCCCTATCCCAATGGTGGTGGCTAGTCCTATTTATAGTGGTCAGGGTTCTCTTCCAAATATTGAGCGGGAGGGAATCCCACAATGACCAAATTTGAGGGGGAATAGCTAGTACAAGCTATCCTGACAAAAGGTAGTCTTCGCTGCCAAAGGCTCTGGTGGTGACGCCGCCGTGGGCTCCGCAATGACCTTCGTCCTGCCGTCCTGCTGGTCTTGGTCTTGTTGCACTGATATGGAACCCTTTGCCTAACGCCTCGGGACTCTGCGCCTGCACCTGCTCCTTTAGCACCGAAGAGGAAACTGGCGCTCTGCGCCCGCTGGCGCCCGCCTGGCTTTAGTCGTCACTGCTCATGTCATGAGGACCTCGCGTGGTGCCCCTCGCCTTGATATCTTCGATCCTCACGAGCCGGCCTGACGAGGCCACCCCAGGGGATGTCATGTGTCGTCTGCCTCGCGAGGCTTGGCCCCTCGCGAGGGTCTTCAGTGTTGCTGAAGAAGTTGGGCCACACTAGGCCGCCCTGTGAGCCAAGCTCTGGGCCGCAGGTAGGCAAGTCTAGGTACCCCCGTTCCCAGAACACCGACAATAGCCCCCGGGCCCAAGGCGCGCTCGGGCTTGGCTTCGCGGCAAAGCCAATGGCCAAGTGCGGAGCGCCGTGGGCCCCAAATCCTGCGGTCCTGACTGACGCATGGCGATTGACGGGACATGGGCGTCTCCACTTCCCCATATAGCCTCGATTTTCGCCCGGCCGGCGGCCACTGTTACCTGCTCAATTCTGCCTGCTTTGTCAGCGGCGCGCCCCACGGTTTCCTTCATCTCTTGAACCTTCTTCCCCGAATAGATCCAACACCAAATCCCTCCGCCGCCATGGCTTCTGGTAGAGAAGGTAAAGAGGGAGCAGAGCCCAGTGCCTCGGCCTCTTTGCCGCCCGCCTTCATGCCTACCATCGAGCAGTCGGTGGTGATAAATGAAGAGACGACGGAGAAGGTGCGCCCGACATTCGCCGCCGCCTCCCACGAGTGATTGACAGGTCCACCACCGAGGTCCCCCTTTATCTTCACGCCCTTTTGGGCTGGCCTGATTCCTCCCTTCTCCGACTTCTTCAATGCGGTGTTGTCGCATTATCAAATCAGCGTGCTGCATCTTGACCCTCAGTCCATCATTCTCCTCACCGTTTTCGCCTTCGTCTGCAAGGCCATGGTGGGCATTGCTCCCTCCGTGGCATTGCATCACCACTTCTTCTCGCTCCATCAGACGGACGCGCTCCAATGCTCTGGATGCGTGTCCTTCCAAACCATTGCGGCGACGGCCAACGCGGGCATATATTTCGACCTTGAGCCAATCGTTGGCGGCTTTAGGAAGCTGTGGGTGTTCGTCGACGTTGGGGTGCGCAACCCTCTGCTACTCCCGCCCCAGAGCCCGAGCACTCTGAGCTCTGGCTGGGGCCATGTGAGGCTTGCTAGGCTGAAGCTAGCTCCTGTTTGGTTCTGACTCGCCAGGCTGCGGAGGCTTGGTGTGACAGCGCCCATGGTGGTGAGGGAGTTCATCCGGTGCCGCGTCGCCCCACTCCAGCGCCATTCTCGGACGATTTGGGCCTTCTTCGGTCACGGGGACCGTATGAAGCTTCAGGCGCCTGCTCTTCCTCCTGAGGCACGGCGCACAGTGCCTAAGATCCTGACAGGTGATTCATCACCGGCACGCCTACCGCAGGAGGGCTGTCTCTTGTATTGCTGCTCAAACAAGATGGAGTTCGTGAGGCAGATGCCCGCTTACGACGAATGGGGTTCCGCCCACCCGGGCTCGTTGGGTCTCACGAGAAGCCAGTCTGCGTAGCCCCCTTGCCTGTGGCTGTTGAGGTGGTCGCCCCGGAGGTGGGTGCTGGGGGACAACTGTTGCCGAGTGCCGGCGACACTGTTGCCTCTGCTCTGACGCCTACCGATGTTCATGAAGTGCTGCCCTCCGGAGTTCAAGGGAGTCGCCACAAAGGAGCGGTTGGGGCGGAAGTACCACCGGATGCTCCTGAGGCCGAAGCCCCCGTGGGCCCTTCGTGTCATCCTGAGGGGGGTGCTGGTGCCTCAGGAGGTGCCTCGTTGGGAGGCGCCTCAGTTTCGCCCGACGTTGCCGACCGCTTCCGGGGCTTAGGCCGGCTCCGGCCGAATTTTGAAGTTCTCCGCAAGAGAGGGAGGATCCCTGGCGATGGCGACGTTGCCCCCCGACCGCTGAAGGTGAGGAGGCTCATTGCCATAAAAGAGTGAGTAACTTGCTCTTTTTATCTCTTGTGTGTCGCCTTCTTTCCTGACTGTGATTCCTTAGGGTCTCGCCAGCCAAGACTATGACGCCCACTAAGGAGCGGGCCCCTGCGGCCCCGAGCCTCTCGCCCGCTCAGGGCGCCCCTGGGCGATGCGCTTCCTTGGTCGTGAAGCCCCCCATGAGGCCGAGCGCACCAGCCTGGTGCCTCGACCCCACATTCTCGTCGTTCCTTCACCGCGACCCCACCTGGGGCCTGGGGAGTGTGCCATGGGCTCCCCCCTTGGTTGTGGAACACGCTAGGGCCACTTTGGCTCTAGTGTCCTCTTCAGCTGGTGGGCCCCGGCCCTCCCGGGCCTTGGCTGAGGCCCAAGAGACGCTTGGGGCAGAGGAGTCACCGGCTCCACCTCCGGGGGGGAGACGGGTCTCCTCAGACTTCTTCAACTGCTCCTGGTGCTGAGGATGGCCCTGGTCTCCTACTCGAGTCAGTGCGCGGGCGTGGGGCTGCCCGCCGCGACCTTCTCCGAGAGGCGGAGAACGCGCTGGGCCGGCTTGGGAAGGAGCTTGAAGGGGCTGACACTTGTCTTGAGGCTGAAGGTCTTCTACTATTGGCTGAGTGGCGCCGGCTAAGGGTGGCCATCAACCTTGGGCGTCTCCAGCATGAGAGTGTCAACGCGAAGGCAGACGCTTCCCTCACCGCCTCGCGAGAGTCCTGTGCCCGAGCTATGGAAGAGGCCCGAGAAGCCGATGCCCGTCGTGAGGCCGCGAAGAGGCGCCTCCTGGAGCTCCAGGTCTTAAATGCCGACTTGGAAGACCGCGCTGAGGTGCGTAGGGCCGCCATGGAGTCGATGCGGGGGATGCCCCTTGATGAGGAGGAGGTCTTGATGCGGGAGGGGGCGTTGATGTTGGAGGCTACAGAGCGCAGCCTGGAGCTGGAGCGGCTGCAGGCGAGAGAGCGCCACGTGACCCTGATTGAGGACGCCGTCTCCGCTCATGAGTCCATGGTTCAGGAGGAAGTCGACCGAAGGGTGGCGAAGGTCTACGCAGACCTCGCGGAGGAATATAACTTGAAGTTGGAGTTCCAATGAACGGAGGCCGATGTGAGGACCGCCGCTCTCAGGGCGAGGCTGCAGGAGGCAGAGTTGTGCGAGGGGGCTGCTACGGTTGCCCAGTCCTCCGCCCTGGCCGAATTGGCCTCCGCGCAGGCAAAGCTAGCCTTGCTTTGAAGACAGGTTGATGAGGCCGCTGTCCTTGCAAGACAGCGCGAGGACAAGGACGACCGCCGACTCGTGCAGCAGCATGAGCATAGCCCCATGCTCCGGACCCTTCGGTCAAGAGCGAACCGGGCGCTGGGATACATCTGCGAGGAGAACCCCCCTGACCCCCACATGGAGGACTACACCGGTCGCCTTGTTTACTTCACCGAGATCGTGACGCACCTGGAGAATCGGGCCGTGAGGACCCGCCATCTTGTCGAGGAGAAAAGCCGCGGCCTCCTGGGTTGCGCGTTCTCGCGGGTCTTCAGCCACCTTCAGAACATTGATCCTGATTTTGACTTCGAGGTTGCCATCGCCCCCGTGCTCGGAGCTGTCCGAGACAACTTGGCGCACTGGGTGGATGACCATGTGGATGCCCTAGTCCAAGCCTTCACCACTGATGATGATGATGCCGTGGTCTTGGCGGATGAAGGGGGCGCAGTTGAAGACGCCAGAGATGTATCCAGTGATAGCATTGGTGGCGCATACGAGGGCGGCTTGGGCGGCTCCGCGAGTGATATGTCTGATTGAGCTCGTATTCTTCTGACATGTTCCTGCACGTGTAAACTTGCAAAGGGCACCATAGGGCATGAGACAATTTTGATGGGGGGAGCCCCCTATGCATGTAAACTAGTATTCCGCTTTCTTCCTTTTTGTTTGGTGATTGAACCGGAACCTGCGGCGCGAGCCCTTAAGCCATTCTAGCTTAGCTGTTGTGGCACCTTACCTAGATCTTCCCCGCCTTCGTGAGGGTTGTGAGGCTGTGGGACCGCCTTTCTCCTGAGATGGTCAGCTATCGCTCCGTGCTGTAGGCCTCCTGAGCAGTGCTTGGCCTTGTTCCGGGGAACAGGACCAGTGGCGTTCCGCTGGCCGCGGCAGGATGCCTACGTGGCATGATTGTTGTGCGTAAGCTATTGCCCCGGGAGGGTCCTGCCAAGGTTGTAGCGGCATGCCAAGTGGGATTTGCCCCCGGGCCTGAGGGCCCGGAGTAAGATTTTTGAGATGGCCAGAAGTGGCAAAATCCGGCAGAAATCAAAAAGAACTTCCCCCTGTTTTGGCAATAAGCGAGACTTCAAATTCAACTCGAAAGACATGGCGAATCCAATTACAAAAAGGAAGGCGAGGAAAGCGAATAGCCGCATCCGGCTCCTATCTAGTCTTCAGTCTTCTCACTAGCGCGGAGCTAAGTGCTGCCACTAGGACGTGGGAGGGAGCCCCTGAGGCCCGAGGGCGGCTCTCCGGAGACTCCGGGGCGTGTACAGCCCCACTCATTATTACGTGAGAGTGTCACGGGCGGAGATCTTCACAGTCCTGAGCCTTACTTCATATCGCCAGACGAGGGCCCCGCCGTGCGCCACCCTCAACCTCCGTTGGGGCGACCGGAAACCAGGACAGGACCAAGGAGGCAGAAAGGCGACGCCAGCGGCGCCCTCGGCGACCACGGGCCCTCTGTCGGGGGGAGCTTGGCGAGGCTCGCCCTGACAGAGGACCCACTTTTGCATACTTCCCTGCTCCTCGCGCATTGGGGAGGCCGCGGCTCTAGGCCTTCTATGCGCAGCCCCCAGCATTCCGCTCCGGTCGAGGGCGGGGCGGTCGCTCTTGGGTCGTCTACCATCGACGTAGTTTGATTTACCCGCAGTCCATGATTAGCATACGCCTGCTGCAGGGATACCTGTGGTGCTCTGTCGTCGTCGCTGAAGGGGTCCGTGGTGTCCTCGGTGACCCACGGTAATCTTCTTCCTCGTGAGCCTTGCCGTTCCAACCTCGCCCACGGAAAGCATTGGGGCCCTCCCCAAACACGTACGCCAGGTCGACCATGCGGGGTACGTAGGCTTCGTCTGTAGCCCCACTAGGGACGCAGCCCCCGTGCCCCACGCCTTGGCCCCCCGGTTGAAGCATTTGGTTTTGGTGCCCGCTGGGTTGAACCCTGTCGTACCCTCTCGAAGGATCGCCGACGTCTGCTCTTGCTGGTGATGAGGTTGTTGCGGTTGTAAGGAGGGCACCAGCGCACCTACCGGTGTCGCCGAGTCTTCCAATCGTGTCGGGGAGCTGCAACGCGGGTCGGGGCCACCAGCGCCCCACCCGCAACCTGGGGCGAGGTTGAGGTGCAGAATAGCGGTGCGCCTATGCAAGCGCAGCCCAGTAGCTCAGCAACTCGTTCCAGCAGCACGTCGCGGCCTCTCTCGGCCAGCCTGCATCGTAGCAGCTCTCGCGCCATGATGAGCGCAGCCCTCGTGTTCGCGTGCTCCCGTTGGTTGTAAGGTGCCGTCGCCACGTCTTGGTTTGCAGAGCACACAGGGATGCCGACGTGGTGGCCGCCGGCCCACGTCGCCCGTGGCCGGCGGCGTTGGGTGGTGTTGGGGCAGCCTGGGGCGCAGGGTTGAGGTCTCCGTGGTCGGGCGACGCCGTCTGCGCTGGACAGGTCGCCCAGCGGTTGGCATGAGCCCCCTGGTCGTCGGCCATCAGGATGCGGGGTTATGACGGTGTGGGCGACGGAAGAACAGATCCGGCGCACCCCTACCTAGCGCGCCAAATGTCAGATTTAGGGTTCCGGCAAAACCCTTAAGGTTCAAACTCTGGGGTGCGCATGAAGATCTCTCCTTCCACCCTGGCCCTTCTACTCAACAGTTCTAGGCCTAGCTCTTCAGATCCAATGAAAAAGAGACACAAGCTGGTGCGGGCCACCGTTGTGGTGTAACACCCTAATCCAGTGTATGTGGTGGATTGCCTTGTAGGGAGAGGAAGAACTAGTACATGGATGAACTGCCTCCTGGGGAGAGGTGTTCTTGAGCTCGGGTGAGCTTGAGGTGTGTGGCCTTCTATCTGATCAACTTGACATGAGATCAACTCTATCCCTCATCCCCCTATCCCAATGGTGGTGGCTAGTCCTATTTATAGTGGCCAGGGTTCTCTTCCCAAATATTGAGCGGGAAGGAATCCCACAATGATCAAATTCGAGGAGGAGCAGCTAGTACAAGCTATCCTGACAAAAGGTGGTCTTCGCTGCCAAAGGCTCTAGTGGTGACGCCGCCGTGGGCTCCGCGATGACCTCCGTCCTGCCGTCCTGCTGGTCTTAGTATTGTTGCACTGATATGGAAACCTTTGCCTGACGCCTCGGGACTCCGCGCCTGCACCTGCTCCTTTAACACCGAAGAGGAAACTGGCGCTCTGCGCCCGCTGGCGTCTGCCTCGCTTTAGTCGTCACTGCTCACGTCATGAGGACCTCGCGAGGTGCCCCTCGCCTTGGTATCTTCGATCCTCACGAGCCGACCTAGCGAGGCCGCCCCAGGGGATGTCCTGTGTCGTCTGCCTCACAAGGCTTGACCCCTCGCAACGGTCTTGAGTGCTGCTCAAGAAGTTGGGCCACACTAGGCCCTCTGCGAACCACGCTCTGGGCCTCAGGCAGGCAAGTCTGGGTACCCCCATTCCCAGAATGCCGACAGTTTGGACACACACCCCTCCCAAACTAGAGCATCTCACGAGAAGACTCATGGTTCCGAGAGGGATCAATGCATGTTTGATGATGAACCGACGGTAGCTTCCTCGTGTGGCCTTGAATTTTTTGTCTACCGTTAACATGCACTAATACAATTATCATGTTAAAATTTGGAAATTTCCAGGGGTCATTTGACCGTTTTAAGACATTTAAGTAATTTTCTAGCCATTTAATGGCCGTAATTCGAATTTGAGCTCCATGTACCTACAGCAGCAAACCATCATGGGTTGCAAAATCATATTTGTATCCTCGGGTGCGAGTTAATGCCATGTGCAATAAATTGGAAATAATTTTCAAACATATTGGTGTCGCAGCTTGGACACAAGCATTGAGTGCCATGGCTTTTAAATTCCAAAAAATAAAAAATGATCAAAAATACATGGAACCTTGCTTTATGTAATGGAACATGTCGTGTTAAAAAATTTGGCATGTTTGATGAAAGTTTGGACACACACCCCTCACAAACCAGAACATCTCATGAGAAGACACTTGGTTCCGAGAGGGAACAATGCCTGATTGATGACCGACCGGCGTAGCTTCCTCGTATGGCCTTGATTTTTTTCCTATCGTTAGCGTGTACTAATGTTACAGTCAGTTAAAAGTTGGAAATTTTGAGGGTCATCTGACCTTTTTAGGTCATTTAAGTTATATTCTAGCCATTTAATGGTTGTAATTCAAATTTGAGCTACATGTACCTGCAACAGCTAACCAATTGGTTGGAAAATCATATATGTGTCTTTGTGTGCGAGTTAATGCTCTGTGCAGTTAATTGGAAGGAAATTTTAAATATATTGGTGTCACGACTTGGACACAAAAAATTAGTGCCATGCCTTCTAAATTACAAAAAATTTAGAAATGACCAAAATACATGGAACCTTGCTTGATGTAATAGCATGGCACCAAGATTCCGTGGTAAAAAAGTGGCATGTTCGACGAAAGTTTGGACACACGCCCCTCATAAACCAGAGCATCTCACAAGAAGACTCGTGGTTCTGAGTGGGAACAGTGCATGTTTTATGACGAACCGGCGGTAGCTTCCTCGTATGGCCTCGTAACTTTTTCTACATTAACATGCACTAATACAACTGTCTTGTTAAAATTTGGAAATTTTTGGGGTCATTTGACCTTTTTAAGACATTTAAATGATTTTCTAGCCATTTAATGATTGTAATTCAAATTTGTACATGTACATGCAATAGCTAACAATCATGGGTTGGAAAATCATTTTTCTGTCCTCGTGTGCGAGTTAATGCCATGTGCCGTAAATTGGAAGGAATTTTCAAACATATTGGCGTCACGACTTGGACACAAACATTGAGTGCATGTGTTTTAAATGCCAAAAGAATTAAAAAATGATCAGAAATACATGAAACCTTGGTTGATGTAATTGCATGGTACCAAGATGCCGTGGTAAAAAAATTGTTTATTCGATGAAAGTTTTTACACACACCCCTCACAAATCGGAGAATTACATAGGAAGACTCGTGGTTGCGAGAGTGAGCAATGCGTGTTTGATGCGGAACCGACGGTAGCTTCCTCCTATGGCCTTGAAACATTTTCTAGTGTTAACATGCACTAATAGAACTATCATGTTAAATTTTGGAAATTTTCTAGGGGCATTCGACCTTTTTAAAACATCTAAGTGATTTTCTAGCCATTCAATGGTCGCAATCCAAACTGAACTACATGTACATGCAACAACAAACCATCATTGGTTAGAAAAATCATTTATGTATTACATTACATTATACAAAAATATCATGCTAACAAAAAAAAGCATTCATGCCTTAAATTTGGAAAGAAAATGTAAATATCTAGCAAGACAACCGGGCCCCACACGATTGGCACTCTATTTCGCGCCTCGAGGTTTGTAAGGTGAGTGGCGTGGGTTATTAGTCAAACACGGTTCTGTATTGGAAAGCATCATCGATTGATTTCACACACGGCTTTTGCTGCAGGAATCATGTGCAATTTAAGCTATAATACCTGTAAATCCAGGCGACCGACGTTTGTACTGCTCCTGTCAATCTAGATTATGGCCGCCAATAAATACTACCCTGCTCATGTCATATTGCTTGCATTCTCATCTACATCCTCACCTCGCTCGCCCCCTCTCTCTCACAAAACTCTGCCATGGAGCCGCTGATCTACCCATGCGCCAGCTAGGAGGTGCTGCCCCCGAGGATGTTCACTCAAAGAGAAACGACAAGGAGTACCCCTACGTGCTGCCGGATGAGGTTGCGCCAGACCCCCCAACATTGGACTGGTTTTGGGGCCAGTACAAACTTTGTCTGTGGAAGGCACTGTCGCCTGTTGAGAAAGCTAGGCAAGTGGCATTCAATAAGGAGATGGCGGAGGAGGAAGCCAGGTACCAGACGGCCCGTGAGGCCCGTGAGGCTGCATAAGAAAATGAGGTGGTGGAGCTTTGGGGGCAGGGGCGTCGAAGTGCAGAGGAGGTGTACAAATACGACTGGTATTTTTCCAGGAAGGCTGAAGGCTCTAGGCGCCCCATCACTGCATGGTGGTGGGCCGATAAGCTCGAGCGTGCTACCGACGAGGAGCTCTGGTGGGCGCCCAATGAAATGGCAAGATCGTCTGCGTGCGTCCGCAAACAAGAGGCAGATTGGAACCTTAAGCGTTGCGAGGTGGAGGAGGCAGAGTACTGCCTCCAGTCTATGAAGCCATTGCGCACTAGGGAGCTGCTAGCAATGGGCTACCGGAATACTGCCCCCCTAAGGAGGGATTAATAGTTTTAGTATTGTTCGTTTTAAATTTGATGCTTTGTACAAAGTAGTTAAGTATCATCACATATATGTGATGATATTATATATATACTGTGACAAACTATTGAACAATTAATATATATTATGAATTCCACTTTTCTATCTATTTTCATATACTAATTTCTTAGCTGTTATCATCCACATGTACAGAAGGGAAAGCATAGACACATTGAAACACAACAATATACAAGACAAAAAACATAGTACACACATTGAAACAGAGCAATATTATGATGGTTGTGAATACGTAGCAATCAACGTCGAAATGGCTCTGCAAAATAAAATGCATCCATGACTACCAGCCTTGCCTACAGTAGCTCTTTGCTCTGCCAGAACGCGTGCATGTTTTTGTCCAAGCGGTTGATATGCTCGCGATCTCGAGCTCCAAGTTGGCTATTTCATGAGATCACCAGCTCGAGGATGCGAAGGCCAAGTTCCTCTACTATGCTGAGGTGGACACCTGGGCCAAGGAGGCGCTCGATCCTAGCAACAAGCGCGTTGACATTGAGGGGGCCATGGACAAGGCGAAAGGCGTGACCCATGAAAATGGCACAGCCGGTATCTAGTGCAAGTATGACGCAACCGATTTCTGGTGCAAGTACGGTGTAGACGGCCTCTGCCCACTCCTGGAGAGGAATGGGCTACGGACGGCATGTGTACCCAGCTGCAACGCTCTATCAACAACATGCAATCATCGACGGATCCGCTCTTGCTGTGCAGTGCTCGTGCCTCTTGCTCTACGACGCTCAAACTATCTCGCTATGCGGCAAGCCACAGCCTATCGGAGCGGACGCGCCTAGCTTGCTCTATTGTGCACCACCGATCATGTTGTGCAACAATATGCAACCTCTTGGCGCTGACATGCCTATCTTGATCCATGGCATTGAAGCGCCATGCGTGAAGGGTCCGCTCAACCCTGGCAATAAAGCGCAGCACGACGACGTCCATCGCTTTGCTGGGGACACCCTTGGCCTCGACAGGCCGTGGTGCCTACTCTGTTTCCTCGTCGATGAGTTTTATGGAATAGGCAACGCTTCGAATAGTTGGCATGCTTGGAAAAGGTAGAGGGTTATAGGCTGCATTTGTGCCTCGGTGTCTCATGCGCCGCCTTGGTTTATGCGCAATATCGCTGGGTGGCGGCAGGAAACCGATGAGGAAGTGGCGGGAAATGGTGGCGTGTTCATAAAACGGCATTGATTAATCGAAATTTACCATAGAAGGAAGTGTGAGCTAGCACGACGCGTGCGGGGACATTGCTCACCCACGGGTGTGATCCATATACTCGTGTGCACAACAAAGCACGCTATTCACAGTAAAGAATATTGTTCTGTACACATATAGCGTCGATGTTGTGCGGACTGAGCAAATCACGACAAACGATTAAACTAAGGAACATGTCAATGTTGATTTCAAGAATCATGGACAATTTTTTACCAGCAAGCGTCGTTTGCCCAGAACACACACAACCTATTAAAAGGAAATGTTTATGTTATTATTGGTCTTCCTACACAATTAGCTGGTGCACCCTTGTCTATTGCCTGCATTCACCTCATCGTGCTGGCCTTTGCTAGCATCGCTCGGCATACTCTACTCGCCGTTAGGCAGCTGCGACGCGCTCAATGATGTCTACTACATAACTTATTCTTGTAGACTCTTGTTGGGCCTCCAAGCATATAGTTTTGTAGGACTGCAACAAATCTCCCTCAAGTGGATGACCTCAGGTTATCAATCCGTGGGAGGCGTAGGACGGAGATGGTCTCTCTCAAACAACCCCGCAATCAAGTAAAAGAAATCTCTTGTGTCCCCAACACACGAATACAATGGAAAATTGTATAGGTGCACTAGTCGGCGAAGAGATGGTGATACAAGTGTAGTATGGGTAGCAGATATAGGTTTTTGTAATCTGAAAATATAAATGAATCAAGGTAGCAAGTGACAAAACGGAAAAAAAACGGTATTGCAATGCTTGAAAACAAGGCCAAGAGTTCATACTTTTACTTGTGCAATCTCTCAACAATGCTAACATAATTGAATCATGTTAAAATCTGATTAGGAGATCAATACCATTGTTACACCCACTGCCCCTGCTATTATACATACTGGACCATTTATTAGAGCTCCCGCACGCCAATTGAATTACCAGGTACTTTCGTATTTTGGTAATGATTCTAATGTTCATGAGAATAGGATGTTGCCTAAATTGGATACATTTATCTTGCTTACAAATGAAGGGCCTAGCTTGGACAAGAAGGATGAACATTAGAGCAAGATCAAGTATGAAGATGATGGCATGCACAAGGGGAACAAGAACAGAGTTACAAGTGATGATTTCAGGACTTTGAAGCCACCATAATGAGTGCAAGAAGACTTGGACAAAATATACAAGTTGCCACTTCATAAATTTCTTCCAGAGGCTATTATAGGTGCTGCGTCACCTTATTATTGGGCCAGGCCCATGTAATTTCAAAATACTTGAGAATAGGTTGCTTTTAGAGTCCGTATGTGTGGGGAAACAAGAGTTAGGGTTGGTTTCGGACCGCTCCCCCAAGGGCCACGAAATGCCCCCCATCTTCCGCCATATATACAGCCCTTAGGGCGTCGTTTAGACTTAGGATTTTGTTTAGATTAAAGTTCTCCATAGCTACAACTTCGCGTACTTAGTTTGCGTTCAACAGCCAGACAAAGACGTCACAGAACCCCACTTGATCAATAAAGTTTTCCTCTTACATTCACAATATCCATATTGCAATCTCAGTTTCTTGCTTATTCTTTGTTTGCCTGCAGGAAACAGACCTTTGTGGTCAGGTTGATCATGTTCCTGCGTGGTTAATAACCTCTCAGAGTTGGTTTAGCGATTTCTAAGGTGCGACATCCTCGTACGTTCGTAGTCGGATCGTCAAATTCGACTTCCTCCAAAATAATAGCCACCTTCTCATCGAAAAACGGGACACCTTTGCCTCTATCACAATCCCTCAAGGTGTGACAAAGAATCACTCCAAAGTTCTTATTAAGCGGAGAACATAAGATGCATTTTTTGTAGGCTATGAAACTACCTCAAAGTTATCCTTTTCGACCAATCTATTGAGATATTCCTATACGTGTCATGAACAACCCTAGAGTTCGTACTAAAATAACACCATATGATACACATCAATCAACTCTAATGTCACCTAGATACTCCAATGCCACAACAAGTATATGTGAGTCAATTATATGATATGCATCAAACAACTTCAAATTCATAATATTCAATCGAACATAAAGAACTACAAAAAGTGCTCCAAAGTTTCTATCAAAGAAAGTAGGACAAAAATGTGCATCAACCCTATGCATAGATTACCCCAATGTCACCACAAGAATTCGCAAGTTGATTACCAAAAAATTTATCAAGTGTATCAATAGAACACCACATTGTCACGATGGGTATCCACATGAAAGACATACATCAAGTGTTCTCAAATCCATAAAAGTATTCAATCTGATAATAGTGAAAGCTCAAAGGTAAAAACTCAATTCATCGAAACAAGATAAAGAGGGAGCAACACCATACGGTAAAACTATATTAACAGAACTCACGGTACATCAAGATCGTTCCAAATCAAGAACACGAGAGAGAGAGAGAGAGAGAGAGAGAGAGAGAGAGAGAGAGAGAGAGAGATAAAACACACAGCTTTTATAGTATTGATCTTGGATGTTTTATATACATTTTCTAGAATATTTATATCATTTATTTGGACTAACCTATTGACATAGGGCCCAGTGCTAGTTGTTGTTTCCTGCTTGTTTTTTACTTTGTGGAATATCAATATCATACGAAGTCCAAATGCCATGAAACTTTTTGGAGATTTTTTTCTAGACAGAAGACACCCAGCAAGCCAAGATAACACACAAGGGGAGGCCCGTGGCCCATGCGCGACCTGGTGGGTAGTGGAGCCCATGGGGACCCATTCCACTGACCTTCGGCTGTATAAATACTCTAATATTCCACAAACCCTAGGGGAGCCGACGAAATATTTTTCCAGTGGTAGCAAGTTCCAGAACCATGAGATCCAATCTAGAGGCCTTTTTTGGCACTCTACCGGAGGGGGAAACGATCACGGAGGGGTTCATCATCCTCATTGGTGCTACGCCGATGATGTGTGAGTAGTTTACCATAGACTTACAGGTTTGTAGTTAGTAGCTAGATTGGTTCTTCTCTCTTTTTGATCTTCAATACAATGTTCTCCTCGATGTTCTTGGAGATCTATTGGATGTAACTCTTTTTTGTGGTGTGTTTGTTGGGATCCGATGAATTGTGAGTTTATGATCATATGTATCCATACATGATTATTATAGCATCATATTTATTCTTCGATATTTTTGTTTGGTTTGGCCAACGAAATTGATTTTATCTTGCTATGGGAAGAGGTGCCTTGTAATGGGTTCGATCTTGCAGTGCTCAATCTGAGTGACAGAAGGAGACATGACACACATTTATCATTGCTATTAAGGATAAAAAGTTTAGGTCTATTCCTACATGAATAGATCTTGTCTACATCATGTCATCATTCTTATTGCATCACTCCGTTTTACCATGAACTTAATACACTAGATGCATGCTGGATAGCGATCGATGTGTGGAGTAATAATAGTAGATGCAGGATTGTTTCGGTCTACTAACGTAATGCCTATATACATGATCACTGTCTTGGATATCGCCATAATTATTTGCTTTTTATCAATTGCCCAATAGTAATTAGTTTACCCACCATATACTATTCTCTTGAGAAAAGCCACTAGTGAAATCTACGGCCCCCGAGTCTATTTCCTTTTATAAATTTTTAGATCTATTCGACCAAAAATACAAAAATACTTTGAAGTGCTTTATTTGCTTTTATTGTATTTGCACCCATCAATCTATTTATTTATCATATCTCAATACATTGAGGGATTGACAACCCCTCTACGCATTGGGTTGCAAGATTTGTTGTTTGTGTGCATGTGTTGTTTGCATAGTGTTGTTTGGTTCTCCTACTCGATTGCTAACCTTGGTTTCATAACTGAGGGAAATACTTACCTCTAATGTGCTGCATCATCACCTCCTCTTCGGGGAAATACCAATGTGGATCACAAGTAGCAGGAAGAATTTCTAGCACCGTTGTCGGGGAGACATCATCAACATCTATCAAGTATCGATGCATAAAAATTTCAACTCCTTGCATTTACTTTATTTTTGATTTGCCTCTCGTTTTTATCTCTCCCACTTCATTTTTTTAAATACAAAAATATTTCTGATTGCCTTTTTGTGTTTGCTTCTTTGCTATCTTTTCTTGTGTTGCCATGTGCCTTCTATTTGCTTACATCTTCGCTTGCTAAAAATATGTTGATATGGATCCCCGTCCACATGCTAATCTTTTCAAAAGATCCAACTATGATGAACCAATTGCTAGTGAGTTGAGTGCACTTGATTATCTCTATGAAGTTTTGCTTGAAAATCATGAATCTGAAAATTTTTATGAAGTGTTAGAAGAATAAATTTACAAAGTGATCCATGATAGCTCCTTGTGAAAAGTATGATTGCAATGGTGTTATTATAAATTCTATTCATGTGATTTTTTTAATGTTATTCAAAACTACAAGCTTCGGGATGATAATTTTGCTATTTCCACTACTTATTGTAATGATCATGAAAATTTATTCAAGCCTCATGATGAATATGAAATCGATAATAATATTTCATATATTATCAAAAGTGTGTTTGGAAGAGTGTCAACTCTACGAAAGAACAATCCCGCATATTTGGAGAGTGTTCAATCTTATGGTTTTTAAAATAAAAGTGGGGTCATGACTTTAGTTAATGTTAATCCCACTCTTTTGAAAGATTGTAAAACTTTTATGCATGTGGATCATGAAGAGAAAATTTTATATGATAGCTATATTGTCGAGTTTGATTATGATCTTACGTGTAATTATTATGAGGGAGGAAAATATGGTTGAAGAAATTTTTCATGTTACTAGATTACCTCTCGTTATGTTGAGTTTATCAATGTTTCATTTCTCTCCTTTGCATATGCTGAATATTTATTGCCTTGATAAATTGTTTGCTTATAAAATTCCTATGCATAGGAAGTATGTTAGACTGAAATGTGTTTCTCACATATGTTATAATGCTCTCTTTGTGTTTCAATTATTATCTTTCATGTTATCATCATTGAAATCTCAAAGCATATCTTAATGGCTATAAAGAAAGTACTTATTGGGAGACAACCCAATAGATTTTCTTTCCCTTTTTCAATAAATACACAATTATGCTACTATTGTGATTTTGTTTTGGTGTTTTAGTTAGTGTTTGTGCGAAGCAAAGCCTTTGGGTTATTTGGGTGATAGTTCATTTGATTCTGTGCATTACTAGAAACTTTCCCATCTAGTAATAGAATAGTTTGCAGTTGCCGGAGTGTGGAAAATGTCTAATATTTTCAAACATGATTGGTATAAAAATTGCCCATGTTGTCCTAATTTGTTCAGGATTTTCAGAGTTATAGAAATAAGACTAAAAATTACGTCTTTGCAGGCTGTTTTGTTTTTGACAAATTCTGTTTTTGTTGCATTATGTGCTTATTTTGATGAATATTGGATTGTATCGGGGGGGGGGCGTATAAGCCATGGTAAAGTTATGTTATAATATATATAAGTTAATAACAAAATATGAATGGGTTTGCAACATTACTTAAACTAAAGATTGGTTTTATTATACTAATGGATCTCACGAGGTTTTGTTAAGTTTTGTGTGATGGAAGTTTTCAAGTTTTTGGCGAGATCATGATGGTTGAAGTAATAATGAGTGAAAAAGCCTAATCTTGGGGATGCCCATGGCACCCAAGGCAATATTCAAGGAGAACCAAGCAACTAAGCTTGGGAATGCCCCGGAAGGCATCCCCTCTTTGTTCTAACGACCATCAATAATTTTACATGGGACTATATTTTTATTCATCACATATCTTGAGTTTTCCTTAGAGCCTCTTGTAATATATGAGTCTTTGCTTGTTTTGCTTTTTGGTATGTCACAATCATCCTTGCTGGACACACCTATTTGAGAGAGCCATAATGATATCTTGATTTGTTAGAATTGCTCTATGTGCTTCACTTAAATTTTTTTGGAGCTATGGAATTCTCTAGTATTTCACTTATATCTTTTTGAGCACAGTGTTGCTTTTATTTAAAACAAAATGCTCTCATGCTTCACTTAGATCATTTTGAGAGTTAGTAGAAATTTTGAAGAAATCCTCTAATGCTTCACTTATATTATTTTGAGAGTTGAAACATTGAAGAAATATTTATGCTCTCGTGCTTCACTTAAATTTATTTGAGAGCTTTTTATTAGCAATGGAAATATGCTTTAAATATGAATTTGCTCCCAAAGTGATTGATATTCAAGCGGGATATAATAAAAACATTCATGATGATCATTGGATATTAAAACTTGATTCCTTGCAATAGTTTTGTGATTTGGAGATAGTGATATGTGAGTCATGTTGGTGAGTAATTATTCTTTAGTAAGAATATTGGTGTTAAGGTTTGTGATTTCCTATGCATGCACGTAAGTCAATAGTTATGCAATGAAGTTATATCTTAGTTGTGGTGCATTATTCGGTGTTAGTTATGTTTAATGCTCGTTTATGATCATTTTTTGTTTCATGGTTGGATCACTTCTCAATCTATTTGCTAGCCTCCATTTGTACTATGCGGGAATACTGCTTGTGCATCCAACTCCTTAAACCCAAGACATGCCAAATGAGTCCACAATACCTACCTATATGCGGTATTTCCATGTTGTTCCAAGTAAATTTTTACGTGCCAACTCTAATTTTCAATATGAATTTCTCTTTTGTGTGCCCGTACCGCTCGTGAAGCGGCATGGGGTGGCCAATATTTTCTATTCTAGGTATGTTATTCTCAAGATGAGTGTTTAGTCACTTGTCATTGCACGAGTGTGGTAGGTAAAAGGGATGCCATGTTCCGAAATGCAAAAAATATTATAATAAATTCCTTGGTATGTGTTGGTATGGAAGGCACCCGCGAATATGGCTAGCCATGGATTGTGAAAGAATGGTGGGAAGGAAAGAAACTTTATTTTATGTTTGGGAACCGCCTATGATTTATCTAGCATGGAAGATATTGGGAATTCTCGCTCATTTTCGTTGACATGAAAAGCATGCCTCTCAAAACAATTTTAACTCTCAATTTAAGCTTTGAGCTCAGGCACCTCTACAAATCTCTACTTCCCTTTGCGAATGGCCTATCTATTTACTTCCATGATTTTTTCTTGAGTCTCCATCTTATCTTATAAAGTACGAACTAGGAAACACTATTATCATACTTGTGAATTGGATCTAGCTAATATTTTAGTGTGTTTCATGAATGGATCAATGATTGAGCATAATGGGCTAGGGATATCTTTCTTTAGCATTGATATTTTGAAAGACATGGTTGCTTGTTGATATGCTTGAGTATTAAAGTGTTCATGTCAAATTATAGACTATTGTTTTCAATCATATAAAGTCCAAATGTCCATGCTACGAAGAAAAGAATATGTTGAATATGTTACGTATCATTCGACAACAATTTTTTTGTTTTTATCATTTACCTCCTCGAGGACGAGCATGAATTAAGCTTGGGGATGCTGATATGTCTCCAACGTATCTACAATTTTTTATTATTCCAAGTTGTTATAGTATCAATCTTGGATGTTTTATATACATTTTTAGCAACTTTATATCATTTTTTGGGAGTAACCTATTGACATAGTGCCCAGTCGCAGTTGTTGTTTTCTGCTTGTTTTTTACTTTTACAATATTAATATCAAACGAAGTCCAAATGCCACGAAACTTTTTGGATTTTTTTCTGGATAGAAGATACCCATGGAGCCAAGAGACCACATAGGGGGAGGCCCATGGGCCCACTAGGCACCAAGTCACACCCTAGTAGGTAGTGGAGCCCACGAGGATCCTTCCCACCGACCTCTAGCTCTATAAAGACTCTAATATTCCATAAACCTTAGGGGCGTCGACAAAATATTTTTCCAGCCGCCGCAAGTTCCAGAACCACAAGATCCAATCTAGAGGTCTCTTCCGGCACTCCGTCGAAGGGGGAAACGATCACGGAAGGGTTCATGATCCTCATTGGTGCTCCTCTCATGATGCGTGAGTAGTATAGCATAGACCTACGGGTCCATAGTTAGTACTAGATGGCTTCTTCTCTCTTTTTGATCTTCAATACAATGTTCTCCTAAATGTTCTTGGAGATCTATTTGATGTAACTCTTTTTTGTGGTGTGTTTTGTTGGGATCCAATGAATTATGAGTTTATGATTAGATCTATCCATACATGATTATTATAGCCTCGTATTTCTTCTTTGATATTTTGGTTTGGTTTGGCCAACTAGATTGATTTATCTTGCCATGGGAGAGGTGCTTTGTAATGGGTTTGATCTTGCGGTGCGCAATCTCAGTGACAGAAGGAGACATGACACACATGTATCATTTCTATTAAGGATAAAAAGATGGGGTCTGTTTCTACATTAATAGATCTTGTCTACATCATGTCATCGTTTTTATTGCGTTACTCTATTTCTCCATGAACTTAATACAGTAGTTGCGTGCCGGATTGCGGTTCATGTATGGAGTAATTGTAGTAGATGCACAATCATTTCGGTGTACTAATCTTGGATGTGATGCATATATATCATAACCATTTACTTTTCTATCAATTGCCCAATAGTAACTTGTTTACCCATCGTATGTTATTTTCTTGAGAGAAGCCACTGGTGAAATCTATGCCCCTCAGTTTATTTCCTATCATATATTTTCAGATCTATTTGATCAAAAACCCAAAAAACTTTGCTGCGTTTTATTTTCCTTTATCTTATTTGCACCTATCAATCAATTTATTTATCGTATCTCAATACTATAGAGGGATTGACAACCCCTCTACGCGTTGGGTTGCAAGATTTGTTATTTGTGTGCAGGTGTTGTTTACATAGTGTTGCTTGGTTCTCCAACTGAATTGATAACCTCGGTTTCATAAGTGAGGGAAATACTTACTTCCGCTATGTTGCATCGTCCCCTCCTCTTTGGGGAAATACCAACGCGGTGACATGAGGGATCGAGCCACCAACAGAGCAGTGGTGACAAGTGTCACAAGAAGTAGATAATGATTAGATGATCGTTTATCCTAGTTAATTATGTGTGTAATTTCTTACTTTGGTGTGTGCAAATGTCATGTGTGTATTGGCCACCTATGTAATTGCATGTTTAATTTGGTTATGCAATCATGTCCTTATAAGTATATATGTTATTGTTCTGTAGACATAGCAAATCACAACGCACACAATCCAAACTAGGGAACCCATCGGTGATGATTTCCTTAATTGCTGACAACTGTATACCAGCAAGTGTTTGCCCACAACCTACACGGATTATTAGCAGCAATCGTCTGTGTTATTATCGATCGTCGCACACATTTCTGATTACACACCTGTTTGCCACGTATCACACACTTCTTGTTAAGTTGAACTGTTTCCGTTGTCTTGGCTGATCGCAAACAGTTCATCCAAGTGAACTATATGCCATCTCGCAGACACCTTGATCTGGCCTACTATTTCTGTTGTGTTACCTAATCAAAAATACTTCATCCGACTAAACTGTATGCCGTCAATGGAACATACCTTGATATGAATGACCATTTCTGATTCTTGGCTCATCGTAAACAATTCGTATGGATCAACTATATGCCACGTATTGCAGACACAACTCTAATTTGAATCATGTTTGATTTCTCCGCCATCGCAAACATTGTGTATTATTGGTGATGATTTTATTACAACACTGTTTACAATTAATGCATCACAATTTTGTCGAAGGGTCTTTTATTGCAGCGTCGCATTAGCAACATCCTGTAGTAGTGAGAGGTGAAATCGATACAACCGAAATTGAGCATCCAATCATTGAATCATGTCCTACACCGCTAATGGAAGTCCACCCTCCCAATAAATTTACATGCAAACCACTAATATTACTACCTAATGACAGTACAAAAACAATAGCAAGATAGTAGAAATCCATGTACCTTGGTAATGAGCAGTTCACAGCGCCACCAATTACATATAACTGTTTGCGGAAAAATGCTCATAATGTTGAACCATTTGGACTGTTTGTGTAGTTCCACTAGAATCGAGCATCCCAGTTTGCATATATATATTGAAAATGTGATTACTATAAAAGTGGAACTAGTTGAAGCATAAAATCAATAAGCATTCCAATTTCTTAATGGGAAAAGGTAGCAAGACTGTTTCTAACCACCTATTTAAAGGAATAAAGAAGGCAACAACGACGAATATCAGGAAGGCATACGTAGTATTTTGTGAAAGATTGAACCATCCCCGACCTTTCCTCTTCTATGATTTTTTTGTGCAGTTTAACCAAAATAAAATGCCATCACCGCCTTGAAAATTCAATGATACTATAAGAAATGACATACCATTACATCATGATGTCAGGTTGAAGAATTCTACCCTTGGTTCCTTAATATAACACATTTTCATAGTTCAATTTAATGTACCCAAACGTCTTGTCTTTAGAATGGCAGGTAGAAGTTTTTCTTGAGCACATATCTGGTAAAGCAAGCCACACCTTATATTGTCCTTACGCTAATGCAACACCATTCAAGTAGTACAAATATACACTAATCCAATGGCTTGTGCAATAGTAGAGTAGTTTTTTTATGACTAGGTACATTAGAACAGCTTTACTGATTTTTTTCTATAATCTAGCATTAAAGATTGTTATAACCATTAACTATACAAAATTGGAAGGTGACAAGTTCCAGCATTGGTATAGTGGCTGCGCAACATCATTAGAATAGTTTTCCCTAGCATGAAATCTTTAATAGATCTACAATCAATAGCTAACGCTGCAATAATCTAGTGAGATAACTTCACATTGCTTGAATTCATCGGTGGCAGTGGACCAACATCGAAATTAGTTAAAAGTGGCATCATGAACATTAAATTTTAATAACACTAAAATTGTAAGCAAAACAAGAAGAATTTTAGTTATTGTTCAACACATAGCTAGGAAAGCTAGCCACACCTTTTTACAAGTCTATAGGCTAGTGCAACACCATTTGTATTGTTCATCTCAACTCTTAAGCCTTAATATTCATAAGCATTAGCAATACAGAAGTCTAAAGGTAACTAGTATCATCATTGGTCTATGGTGAGTAACATTACTAGCTATGATAGTACAAAAATAGTTGCAAACCATGTACCTTCAAGGTAAACATCACACTACTAGGGGAAAGACTATAGGTAGATGATACATCCATTTTGCATCATGCTTTTATATTGATATTTATTGCATTATGGGCTGTTATTACACATTATGTCACAATACTTATGCCTTTTCTCTCTTATTTTACAAGGTTTAGATGAAGAGGGAGAATGCGGGTAGCTGGAATTCTGGGCTGGAAAAGGAGCGAACATTGGAGACCTATTGTGCACAACTCAAAAAGCCCTGAAACTCCACGAAAGTCCGTTTTGGAAAATATAAAAACTATCTGGTGAAAGAAGTACAGGAGGGGGGCCACCCACCGTCCACGAGGGTGGGGCGCGCCCTACCCCCTGGACGCGCCCCCTGCCACGTGGGACACCTGGCAGCCCCCCGATGCCCATCTTCTCCTATATGATGTGTTTTGACCTGGAAAAATCATAAGGAGGCTTTCGGGATGAAGCGCCGCCGTCTCGAGGCGGAACCTTGGCGGAACCAATCTAGGGCTCCGGCGGAGCTGTTCTGTCGGGGATACTTCCTTCCGGGAGGGGGTAATCATCACCGCCGTCATCACCAACAACTCTGCCATCTTGGGGAGGGTTATCTTCATTAACATCTTCACCAGCATCATCTCCTCTCAAACCCTAGTTCATCTCTTGTATCCAATCTTTGTATCAAAACCTCGGATTGGTACATGTGGGTTGCTAGTAGTGTTGATTACTCCTTGTACTTGATGCTAGTTGGTTTACTTGGTGGAAGATCATATGTTCAGATCCATTATGCATATTAATACCCGTCTGATTATGACCATGAATATGCTTTGTGAGTAGTTACGTTTGTTCCTGATGACATGGGAGAAGTATTGCCATAAGTAGTCATGTGAATTTGGTATTCGTTCGATATTTTGATGAGATGTATGTTGTATTTCCTCTAGTGGTGTCATGTGAACGTCGACTACATGATACTTCACCATTGTTTGGGCCTAGAGGAAGGCATTGGGAAGTAATAAGTAGATGATGGGTTGCTAGAGTGATAGAAGCGTTAACTCTAGTTTATGCGTTGCTTCGTAAGGGGCTGATTAGGATCCACATGTTTCATGCTATGGTTAGGTTTACCTTAATACTTCTTTTGTAGTTGCGGATGCTTGCAATAGAGGTTAATCATAAGTGGAATGCTTGTCCAAGTAAGCACAGCACCCAAGCGCCGGTCCACCCACATACCAAATTATCAAAGTAACGAACGCGAATCATGTTGATCCTGTTAGAGTTGAAGAAAAGACTATCACTTATAATGTTGATCCTATCGTTCCTGCTGCTTACATTGAGAAACCACCCTTCCCTGTTAGAATAAAGGATCATGCTAAAGCTTCAACCGTGGTTTGTAAGAGTAATACTAGAACACCTACACCCTCTGGGCAAATTAAAGTTGAACCTAGTATTGCTATGGTTAAGGATCTCTTGGTCGATGATTTTGATGGGCATGTTATTTACCTTTGTAATGAAGCTGCTAGAATTGCTAGACCCGATACTAAGAATAAGCATACACTTGTTGTAGGCATGCATGTTATTTTTGGTAAAATAGGAGATCATTGCTATCATGGCTTATGTGACATGGGTGCTAGTGCTAGTGCCATACCTCACTCCTTATATGAAGAAATTATGCACGATATTGCACCTGCTGAGCTAGAAGGTATTGATGTTACTATTAAGCTTGCCAATAGAGACACTATTTCACCAATGGGGAATGTTAGAGATGTTGAAGTCTTGTGTGGGAAAGTTAAATAGCCTGGTGATTTTCTTGTTCTTGGTTCCCCACAAGATGATTTTTGCCCCATTATATTTGGTAGACCCTTCTTGAATACTGTTAATGCTAAGATAGATTTAGAAAAGGAAATTGTTACTGTTGGTTTAGGGGATATGTCTCATGACTTTAACTTTGCTAAATTTCGTAGACAAGCTCATGATAAAGCATTGCCTAGTAAGGATGAAATTATTGGTCTTTCTTCTATTGTCGTGCCTCCTAACGATCCTCTAGAATAATATCTGCTAGACCATGAAAATGATATGTATATGAATGAAAGAAGGGAAATATATGAAATATTCTTTAAACAAGGACCCTTATTGAAACACAACTTCCCTGTTGAAATTCTAGGGGATCCTCCTCCACCCAAGGGTGATCCCATGTTTGCACTCAAACCATTACCTGATAGTCTTACGTATGCTTATCTAGATGAAAAGAAGATATCCTGTTATTATTAGTGCTAACCTTTTAGAGCAGGAAGAAGAAAAATTATTAAAAACTCTAAAGAAGCACTATGCTGCTATTTGATATACTCTTGATGATCTAAAGGGCATTAGTCCTACTCTATGCCAACACAAAATAAAATTGGAGAAGGACGCTAAACCAGTTGTTGATCATCAATGACGGTTAAATTCTAAGATGAAAGAAGTGGTGAGGAAGGAAATACTAAAGCTTCTAGAGGCAGGTATAATTTACCTAGTTGCTGATAGTCAGTGGGTAAGTCATGTCCATTGTGTCCCTAAGAAGGGAGGTATTACTATTGTTCCTAATGATAAAGATGAATTGATCCCGCAAAGAATTGTTACTGGTTATAGGATGGTAATTGATTTCCGGAAATTAAATAAAGCTACTAAGAAATATCATTACCCTCTATCTTTTATTGATCAAATGGTAGAAAGGTTGTCCAAACATACTCATTTTTGCTTTCTAGATGGCTATTCTGGTTTCTCTCAAATACCTGTGTCAAAAGAGGACCAAGAAAAGACCACTTTTACTTGTCCTTTTGGTACCTTTGCTTATAGACGTATGCCTTTTGGTTTGTGTAATGCACCTGCTACCTTTCAAAGATGCATGATGGCTATATTCTCTGATTTTTGTGAAAAGATCGTTGAGGTTTTCATGGATGATTTTTCTGTTTATGGAACTTCTTTTGATGATTGCTTGAGCAACCTTGATTGAGTTTTACAGAGATGTGAAGAAACTAATCTTTTCTTAGATTGGGAAAAATGCCACTTTATGGTTAATGAAGGTATTGTCTTGGGGCATAAAATTTCCGAAAGAGGTATTGAAGTTGATAAAGCTAACGTTGATGCTATTGAAAAGATGATGTGTCCCAAGGGCATTAAAGGTATAAGAAGTTTCATTGGTCATGCCGGGTTTTATAGGAGGTTCATTAAGGACTTCTCAAAAATCTCCAGGCCTCTGACTAATATCTTAAAAAAAGATGTTCCTTTTGTCTTTGATGATGATTGTGTAGAAGCATTTGAACTACTTAAGAAAGCATTGATCTCTGCACCTATTGTCCAGCCTCCCGACTGGAATTTACCCTTTGAAATTATGTGAGGTGCTAGTGATTATATTGTAGGTGCTGTTCTAGGACAAAGAGTTGATAAGAAATTGAATGTTATCCAATATGCTAGTAAAACTCTAGACAGTACACAGAGAAATTATGCTACTACTGAAAAAGAATTTTTAGCAGTTGTATTTGCTTGTGATAAGTTTAGGCCTTATATTGTTGATTCTAAAGTAACTATTCACACTGATCATGATGCTATTAAATATCTTATGGAAAAGAAAGATGCCAAACCTAGACTTATTAGATGGGTTCTCTTGCTGCAAGAGTTCGACTTGCATATTACTGATAGAAAGGGAGCCGAGAACCCCGTTGCAGACAACTTGTGTAGGTTAGAGAATATTCTTGATGACCCACTACCTATTAATGATAGCTTCCCTAATGAACAATTAGTTGTCATAAATGCTTCTCGTACTGCTCCATGGTATGCTGATTATGCTAATTACATTGTTGCTAAATTTATACCACCTAGTTTCACATACCAGCAAAAGAAAAAGTTCTTCTATGATTTAAGGCATTACTTCTTGGATGATCCACACCTTTATAAAGAAGGATTATATGGTATTATTAGACGTTGTGTACCTGAGCATGAACAAGAATAGATCCTACGCAAGTGTCACTCCGAGGCTTATGGAGGACACCATGCTGGAGATAGAACTGCACATAAGGTACTGCAATCTAGTTTTTATTGGCCTACTCTCTTCAAGGATGCCCGAAAGTTTGTCTTGTCTTTTGATGAATGTCAAAGAATTGGTAATATTAGTAGACGTCAAGAAATGCCTATGAATTATTCACTTGTTATTGAACCATTTAATGTCTGGGGCTTTGATTATATGGGACCGTTTCTTTCTTCTAATGGGTATACACATATTTTAGTTGTTGTTGATTACGTTACTAAGTGTGTAGAAGCTATTCCAACTAGTAGTGCTGATCACAACACCTCCATTAAAATGCTTAGAAAAGTTATTTTTCTGAGGTTTGGAGTCCCTAGATACTTAATGACTAATGGTGGTTCACACTTTATTCATGGTGCTTTCCGCAAAATGCTTGCTAAGTATGATGTTAACCATAGAATTGCATCCCCATACCACCCACAGTCTAGTGGTCAAGTAGAACTAAGTAACAGAGAGCTGAAATTAATTTTGCAAAAGACTATTAATAGATCTAGAATGAATTGGTCCAAGAAACTTGATGATGCATTATGGGCCTATAGAACTACATACAAAAATCCTATATGCATGTCTCCGTATAAAATGGTCTATGGAAAGGCATGCCACTTACCTCTTGAACTAGAACATAAGGTGTATTGGGCTATTAAAGAGCTCAATTATGATTTCAAACTTGCCGGTGAGAAGAGGTTATTTGACATTAGCTCACTTGCTGAATGGAGAACACAGGCCTACGAAAATGCCAAACTGTTTAAAGAAAAAGTTAAAAGATGGCATGACAAAAGGATACAAAAGCGTGAGTTTAACGTAGGTGATTATCTCTTGCTATACAACTCTCGTTTAAGATTTTTTGCAGCAAAACTTCTCTCTAAATGGGAAGGTCCTTACGTTATCGAGGAGGTCTATCGATCTGGTGCCATCAAAATCAACAACTTCGAAGGCACAAATCCAAAGGTGGTGAATGGTCAAAGAATCAAACATTATATCTCAGGTAATCCCATAATTGTTGAAACCAATGTTATTGAAACCGTAACCCCGGAGGAATATATAAGGGACACTTTCCATAACGATTCAGACTCTGAAAAGGAAGAGGTATGTGGTACGGTAAGTAGACCAACTCCAAAACAGTTCTAATGGCAATTTTTCTCCGTTTTGGAATATTTAGAAAAATAGAAAAATAAGAAGCGGTCCGGAAAGGACACGAGGCGTCCACGAGGGTGGAGGGTGCACCCGACCCCCTAGGTGCGCCCCCCTACCTCGTGGGCACCTCGTGTGGCTCCCGAACTCCGTTTTATTGCACTATACTTCTTTTGGTAGGTAAAAATTCATTATATAATCTCCCAAAGGTTTTGACCACCGTATCATGCCAAAATCCTCTATTTTTGTTTCGAGTTGTTTCTGTCGTAGATTTGAGCAATATGTCATCTCAGGATCCAGAGGGAGAAAGCTATGTGGCAGATTACCTTGCAGACCCTAAGGTCTACGGGGACTTGGATCATTGTGGGTGGACCACGGAGGAAGAAGAAGACTATGATCCTAAGAGAAAGGAGGAGACGAGCTCAGATGAAGATGAAGTCCCATTACCTCAACCAGGGGACATGCATGTGGAGTTCAAAAAGTCAAGCCTCCCGGACAGAGCAAAGAAACCTAAGATCGAGTTTATCCCTTTTTTCCTCTTGCAGGAGAACAAGCAAGAACTATGCAAAAAGATATTAAGCCTTGAGCAGGAGATCGATGACCTAAGGGAGCAAAATTCTATCCTCAAGCGCAAATTGAGGAAGAAGCCTACATCATCACCACCTTCGAAGATGGAGACATAATTACATGGGTATGGGCACTCCCCTTGGCAACTGCCAAGCTTGGGGGAGGTGCCCTAGTATCGTATCACCATCACACTTCTATCTTTACCGTTTTTCTTAGTTCGATCCTTTTGGTAATATCTTGATCTAGTAGAACAAAGTTTAGTATGATCTAGTTGTGAGCTTTGCTTATCTTTATCTTTGTAATCGAGTCCGTGAGCTATATAATAAAGATTAGTTTAGAGTCAAGGGATTGATTATCTCACTATGATCATGAGAGGGCAAAAGAAAATATAAAAAGTATCGAATAGATCATGTTGATCTTATGGAAAGTAATGACTTCACATATAAAGAGTATGATGAATAGAAATTGTTGAGAGTTGAGAAACATAGTTTTGGTCATCTTTGCAATTAATAGGAAGTAATAAGGAAAGAGAGGTTTTCACATACAAATATAC
Source organism: Secale cereale (assembly GCA_902687465.1). Classification (NCBI taxonomy): domain Eukaryota; kingdom Viridiplantae; phylum Streptophyta; class Magnoliopsida; order Poales; family Poaceae; genus Secale; species Secale cereale. Next base: position 299,163,309 of record LR738714.1, read on the forward strand.
TATCTTGGACGTCTTTTATGATGTGAGCACTCATTAAAATATGACATGCTAAAGAGTTGATGTTGGACAAGGAAGACAGCGTAATGGGTTATGTCTTCTTATATCCAAAATAAAGTATATTGCCATGGATCATCCAACATGTTGAGCTTGCATTTCCCCCTCATGCTAGCCAAAACTCCTTGCACCAAGTAGAGATACTACTTGTGCTTCCATACATCCTTAAACCCAGTTTTGCCATGAGAGTCCACCATACCTACCTATTGATTGAGTAAGATCCTTCAAGTAAGTTGTCATTGTTGCAACTCTCTAAAATATGTATGATCTATTAGTGTGGAGAAAATAAACTTTATACGATCTTGTGATATGGAAGCAATAAATGCGACGGACTGCATTAAAATGGTCCATATCACAAGTGGTAATATAAAGTGACGTTCTTTTGCGCTAAGATTTTGTACATCCAACCATAAAAGCACATGACAACCTATGCTTCCCTCTGCGAAGGGCCTATCTATTGTTCTTACCTTATAAGAGTCACGGTGATCTTCACCTTTCCTTTTTACATTTTATCTTTTGGCAAGCACATTGTGTTGGACAGATCCTGACATATCTACCAAATTGGATGTAAGCTATCATGGTCTATTATTGTTGACATTACCCTTGAGGTAAAAGGTTGGGAGGCAACACTATAAGCCCCTATCTTTATGTCTGATTAAAACTCCATACCCATAAGTATTGTGTGAGTGTTAGCAATTGAGAAACACTAAATGATAGTTGAGTATGTGGACTTGCTAAAAAGCTCTTCTATTGACTCGTTCCGATATTATGATAAATTGCAATTGCTTCAATGACCGAGATCATAGTTTGTTCGTTTTCAATGAAGTTTCTGATTCATACTTGACATTGTGAATGGTTTGTTGCTTTGGCATAAGAAATCATATGACATGGTTTGTTGATATTATAAGAATGATCATGATGCCTGCATCCGTATTCTATTTTATCGACACCTCTATCTCTAAACATGTGGACATATTTTTCGATATCGTCTTCCGCTTGAGGACAAGCGAGGTCTAAGCTTGGGGTAGTTGATACGTCCATTTTGCATCATGCTTTTATATTGATATTTATTGCATTATGGGCTGTTATTACACATTATGTCACAATACTTATGCCTTTTCTCTCTTATTTTACAAGGTTTACATGAAGAGGGAGAATGCTGGCAGCTGGAATTCTGGGCTGGAAAAGGAGCGAACATTGGAGACCTATTGTGCACAACTCAAAAAGCCCTGAAACTCCACGAAAGTCCGTTTTGGAAAATATAAAACCTATCTGGCGAAAAAAGTACAGGAGGGGGGCCACCCACCGTCCACGAGGGTGGGGGCACGCCCTACCTCCTAGGCGCGCCCCCTACCTCGTGGGACACCTGGCAGCCCCCCGATGCCCATCTTCTGCTATATGACGTGTTTTGACCTGGAAAAAATCATAAGGAGGCTTTCGGGACGAAGCGCCGCCGTCTCGAGGCAGAACCTTGGCGGAACCAATCTAGGGCTCCGGCGGAGTTGTTCTGCCAGGGATACTTCCCTCCGAGAGGGGGGTAATCATCACCGCCGTCATCACCAACAACTCTCCCATCTTGGGGAGGGTTATCTTCATTAACATCTTCACCAGCACCATCTCCTCTCAAACCCTAGTTCATCTCTTGTATCCAATCTTTGTATCGAAACCTCGGATTGGTACCTGTGGCTTGCTAGTAGTGTTGATTACTCCTTGTAGTTGATGCTAGTTGGTTTAATTGGTGATCATATGTTCAGATCCATTATGCATATCAATAACCGTCTGATTATGAACATGAATATGCTTTGTGAGTAGTTACGTTTGTCCTGAGGACATGGGAGATGTCTTGCTATAAGTAGTCATGTGAATTTGGTATTCGTTCGATATTTTGATGAGATGTATGTTGTCTTTTCTCTAGTGGTGTCAAGTGAACGTCGACTACATGACACTTCACCATTGTTTGGGACTAGAGGAAGGCATTGGGAAGTAATAAGTAGATGATGGGTTGCTAGAGTGACAGAAGCTTAAACCCTAGTTTATGCGTTGCTTCGGAAGGGGCTGATTTGGATCCACATGTTCCATGCTATGGCTAGGTTTACCTTAATACTTCTTTTGTACTTGCGGATGCTTGCAATAGAGGTTAATCATAAGTGGGATGCTTGTCCAAGTAAGGACAGCACCCAAGCGCCGGTCCACCCACATGCCAAATTATCAAAGTAACGAACGTGAATCATATGACCGTGATGAAAACTAGCTTGACGATAATTCCCAGGTGTCCTCATGAGCGATTTCCTTCATATAAGAGTTTGTCCAGGCTTGTCCTTTTCTACAAAAAAGATTGGGCCATCTTGCTGCACCTTATTTACATTTACCTTTTGTTACTTGCTACCAATTACATTATCACAAAACTATCTGTTACCGATAATTTCAGTGCTTGCAGAGAATACCTTACTGAAAACTGCCTATCATTTTCTTCTGCTCCTCGTTGGGTTCGACACTCTTACTTATCGAAAGGACTACGATAGATCACCTAAACTTTTGGGTCATCATTAGATGGTTAGCAGTATTGCTGGGTAGGACCCCACGCTACTATTATCTAGTGGAAGCTCGGGCATGCAACCAACGTTAGTTTTAATCTTTGACTTATATGAATACAGGATATGTCTAACGACGATGGGATCCCCTAGTGTGACTACTGCAAGACGACTGGGGTATGTGCGACAGCATGCCTCATCTGCAAACGGTAGGTGCTTCACCATCGTGCTGAAGGAGACTTTTGACGTTTTTACGGTACGTAACGACGACAAGTATTTTTACGTAATTAAGCATGACTTGTGATTTTTTGCTTCAACGTGTAATTTCCATTTTTTATAATTCTAATAGTTCATCCCATGTCATGCAAGACCGTATGTCTTGGAAAAGCTCGTATTCAAAGATAGGGAGAATACGGAGACGAAGAGAGCTCATCTTAGGACGAAGCATGATTTCACTTTTTGTGTTAAGATATTTAATGCACGAAATAGCTCACATTTTGGTTGGTCAACATGTAGAGGACTATGCAAGGCCTATGAATTTAAGGAGGATATGACATTATCCTTCGATATCCGCCCCGAAGATGAAATTGAAAATAATATCAACATATGAGTGGATGTGGACATGCTTCCATTTCTACCTCTATGTGAGTTTGTCAAATAAATTTGTTAAGTAATTTATATTGTTTATTTAAAAAACATTGATATTTTATTTCCATTGATAACTTATTTCCATGCTTCGAGAAATGTAAGGAAGGTAGTAGACAAAACCTACTACACTTCTGGCTCTGAACTAACTTACGAGGAGAAAAATTATGTTGTCTCTTCTTTTGTTGATGTTGGGACTTTAAATAACAATTATGAAATTCCTCCACATTATGATCAATATGAGCCACTAGTGCACGTGTTGAACTATGGTAACATCCATGGAAATGGCATGGTAAGATTTTTTTTAGTATTATGACACTAGTGCATCTTTTTCATACATTCTTCTAAAGCTAAACAACACACAGTGTCATAATAGTTTACGGCCAAGTATACCTATGGTTTTCTGCTGTTCATACACAATTTGTTGAAGAGATGAAGACCTCACAATCAAAGGATGGGAAAAGTTATGAATGCTCGCACGGAGCTACTTGGAGGCAACATGGTACGAAGCCCACGAATTGGAGACATGATGATTTCCATTCTCCATAATGGAAAGTCAATGCCTATTGTCGGGGATATACCCCGCGGCGTAACCCGGCCGGAAGTATAACCCGGCCGGACTTGGTGTTTCATTAGTAAACCGCCGGAGGATTGGCGACTTATGAGTCTGGCGGTTCACTGGTCTGACGATTCACGAGCCTGACGACTCATTGGTGATCCGGTGGGTGTTTTAGATGTATGACAAGGCCCGAGGCCTAGAAGGCCGGCTCATGTTATGGTGGGACAGTTTATGAAGAAAGCATAAGGAATATTCTCCTACAAAGGAAGCAAGACTAGGACTCCTTGTAATAGAGTAATCATAATCCTACTAGGACTAGTCATGTAACCCGCCCCTTCAACATATATAAGGAGGGGCAGGGCTCCCCAAAGAGGGACAAGTTCTCACAGGCAAGAAGAAACAACCTCTAGGGCTAGACACAAAGAGCCTGTTTACCGGCGACCCGATGAGGATCATAATGAGACCTAGCCTCAAACAGCATGTAGGGTTATTACCGGATGATGTTTCCCGGGGCCCGAAGATGTCTAAACCCTTGTCTTGTGTTGCGTTTCTCGATTCCGCTCAACCCCTTTCAAGCTACTACATAGATGCGTTGGCCTCACGACTAAGTCCTTACTCTAGGACATCTGCCGTGACAAAACCACGACAGTTGGCGCCCACCATGGGGGCTCGCGCACGGTGGTGTTGAGTTCTTGGAGGGCGCTATATCGGGGATGAAGAAGCTCCGCTCAGCTTATTGAAGAAGTTCCGGATGGCTCGACGGAAAGTACTGGCCGGATCATTAAAAAGTTCCGACCGCCTCGACGAAAGGTTCCGTCTGAATCGCCACAGTGTTCCGACCGCTTCGACGAAAAGTTCTGTCTGAATCGCCAAAGAGTTCCGACCGCCTCGACAAAAGGTTCCGTCTGAATCGGCAAAAAGTTCCAACCGCCTTGACGAAAAGTTCCAGCCGAATCACTAAAAGGTTCCGTCCGAGTCGCCAAAGGGTTCCGACTTAGGTTACGGAGAAGTTCCGGCTCAATAAATTCCGGATTATCAAATGTTCCTGCCAGATTATTAAAAAGTTCTAGGTTCAGAAGTTCCGTCTCAAAAAGTTCCGGCCGGGCTATCAAAAAGGTCTGGTTCAAAATTTCTGGATTATCAAAAAGTTCTGGCTGGACTATCAAAAAGTTTCGGTTCAAAAGCTCAGGGTCATCTATTGTTACTAGCACTAGAGATATGCCCATCCACGCCATTGCTGGGCTTCCATATATATAAGTTCATTTATGGACCACATAAAGATCATCTGGCATTCAGGTGATATCCATCCAATTTTGTGTTATTCGCATATATTGTTTTTTGTGAAAAAACAATTTATCTTTGCCTTGGTCTGCAATATTGTTTATGCAGGGCAATTGTTCACTGTGAGAGCGATGAACATGCCATGATGAATATATGTGCAAATCGTCACTTTATGGCCCAATTTACAAAAATATGGCACGACTCGCCCGTCCGCGCCGCTCTAGAACGCCACGGATGATTCGCCTGTCCGCTCTCGCGACCGGTTCATGCGTCCGCGCCGGATTACAATGCGGAGGACAACTTGCTCGTCGGCACCGTTTGCAATGTCGCGGCTAACTGTACCTACCGGTTGATTTTTATGGTCGCTTTGTTATCACAACTGGGTTGACCTCCGACAAATACCAGGTACTATTTACCTTGTTTTTTAAGCACATATTAATTCATTCGAGCAAAACTACTTTGCACTGTTGTATTTTATATGCAGGAGAATTATTCATTACAAAGTGATATTATACCACGGAGATGGAGGCACGCCAACATCATTCGGCTCAAGTGGTCGTCGTTACTCAACGGACTCCCACGCCGGCTTACAGCCCTGTGGCCGTCTCTTGCGACCACGCCGGTTTACAACACCGTAGCCGTCTCTCGCGACCGTGCCGGTTTACAACGCCGTGGCCGTCTTTCGCAACCGCGCTGGCTTACAACGAGGAGGACAACTAGCTCGTCGGCGCCGGCCGACCCATCTGTTGTTCGAGCAAATCAGGTGTTATCCCTCCTATATATTTTATCAGGACATTTTATTTCCTCTGAGCACCATTACACTGCCCTATTGGTGTTTTTTATATACAGGTAAAATCATTGTATACTACGGATATAAAACACGCACTGGCAACGTTCTACAACGGCGTTTTCCTCCGTGTCACATTACCTGATGAACGGACGACCGGTTCACGCGTCCACACCGGTTTACAACGTGGAGGGTAACTTGCCCGTCCGTACCGGCCTATAATATTGCTGCCGAATTATCTGTCTGCTCTTACGGCCGACTCGGGCGTGATTGATGTCAGTTTCACCGTGGTGATAATCAACTCCGTGGTGAATAATTTTTGGCCTAAAGATGTCAGGTGAAATCCATCCAGTATATTTTTATATTATATATCGTTTTCAACTAAGACGTGGGTGCGATACCCCTTTATTTCCTTATTCAACCGAGATATGGATTAGTCTGCATGAAGTATGCTTTACTTTAATAGTGCAAATCATGGTTTTCATCTGCATGACCAGCAAAGGCTAGTAACTTTGGGAGATGGGGAGTGGAAAAGATCCACATGAAGTGACATGGGCAGATGTGGCAATAGGACAAGGGTATGATTCGAAAAGAGGTAACATACCCAAAGTTTGGTGGGAAGTGGCTTCAGTCATGGTCGTGATCCTCCAAACACACTACGACATTGAGCTTGGGGACGGAGGCCATATTGCATCAGGGCTAGGTCGGAGAGGACAACCATGTCGTCCGTGTGTGTCTCACCCACCGACAACGAGTGCGTCAATGATGCATATCCTCCTCTTCCACGACGGACCAGATCCAACCATATCAGTGACCACCGGTGAGGAGGGAGAGGGAGGGGCCACCGCCATCTTTTTTAGATGTGGAGAGGGTGATAGTGTGAGAAGCAAGTGGGCAGCCCTAGCAAGCAAGCACTGAAGCTCCAGCATATATATATTACTAGTACTATTGTTACTAGTGGTGGAGTAATTAATATTTTGTCTGTACCAATTAGTTGTGCTTCAAAATTGAATGGCACTCCATTAAAAAATAAAGTCAAGAAATAAGGCGGCACCTTGGGCCAATGCGGCCTGACAGCAATTTGCACAAGAAATGACACACCATGTTTCGTTGACATGTGGCCCCGTTCCAACATGTCAGTGAGAAGACACGCATTCCTTTTGTATAATTTCTGAACAAACGTCTATGAAGGTCAAGTTGTCTTTTCCTATGCTGTGGCAACCATCCTCTTCCCACTCACCTCTTCCTATAGTGTGGACATCGTCCACCGCCTCTTCCCCTTTCCCTCTTGATTTGGAACTGTTGTCGCATGCTCTTTCCTCACCCATTAGCCTTGACTTTTCCTTCTACCATTGTTCGCCTTCTCGATGGAGGGAAGATGTAGGACCCGACCCCATTATTCTTGTGCCAATCTGAAAGATGGCGCGGTGAAGGAACTCATTGATCTGTGCGACGTCATTACCGCTGCTAGCATGGAAGGTTCATACAAGGACATTCTAGGCTCAACAAATAAGACAATTGGAAACAACCCAAGGGTTCAAGAGCGGTGTGGTCTCCCCTATCTTCTTTGCCATGACGTTGCTCACTAGCGCGGGGACAACGGAAGGATCACCTTGTGCAAGTTGGTCCCCCTTGATAATGATATGTGTGATGTTAAGATGTCATCACTTAAGCGTAAGGCCAGGGAAGGCACAATTGGTGATTGGGTTGTTAATATTGGTACAACTGTGAGTGGGAACTTGTGAATGTGTACACTCATCATCGGATTCCACTTCCAAAAAATCTCAGACTGCCCTGAGGTTGAGCGCACTGATACTCTACGTATGTTAAAATACGATCATGGTGACTATCATCTACAGAAGATAACAGTTTGTCGTGTTCCCAACTGCTCTTGGATTTATATGAATATCATGTTGTCGCTGTGTTCAACAAGCTTGTTGCCGTCCTTACTTCTGCACGTCAATGGATATTACTCAAAAATCAATTTTTGTACATGTATGTGTGCTGTGATGCAATCCAATATGAGCATCTTGTGTTTGCTACCACCACTTCTGGCACTATTTTTGCAGGGGATCCTTATTGTTTCGGTACGTTTGTCTTCCACCGTAATTAGAATTGTTTCATTCACCACGCATGCAAGTTAGTATTCCCCGTACAAATTAACCTTCTTATGTTTCCAAGGACATGTCAAAATTCCCCCATCGATACTTAGAAAATTTTATCACAAAGGGGGAGATGATGATGGTGATGATTACAAGCATGATGAGGAGCAGGACCTAACTACTCAGTGGTGCCTAGCTACTTATTCTGATGGATCACCTCTTCTAGTCTGTATACAGGGCACGGCTGATGTTATAGAGGAAGCAGGTGTTGTATCCCATGGTGACACTCTCCAGACTTATTCCAACATCCATTGCAGGGTATTGAGGGTGGATACTAGTGTGCTCGCGCCACCACCTTGTCTACGGTTCAATATTGATAGTCTTGCAGAATACTCAGCTTTCCTTGGACTAAACTATCCAATGATGGTGAAATGTGATCCAGCTATTGTGGAGTGCATGGATACTTTCCTGTGGAATCTAGGGGCATGGCTAGATGATAGTCGCCTCAATATTTTTTGTGGCCAGTTGGTTTTCTTGGGCCATTTGATGAAAAATGGACGACGGGATCATCTTCCTCAACCTCCATCCTGTCACGTACACGTCGCACACCACATGGCCAGTCAGGCAAACGGCTCACCCAACAAATGTTCATTATCTCACGTTTTCACTAACATGTGGGACCGAATATGAGCAAACCGTTAGCTATTTTTGCTAATCTCTTCGATCTCTCTCCCAAGCATGCACTTTTTCACTCACCTATGCGCATGTTCCCAACGGAAAGCATGAATGCAACAACCTTTTTCTCTCCCCTACTAAAACATCCGGCCTAATAAGTTGGGAAAATGTGTAGTAACGCTTCATAATTAAACGGAATGCCATTAAAAAATGAAGGCGGGAAATAATGTGGCCCAATTGCATTTTGCATGAGAAATGAAAAACCATGTTTTGTTGACATGTTGTCCCATTCCAACTTGTCAGTGAGAAGATGGCGAGTCCTTCTGTAAAAATTTTGAACAAACATCTATGTAGGCCTGGTCGCCTCTTCCTATACCTTCCAACCACCCGCTCCACACTCACCTGTTCCTATACCATGGCAATGGTCCACCGCCTCTTCGCCTTCCCTCTTAATTTGGAACTGCCATTGCACAGTCTTCCTCCCTCCATTTGCCTTGGCTCTTTTTCTCGCGTGTAGACTCTTTTGCCTGGCATTGTTCATCTTCTCGATGGAGGGAAGATACATGACCCGACCCCGCTATTCTGGCCCCGATCTAAAAGATGATGCGATGGAGGAAGTCATTGACCAGTGCGACGTGAACACCGCAGCTAGCATGGCAGGTTCCTTCAAGGACATTCTAGACTCAACAAATAATATCATTGCAAAAAAACAAGGGTAAAAGAGCGGTTTGATCTCCCATATCTTTGTACCTATGACCCTGTTCGCTGGTGCCGGAATGATGGACATATCACCTTGTGCAAGTTGATGTCGTTTGATAACGATCGATGTGATGCTAAGATGCCATCGCTTGAATGTAAGGCCTCGGCGGGAGCAAATGGAAATTGAGCTGTTTATATTCTGTACAACTACGAGTAGGAGCTTGTGAATGTGTACACTTGTCACCAGATTCCACATCCAAAAAACCCAGACCGCCCCAAAGTTGAGCACACCGCTACTCTACATAAGTTCAAATACGATTATGGTGATTGTTGTCCACATAAGATAGCAATTTGTCGAGTTCCCACAGGCTCTTGGAATTATACAAACTATCATGTTGTCGCCATCTTCGACAAGATTGTCACTGCCCTTACTTCTGCGACTCGGTGGATATTGCTTAAAAACTAGTTTCGGCACATAGATGTCTACTGTGATGCAATTCAATACGAGCGTCTTGTGTTTGCTGCCACCACTTCTAGCACTATTTTTGCATGTGATCCTTATTATTTCGGTATGTTTATTTTCCACCGTAATTAGAATTGTTTCATTCACTATGCATGCGAGTTATCTCTGTACTAATTAACCTTCTTGTGTTTCCAAGGACCTGTTAACATCCCCCACCGATACTTGGAAACTTTTATAACTATGGAGAGACGACGAGGGTGATGACATGAGCATGAAGACGAGCACTGGTGCCTAGCTACTTATTCCGATTGATCACCTCTTCTTGTGTGTATATAGGAAAATATTGATGTTATAGAGGAAGTTGTCGGCCTTCTGGGAACCAGGGTACCCAGACTTGCTTTGCTGCGGCCCATGACGTGGCTCCTTCACCGGCCTGGTATGGCCCATCTTCAGCATCGACATTCAAGACCCTCGCGAGGGGCCAAGCCTTGCGAGGGAGATGAAATCAAGACCCCGGAAGGAGCAGTCTCACCAGGCTCGCTCCCAAGGGGGGGAGATCGCTATGCAAGCCCCCACCTCGTGAGGTTCGGATGACGCAAGCCATGACGACCAAGGCCAGGCGGGTGCCAGCGGGCGTAGGACGACAGGTTTCCTCTTCAATGCTAAAGAGGCAAGTGCAGGCGCAGAGTCCCAAGGAATCAACCACAGGTTTCCATTTCCATGCAACAAAACCAGGATCGCCGGGATGGCAGGACGGAGGTCATCACCAAGCCCACCCTGGCGTCAGGATCAAAGGCTTTGTAGGCGAACACCACCTTTAGTCAGGATAAGATGTACTAGTTCTCTCCCTTCAAATTTGACCATTATGGGATCCCTTCCCTCCTACATTTTGGGGGAAGAGGACAGAGGCCACTATATATATATATATATATATATATATATATATATATATATATATATATATATATATATATATATATATATATATATATATATATATATATATATATAGCTTAGCCACCACATAGAGGGGGACGTATGATTCAGACCTCCCTCACCACCACAAGGAAGAATACACCTCGCGAGGTTGTTCATCCACTGTACTAGTTCTTCCTCAGCCCACCTCGAGGCAATCCACCACATTGCAGGAGTAAGGCCACTCACCAATAGGTGGCCTGAA
>LR738714.1:299176051-299202437 GCA_902687465.1 Secale cereale
TATATATAGCTTAGCCACCACATAGAGGGGGACGTATGATTCAGACCTCCCTCACCACCACAAGGAAGAATACACCTCGCGAGGTTGTTCATCCACTGTACTAGTTCTTCCTCAGCCCACCTCGAGGCAATCCACCACATTGCAGGAGTAAGGCCACTCACCAATAGGTGGCCTGAACCAGGGTAAAATACCCTGTGTCATTTCCTTTCATGTTCCTCGAGCTAGATCATAGAGACCGCGAGTAGGCTAATAGGTGTTCGAACTTACAAGGGTTTTGCAGAGCCCTGAATCCGACATTTGGTGCGCCAGGTAGGGGTGCGTATCGAGGAACCATGAAAGTGCAACTATCCCTGGGTGGTTTTGGTAATTCCTAATAACATATAGCCCATTGGACTAATGCTCTTTCAAGATGACCATTTCAGAAAGTTCAATGATTGGCATGGCATGGACTAGGAATGTGGACCCCTCAAAATACTAAGGACACATATTGGCTCAAGCTCAAGACTCAACATTTTCTATTTTAGTGATCCAAGATCACATTGAGTCCATAGGAAAGCCAGTACTATTAAAAGGGGATAAGGTGTTGCTTAATGGGTTTCTTGCTCAAAATGCTTAGTGATATGCTCCAATACCCTCAACCACTTTCTCACATCCACATATGTCCCAAACCAAAAGTCAAACTTGGCCCCACCGAAACTTTCTACCCGACGCCACCGAGTTCACTTGACATAGCCATTGCCACAAACCCTATTCACTTCGGTCTCACCGATAGGGATCTCGGTCTCACCGAGATGGGATTGCAAACTCTTTGTTTCCCTTCATAACGTTTTGGTCTAACCGAGATGAGCGATCGTTCCCACCGAGTTTGCAATGCAAACTCTCCGTTTCCCCTTCGTAACATTTTGGTCCATCCGAAACGAGCGAATCGGTCCCACCGAGTTTTCCTGACCAACTCTCTGGTTAGCTTATTACCAAAATCGGTCCTACCGAGTGTGTGTAATCGGTCTCACAAAGATTACGTTATGCCCTAACCCTAATAAAATTGGTCCTACCGAGTTTATCATATCGGTCCCACCGAAATGCCTAACGGTCACATTATGAACTAAATTGGTCTGACCAAGTTCTCTGATTCGGTCCTACCGAGTTTCGTAAATTGTGTGTAACGGATATATTTTGTGTGGAGGCTATATATACCCCTCCACCTACTCTTCATTCGCGGAGAAAGCCATCAAAACATGCCTACACTTCCAACATACATTTTCCTAGAGAGAACCACCTACTCATGTGTTGAGACCAAGATATTCCAATCCTATCATATGAATCTTGATCTCTAGCCTTCCCCGCTTTCCACTCAAATCATCTTTCCACCAAATCCAATCCTATGAAAGAGAGTTGAGTGTTGGGGAGACTATCATTTGAAGCACAAGAGCAAGGAGTTCATCATCAACACACCGCCTGTTACCTTTTGGAGAGTGGTGTCTCCTAGATTGGTTAGGTGTCACTTGGGAGCCTCCGTCAAGATTGTGGAGTTGAACCATGGAGTTTGTACGGGCAAGGAGATCGCCTACTTCGTGAAGATCTACCCTAGTGAGGCAAGTCCTTCGTGGGCGATGGCCATGGTGGGTTAGAAAAGGTTGCTTCTTCGTGGACCCTTCGTGGGTGGAGCCCTCCGTGGACTCGCGCAGCCGTTACCTTTCGTGGGTTGCAGTCTCCATAAACGTGGATGTACGATAGCACCACCTATCGGAACCATGACAAAAACATCTGTGTCAACACTTGAGTTTGCAATCTCCAACCCCCTCCCTTTACCTTCATATGCAATTGCTTTACATTCCACTGCTATACTCTTAGAATCGCATGTGTAGGTTGATTACTTGACTTGTGCATAATTGCTAAAATCTGCCAAGACTTAAAATTTGGAAAAGGCTAGGTTTTTATTTGGTCAAGTAGTCTAATCACCCCCCCCCCCTCTAGACATACTTTTGATCCTACAAACCACCTTCCCCGTCGTCGCGCTCTACCCTCGCCGCCCAGCCTCCGACGATGGCAGGCGTTGCACCACCCACTGGCTAGTGGGCCGCGCTCGGAGGTGGCCCGTCCCCCCGGGCCCTCTCCCCTGCTCTGCGACAAGTGCGGTGGCCACTAAGGTTCTGGTCGGTGCTGCCACCGTGGTACAACGGCACGGCCGACCCAGAGGCGTTCCTCCAGGCCTACGCAGAGGCTGTCTGGGCAGTTGGCAGCTACGACAAGGTGATGGCAAACTGGCTCCCCAAGGCCCTGGTGGGGGAGTCACGCGCCTGGTTTCTCAACTTGCCAGATTCTTTGGTGGCCTCTTGGGAAGATCTGTGTGACTTGTTCATCGCGTGCTTCGCGGCACCGGCACCAATGCGGTCGTGGCACTCCTCGGCGGATCGCCAATGTCGGCATCAGGGTGCCACATCAAGCAATTCATGCGGCAGACAGGGGTCGCGCAATCACCCCCAGGCTGGGTGGCCCCCGAGTCCGACCTTACCTTCGACTCGAGTGACCACCCTGCATCCACAGCGATCGTGGGTGCGCTCCGTATGCTCAGCACCCCTAGCATATGCAACATAGCTATCACCAAGACCCTCATTGACGGTGGCGCAGGCCTAAATGTCCTCTCTGTTGAGGCGTTTGACCTCCTCCATGTGCCCTACGGTCGGTTCCACCCCACCAAGTCCTTCTTCGGAGCCGTCGACGGCTCCACCTGCCCCCTGGGACAGATCCGCCTTCCCGTCACCTTTTGGCACGCGCTACAATTACCGCACCTTGATCATCGACTTCGACGTCGTCCGCATCAACCTGTTGTACAACGCCATCCTCGGCTACCCAGCGTTGGCCAAGTTCATGGTGGTAACTCATCCTACCTATAACCACACGAAGATGCCGGGGAGCAGTGCAGTTCTCACCGTGGTGGGCGATACCAAGAGTGCACTCTTGGCCATCAAGCTAGCTATCAAGTCTACGGTTGCCGCGCAATCAGGCGAGGAAGGAGCTCCAAAAACCCTGGGGGCTGCACCAACGAAGAAAAAGCAGTTGTTCTCTCAAGATCGAGTAGAAACAAAATAGGTTCCGGGGGACGAAGACGGGAGGTTAGGCTCTACCTTCACCATAGGCGCCGACCTCCCCCCAGACCAAGAAGAGGCTTTGGTCCGTTTCCTGCGTGCTAACAAGGCGGTATTCACATGGTAGGCGGTGGACCTGGTCGGAGTCCCATGAGGAGTGATCGAGCATCACTTGATGGTGTGCCCGAACATGCGCCTAGTAAAGCAGAAAGCACGACGACAAGCCCCAGAGAAGCAGTCATTCACCACTCAGGAAACCCGCAAGTTGCTGGAGGTAAGCGTCATTGGAGAAGTGCAGCACCCAGAATGGCTCGCGAACCCGGTCATTGTCCCCAATAAAGGCGGGAAAGAGTGCATGTGCGTCGACTTCACCAACCTCAACAAGGCCTGCGCTCAGGACCCTTTCCCTCTCCCACGCGTTAGCCAAATTGTTGACTCCACCGCCGAGTGCGATTTGCTATGTTTTCTGGATGCCTTCTCGGGCTATCTTCAAATCAAGATGGCGGTGCAAGATGTTGAGAAAACGGCCTTCCTAACCCCATGCGGGGTATACTACTACACTTGTATGCCCTTCGGGTTGTGCAACGCGGGAGCAACTTTCCAGCAGTTGATGCACATTGCCCTGGGAGAGCAGCTCGGGAGGAATGCAGAAGTAAAATCTCGGGAGGCCATGACTCTCATTGAATATTTGGAGGAGACCTTCGCCAGCCTACGCAAGGTAGACCTGTGGCTCAAGCCAGAAAAGTGCGTGTTCGACGTCCCATCAAGCAAGCTGTTGGGTTTCCTGGTGTCGCATAGAGGAATTGAAGCTAACCCCGAGAAGGTCAAGGCCATAGAGAATATGAGTCCACCAAAGACCCTCAAAGAGATGCATAAGCTAGCGGGCTATGTGACGTCACTCGGGCATTTCATCTCCAAGCCGGGAGAGCGCGCCCTCCACTTCTTCAAGCTGATGAAAAGGAAAGTCATGTTCGAATGGACTCTAGAGGCTGACGCAGCTTTTGAAGACCTCAAGAGATACCTTACCAGCCCTCCGATGATGGTAGCGCCGCGCCTCAGCGAACCCTTGGTGCTCTATATGGCCGCCACACTGCACTCTGCCAGCGCAGCACTGGTGACGGTTTGGGAGGAGCGCCCAGCCAAGGGCCCGAAGAAACATGGCACCCCGCGCCTGACCAAGGCACCACCAGCTCAGGATGGTGCTCCAGAAGCCACGGCCCTCTCACCAACTAACGACGCTCCCGGCGCCCTGGCCGACCTTTGAGATACCAAGGCTCCCGAGGATGGTGCTCCCGAAGCCTCGGCCGCCTTAGCAGGCGACAAAGTTCGCAAGGACCTTCTGCCTCAGGAACTGCAAGACTCCACCAACGCCTCCACCCTCGTCGAGCACCCGGTGTACTTCGTCAGCACAGTGGTGCGTGACGTGCGAGCACGCTACCCCATGCCACAGAAGCTCCTGTTGGCGCTCCTCGTCGCCTCTTAGAAGCTATGCCACTACTTCCAAGGTCAACCAATCAAGGTCATCTTAGCTTACCCTTTAGAAAGGTTACTCCGGAGCCCCAATGCAGGAGGAAGAGTCGCTGAATGGAACATCGAGCTACAAGCATTCGAGTTGGAATTCAGCACGACCCGGATCATCAAAGGAGCAGCTCTCGCCGATTTCGTGGCAGAATGGACTGATGTCCCAGATCAAGGAGTGAGCGAGCACTGCTCCCTCGCCCCTAGAGATGAAGCCCCGAATGGCAGGGTCATGTACTTTGATGGAGCCTTCATGCGTCAGGGCGCGGGGACTTGAGCCGTGCTCATCTCGCCCACCAAGGACAAGCTCTGCTACGCCGTGCAATTATGCTTCCAGAATGGCGAAAAGGTCTCCAACAACATTGCGGAGTACAAAGGCCTGATTGCTGGCCTCAAGGCTACGGCGGCACTGGGGGTGAGGCGCCTTACTATCAAAAAGGCGTACACACCAAAGTACAAGCACATGGAGTCATATGTAATGCCCCGGATACACCCGCCTGTGGTCGTTACTCCTGGCGGGATCTAGACTGGTCTCACATTTCAATACTAGTCTTTTCTACGCACTTTCTCCTCACTCGTGCGCACTCGGGAGCAGCTTCCCGGTCGGTCACCCATCCTAAAACTACTCCAAGCTAAGCACGCTTAACTTTGGAGTTCTATCCGAATGGGCTCCCGGAAAAGAAGGAATTCCTTATTGATATGAGTAGTCTATCATCCCTAATAAGCCAGGCTATCACATACACCCCCACTCAGAGGAACCGGCGTCCTCGTCAGGCCACAGGAACGTTCCCTCTTGGCACAAATGTCTGTGCATCCAGTCCGATAAATGTGCCATGCCATGTGCCATGACGGGTCACAAACGTCATGAATAACATGACCGAGCACCTGTCCGCAAACATCCGTGTAACCGCGAGGGTCGGCTCTAATACCAACTTGTAACACCTCGGACACACCCGCCGGTGGTCGATACTCCTGGCGGGATCTAGACTGGCCTCACATATCAATACTAGTCTTTTCTATGCACTTTGTCATCACCCGTGCGCACCCGGGAGCATCTTCCCGGTCGGTCACCCATCCTGAAACTACTCCAAGCTGAGCATGCTTAACTTTGGAGTTCTATCCGAATGGGCTCCCGAAAAAGAAGGAATTCCTTATTGATATGAGTAGTCTATCATCCCTAATAAGCCAGGCTATCACATCATACCTTGAGGAGGTACACAAGATCGAGAAACAGTTCCCGTGGTTTGGAATTGCAGCATGTGCTGCGTGACACGAACAAGGAGGACGAGACATTGCCAAGAGAGCATCTCGGTGATTGCCCCAAGAGCCTAGCATCTTTGAAGAGCGACTTTTTAAGTCATCGGCAGCCGCCCCGGGCATCGAGCCGGAGTCGCCTCGGGAGGAACTTCCCTCAGCACCAACCTCAGGCGCCACGGCCTATGGCCTGACCTCCGGGGCCTGCCTACTTCTCGCACTAGAACCTCAGGATGGGTGCTGGACTGAGGAGTTCAGGGCGTACCTACACCAGGGAACCCTGCTGGAGAAGGAAGAACACGCGGAGCATGTGGCCCAGCATGCCACCGCGTACTGCATTCAGGATGGTGAGCTCTACCGGAGAAGGCCGAACAATGTTTCTCTGCGGTGCATCTCCAAGAAGGAGGGGAGTGAGCTGTTGGCTGACATCCACGGTGGAGATTGCGGGCATCACTCCTCCTCGCACACCCTCGTAGGAAAGGCGTTCTACAGCGGATTCTACTGGCCTATAGCACTCAACGACGCCACCAAACTGGTAAGGTCCTGTGAAGCCTGTCAATTTCATGCGAAGCAGATTCACCAGCCTTCCTAGGGCCTCCAAACTATCCTGTTGTCCTGGAAATTTGCGGACTGGGGGCCGGACATCTTGGGGCTGTTTCCCTGAGCACCTCGGGGCTACTGATACCTCTACATCGCCATCGACAAATTCACCAAGTGGGTAGAGGTGGAGGACGTCCGCACCATCCGGGCCGGCTAGGTAGTAAAGTTCATCAAGGGCCTCGTGAGCCGTTTCGGGGTCCCGAATCGCATCATCACCGATAATGGTCCGCAGTTTACCAGCAATCTCTTCAAAACATATTGTGCTAACCTCGGAATGCAGATATGGTACGCTTCTCTAGCGCACCCGCGAAGCAATGGCCATGCCGAGCGCGCTAACACGGAGGTACTGAGAGGCCTCAAGACAAGGACCTTCAAGAAGAAGCTCGAAGCTTGCGGAAGAGGCTAGTTGGACGACCTCGAGTCCGTGCTATGGTATATCTGCACCACTGCGACCAAGGCAACAAGCGAGACCCCGCTCTTCCTCGTCTACGGAGCTGAAGCGGTTCTCCCCCACGAGGTCAAGCACCGCTCCCCGCGGGTCCTGGCATTTGACGAGGCACGCCAGGATGCCCCGCGGGGCATGGACGTTGTGCTGGGGGAGGAGCGCCATAGACAAGCCTCACTCCAGGCAGCGAGGTACCAGTAGGCGCTGCGGTGGTACCGCTGCCGCAACATCTGCTCCAGGACAATCGAGGTGGGACATCTTGTCCTGAGGCGACTACTCTCCAGGGAGGGGCTGCATAAGCTCTCGCCCATGTGGGAGGGCCCGTTCAGGATTGCCCGTGTCTCCAGGCCTGGTGCCGCGCACCTAGAGATGCAGGACGGGATCCCCATACAGAATGCCTGGAACATCGAGCATTTCCAAAGGTTCTACCCATGAAGCAAGGCCCCGTGCCTGTGAAGGACTCCACTCGTGACACTCACACGTAATAATGAGTGTGGTTGTACACGCCCCGGAGTCTCCTGAGTGCTGCCCTCGGCCCTCACAGGGGCTCCCTCCCACATCTTAGTGGCAGCACTTAGTTCCTTTGTTAGCTTTCTGTATTTGGTTTGCTTTTCTTGGAATGAAATTTGATGTTTCTAACTTTTTCATTCTCAAAAGTCGGAGCTCCCCCTCTTTTTTATTCGCTTTTTCACCCTCGCCCCAGAAAGAGCGGCAGTTGCTCGTCGCTCTTCCTCGCACGTCTTGCGCGCGGGGGTTAGGCAGATGTGTACGTTTGGGCTAGCCCACAACCACACCTCGCCGAAGCCGGTGTGCCCTAGGGCTTAGACGTCTTTGATCCTCGCAAGGCACGCTCGAACGAGCTCGTGGGCATGCACACTCTCTTCAAATCCGTGCCTCCGAGTATCGTGATGAAGTGCACTAGCCACGGCAAACCTAAGCTCGGGGAGTGTGCAAAGTGGGACAGGACGCCTCATGAGGTCCCCCAACTCGGCGCCTACATAACGCCTCTGGAGGCTCAACGGCTCTGGAGCCGTTAGGAAGGAAGCCTCGGGAAGGCACCCCGAAGAGATGAAGCCTCATGATGTGATAATCTACCACGAGCATGACAAGCTAAGCTATCTTACCCGCACTTAGTAGCAATATAGATGGCACGACATAGTACGAATGACAAAGCATAGCATATTGACGCAAGCTCCATAGTTCATTAGACACCCTAGTGGGGCCGTCTACCTTTTTTCGAAAATGCAGGAAAAAGATAAAACAGGATGTGCGGCCGTCGCGGCTCCTAAGGCCTTGGCTCCAGCAGTGAATCCCTGGCTCCAGCAGCATGGGGGCTCAGTCCGAGCCCCCCTCTCGCTTCACCGAGACGCGGCGGCAAGGATCCTCATCGCCCTGTCCGAACCGAGCCCGGCGACGTGGCGGCTCGCCATAGCCGCCATCTCCAGCACTCCCCCCGGAAGAGGAGTTGTTGCTGCTGGAAGAAGCGTGGATGTCGTCAAGGGCAAGCTCATAGTTGTCGCTGCCATCCTCCGGGCAGCACCCCGCCCGCCGGCCATCTTCTCTGAACACCCTCGCATAGAGGGTCGCGAGGCCATCGTACTTGAAGTGAAGGGTGCATGTTCCGCTCAGGCCCCGCACACGGGCGAACGAATGCCAACTGCGAGCCAAGGACACGCCGCCCATGGCAGCAACCTCGACCCCCACCCACGAGGCCTTGGTGCAACAACCGTCGGCCTGAAGCCAGAGGCCGTCAAGTACCGATGGCAGCGCCCTCGCAAAGAAACGCGGGAGCGGGAGCCAGAGGCCGACGGGCCTCTCCGACCACAAAATAAACTCCGGGAAGGCATCTGCCGAGCGAGACTGAGGCCGTGAAGGCCAAACTACTACGGCGCACCTCTCCTCGTCGTAGTAGCCGCCTCGCCCGTGGCGACCCCCGCCGCGGGAAGAAGCACCAAATCGGCTCCAGAGGCGGTGCCCGCCCTCGAAGGAACACGCCAACGCCCCTGAGTGGTTACCATCGGGGTTGCTGCATGCTTATGAGGGCATCCTCAGCCTCTCTTGGGTGGTGGTGCACTCAGGCCCTCCTTGGGGGTTTCCCCTTTCTCTTTGGTGGAGAAATTTCTCGGTGGTGCCATGGATACTGTCAGCGTCGTGGGAACCAGGGTACCCACACTTGCCTGTCTGTGGGCCGCGACGTGCTCCTACCACGGCCTGGTACGGCCCAGCTGATCGACCAGCTGCTCAAGACCCTCGCGAGGGGGCTAGGCCTCGTGAGGAGAACGACATCAAGACCCCCACAGGAGCGGCCTCGGCTAGGTTGCTCCGGAGGGGCAGAGAATCCAAGGCCAAGCCTGCCTCAGGAGAAGGCAGTGACGCAAGCAGTGACGCACTGCGCCACCGGGTGCCAGCGCCTGCCAGCGCCGCAGTTGTCGTTTTGGTGCAAAGGAGACAGCGCAGGCGCAGGTTCCCGAGGAGCGGGACAAAGGTTTCCTCATTTGTGCAACAAGACCGAAGACCGCAAGGACGACAGGGAGGATGTCACCACTGAGCCCACCACCGCGTCACAGCCTGATCCCTTTGCAGGCGAAGACCGCTTTTGTCAGGATAGGAACGTCCTTGTGTTCCCGCTCAAATGGCCGTCGTGGGATCCCTTCCCGCCTAAACATTTCGGGGGAAGAGGACCCTGGCCGTCTATATAAGTAGCTGGGATCTCCATTATGGAGGCACGTCGGATCAGATCCAGACACTCGGCCCTCGCATAAAGGAGCAAGAACCCTTGCCTCCTGACCCTCCTGAGCTCTCCTCTTGAGCTCAGGAACCACTGTACTCACTCATACTCAAGCCCTCCCGAGGCTAATCCACCAAAGCAGGAAGTAGGGTTTTACACCACAAGGTGGCCTGAACCTGGGTAAATTTGTGTGTGCTTTACTTCTTGTTTGCTTGAATCTCTTGACCAGACGAGGGCGAGATGCTAGGTAGACGCGAGTGGGAGAGATCTTCGTTCACGCCCCTGTGTTCGAACTTCTTGGGTTTGCGGAGCCCGAAATCTGACATTTGGCACACCAGGTAGGGGGCATGTCGAAATCTTGCCTCTCCGACAACCTCGTCCCGCTCTCGTCGTCGACCTCGCTTCGCCGCCATGGTGGACAAACGCTGAGCGCGCGCCGCCTACCGCGCAGCCAACGTCGCTCAGACGGCGCCCGCGGGCAACGGTGCACCGCTCCGCCCCAACTCGCCGGTCGCCAACGCCGCCACCGACCCGGCCGTCCACGAGCAGCAGGACTCGTCGCTGCCGCTGTCTGTGTGGCGCGATGGCCGCACGGCAACGCCGTCACCCTCGCCGGCCGCGGTGTCGTCCTCGTTGATCCGCCGTGGGCCATTCTACCAGTAGCCTGCGCTACTGATGGCGTGGGAGCTCCTGCGCTACCGCTCGGCGGACGACCTCTACGACGAGTGGCTCCACCACATCACCGAGCTCGTCAACGCCGCCGGGGAGGATACCTGCGTCAACTCACTCCTCTCATCATCCATCGCCCATGGCGGGGAACGAGGGCCACTGTGTCCTGGCTCCACCTCCGCTCTATGGCGCCGGCCAGGGTGTCAGACACGAGGCTCCATGGCGTGAGCCGCCCCGCAGGGCCCCCGCGCACGACGAGGAGAGCTGCCAGGTGATGCCACATCCCCAGGCAGGAGCTCGCGGGCCCCCTGTCCCGCAGCACCAAGACCGCGCACCATAGGAAGTGGTGGCACCTGCGCCCCAAGAACCAACACAGCAGGCGCAGGGGGCGCCTACAATCATGAGCGTAGCTGGATGTTGCGCCTTAGCTCCCGAGCTACGGTGCCTCGTCTGGCCCGACAAGTTCAAGCCGGATCTGCCTCCGCGCTACAATGGCACCACCGACCCCACAGAGTTCCTCCAACTCTATGAGCTAAGCATCGAGGCGTCCAACGGCACCGAGCAGGTCATGGCGAACTGGTTCCCCATGGCCCTCAAGGATGGTGCCCGCTCCTGGATCCTGAACCTCCCCATGGGATCCATCTCCTCCTGGGGGAGCTTCACGAGCGTTTCATCGCCAACCTCGAGGGCACCCGCGACCGAGCCCCGGAGGTCGTGGATCTGCGCAGCGTGAAGCAGCAACCTGGGGATACCCTACAGAAGTACATCCAGCGTTTCAACACCATGCGCCTCAAGATCCCTAGGGTCTCGGACGAGGCCATCATCTCGGCGTTCTCCGACGGTGTCCGCGACGTCAGGATGAGGGAGGAGCTCGCCATCCACGAGGATATGTGCATAGCCCTCGAGATGTTCAAGCTCGCGGCAAAGTGCGCCAGGGCGGAGCAAGGACGCCTCTCCCTCCAGGAGCTGCCTGAAGCGGAGGCTGGCGACAAAAAGGCCAAGGCCAAGGAAGCAAAGTGCAAGGGACCCACCGTACTGGTTGCAGAGCCAGAAGTGAAGCGTGGCTGCTGCTACAATGACCCACCCAGAGACAACCGTCTGTACTGCGTCTTCCACGATGTCCACAGCCACAACACCAACGACTGTCAAGAGCTCTGGGTGATGCACGGCGGGCGCGTTGGGCAGCGCTCTGAGCGCGACAACCGCGGCTACGGCCACAGAGGGGGCCGTGGTGGAGGACGCTGGGACGACAGGAACTCGCGCGAAGGATGGAGTGACCAACCTCGTGAAGACCACTGGCAGGAGCAGCCACGTGACGCCCCCTGGCGCGACCAGCCTTGTGAGGGTCGCCCTTAGGGCAACGCAGGTCTACCTCCGCTACCACCACCACCAAGGAGGAACAACGACGACCGCCAGGGAGATGGAGCAGGGGGCTTTCAGGAGCCACGTGTGGTTGCATGCATCCTAGGAGGAGACCATGATCCGGCTTCCCACCGCATCTTCAAGCAGTTCGCTCGCGAGGTTAACGTGGCGCTTCCCAGGCCTGACGCCACGTGCAACCTCAGGTGGACCAAGCAGGTCATCGCCTTTGACCCCAAGGACCAGCTCAA
Source organism: Secale cereale (assembly GCA_902687465.1). Lineage (NCBI taxonomy): Eukaryota > Viridiplantae > Streptophyta > Magnoliopsida > Poales > Poaceae > Secale > Secale cereale. The sequence continues at coordinate 299,187,962 of LR738714.1, forward strand.
GTGCACCGCGGCCCCAGGCGCTCTCCCGATGCTCTGCACTCCGACCATCAGCAACGTCCTCGTGACCAAGACCCTCGTCGACGGCGGAGCGGGGCTCAACGTCCTCTCTTTCCAGACCTTCCAGATGCTCCAGGTCCCCTATGACCAGCTCCACCTGACCAAGCCATTCTACGGAGTCACTGATGGCTCCACACTCCCGATGGGGCAGGTCCGCCTCCCCGTCACCTTCGGTGATCACAACAACTATCACACCGAGCTCATCGACTTCGACGTCACCAACATCCACCTCTCGTACAACGCCATCCTGGGGTATCCTGCCCTCGCCAAGTTCATGGCAGTGACCCATCACGGCTACAACGTCCTCAAGATGCGTGGGAGTGGCGGAGTCATCACGGTCGCCTCTGACGAGAAGGAAGCAGTGCGTTCCCTGGAGCGCGCCTACCAGACCACGGCGGTCGAGAGCTCCAACGAGGATGGAGCCGCCTTCGCCCTGCAGGCCGCCCCAACGAAGAAGAAGAACATGCCCGCCAACAGACCTCAGGACGCAGGGGCTCCTGACGGCTCCGCCTCAGGACATGCGCCTGCTGACGAGGCGCCCTCCACCCTCGCATAGGGAGGCGTTCCCGACACCCTCTCAGGACGGGCTCGGGGGCTCTCCTCTGGAGTGTCTCTGGTCTGACTAGCGTCTCGAGGGAGGTGTTCGAGCACCACCTGCAGGCGTGTCTCGACGCGCGTTTTTGTGAGCCCAGCATGAGCCCTACAGTGCTGGGGGCTCAGGACTTCGTCAACCAGGTTACCGAGGAACTTCAGTACGCAAGGCTCATGCGCGGTGGATGCAACTTCACGATACCAACCTCACCTACCCGCAACCCAAGCAATCACTTCCGCGTCTGCGTCGATGTCGCGGGCCTCAACTGAGCCGCTTCTCAGGAGCCCTTCTGGCCGACGGCAGTCGGCTGGAGGAGGGCTCTCCCTACAGCTACATTTGCACGCTCTTCGGCTTCCGCAACGCAGCCGCCATGTTCCAGCGCCTCGCGTGGCAGGCTTTCGGGGCTCGGGAGGCTCAGTGGCGGGCGGTCCAGACGGAGCGGGAGCCGGGCCCCCATGACCACTGAGGGCCTCCGGAGCCCCTGGGCCTCAGGAGCCCGACGATCCCCAGGGGCGACCCGCACGGTTCTCGTCTTCAGCTACCCCAACTCTTCTTCGACAAGTGCTAGGTGATGTCTCAGGTATTCAATCGAGGGCGCCCCTCGGGCTGCATCATCCTCGAGCTGCTGGGGGCTCACCCCCCGCAGCTGTCTCTTTTGCGCATGAATCAAGGATAATTGTTCTTCCTATTTGCTTTATCTACATGCTTGGCGTTCTCACCGCCACTAAGGTCATGAGCCCTTGCGAGCCCACTCGCGACCGCACCATGATTAAGGACTGGCACGGCGTCTGTGATCGGGTCCGTCCGTGCAGCGTCGCTAAATCCAAGGGCTAAGCTCTGTCTCGCGAGCCATTCCCGTGACGTCACCTCCGTGGTCCTTGGTGCCTTGTTCTCGCATGGGCTAATCATGGATGGGTAATTAGGGGGCCGTGGTAGGTGCCTCGCTCACGTCGGAACCGCGCGTCGGTTGTTTTTCTTTTGGACTGTTGCATGAGAAGACTGGGCACGACACCTGTGCTCAGGTCCATCCCTGCAGCATCGATAAATCCAGCCGCTGAGCTCTGTCTTACGGGCCGGTCCCGCTAACATCTCCTCCCGGGGTCGTTGGTGTTGCGGCCTTCTCATGCGATGCCCTCTAGAGATGCACTCGGCGTAGGTCGACACAACGCCTCTCTCTTTTCACATGTTGCATAAGAAGACTCAGGCGCAACCCGCCTCATGGTAGGGTCTCATGAGTGATGCGTAAGCTCATGAGAACTTCCTCAGAGTCGTTCAGCTCGTCCTGAGGAGGGCCCATATACACCTTGGATGACCTGTCGTGCAAGCCACATGTCAGGACGGGGCTGTACACGCCCCGGAGTCTCTCCCGATGGGAGGCTCCCTCCCACAGTCCAGTGGAAGTGCCATGCTCCGCGCTGGCAGAACCAACCGAGGAGCGGTTTTGCCCACGAACCAGTGGAAGCACCAAGCTCCGCGTTGGCCACTACGACCGAGGCGCGGTTATGCCCACACTCTGTGCAAGTGTGGTAGCTCTATGCTCCGCGCTAGTTATAAACAACTGAGGGCGGCCCCCAGCGGTCACACCAACCTCAGGGAGCTTTTCAGCTCACGACGCTCACAGCTTCTCCTTGGATAGGTGTCGCGAGGGGGGCTAGGCACGGGGGCTATGCTCAGGTCACGCCTGGCAGACGCCACCCTACCAGGTGCCCAGACATCTGGCTTTCTCGCGCCCCCATCCTAGGCGAAGGCTCGTGAACAAGGTATGGTGCTCATTCTCCCTCATGAGAGCCGTTCGTACGTCAAGGGGGACCCTTGGGCATCGCAACACAGGGGCCTCACTAGTCACGTAGCCCCTCACTCCTTGAGCCCGATGCCCAACGACGGTCGAGGTATGCGCGGGGCTGGGCCCTGCCGACGCAAAACGCAAACGGGGTCGCTTGAACGTCAAGGGGGGCCCCTGGGCATCGCGACCCAGGGGCCTCACTAGCCACATAGCCCCTCATTCCTTGAGTCTAGTTGTTATGATAACCCCGGCCACCCGAAGGGCTCAATGGCGATCGAGGTATGCGCGGGGTTGGGCCCTGCCGACGCAGAGCACCTAAGCAAACATGAAAGGAAGCAAGCACAGAAATCATCAAGTTCAAATCTAGTTATTACAATAATACCAAGTTCTCCAAATTCAAATGAGTCCTTACGCCTCCCCAAGGCACTTGCATTTCTCTCATCTGGAGTCACCAAGACAGGGTTCTCACAGGGCCCTCCAAGGCCTTCCGGGCGCGGCCCCCATTCGTCAAAGAGGGGCATATGCTTCACGAAGCTCTCCTTGTTCAAGCAGCTATATAGGAGGCATCCATTCTTCGGGACCTTAGCAGGCGTTGGGTCGCTGGTCAGGAACTCAAGAACTGGGCATAGCATCTCGAGGGGAAGCGAAGGCACCCGGAGCCTTATCGAGTCTTCAGGGCCAGAGTAGGTCCACATCGAGCGAGAGTGGCGCTGGAGCGGGGCATTGCACTGCCCTATGAACTCCCTCGCCGCCATTGGAGCGGTCACACCAGCCTTCCTCAACCCAGCCATCCTGGTCCAAACAAAGGCGAGCCGCCGGTCGACAAGCTTCTCGTGGCGCCAGCCGGAGCTGGGCTCCGCTGGCCTTCGCATCCACAAACACCGTTTGCTTCCGGAACCCCTTCACATCTGGATGGAGCGCGAAGTTGATGCCCGAGCCAGACGTCACCGCTTCAGCTTGGAAGGCCACGCACCCCGAGCATTGTCGGCTATCGATCAGGTGGAGCGAGAAGAAGTGGCGGAACAAGGCAACAGACGGGGTGATGCCTACCATGGCCTCGCACAGGAAGGCAAAGGCAGCAAGGAGGACGATGGACGCGGGAGCCAGATGCAGCGCCTGGATCTGGTAATGCGTAAGTACGGCATTGGTGAAATCGAAGAAAGGGGGAACCAATCCTGCTAGAAGAGCATGGAGGTGGATACGGATTTCAGTGGCCTCCATGTCCACCATGCGCCGGGAAGCGGGCCAGACCGTTGTCGCTTTCCACTCATTGGAGCCGGCGGCGAGGGCCGGACGGACCTTGGCCAGTCCCTCCGAGTTAATCAGCGTCGACCGGTCGAGTGCAGGCTCCCAGTCGGGTCGAGATTCAGCAAGAGCGTTATTTCTCCTCTTCGTCTTCTTCTTCAACATGGGGGCCATAGAGGTGAAGGGAAGATTGGTGAGGCACCAAGTCAAGGAGGAGGGCCGCAGGTTCGCAAGATGGCGAGACAAAGGGAAGGACAAGTCTGGGCGTGGCGTGCAAGTCTGGCAGGGTTGTGCTAGCAACAGGCGGCCGTCAAGTCAAGCGGTTGCCAGGCGGCGTGGGAAGTGGAGACGCCCACGTCCAATCGAGATGCCCACGTCCAATCCAGACACCCACGTCCAATCCAGGCGCCACGCATCGACCATGCCCGCAGGCGATTGGTGCCCATGGCGCTTCGCCCTTGCCCTTTGGCTTCGCCTCGAAGCCAAGTTCGTGCGCACCTTGGGCCCGGGGGCTACTATCGATGTTCTGGGAACCAGGGTACCCAGACTTGCCTTCCTGCGGCCCACGACGTGGCTCCTTATCGGGCCTGGTATGGCCCATCTTCAGCATTGACACTCAAGACCCTCGCGAGGGGCCAAGCCTAGCGGGGCGGACGACACCAAGACCTCCGGAAAGGGCAGCCTCGTCTGGCTGGCTCCTGAGGAGCGGATAACTCTATGCAACCCCCCAACCTCGCGAGGTGTGCATGACGCAAGCCATGAAGACCAAGGCCAGGCGGGCGCCAGCGGGCGCAGTACAACAGTTTCCTATTTGGTGCTAGGGAAGCAGGGTCAGGCGCAGAGTCCTGAGGAATCTACCAAAGTTTTCCATTGCAGTGCAACAACACGAAGACCGCTGGGATGGTAGGACGAAGGTCATCACGAAACCCACCATGGCGTCAGGATCAGAGGCTTTGCAGGTGAAGACCACCTTTAGTCTGGATAAGATGTACTAGTTGTCTCCCTACAAATTAGGCCATTGTGGGATTGTCGGATTCAGGGCTCCGCAAAACCCAAGAAGTTCGAACACAGGGGCGTGAACGAAGATCTCTCCCACTCACGTCTACCTAGCGTCTCGCTCTCATCTCGGTGGAAGGATTCAAGAAAACAACAGATAAAACACACAGGAGTTTACCCAGGTTCGGGCCACCGTGTGGTGTAAGACCCTACTTCCTGCTTTGGTGGATTAGCTTCAGGCGAGCTGGAATATGAGCTAGTATAATGGTTCCTGGGCTCAGGAGGTGAGCTCAGGAGGGCCAGGAGTCAAGTGTTCTTGCTCCTTGTGTGGTGGTTGAGTGTCTGGATCGATCCCCCTATAGTGGGAATCCTAGCTACTTATATAGGCGGCCACGGTCCTCTTCCCCCGAAATGTTTAGGCGGGAAGGGATCCCACAACGGCCAAGCGGGAACACAAGGACGTTCCTACCCTGACAAAAGGAGTCTTCGCCTGCAAAAGGACCAGGCGGTGACGCGGTGGTGGGCTCAACGGTGACATCCTCCTTATCGTCCTTGCGGTCTTTGGTCTTGTTGCACCAATGGGGAAACCTTTGCTCCACTCCTTCGGAACTTGTGGCTGCGCTGCCCCCCTTGCACCGAAATGGTAAGTGCGCCGCGGGCGAGCGCTGGCACCCGCTGGCGCGATGCGTCACTGCTGACATCACTTCCTCCTCCTGAGGCAGGTTTGGCCTTGGATTCTCCGCCCCTCCGGAGCACCTTGCGGAGGCTGCTCCTGAGGAGGTCTTGACATCGTTCTCCTCGCGAGGCTTATCTCCCTCGCGAGGGTCTTGGGCAGCTGGTTGATCAGCTGGGCTGTACCAGGCCGTAGTAGGAGCGCGTCGTGGCCCGCAGATAGGCAATTCTGGCCTTCTGGGTACCCTGGTTCCCAGTACGCCGACAGCAGCCCCCAGGCCCAAGGCGCGTGTGGAGTTGGCTTTGGGGCGAAGCCTTAGTAGAGGACAAAGCACCGCGGGCCCTAAAGGCTGCGGGCCAGGCTGGCGTGCGACTGTTGGATGGGACGTGGCGGCTCCGCTTCCCACGCAGCCTCGGTGACCGTGCGACTTGACAACTCCTTGGCGCAGGCGACGGGGGCGTAATGGCTGCGATGCCGGTGGCTGGCGGTTGGGCTCCTCCACCCTATAAATGGGACTAGGGGGAGCCCCCAAGCCGTTTCCAAGCCAGCGCCATCTTCCCCTTGCTTGTTCTTTGCTCTCTCTCTCTCTCTCTCTCTCTCTCTCTCTCTCTCTCTAGTCGCGAGATCTCCATGGCGCGCCGAGGAATCCGTCTGCCGCGGAGAAGGGGAAGGCCCCGAAGGATCCAGTCCCACTGCCGCCAAAGAGGGGCCGCGGTCATCCCCGCAAGTATGCCGCTGCGTGTAATGCCCCGGATGTAATACTTTCCCTTTTGAGCATATAATATATCTCCGGCTTCATCTATTTCCATTCCGGGTTCTTTGTCTTTCGGGTTTTCGTCGTTTTGTTGTGTGAGTGTGTGGCATTCATTCATATCATGTAGACATGTGCATTGCATTGCATTTGTGTTGTCGGTTGCATCCGGTTCCGCGTGTTTCTTCCCGTTGTCCGTTTCGCGTTCCGGAGCTCCCTCACGTGTCCGTGACGTCCCGTAGGCCTACTTTGTTGTTTGGGCGTGCAACGTTACCGGTGTGCCGCGAGGTTGTTGTCTGTGTTGTTGTTTTGTTCTCTGCAACCCGTCTCTCAAATCTCGTCTCGTTTGGACTCCGTTGGCTATCCCAGCAGTTATTCGTGTGGGTCCAAAGTGCCTTCACTTTGTGTCCCAGAAACACCCCTACTGCAGTCTACTGCCTTCTCCTAGGCCTTCTAAACTACCCTCGCGATCGGATCCGTCGGATCGCGATCGGAGGGCTCCTAGCACCCCCAAATCTCCCCTAACCCTAAAAAACTGCTATATATTAAGACCCCCTAGTCTATTTTGGGGATCCCTAGTTTTCTCCCTAAATCTCCTCAAATTTTGTGCTCTTCTCAGATCCAAAAAAAATCCTCTTGGCTCCTTCCCTCGACCAGCCGACAGCCGCCGGCGCCCGTCCCTTCGATCGATCCAGCAGCCGCCGATTCCCTCGCCTGGGATCGGGCGCCGACCGGATCCATCGATCCCGCAGCACGCCAGTCGCCAGGAGTCAACGCGCCAGGCTCCCCTCGTCGCTCCGATCGGGCCAGATCGGTCGCCCCAGCCGACCGCTTCGCCCTCCCGCGCGTGGACCAGGTCCCCACATCGCCGCAGTGTCCCAGGCCTCGCAGGCTCCTCCGTCGGGCCGGCCTCGCCAAGCCCAGCCGCCGCACTTCGCCCGACCGCCTCCCTCCGCCAGGCCAGCCGCCTCCAGCGGGCCCGCGGCCCGTCCTCCGCATCGCCAGCCACCGAGCCGCCGCGTCGGGCCGGCCCGTCCTCCGCATCGCGCAGGCCGCCCCTTCTCCTCGGGCCGGAGCCCCACAAGGCCAGCCTCGCCTCCCCTCGACCGGGCCGCCGCCTTCCTGGGCCGTCAGGTCGCCTCCCCCCAGGCCGGTTGTTTTTTTTCACAGATCCTGAGGTTGATTCTTTTTCCTCCCAAGTCCCTGTTATTTTTGTTTTGTGATGCAATGTTTGAACTGCTCTAACTTTTTGTGCATAGATCCGATTCGCGCATATAATATGTCCAGACGTTCGTGGAGACTTGCTCTACGTTTTGTCTGTTTTTGTCATGCATGTTAGAGATCATCTAGGTGCTTGTTTTGCTGTTGCAAGAGTGCATCATGATATAAACTGCTGCTATGTGATGTTTTTATGCCACCTTTGCCATGTGATATCTTTTAGCTCGTTTATCCGAATGATGCAAATGACATGTCCACGTGTTCGTCTTGCCATGCTCTACTTGTTGTATGTGCTAGGTAGCATGTTAGATTTATTATTGCCTTGTTATCATCGTTGCAAAGTGCCATGTGGCTGCGATGTGTTTTCACTTGTTATGAAATGCCATCTTGTTGAGCTCGTTGCAATCGTTGTGTTCACCTCAATGATGCATGCGTGTGTGTTTCGGGATCACCTTCATGTGCACTTTGATGAGGTGCTTACCTTTTGCCATGTTTAGTTTCGAGGTGACTTAAACATGCTCTTTTATATGCCATGATGATATTGCTGTTTTAGGACTTAGTGGTTTTTCACAAAGTCTGAAATCTGTAACGTTCCGATGCCATGTTCGTGTGATGTTCTAGGGCAAAGCATGATAGTTTTGGAGTGGATCTTGATTGTTCCTTGTAGTATATATTGTTGTCTTTCCATTCATGTCCTCACATGTCCATTTAAGTGGCTGTAGCATGTTTATCTTTTGCTCCAAAGTTTCAATAAAATTCTGCTGCCAGAATTTTATTGTTAAGTTCAATATGTCCAAGATCATTGCTATTGATCCGTGGCTCCGTTGGGGGTGCACCTTTGGACTTAGGTGCTATAGTATATGTCTAGTTTGTGTTCATACCCTTTGCCATGTTGTTTGAATGTTGTAGCTCAATTATTTTGAGCTCCGAAGTTGCTATGTTGCTGTAATTTTCAACTTTCGCTCATTTCTTGTTTCGGGCATAACTTTTAGCCCGTAACTCCGATTTCAGCGAATCTTATACCAAACTTGATTGTTTTTCCGTGTAGGTTAATAATATCAGATTGTTCATCATGTTTTGAGGTGTTTTGCTTGAGTGATATTTTACGTGCTCCGTGTGCATCCTTAGTGCATCCATCATGCATTCATCTTTTTCGAGTGTGCATTGCATCTTGTTGATTTGTGCTTGGTGTGATTGTTTTGTTTAGAGCCGGGAGCAGAGTCTGAGTTCGAGTACGAGCACGAGGTTTCCAACGAGGTTGAGCACGAGGACCCTTCTTACGATCCGAACGACTTCTCTTCAGGCAAGATGACCGAACCCCGATAACATTACTATCTTTGCCTATTGCTAGTAGTCTCGATCTATAGCTTTTGCCCTGATGCCCATGATCTTCTTGTCAGCCTCCTACTTGTAAACCATTGCCATGTTTAACCAACCTACCTATGCAAACCGTTGCTTGGCTAAGTACGCTTCGCTCAGCCCTTCTTATAGCATTGTTAGTTGCAGGTGAAGATGGAAGATGCTTGCTTCATGTTGAAGTTTGGTAGGGTTATATCACACTATATAAATGCTTAAAAATGAAATCATCTATATATTGGCAAGGGTGGAAGGCTAAGCCTTTTGCTTGGTGATTTGTTCCACTCATGCCGTTAGGAACCGTATAAACCGGTGTTATGTTCCTTGATTATGCGTTCCTAACACGGTTGGGGTGTATGGGACCCCCTCGATAAACCGCTAAGTGCTAAGTCTTTTCCAGCAAGTCCCAACATTGGTACTATTTGCCTAATAACAAACTAAACTTGCATAGGGAGTAATTAACCCTCTTTCTTAATCAACAACCCCGGGCCAGTGCTCCACATGAGTGTTGGTCCGAAACGGGGAGTCTGCGGGGCCGCCTTGGGGCAACCCGAGGTATCTGGTATACACCCGTAGAATCGCCCATCCGGTCGTGTCCTGAGACTTAGATACGCGCGGCTACTATCAGGGTGTCGACACGCCGGGAGTATTTGCTGGATTAGCCTTACCTTAGTTCGGTATATCTTGAGCACGGGATTCCGAGAATACTCGGGTCTTCCCACTTTGGAGTTGCGACTCCGCGGATCGTGGGCTTGTAATGGGTCAAGTTGGAACACCCCTGCAAGGTTTGAACTTTCGAAAGCCGTGCCCGCGGTTATGTGGCAGATGGGAGCTTGTTAATTCCGGTTGTAGATAACTTGACACAATGTTTCTAATACACTACCAGCGTGTGTTCCGTGACTGTCAATTTCCGAATAGGGATTCGGGAGTTGAACACGGAGGGGTTATGCTTGTTGAGCTTGTAGCTAGGATCACTTCGTGATCACTTCTCGTCCGAGGCTTTCTCTTCCCGCTCTCACTCACGTAAGCTAGTTGCTAGTTGCTGCTGCAGACACTTATTCTTTTCTTCAGCCTTATCCTCTCCCGAAGGCTTAGATAGTCTTGTTACCCGGAAACGGGATTGCTGAGTCCTCTGTGGCTCACAGTTACTTCACCACACCAGATGCAGGTCCAGTTGTGAGCTATCCAGGTGATGGCACCGAGCTGGATTGGGAGTACGACGAGGAGCGTAGTCGGTACTATGTGCGATACCCGGATGATCAGTAGTGGAGACTCCTACTAGGATTCGATCCGCCTGTGGATGTTATTTCAGTTTGGTATCTTGCATTTGGATTTTGCCCTTAGAGGGTTGTGATGTTTTTTATTGTATGATGCTTTAGACTTGAATTGTAATTCTGTGACGTGGCGAGTGTAAGCCAACTATTTTCTGTTTACTATCCCCTCTTTTACATGAGTTGTGCAAAGATTACCAAACTTGAGATCATTCTAGGATGGATTTATGCCTTTAAGTCGTGCCTCGACACGTAGGAGGTATAACTCCATCCTGGGCATTACAAGTTGGTATTCAGAGCCTTCTCCGACCTAGGAGCCCCCACTGTTTGATCGAATCGTTGACGGTCGAGTCTAGGCACACACTGAAAACTTTTTGAGTCCTATATTATATTGGAGAGTAGGATTTCTTTGCTTCTCATCCCCTTTCTCTCTGGTGAGGACTCCTGACGACTACTCTTGTCTCTCCTATCTTCAAAAATTGCACAAAAAAATTTTTTAGGAATCCCGCGAGTATTCTGGGATTGTTTCGATGTTCTTGTGACAAGGATATTGTTCTCGATGCCTCCTGTTACCGAGGAGTTGAGCTTCGGGGTATTGTTGTCATAAGCATATCGCGGCAGTACTAAATACTTAAGACGGCCGACGTCGAAAATCTCTCCTATACGGCCAGTGGCAAGATAACCCCGACATCACCCAGTATTGGGAAGGTAGTTCGGGAGTATTGCCATAGCTTGTTATAGTGGATGCCTTTCGAAGGTCCGAGGTACACAGTTTCTGAGAAAGACTGGTTATGTGTTGAAGGATGGATACACCTGGATGTAGGTTTAGAGTTGATTGCGCGGTGCTTCCCGTGTATCCCCAACACCTGATTGCATAACTGGAATCTTTCGGAAATTTATAGGTGGGTTTATCCAGTAGATCGTAGGCATTCTTCCAACGAATGCAGGTTAGTGAGTTCGGGGTTCTACATTGAGTGAAGGAGTTATATGACCGATGTTACTATCAGGAGTTGCATCTTAAAGGGTCCTTGGCTATGCTGATCCGGGGATTGCAAAACCTTTTCGTAACGCGTTCATATGCTTTCAGCACAAAGATGTTAGAACGAAACTCCTCTCTTGTGTTTGTTCCCGTCTGTACCTTGTTGTTTTCTTATTTTATCCTTGTGTCCCCTATGTGGCTTCTCGTGAAGAATGATGTTATCATTTATCTAAGAATATCGTTCATTCCTCTTGTTCGGATGATTTCATTCGTTCTTATTGTTCGAATGATTATTGTGAAGACTTGTTGCAATTCATTCCATTGATTCACCTTATACCTTTTGTCAATCAATTGCTGATTCGTGGTCATCTCTTACAGGATGGCTCCGAAAAAGGTTCCCAACGCTAACCCAGAGGTTGAAGAGGTCCCAGATCGTCCTCCTTCCCCTCCTCCTCCGCCTGAGGCTTGGAGAGCGATTATGCAGACTACAGCTCAGAACACTCAGTTGATGATGCAGATGATGCAGCAGATGCAAGCTATGCAAGCTAATCAGGGTGTTCCAGGGAATCAAGGCAACTTCTTCCAGCAGCACCATGCTACTCTTAAACAGTTCTTGGCCAACAATCCTAAAGCTTTCAGTTACTATGTCGACCCTCTTGATGCTGAAGATTGGTTAACCGACATAAAGAAGCATTTTGAGTGCAGTAACGTGAAGGAAGATGATTATGTGAAGTTTGCAGCCTTCCAACTGAAAGATCAAGCAGCTGACTGGTGGCAGCAGTACAAAGACTTCAGGCCAGGTCAAGTGATCTCTTGGGAGAATTTCTGCAAGGATTTCCGCTCGCACCACATTCCTACAAGTGTCATCGAGGGTATGCGTGAGCAATTCCGCAACCTGAAGCAGGGCTCCATGACAGTCTACCAGTATAATGTCAAGTTCGAAAACCTCGCTCGCTATGCTAAGCAAGACATTCCTGATGCCAAGAGTAAAATCTACCAGTTCCGTGGAGGTCTCAAAGATGAACTTCAGCTTGCTCTCACTTTGTTCGAGCCCGATGAATTCGACAAGTTCTATAACATGGCTTTGAAACAAGAAGCAGCTCAGCTTAAGATGGAGGCTTCTAAGAAGAGAATTCGAGATGCTGTTCACTCTTCCTCATCGTCTCAGTTGGTCTCGAAGCATCAGAAATTCTGGCTTCCTCCTCCTCCAGTGATTCGAGCTCCATACAACAACTCCAACAACTCCAACAACAAGAACTCTAGTGGTCGTGGTTTCTCCCACCCACCCAACCCGAGCAACCAGTCGAAGAAGCAGTTTCAGTCTCAAGGCTCCAAGTCTAGTGGTTCTCATTTCCGTCCTCTCTCTGAAGTGGTGTGCAACAAGTGTGGCCAGAAGGGTCATTACGCCAACCGTTGTCCGAATCCGAAGCGTCTTCCACCTCCTCCACCTGTGAGTTCAGCTATTGTCAGGCATGATCCAAAGGCAGCAAGGGTCAATCTGATGAATGCAGCACAAGCGGAGAATTCTTCTGATGTCATTTTGGGTAACCTTCCAGTTAACTCTTTTCCAGCTAAAGTGTTATTTGATTCGGGTGCTTCATGCTCTTTCATGTCTCAACCATTTGCATCCAAGCACAATATTGCCACTTCAAATTTGCCTCAGAAGTTGCAAGTTGTTTCTCCGGGCAGGATTAGGACTTCTAGTGTCTATGCTCCGGATGTTTCTATTCGCATGGGAGATTATCGCTTTTTGGCTAAACCGGTGATTCTTGGTAATTCTGACATCGACCTCATCCTCGGAATGGATTGGCTTTCTCAGCATGATGCTCACATTGATTGTGCTCAAAAGGAAGTCAAGATGACTCATTCTGATGATGATGTGGTTATCTTCGCCTCTAGGGATAACACTATCCGGCTTTTCTCTCTCAATGATAAGGGCGAAATTAATGCCATATCTCAAATTCCGGTGGTGAACGAATATCAAGACGTCTTTCCTCAAGAACTTCCAGGCATGCCTCCACACCGTCAGGTGGAGTTTGTCATTGAACTCGAGCCGGGCACTGAGCCTGCATGCCGGCGTCCATACAAGCTCTCTCCCGATGAATTGAAGGAATTGAAGAAGCAGCTTGATAAGCAGGAGAGTATGGGTCTCATCAGACCTAGTACGTCTCCATGGGGCTGTGGTGTCTTATTTGTCAAGAAGAAAGATGGCACGGAGCGTCTCTGTGTTGACTACCGGCCATTGAACAAGAAGACGATTGAGAACAAGTATCCGCTCCCCAACATCAATGAACTCTTCGAGCAGCTCAAAGGAGCTAAAGTGTTCTCTAAGCTTGACCTCCGAATGGGCTATCATCAAATTCGCATTCGCGAGGAAGACATTCCCAAGACGGCCTTCAGAACGAGCTACGGTTCATACGAGTATACCGTCATGTCATTTGGTCTCGCCAATGCTCCTCCTACCTTTTCAAGGATGATGCATTACATCTTCAACCCCTATACTGGCGAGTTTGTGCTTGTGTATCTGGATGATATTCTGGTGTTTTCCAAGAATGAAGAAGATCACGAAAAGCACTTACGTCTGGTTCTTGATCGACTCCGAGAGCATAAATTCTATGCCAAGTTCTCCAAGTGCGAGTTTTGGCTCGATATGGTTTTGTACCTGGGCCACATCATCTCAGCTGACGGCATTGCGGTTAATCCCGAGAAAGTTGAAGCAATTGTCAACTTGGAAGCTCCTCAGAACGTCAAGCAGCTCCGCAGTTTTCTGGGTCTTGCCAGCTATTGCAGAAGGTTCGTTGAGAACTTCTCCAAGATTGCCAAGCCTCTTTCCAACCTGCTTCAGAAGAATGTCAAATACTTTTGGTCTCTAGAGTGTGAAGTGGCATTCAAAACCCTCAAAGAGAAGCTTGTCTCTGCTCCAGTTCTGACTCCTCCGGATGAATCCAAGCCCTATGAAGTATTCTGTGATGCTTCTCTTCAAGGTCTTGGTGGTGTGCTTATGCAAGATAAGAGAATTGTGGCATACACTTCTCGTCAGCTAAAGCCAAGTGAGAAGAACTATCCCACACATGATCTCGAGCTAGCAGCTGTGGTACATGCTCTGATTACGTGGAGACATCTGTTGTTGGGCAGAAAGGTCGACATCTTCACTGATCACAAGAGCTTGAAGTACATCTTCACACAGCCGCATCTGAACCTCCGTCAGACTCGTTGGGTTGAAATGATCCAAGAGTATAATCCCAGCACTGAATACACTCCTGGCAAGGCAAATGTGATTGCAGATGCTTTGAGCAGAAAGGCATATTGCAACAGCCTTCTTATCAAGCCGTGCCAGCCTGAGCTTTGTGAAGCATTCAGGAAACTCAACCTCCAAGTTGTTCCGCGGGGTTTTCTTGCAAATCTTCAAGTTGCTCCTACCTTGGAAGATCAAGTCCGTGAGGCCCAGCTCAGTGATACCATGGTGAAGAAGGTGAAACATGGGATCGCAAAGGGCACTCCAAAATATAAGTGCTTCCGTGTTGATGAGAGAGATACCTTGTTCTTCGAGGACAG
>LR738714.1:299204529-299470344 GCA_902687465.1 Secale cereale
CGTTTGAAGAGATTGATCTTCAACAAGACCTGTCCTACCGAGAGCATCCAGTTGCCATTCTCGAAGAAACCAAACGCAAGACCCGCAACAAGTCCATCAAATTTCTGAAAGTCAAGTGGTCACATCACACCGACCGAGAAGCTACCTGGGAACGAGAAGATCATCTTCGTTCTGAGTACCCTTCCTTTTTCCAGTCCTAGATCTCGGGACGAGATCTTTTTGTAGTAGAGGAGAGTTTGTAATGCCCCGGATGTAATACTTTCCCTTTTGGGCATATAATATATCTCCGGCTTCATCTATTTCCATTCCGGGTTCTTTGTCTTTCGGGTTTTCGTCGTTTTGTTGTGTGAGTGTGTGGCATTCATTCATATCATGTAGACATGTGCATTGCATTGCATTTGTGTTGTCGGTTGCATCCGGTTCCGCGTGTTTCTTCCCGTTGTCCGTTTCGCGTTCCGGAGCTCCCTCACGTGCCCGTGACGTCCCGTAGGCCTACTTTGTTGTTTGGGCGTGCAACGTTACCGGTGTGCCGCGAGGTTGTTGTCTGTGTTGTTGTTTTGTTGTGTGCAACCCGCCTCTCAAATCTCGTCTCGTTTGGACTCCGTTGGCTATCCCAGCAGTTATTCGTGTGGGTCCAAAGTGCCTTCACTTTGTGTCCCAGAAACACCCCTACTGCAGTCTACTGCCTTCTCCTAGGCCTTCTAAACTACCCTCGCGATCGGATCCGTCGGATCGCGATCGGAGGGCTCCTAGCACCCCCAAATCTCCCCTAACCCTAAAAAACTGCTATATATTAAGACCCCCTAGTCTATTTTCGGGATCCCTAGTTTTCTCCCTAAATCTCCTCAAATTTTGTGCTCTTCTCAGATCCAAAAAAATCCTCTTGGCTCCTTCCCTCGACCAGCCGACAGCCGCCGGCGCCCGTCCCTTCGATCGATCCAGCAGCCGCCGATTCCCTCGCCTGGGATCGGGCGCCGACCGGATCCATCGGTCCCGCAGCACGCCAGTCGCCAGGAGTCAACGCGCCAGGCTCCCCTCGTCGCTCCGATCGGGCCAGATCGGTCACCCCAGCCGACCGCTTCGCCCTCCCGCGCATGGACCAGGTCCCCACATCGCCACAGTGTCCCAGGCCTCGCAGGCTCCTCCGTCGGGCCGGCCTCGCCAAGCCCAGCCGCCGCACTTCGCCCGACCGCCTCCCTCCGCCAGGCCAGCCGCCTCCAGCGGGCCCGTGGCCCGTCCTCCGCATCGCCAGCCACCGAGCCGCCGCGTCGGGCCGGCCCGTCCTCCGCATCGCGCAGGCCGCCCCTTCTCCTCGGGCCGGAGCCCCACCAGGCCGGCCTCGCCTCCCCTCGACCGGGCCGCCGCCTTCCTGGGCCGTCAGGTTGCCTCCCCCCGGGCCGGTTGTTTTTTTTTCACAGATCCTGAGGTTGATTCTTTTTCCTCCTAAGTCCCTGTTATTTTTGTTCTGTGATGCAATGTTTGAACTGCTCTAACTTTTTGTGCATAGCTCCGATTCGCGCATATAATATGTCCAGACGTTCGTGGAGACTTGCTCTACGTTTTGTCTGTTTTTGTCATGCATGTTAGAGATCATCTAGGTGCTTGTTTTGCTGTTGCAAGAGTGCATCATGATATAAACTGCTGCTATGTGATGTTTTTATGCCACCTTTGCCATGTGATATCTTTTAGCTCATTTATCCGAATGATGCAAATGACATGTCCACGTGTTCGTCTTGCCATGCTCTACTTGTTGTATGTGCTAGGTAGCATGTTAGATTTATTATTGCCTTGTTATCATCGTTGCAAAGTGCCATGTGGCTGCGATGTGTTTTCACTTGTTATGAAATGCCATCTTGTTGAGCTCGTTGCAATCGTTGTGTTCACCTCAATGATGCATGCTTGTGTGTTTCGGGATCACCTTCATGTGCACTTTGATGAGGTGCTTACATTTTGCCATGTTTAGTTTCGAGGTGACTTAAACATGCTCTTTTATATGCCATAATGATATTGCTGTTTTAGGAGTGGTTTTTCACAAAGTCTGAAATCTGTAACGTTCCGATGCCATGTTCGTGTGATGTTCTAGGGCAAAGCATGATAGTTTTGGAGTGGATCTTGATTGTTCCTTGTAGTATATATTGTTGTCTTTCCATTCATGTCCTCACATGTCCATTTAAGTGGCTGTAGCATGTTTATCTTTTGCTCCAAAGTTTCAATAAAATTCTGCTGCCAGAATTTTATTGTTAAGTTCAATATGTCCAAGATCATTGCTATTGATCCGTGGCTCCGTTGGGGGTGCACCTTTGGACTTAGTTGCTATAGTATATGTCTAGTTTGTGTTCATACCCTTTGCCATGTTGTTTGAATGCTGTAGCTCAATTATTTTGAGCTCCGAAGTTGCTATGTTGCTGTAATTTTCAACTTTCGCTCATTTCTTGTTTCGGGCATAACTTTTAGCCCGTAAGTCCGATTTCAGCGAATCTTATACCAAACTTGATTGTTTTTCCGTGTAGGTTAATAATATCAGATTGTTATCATGTTTTGAGGTGTTTTGCTTGAGTGATATTTTACGTGCTCCGTGTGCATCCTTAGTGCATCCATCATGCATTCATCTTTTTCGAGTGTGCATTGCATCTTGTTGATTTGTGCTTGGTGTGATTGTTTTGTTTAGAGCCGGGAGCAGAGTCTGAGTTCGAGTACGAGCACGAGGTTTCCAACGAGGTTGAGCACGAGGACCCTTCTTACGATCCGAACGACTTCTCTTCAGGCAAGATGACCGAACCCCGATAACATTACTATCTTTGCCTATTGCTAGTAGTCTCGATCTATAGCTTTTGCCTCGATGCCCATGATCTTCTTGTCAGCCTCCTACTTGTAAACCATTGCCATGTTTAACCAACCTACCTATGCAAACCGTTGCTTGGCTAAGTACGCTTCGCTCAGCCCTTCTTATAGCATTGTTAGTTGCAGGTGAAGATGGAAGATGCTTGCTTCATGTTGAAGTTTGGTAGGGTTATATCACACTATATAAATGCTTAAAAATGAAATCATCTATATATTGGCAAGGGTGGAAGGCTAAGCCTTTTGCTTGGTGATTTGTTCCACTCATGCCGTTAGGAACCGTATAAACCGGTGTTATGTTCCTTGATTATGCGTTCCTAACACGGTTGGGGTGTATGGGACCCCCTCGATAAACCGCTAAGTGCTAAGTCTTTTCTAGCAAGTCCCAACATTGGTACTATTTGCCTAATAACAAACTAAACTTGCATAGGGAGTAATTAACCCTCTTTCTTAATCAACAACCCCGGGCCAGTGCTCCACATGAGTGTTGGTCCGAAACGGGGAGTCTGCGGGGCCGCCTTGGGGCAACCCGAGGTATCTGGTATACACCCGTAGAATCGCCCATCCGGTCGTGTCCTGAGACTTAGATACGCGCGGCTACTATCAGGGTGTCGACACGCCGGGAGTATTTGCTGGATTAGCCTTACCTTAGTTCGGTATATCTTGAGCACGGGATTCCGAGAATACTCGGGTCTTCCCACTTTGGAGTTGCGACTCCGCGGATCGTGGGCTTGTAATGGGTCAAGTTGGAACACCCCTGCAGGGTTTGAACTTTCGAAAGCCGTGCCCGCGGTTATGTGGCAGATGGGAGCTTGTTAATTCCGGTTGTAGATAACTTGACACAATGTTTCTAATACACTACCAGCGTGTGTTCCGTGACTGTCAATTTCCGAATAGGGATTCGGGAGTTGAACACGGAGGGGTTATGCTTGTTGAGCTTGTAGCTAGGATCACTTCGTGATCACTTCTCGTCCGAGGCTTTCTCTTCCCGCTCTCACTCACGTAAGCTAGTTGCTAGTTGCTGCTGCAGACACTTATTCTTTTCTTCAGCCTTATCCTCTCCCGAAGGCTTAGATAGTCTTGTTACCCGGAAACGGGATTGCTGAGTCCTCTGTGGCTCACAGTTACTTCACCACACCAGATGCAGGTCCAGTTGTGAGCTATCCAGGTGATGGCACCGAGCTGGATTGGGAGTACGACGAGGAGCGTAGTCGGTACTATGTGCGATACCCGGATGATCAGTAGTGGAGACTCCTACTAGGATTCGATCTGCCTGTGGATGTTATTTCAGTTTGGTATGTTGCATTTGGATTTTGCCCTTAGAGGGTTGTGATGTTTTTTATTGTATGATGCTTTAGACTTGAATTGTAATTCTGTGACGTGGCGAGTGTAAGCCAACTATTTTCTGTTTACTATCCCCTCTTTTACATGAGTTGTGCAAAGATTACCAAACTTGAGATCATTCTAGGATGGATTTATGCCTTTAAGTCGTGCCTCGACACGTAGGAGGTATAACTCCATCCTGGGCATTACAAGTTGGTATTCAGAGCCTTCTCCGACCTAGGAGCCCCCACTGTTTGATCGAATCGTTGACGGTCGAGTCTAGGCACACACTGAAAACTTTTTGAGTCCTATATTATATCGGAGAGTAGGATTTCTTTGCTTCTCATCCCCTTTCTCTCTGGTGAGGACTCCTGACGACTACTCTTGTCTCTCCTATCTTCAAAAATTGCACAAAAATTTTTTTTAGGAATCCCGCGAGTATTCTGGGATTGTTTCGATGTTCTTGTGACAAGGATATTGTTCTCGATGCCTCCTGTTACCGAGGAGTTGAGCTTCGGGATATTGTTGTCATAAGCATATCGCGGCAGTACTAAATACTTAAGACGGCCGACGTCGAAAATCTCTCCTATACGGCCAGTGGCAAGATAACCCCGACATCACCCAGTATTGGGGAGGTAGTTCGGGAGTATTGCCATAGCTTGTTATAGTGGATGCTTTTCGAAGGTCCGAGGTACACAGTTTCCGAGAAAGACTGGTTATGTGTTGAAGGATGGATACACCTGGATGTAGGTTTAGAGTTGATTGCGCGGTGCTTCCCGTGTATCCCCAACACCTGATTGCATAACTGGAATCTTTCGGAAATTTATAGGTGGGTTTATCCAGTAGATCGTAGGCATTCTTCCAACGAATGCAGGTTAGTGAGTTCGGGGTTCTACATTGAGTGAAGGAGTTATATGACCGATGTTACTATCAGGAGTTGCATCTTAAAGGGTCCTTGGCTATGCTGATCCGGGGATTGCAAAACCTTTTCGTAACGCGTTCATATGCTTTCAGCACAAAGATGTTAGAACGAAACTCCTCTCTTGTGTTTGTTCCCGTCTGTACCTTGTTGTTTTCTTATTTTATCCTTGTGTCCCCTATGTGGCTTCTCGTGAAGAATGATGTTATCATTTATCTAAGAATATCATTCGTTCCTCTTGTTCGGATGATTTCATTCGTTCTTATTGTTCGAATGATTATTGTGAAGACTTGTTGCAATTCATTCCATTGATTCAGCTTATACCTTTTGTCAATCAATTGCTGATTCGTGGTCATCTCTTACAGGATGGCTCCGAAAAAGGTTCCCAACGCTAACCCAGAGGTGGAAGAGGTCCCAGATCGTCCTCCTTCCCCTCCTCCTCCGCCTGAGGCTTGGAGAGCGATTATGCAGACTACAGCTCAGAACACTCAGTTGATGATGCAGATGATGCAGCAGATGCAAGCTATGCAAGCTAATCAGGGTGTTCCAGGGAATCAAGGCAACTTCTTCCAGCAGCACCATGCTACTCTTAACCAGTTCTTGGCCAACAATCCTAAAGCTTTCAGTTACTGTGTCGACCCTCTTGATGCTGAAGATTGGTTAACCGACATAAAGAAGCATTTTGAGTGCAGTAACGTGAAGGAAGATGATTATGTGAAGTTTGCAGCCTTCCAACTGAAAGATCAAGCAGCTGACTGGTGGCAGCAGTACAAAGACTCCAGGCCAGGTCAAGTGATCTCTTGGGAGAATTTCTGCAAGGATTTCCACTCGCACCACATTCCTACAAGTGTCATCGAGGGTATGCGTGAGCAATTCCGCAACCTGAAGCAGGGCTCCATGACAGTCTACCAGTATAATGTCAAGTTCCAAAACCTCGCTCGCTATGCTAAGCAAGACATTCCTGATGCCAAGAGTAAAATCTACCAGTTCCGTGGAGGTCTCAAAGATGAACTTCAGCTTGCTCTCACTTTGTTCGAGCCCGATGAATTCGACAAGTTCTATAACATGGCTTTGAAACAAGAAGCAGCTCAGCTTAAGATGGAGGCTTCTAAGAAGAGAATTCGAGATGCTGTTCACTCTTCCTCATCGTCTCAGTTGGTCTCGAAGCATCAGAAATTCTGGCTTCCTCCTCCTCCAGTGATTCGAGCTCCATACAACAACTCCAACAACTCCAACAACAAGAACTCTAGTGGTCGTGGTTTCTCCCACCCACCCAACCCGAGCAACCAGTCGAAGAAGCAGTTTCAGTCTCAAGGCTCCAAGTCCAGTGGTTCTCATTTCCGTCCTCTCTCTGAAGTGGTGTGCAACAAGTGTGGCCAGAAGGGTCATTACGCCAACCGTTGTCCGAATCCGAAGCGTCTTCCACCTCCTCCACCTGTGAGTTCAGCTATTGTCAGGCATGATCCAAAGGCAGCAAGGGTCAATCTGATGAATGCAGCACAAGCGGAGAATTCTTCTGATGTCATTTTGGGTAACCTTCCAGTTAACTCTTTTCCAGCTAAAGTGTTATTTGATTCGGGTGCTTCATGCTCTTTCATGTCTCAACCATTTGCATCCAAGCACAATATTGCCACTTCAAATTTGCTTCAGAAGTTGCAAGTTGTTTCTCCGGGCAGGATTAGGACTTCTAGTGTCTATGCTCCGGATGTTTCTATTCGCATGGGAGATTATCGCTTTTTGGCTAAACCGGTTATTCTTGGTAATTCTGACATCGACCTCATCCTCGGAATGGATTGGCTTTCTCAGCATGATGCTCACATTGATTGTGCTCAAAAGGAAGTCAAGATGACTCATTCTGATGATGATGTGATTATCTTCGCCTCCAGGGATAACACTATCCGGCTTTTCTCTCTCAATGATAAGGGCGAAATTAATGCCATATCTCAAATTCCGGTGGTGAACGAGTATCAAGACGTCTTTCCTGAAGAACTTCCAGGCATGCCTCCACACCGTCAGGTGGAGTTTGTCATTGAACTCGAGCCGGGCACTGAGCCTGCATGCCAGCGTCCATACAAGCTCTCTCTCGATGAATTGAAGGAATTGAAGAAGCAGCTTGATAAGCAAGAGAGTATGGGTCTCATCAGACCTAGTACGTCTCCATGGGGCTGTGGTGTCTTATTTGTCAAGAAGAAAGATGGCACGGAGCGTCTCTGTGTTGACTACCGGCCATTGAACAAGAAGACGATTAAGAACAAGTATCCGCTCCCCAACATCAATGAACTCTTCGAGCAGCTCAAAGGAGCTAAAGTGTTCTCTAAGCTTGACCTCCGAATGGGCTATCATCAAATTCGCATTCGCGAGGAAGACATTCCCAAGACGGCCTTCAGAACGAGCTACGGTTCATACGAGTATACCGTCATGTCATTTGGTCTCGCCAATGCTCCTCCTACCTTTTCAAGGATGATGCATTACATCTTCAACCCCTATACTGGCGAGTTTGTGCTTGTGTATCTGGATGATATTCTGGTGTTTTCCAAGAATGAAGAAGATCACGAAAAGCACTTACGTATGGTTCTTGATCGACTCCGAGAGCATAAATTCTATGCCAAGTTCTCCAAGTGCGAGTTTTGGCTCGATATGGTTTTGTACCTGGGCCACATCATCTCAGCTGACGGCATTGCGGTTAATCCCGAGAAAGTTGAAGCAATTGTCAACTTGGAAGCTCCTCAGAACATCAAGCAGCTCCGCAGTTTTCTGGGTCTTGCCAGCTATTGCAGAAGGTTCGTTGAGAACTTCTCCAAGATTGCCAAGCCTCTTTCCAACCTGCTTCAGAAGAATGTCAAATACTTTTGGTCTCTAGAGTGTGAAGTGGCATTCAAAACCCTCAAAGAGAAGCTTGTCTCTGCTCCAGTTCTGACTCCTCCGGATGAATCCAAGCCCTATGAAGTATTCTGTGATGCTTCTCTTCAAGGTCTTGGTGGTGTGCTTATGCAAGATAAGAGAATTGTGGCATACACTTCTCGTCAGCTAAAGCCAAGTGAGAAGAACTATCCCACACATGATCTCGAGCTAGCAGCTGTGGTACATGCTCTGATTACGTGGAGACATCTGTTGTTGGGCAGAAAGGTCGACATCTTCACTGATCACAAGAGCTTGAAGTACATCTTCACACAGCCGCATCTGAACCTCCGTCAGACTCGTTGGGTTGAAATGATCCAAGAGTATAATCCCAGCACTGAATACACTCCTGGCAAGGCAAATGTGATTGCAGATGCTTTGAGCAGAAAGGCATATTGCAACAGCCTTCTTATCAAGCCGTGCCAGCCTGAGCTTTGTGAAGCATTCAGGAAACTCAACCTCCAAGTTGTTCCGCGGGGTTTTCTTGCAAATCTTCAAGTTGCTCCTACCTTGGAAGATCAAGTCCGTGAGGCCCAGCTCAGTGATACCATGGTGAAGAAGGTGAAACATGGGATCGCAAAGGGCACTCCAAAATATAAGTGCTTCCGTGTTGATGAGAGAGATACCTTGTTCTTCGAGGACAGGCTAGTTGTTCCCAAAGGTGATCTCAGGAAGCTCATAATGGAAGAAGCTCATGATTCTCTCCTTTCCATTCATCCTGGCAGTTCCAAGATGTATCAAGATCTCAAGCAATCTTACTGGTGGACACGCATGAAAAGGGAGATTGCCCAATTCGTGAATGAATGTGATGTATGCAGAAGAGTGAAAGCAGAACATCAACGTCCAGCCAATCTTCTCCAACCTCTTCCTATCCCCGAGTGGAAGTTCGACCACATTGAAATGGACTTCGTCACTGGCTTTCCTAAATCCAAGCGAGGAAATGATGCTATCTTTGTGGTGATTGACAAGCTTACCAAAGTCGCTCACTTTCTTCCAGTTAAAGAATCAATCAATGCAGCTCAATTGGCAGAGTTGTACACTTCCAGAATTGTGTCCCTACATGGCATTCCTCAAGTTATATCCTCAGACCGTGGAAGCTTGTTCACATCAAGGTTCTGGGACTCCTTTCAGTCCGCCATGGGCACTAAGATCAGGTTCAGCACTGCATTTCACCCTCAGACTAGTGGTCAAGTCGAGCGTGTGAATCAGATTCTAGAAGACATGCTCAGAGCCTGTGTCATCTCCTTCGGCATGAAATGGGAAGACTGCCTTCCATTTGCCGAGTTCTCTTACAACAACAGCTTTCAAGCAAGTGCAGGCAAAGCACCATTTGAAATTCTCTATGGCAGAAAGTGTCGTACCCCTCTCAACTGGTCTGAAACAGGCGAACGCCAACTTCTTGGCAATGACTTGATCTCAGAAGCCGAAGAAATGTGCAAAGTCATACGTGAGAATCTCAAGGCCGCTCAGTCGCGTCAGAAGAGCTACTATGACGGCAAGCATCGTGATTTAGCATTCAACATCGATGATCATGTCTATCTCCGAGTTTCTCCGATGAAAGGCACCCAAAGATTCGGTATCAAAGGAAAACTTGCTCCTAGATACGTCGGGCCTTTCAAGATTCTTGGCAAGAGAGGCGATCTAGCCTATCAACTGGAGCTCCCTCCCAACTTCGCAAATGTTCATGATGTCTTCCATGTGTCTCAACTTCGCAAATGCTTCAAGGCACCTGAGCGCATGATTTCGTTTGAAGAGATTGATCTTCAACAAGACCTGTCCTACCGAGAGCATCCAGTTGCCATTCTCGAAGAAACCAAACGCAAGACCCGCAACAAGTCCATCAAATTTCTGAAAGTCAAGTGGTCACATCACACCGACCGAGAAGCTACCTGGGAACGAGAAGATCATCTTCGTTCTGAGTACCCTTCCTTTTTCCAGTCCTAGATCTCGGGACGAGATCTTTTTGTAGTAGAGGAGAGTTTGTAATGCCCCGGATGTAATACTTTCCCTTTTGGGCATATAATATATCTCCGGCTTCATCTATTTCCATTCCGGGTTCTTTGTCTTTCGGGTTTTCGTCGTTTTGTTGTGTGAGTGTGTGGCATTCATTCATATCATGTAGACATGTGCATTGCATTGCATTTGTGTTGTCGGTTGCATCCGGTTCCGCGTGTTTCTTCCCGTTGTCCGTTTCGCGTTCCGGAGCTCCCTCACGTGCCCGTGACGTCCCGTAGGCCTACTTTGTTGTTTGGGCGTGCAACGTTACCGGTGTGCCGCGAGGTTGTTGTCTGTGTTGTTGTTTTGTTGTGTGCAACCCGCCTCTCAAATCTCGTCTCGTTTGGACTCCGTTGGCTATCCCAGCAGTTATTCGTGTGGGTCCAAAGTGCCTACACTTTGTGTCCCAGAAACACCCCTACTGCAGTCTACTGCCTTCTCCTAGGCCTTCTAAACTACCCTCGCGATCGGATCCGTCGGATCGCGATCGGAGGGCTCCTAGCACCCCCAAATCTCCCCTAACCCTAAAAAACTGCTATATATTAAGACCCCCTAGTCTATTTTCGGGATCCCTAGTTTTCTCCCTAAATCTCCTCAAATTTTGTGCTCTTCTCAGATCCAAAAAAAATCCTCTTGGCTCCTTCCCTCGACCAGCCGACAGCCGCCGGCGCCCGTCCCTTCGATCGATCCAGCAGTCGCCGATTCCCTCGCCTGGGATCGGGCGCCGACCGGATCCATCGATCCCGCAGCACGCCAGTCGCCAGGAGTCAACGCGCCAGGCTCCCCTCGTCGCTCCGATCGGGCCAGATCGGTCACCCCAGCCGACCGCTTCGCCCTCCCGCGCATGGACCAGGTCCCCACATCGCCACAGTGTCCCAGGCCTCGCAGGCTCCTCCGTCGGGCCGGCCTCGCCAAGCCCAGCCGCCGCACTTCGCCCGACCGCCTCCCTCCGCCAGGCCAGCCGCCTCCAACGGGCCCGCGGCCCGTCCTCCGCATCGCCAGCCACCGAGCCGCCGCGTCGGGCCGGCCCGTCCTCCGCATCGCGCAGGCCGCCCCTTCTCCTCGGGCCGGAGCCCCACCAGGCCGGCCTCGCCTCCCCTCGACCGGGCCGCCGCCTTCCTGGGCCGTCAGGTTGCCTCCCCCCGGGCCGGTTGTTTTTTTTTCACAGATCCTGAGGTTGATTCTTTTTCCTCCTAAGTCCCTGTTATTTTTGTTCTGTGATGCAATGTTTGAACTGCTCTAACTTTTTGTGCATAGCTCCGATTCGCGCATATAATATGTCCAGACGTTCGTGGAGACTTGCTCTACGTTTTGTCTGTTTTTGTCATGCATGTTAGAGATCATCTAGGTGCTTGTTTTGCTGTTGCAATAGTGCATCATGATATAAACTGCTGCTATGTGATGTTTTTATGCCACCTTTGCCATGTGATATCTTTTAGCTCGTTTATCCGAATGATGCAAATGACATGTCCACGTGTTCGTCTTGCCATGCTCTACTTGTTGTATGTGCTAGGTAGCATGTTAGATTTATTATTGCCTTGTTATCATCGTTGCAAAGTGCCATGTGGCTGCGATGTGTTTTCACTTGTTATGAAATGCCATCTTGTTGAGCTCGTTGCAATCGTTGTGTTCACCTCAATGATGCATGCTTGTGTGTTTCGGGATCACCTTCATGTGCACTTTGATGAGGTGCTTACATTTTGCCATGTTTAGTTTCGAGGTGACTTAAACATGCTCTTTTATATGCCATAATGATATTGCTGTTTTAGGAGTGGTTTTTCACAAAGTCTGAAATCTGTAACGTTCCGATGCCATGTTCGTGTGATGTTCTAGGGCAAAGCATGATAGTTTTGGAGTGGATCTTGATTGTTCCTTGTAGTATATATTGTTGTCTTTCCATTCATGTCCTCACATGTCCATTTAAGTGGCTGTAGCATGTTTATCTTTTGCTCCAAAGTTTCAATAAAATTCTGCTGCCAGAATTTTATTGTTAAGTTCAATATGTCCAAGATCATTGCTATTGATCCGTGGCTCCGTTGGGGGTGCACCTTTGGACTTAGTTGCTATAGTATATGTCTAGTTTGTGTTCATACCCTTTGCCATGTTGTTTGAATGCTGTAGCTCAATTATTTTGAGCTCCGAAGTTGCTATGTTGCTGTAATTTTCAACTTTCGCTCATTTCTTGTTTCGGGCATAACTTTTAGCCCGTAACTCCGATTTCAGCGAATCTTATACCAAACTTGATTGTTTTTCCGTGTAGGTTAATAATATCAGATTGTTATCATGTTTTGAGGTGTTTTTCTTGAGTGATATTTTACGTGCTCCGTGTGCATCCTTAGTGCATCCATCATGCATTCATCTTTTTCGAGTGTGCATTGCATCTTGTTGATTTGTGCTTGGTGTGATTGTTTTGTTTAGAGCCGGGAGTAGAGTCTGAGTTCGAGTACGAGCACGAGGTTTCCAACGAGGTTGAGCATGAGGACCCTTCTTACGATCCGAACGACTTCTCTTCAGGCAAGATGACCGAACCCCGATAACATTACTATCTTTGCCTATTGCTAGTAGTCTCGATCTATAGCTTTTGCCTCGATGCCCATGATCTTCTTGTCAGCCTCCTACTTGTAAACCATTGCCATGTTTAACCAACCTACCTATGCAAACCGTTGCTTGGCTAAGTACGCTTCGCTCAGCCCTTCTTATAGCATTGTTAGTTGCAGGTGAAGATGGAAGATGCTTGCTTCATGTTGAAGTTTGGTAGGGTTATATCACACTATATAAATGCTTAAAAATGAAATCATCTATATATTGGCAAGGGTGGAAGGCTAAGCCTTTTGCTTGGTGATTTGTTCCACTCATGCCGTTAGGAACCGTATAAACCGGTGTTATGTTCCTTGATTATGCGTTCCTAACACGGTTGGGGTGTATGGGACCCCCTCGATAAACCGCTAAGTGCTAAGTCTTTTCTAGCAAGTCCCAACATTGGTACTATTTGCCTAATAACAAACTAAACTTGCATAGGGAGTAATTAACCCTCTTTCTTAATCAACAACCCCGGGCCAGTGCTCCACATGAGTGTTGGTCCGAAACGGGGAGTCTGCGGGGCCGCCTTGGGGCAACCCGAGGTATCTGGTATACACCCGTAGAATCGCCCATCCGGTCGTGTCCTGAGACTTAGATACGCGCGGCTACTATCAGGGTGTCGACACGCCGGGAGTATTTGCTGGATTAGCCTTACCTTAGTTCGGTATATCTTGAGCACGGGATTCCGAGAATACTCGGGTCTTCCCACTTTGGAGTTGCGACTCCGCGGATCGTGGGCTTGTAATGGGTCAAGTTGGAACACCCCTGCAGGGTTTGAACTTTCGAAAGCCGTGCCCGCGGTTATGTGGCAGATGGGAGCTTGTTAATTCCGGTTGTAGATAACTTGACACAATGTTTCTAATACACTACCAGCGTGTGTTCCGTGACTGTCAATTTCCGAATAGGGATTCGGGAGTTGAACACGGAGGGGTTATGCTTGTTGAGCTTGTAGCTAGGATCACTTCGTGATCACTTCTCGTCCGAGGCTTTCTCTTCCCGCTCTCACTCACGTAAGCTAGTTGCTAGTTGCTGCTGCAGACACTTATTCTTTTCTTCAGCCTTATCCTCTCCCGAAGGCTTAGATAGTCTTGTTACCCGGAAACGGGATTGCTGAGTCCTCTGTGGCTCACAGTTACTTCACCACACCAGATGCAGGTCTAGTTGTGAGCTATCCAGGTGTTGGCACCGAGCTGGATTGGGAGTACGACGAGGAGCGTAGTCGGTACTATGTGCGATACCCGGATGATCAGTAGTGGAGACTCCTACTAGGATTCGATCCGCCTGTGGATGTTATTTCAGTTTGGTATCTTGCATTTGGATTTTGCCCTTAGAGGGTTGTGATGTTTTTTATTGTATGATGCTTTAGACTTGAATTGTAATTCTGTGACGTGGCGAGTGTAAGCCAACTATTTTCTGTTTACTATCCCCTCTTTTACATGAGTTGTGCAAAGATTACCAAACTTGAGATCATTCTAGGATGGATTTATGCCTTTAAGTCGTGCCTCGACACGTAGGAGGTATAACTCCATCCTGGGCATTACAAGTTGGTATTCAGAGCCTTCTCCGACCTAGGAGCCCCCACTGTTTGATCGAATCGTTGACGGTCGAGTCTAGGCACACACTGAAAACTTTTTGAGTCCTATATTATATCGGAGAGTAGGATTTCTTTGCTTCTCATCCCCTTTCTCTCTGGTGAGGACTCCTGACGACTACTCTTGTCTCTCCTATCTTCAAAAATTGCACAAAAAAATTTTTTAGGAATCCCGCGAGTATTCTGGGATTGTTTCGATGTTCTTGTGACAAGGATATTGTTCTCGATGCCTCCTGTTACCGAGGAGTTGAGCTTCGGGGTATTGTTGTCATAAGCATATCGCGGCAGTACTAAATACTTAAGACGGCCGACGTCGAAAATCTCTCCTATACGGCCAGTGGCAAGATAACCCCGACATCACCCAGTATTGGGGAGGTAGTTCGGGAGTATTGCCATAGCTTGTTATAGTGGATGCTTTTCGAAGGTCCGAGGTACACAGTTTCCGAGAAAGACTGGTTATGTGTTGAAGGATGGATACACCTGGATGTAGGTTTAGAGTTGATTGCGTGGTGCTTCCCGTGTATCCCCAACACCTGATTGCATAACTGGAATCTTTCGGAAATTTATAGGTGGGTTTATCCAGTAGATCGTAGGCATTCTTCCAACGAATGCAGGTTAGTGAGTTCGGGGTTCTACATTGAGTGAAGGAGTTATATGACCGATGTTACTATCAGGAGTTGCATCTTAAAGGGTCCTTGGCTATGCTGATCCGGGGATTGCAAAACCTTTTCGTAACGCGTTCATATGCTTTCAGCACAAAGATGTTAGAACGAAACTCCTCTCTTGTGTTTGTTCCCGTCTGTACCTTGTTGTTTTCTTATTTTATCCTTGTGTCCCCTATGTGGCTTCTCGTGAAGAATGATGTTATCATTTATCTAAGAATATCATTCGTTCCTCTTGTTCGGATGATTTCATTCGTTCTTATTGTTCGAATGATTATTGTGAAGACTTGTTGCAATTCATTCCATTGATTCAGCTTATACCTTTTGTCAATCAATTGCTGATTCGTGGTCATCTCTTACAGGATGGCTCCGAAAAAGGTTCCCAACGCTAACCCAGAGGTGGAAGAGGTCCCAGATCGTCCTCCTTCCCCTCCTCCTCCGCCTGATGCTTGGAGAGCGATTATGCAGACTACAGCTCAGAACACTCAGTTGATGATGCAGATGATGCAGCAGATGCAAGCTATGCAAGCTAATCAGGGTGTTCCAGGGAATCAAGGCAACTTCTTCCAGCAGCACCATGCTACTCTTAACCAGTTCTTGGCCAACAATCCTAAAGCTTTCAGTTACTGTGTCGACCCTCTTGATGCTGAAGATTGGTTAACCGACATAAAGAAGCATTTTGAGTGCAGTAACGTGAAGGAAGATGATTATGTGAAGTTTGCAGCCTTCCAACTGAAAGATCAAGCAGCTGACTGGTGGCAGCAGTACAAAGACTCCAGGCCAGGTCAAGTGATCTCTTGGGAGAATTTCTGCAAGGATTTCCGCTCGCACCACATTCCTACAAGTGTCATCGAGGGTATGCGTGAGCAATTCCGCAACCTGAAGCAGGGCTCCATGACAGTCTACCAGTATAATGTCAAGTTCCAAAACCTCGCTCGCTATGCTAAGCAAGACATTCCTGATGCCAAGAGTAAAATCTACTAGTTCCGTGGAGGTCTCAAAGATGAACTTCAGCTTGCTCTCACTTTGTTCGAGCCCGATGAATTCGACAAGTTCTATAACATGGCTTTGAAACAAGAAGCAGCTCAGCTTAAGATGGAGGCTTCTAAGAAGAGAATTCGAGATGCTGTTCACTCTTCCTCATCGTCTCAGTTGGTCTCGAAGCATCAGAAATTCTGGCTTCCTCCTCCTCCAGTGATTCGAGCTCCATACAACAACTCCAACAACTCCAACAACAAGAACTCTAGTGGTCGTGGTTTCTCCCACCCACCCAACCCGAGCAACCAGTCAAAGAAGCAGTTTCAGTCTCAAGGCTCCAAGTCCAGTGGTTCTCATTTCCGTCCTCTCTCTGAAGTGGTGTGCAACAAGTGTGGCCAGAAGGGTCATTACGCCAACCGTTGTCCGAATCCGAAGCGTCTTCCACCTCCTCCACCTGTGAGTTCAGCTATTGTCAGGCATAATCCAAAGGCAGCAAGGGTCAATCTGATGAATGCAGCACAAGCGGAGAATTCTTCTGATGTCATTTTGGGTAACATTCCAGTTAACTCTTTTCCAGCTAAAGTGTTATTTGATTCGGGTGCTTCATGCTCTTTCATGTCTCAACCATTTGCATCCAAGCACAATATTGCCACTTCAAATTTGCCTCAGAAGTTGCAAGTTGTTTCTCCGGGCAGGATTAGGACTTCTAGTGTCTATGCTCCGGATGTTTCTATTCGCATGGGAGATTATCGCTTTTTGGCTAAACCGGTGATTCTTGGTAATTCTGACATCGACCTCATCCTCGGAATGGATTGGCTTTCTCAGCATGATGCTCACATTGATTGTGCTCAAAAGGAAGTCAAGATGACTCATTCTGATGATGATGTGATTATCTTCGCCTCCAGGGATAACACTATCCGGCTTTTCTCTCTCAATGATAAGGGCGAAATTAATGCCATATCTCAAATTCCGGTGGTGAACGAATATCAAGACGTCTTTCCTGAAGAACTTCCAGGCATGCCTCCACACCGTCAGGTGGAGTTTGTCATTGAACTCGAGCCGGGCACTGAGCCTGCATGCCGGCGTCCATACAAGCTCTCTCCCGATGAATTGAAGGAATTGAAGAAGCAGCTTGATAAGCAGGAGAGTATGGGTCTCATCAGACCTAGTACGTCTCCATGGGGCTGTGGTGTCTTATTTGTCAAGAAGAAAGATGGCACGGAGCGTCTCTGTGTTGACTACCGGCCATTGAACAAGAAGACGATTAAGAACAAGTATCCGCTCCCCAACATCAATGAACTCTTCGAGCAGCTCAAAGGAGCTAAAGTGTTCTCTAAGCTTGACCTCCGAATGGGCTATCATCAAATTCGCATTCGCGAGGAAGACATTCCCAAGACGGCCTTCAGAACGAGCTACGGTTCATACGAGTATACCGTCATGTCATTTGGTCTCGCCAATGCTCCTCCTACCTTTTCAAGGATGATGCATTACATCTTCAACCCCTATACTGGCGAGTTTGTGCTTGTGTATCTGGATGATATTCTGGTGTTTTCCAAGAATGAAGAAGATCACGAAAAGCACTTACGTCTGGTTCTTGATCGACTCCGAGAGCATAAATTCTATGCCAAGTTCTCCAAGTGCGAGTTTTGGCTCGATATGGTTTTGTACCTGGGCCACATCATCTCAGCTGACGGCATTGCGGTTAATCCCGAGAAAGTTGAAGCAATTGTCAACTTGGAAGCTCCTCAGAACGTCAAGCAGCTCCGCAGTTTTCTGGGTCTTGCCAGCTATTGCAGAAGGTTCGTTGAGAACTTCTCCAAGATTGCCAAGCCTCTTTCCAACCTGCTTCAGAAGAATGTCAAATACTTTTGGTCTCTAGAGTGTGAAGTGGCATTCAAAACCCTCAAAGAGAAGCTTGTCTCTGCTCCAGTTCTGACTCCTCCGGATGAATCCAAGCCCTATGAAGTATTCTGTGATGCTTCTCTTCAAGGTCTTGGTGGTGTGCTTATGCAAGATAAGAGAATTGTGGCATACACTTCTCGTCAGCTAAAGCCAAGTGAGAAGAACTATCCCACACATGATCTCGAGCTAGCAGCTGTGGTACATGCTCTGATTACGTGGAGACATCTGTTGTTGGGCAGAAAGGTCGACATCTTCACTGATCACAAGAGCTTGAAGTACATCTTCACACAGCCGCATCTGAACCTCCGTCAGACTCGTTGGGTTGAAATGATCCAAGAGTATAATCCCAGCACTGAATACACTCCTGGCAAGGCAAATGTGATTGCAGATGCTTTGAGCAGAAAGGCATATTGCAACAGCCTTCTTATCAAGCCGTGCCAGCCTGAGCTTTGTGAAGCATTCAGGAAACTCAACCTCCAAGTTGTTCCGCGGGGTTTTCTTGCAAATCTTCAAGTTGCTCCTACCTTGGAAGATCAAGTTCGTGAGGCCCAGCTCAGTGATACCATGGTGAAGAAGGTGAAACATGGGATCGCAAAGGGCACTCCAAAATATAAGTGCTTCCGTGTTGATGAGAGAGATACCTTGTTCTTCGAGGACAGACTAGTTGTTCCCAAAGGTGATCTCAGGAAGCTCATAATGGAAGAAGCTCATGATTCTCTCCTTTCCATTCATCCTGGCAGTTCCAAGATGTATCAAGATCTCAAGCAATCTTACTGGTGGACACGCATGAAAAGGGAGATTGCCCAATTCGTGAATGAATGTGATGTATGCAGAAGAGTGAAAGCAGAACATCAACGTCCAGCCAGTCTTCTCCAACCTCTTCCTATCCCCGAGTGGAAGTTCGACCACATTGAAATGGACTTCGTCACTGGCTTTCCTAAATCCAAGCGAGGAAATGATGCTATCTTTGTGGTGATTGACAAGCTTATCAAAGTCGCTCACTTTCTTCCAGTCAAAGAATCAATCAATGCAGCTTTATTGGCAGAGCTGTACACTTCCAGAATTGTGTCCCTACATGGCATTCCTCAAGTTATATCCTCAGACCGTGGAAGCTTGTTCACATCAAGGTTCTGGGACTCCTTTCAGTCCGCCATGGGCACTAAGATCAGGTTCAGCACTGCATTTCACCCTCAGACTAGTGGTCAAGTCGAGCGTGTGAATCCGATTCTAGAAGACATGCTCAGAGCCTGTGTCATCTCCTTCGGCATGAAATGGGAAGACTGCCTTCCATTTGCCGAGTTCTCTTACAACAATAGCTTTCAAGCAAGTGCAGGCAAAGCACCATTTGAAATTCTCTATGGCAGAAAGTGTCGTACCCCTCTCAACTGGTCCGAAACAGGCGAACGCCAACTTCTTGGCAATGACTTGATCTCAGAAGCCGAAGAAATGTGCAAAGTCATACGTGATAATCTCAAGGCCGCTCAGTCGCGTCAGAAGAGCTACTATGACGGCAAGCATCGTGATTTAGCATTCAACATCGATGATCATGTCTATCTTCGAGTTTCTCCGATGAAAGGCACCCAAAGATTCGGTATCAAAGGAAAACTTGCTCCTAGATACGTCGGGCCTTTCAAGATTCTTGGCAAGAGAGGCGATCTAGCCTATCAACTGGAGCTCCCTCCCAACTTCGCAAATGTTCATGATGTCTTCCATGTGTCTCAACTTCGCAAATGCTTCAAGGCACCTGAGCGCATGATTCCGTTTGAAGAGATTGATCTTCAACAAGACCTGTCCTACCGAGAGCATCCAGTTGCCATTCTCGAAGAAACCAAACGCAAGACCCGCAACAAGTCCATCAAATTTCTGAAAGTCAAGTGGTCACATCACACCGACCGAGAAGCTACCTGGGAACGAGAAGATCATCTTCGTTCCGAGTACCCTTCCTTTTTCCAGTCCTAGATCTCGGGACGAGATCTTTTTGTAGTAGAGGAGAGTTTGTAATGCCCCGGATGTAATACTTTCCCTTTTGGGCATATAATATATCTCCGGCTTCATCTATTTCCATTCCGGGTTCTTTGTCTTTCGGGTTTTCGTCGTTTTGTTGTGTGAGTGTGTGGCATTCATTCATATCATGTAGACATGTGCATTGCATTGCATTTGTGTTGTCGGTTGCATCCGGTTCCGCGTGTTTCTTCCCGTTGTCCGTTTCGCGTTCCGGAGCTCCCTCACGTGCCCGTGACGTCCCGTAGGCCTACTTTGTTGTTTGGGCGTGCAACATTACCGGTGTGCCGCGAGGTTGTTGTCTGTGTTGTTGTTTTGTTGTGTGCAACCCGCCTCTCAAATCTCGTCTCGTTTGGACTCCGTTGGCTATCCCAGCAATTATTCGTGTGGGTCCAAAGTGCCTTCACTTTGTGTCCCAGAAACACCCCTACTGCAGTCTACTGCCTTCTCCTAGGCCTTCTAAACTACCCTCGCGATCGGATCCGTCGGATCGTGATCGGAGGGCTCCTAGCACCCCCAAATCTCCCCTAACCCTAAAAAACTGCTATATATTAAGACCCCCTAGTCTATTTTCGGGATCCCTAGTTTTCTCCCTAAATCTCCTCAAATTTTGTGCTCTTCTCAGATCCAAAAAAAATCCTCTTGGCTCCTTCCCTCGACCAGCCGACAGCCGCCGGCGCCCGTCCCTTCGATCGATCCAGCAGCCGCCGATTCCCTCGCCTGGGATCGGGCGCCGACCGGATCCATCGATCCCGCAGCACGCCAGTCGCCAGGAGTCAACGCGCCAGGCTCCCCTCGTCGCTCCGATCGGGCCAGATCGGTCACCCCAGCCGACCGCTTCGCTCTCCCGCGCATGGACCAGGTCCCCACATCGCCACAGTGTCCCAGGCCTCGCAGGCTCCTTCGTCGGGCCGGCCTCGCCAAGCCCAGCCGCCGCACTTCGCCCGACCGCCTCCCTCCGCCAGGCCAGCCGCCTCCAGCGGGCCCGCGGCCCGTCCTCCGCATCGCCAGCCACCGAGCCGCCGCGTCGGGCCGGCCCGTCCTCCGCATCGCGCAGGCCGCCCCTTCTCCTTGGGCCGGAGCCCCACCAGGCCGGCCTCGCCTCCCCTCGACCGGGCCGCCGCCTTCCTGGGCCGTCAGGTTGCCTCCCCCCGGGCCGGTTGTTTTTTTTCACAGATCCCGAGGTTGATTCTTTTTCCTCCTAAGTCCCTGTTATTTTTGTTCTGTGATGCAATGTTTGAACTGCTCTAACTTTTTGTGCATAGCTCCGATTCGCGCATATAATATGTCCAGACGTTCGTGGAGACTTGCTCTACGTTTTGTCTGTTTTTGTCATGCATGTTAGAGATCATCTAGGTGCTTGTTTTGCTGTTGCAAGAGTGCATCATGATATAAACTGCTGCTATGTGATGTTTTTATGCCACCTTTGCCATGTGATATCTTTTAGCTCGTTTATCCGAATGATGCAAATGACATGTCCACGTGTTCGTCTTGCCAAGCTCTACTTGTTGTATGTGCTAGGTAGCATGTTAGATTTATTATTGCCTTGTTATCATCGTTGCAAAGTGCCATGTGGCTGCGATGTGTTTTCACTTGTTATGAAATGCCATCTTGTTGAGCTCGTTGCAATCGTTGTGTTCACCTCAATGATGCATGCTTGTGTGTTTCGGGATCACCTTCATGTGCACTTTGATGAGGTGCTTACATTTTGCCATGTTTAGTTTCGAGGTGACTTAAACATGCTCTTTTATATGCCATGATGATATTGCTGTTTTAGGACTTAGTGGTTTTTCACAAAGTCTGAAATCTGTAACGTTCCGATGCCATGTTCGTGTGATGTTCTAGGGCAAAGCATGATAGTTTTGGAGTGGATCTTGATTGTTCCTTGTAGTATATATTGTTGTCTTTCCATTCATGTCCTCACATGTCCATTTAAGTGGCTGTAGCATGTTTATCTTTTGCTCCAAAGTTTCAATAAAATTCTGCTGCCAGAATTTTATTGTTAAGTTCAATATGTCCAAGATCATTGCTATTGATCCGTGGCTCCGTTGGGGGTGCACCTTTGGACTTAGTTGCTATAGTATATGTCTAGTTTGTGTTCATACCCTTTGCCATGTTGTTTGAATGCTGTAGCTCAATTATTTTGAGCTCCGAAGTTGCTATGTTGCTGTAATTTTCAACTTTCGCTCATTTCTTGTTTCGGGCATAACTTTTAGCCCGTAACTCCGATTTCAGCGAATCTTATACCAAACTTGATTGTTTTTCCGTGTAGGTTAATAATATCAGATTGTTATCATGTTTTGAGGTGTTTTGCTTGAGTGATATTTTACGTGCTCCGTGTGCATCCTTAGTGCATCCATCATGCATTCATCTTTTTCGAGTGTGCATTGCATCTTGTTGATTTGTGCTTGGTGTGATTGTTTTGTTTAGAGCCGGGAGCAGAGTCTGAGTTCGAGTACGAGCACGAGGTTTCCAACGAGGTTGAGCACGAGGACCCTTCTTACGATCCGAACGACTTCTCTTCAGGCAAGATGACCGAACCCCGATAACATTACTATCTTTGCCTATTGCTAGTAGTCTCGATCTATAGCTTTTGCCTCGATGCCCATGATCTTCTTATCAGCCTCCTACTTGTAAACCATTGCCATGTTTAACCAACCTACCTATGCAAACCGTTGCTTGGCTAAGTACGCTTCGCTCAGCCCTTCTTATAGCATTGTTAGTTGCAGGTGAAGATGGAAGATGCTTGCTTCATGTTGAAGTTTGGTAGGGTTATATCACACTATATAAATGCTTAAAAATGAAATCATCTATATATTGGCAAGGGTGGAAGGCTAAGCCTTTTGCTTGGTGATTTGTTCCACTCATGCCGTTAGGAACCGTATAAACCGGTGTTATGTTCCTTGATTATGCGTTCCTAACACGGTTGGGGTGTATGGGACCCCCTCGATAAACCGCTAAGTGCTAAGTCTTTTCCAGCAAGTCCCAACATTGGTA
The DNA here is from genome assembly GCA_902687465.1 of Secale cereale. Classification (NCBI taxonomy): domain Eukaryota; kingdom Viridiplantae; phylum Streptophyta; class Magnoliopsida; order Poales; family Poaceae; genus Secale; species Secale cereale. The sequence continues at coordinate 299,227,214 of LR738714.1, forward strand.
CTATTTGCCTAATAACAAACTAAACTTGCTTAGGGAGTAATTAACCCTCTTTCTTAATCAACAACCCCGGGCCAGTGCTCCACATGAGTGTTGGTCCGAAACGGGGAGTCTGCGGGGCCGCCTTGGGGCAACCCGAGGTATCTGGTATACACCCGTAGAATCGCCCATCCGGTCGTGTCCTGAGACTTAGATACGTGCGGCTACTATCAGGGTGTCGACATGTCGGGAGTATTTGCTGGATTAGCCTTACCTTAGTTCGGTATATCTTGAGCACGGGATTCCGAGAATACTCGGGTCTTCCCACTTTGGAGTTGCGACTCCGCGGATCGTGGGCTTGTAATGGGTCAAGTTGGAACACCCCTGCAGGGTTTGAACTTTCGAAAGCCGTGCCCGCGGTTATGTGGCAGATGGGAGCTTGTTAATTCCGGTTGTAGATAACTTGACACAATGTTTCTAATACACTACCAGCGTGTGTTCCGTGACTGTCAATTTCCGAATAGGGATTCGGGAGTTGAACACGGAGGGGTTATGCTTGTTGAGCTTGTAGCTAGGATCACTTCGTGATCACTTCTCGTCCGAGGCTTTCTCTTCCCGCTCTCACTCACGTAAGCTAGTTGCTAGTTGCTGCTGCAGACACTTATTCTTTTCTTCAGCCTTATCCTCTCCCGAAGGCTTAGATAGTCTTGTTACCCGGAAACGGGATTGCTGAGTCCTCTGTGGCTCACAGTTACTTCACCACACCAGATGCAGGTCCAGTTGTGAGCTATCCAGGTGATGGCACCGAGCTGGATTGGGAGTACGACGAGGAGCGTAGTCGGTACTATGTGCGATACCCGGATGATCAGTAGTGGAGACTCCTACTAGGATTCGATCCGCCTGTGGATGTTATTTCAGTTTGGTATCTTGCATTTGGATTTTGCCCTTAGAGGGTTGTGATGTTTTTTATTGTATGATGATTTAGACTTGAATTGTAATTCTGTGACGTGGCGAGTGTAAGCCAACTATTTTCTGTTTACTATCCCCTCTTTTACATGAGTTGTGCAAAGATTACCAAACTTGAGATCATTCTAGGATGGATTTATGCCTTTAAGTCATGCCTCGACACGTAGGAGGTATAACTCCATCCTGGGCATTACACTGCGCCTGCAGCAACTTCTCAGGGAGGTGGGCGTGGCCTTACGAGTTTTGCCGTGGCCGCCGGTGGACGGCGCGGGGCGTCCTCCCATGGTGAAGGTGGTCGTGGCCGCGGAGGAAGAGGAGGCGCGCAACGGTGCCTGTCGGTCACGCGTCCTCCACGCTTACAGCTCCATTCCTTCGACGTGTCATCGCAGTTCATGGTGTGTGCGGAGAAGCCTGGCGGCCCGTGGCTCAGGCTTCCCCGCTCGTTCGGTGACATGTTACTAGCTGGAGGCCTCGGTGGTATCTGGCTGCAGGCTGACGGTTGCTGCAGTGGTGCATCCTGGATGCAGGTTGATGTGGCTCCTTCGAGCGATGTGTTCCTGGAGCGTGGTTGGCAGTCGTTTGCTCGCGCACGCCGGCTGCTGGGGAGGTGTGCTCTCCATTTCAGGTACGATGGTGTCTCCATGTTGTTCGTCAGGTTCGTCAGGTCCCCCGTTGTGGCAGCAGTAGCTCCTCCAGTAGTGGCGGCCGCGACGAACCACCACACTGCCGAGCTCGGCCCGGCGAGGGGAGGGGGTTGCCGCGACGTTGTGGCTCGGTGAAGCCGGAGGAACTGGAAGACTCCGACTGAGCGAGAGCGTCTTCTGCTTCTTCTCCTTTCTTTTCCTTCGTGTCCTTTTTGCATCAAAATTTCAAGTTGCCTTGAGGAGGCGTGTAATGGGTTGTGATGTAAGAAGCGAGAATTCGTTGTTATGTTTTGTTGCCTGGGTGAAGTCACTTAGCTTTTATGCGTCGTGTCGTCCTGAGGTGGAGTCCTCCTGACTCTGGCGTCATGAGCCCCATCGGGTCGTGACGGGGTGGTCGAACCTGAAGGGCTCGTGCAGCCCCCGAGCGGGGGTGAGCCACTAAGATCTGCTGAGAGCGCTGAGCGCGGGTTAGAGCACCAAAGCATGTGTCGGCTCGGTAGGATTGATTGCGCGGACTGAGAAGCCCGACGCCAGAGCCTGAGCAGGCTTGGTCAGGCGAGGTCACGGGGCCACAGCGGACGAGGGCCGGTGACCGACTGTGCCCCAGCCCCCACGCGCGAGGTGTGCGAAGGAGAGCGAATGGCGCAGCTGAACTTAAAACCGGCAAGAAAAATCCCAAACACAGAACTCTCAACAAAATGCAGGAAGCGAGAGAAACATGAGAACTTCATAGAATGGGGTAGAGGAAGGCAGCCAAGGAAGTAGAAAAGGCTGACAACCAAACACCAAGCAAAAAGGAAAAAAGGTCGTGTCCGACCCCTACACTACGTCTTCTTCCCAGTGCGGAGCTAAGGACTGCCACTAGGGCGTGGATGGGAGCCCCGACTGAGGGCTCGTAGGCAACACACAGGAGACTCCGAGGCGTGTACAGCCCCAACTCATTATTACGTGAGAGTATCACGGGAGGAGACCTTCATGGGCACGGAGCCTTGATTATGGATGGAACCTCCTGAGGTGTTCGATGTTTCAGGAATTCTGGATAGGTATCCCATCCTGCGTCTCTAGGCGCACAGCACCAAGCCTAGAGACACGGGCAATTCTGAACGGGCCCTCCCACATGGGCGAGAGCTTGTGCAGCCCCTCACGGGAGAGGACCCGCCTCAGGACCAAGTCACCAACTTCAAGTGTTCTTGCACGGACACCGCGGAAGTGGTACCACCGCAGCGCCTGCTCATAACGTGCCGCCCTGAGGGCAGCTCGGCGGCGGCCCTCCTCGCCGAGCACGAGGTCCATCCGCCAGGCGGCAACCTAGCATTCCTCATTGAAGGCCAAGACCCGTGGGGAGCGATGCTTGACCTCGTGAGGGAGGACCGCCTCCGCCCCATAGACGAGAAAGAAAGGAGTTTCCCCCATAGGTTTGGTGGCAGTGGTTTGGATTGACCACAGCACAGACTGGAGTTCATCGATCCAGCCCCTGCTGCCAGCCTCAAGCTTCTTCTTAAAGCTGCGCGTCTTGAGGCAACGCAAGACTTCCGTGTTGGCGCGCTCGGCCTGGCCGTTGCTCCTGGGGTGAGCCACCGAAGCGTAGCAGATCTGTGTTCCAAGGTTAGAACAATATGACCTGAAGAGATTACGTGTGAACTGCGAACCGTTATCCGTGATGATGCGGCTGGGGACCCCGAATCGCCTCACGAGTGAAAGCACATTTGCTCCCTGGGTGGTTTTGGTAATTAATGACAACATACTTTGTGGTTGGACTAATACTTTTATCAAGTATGTTTCAGGAAACCCAATCACATTGGTATGGCAAGATGACTGAAGAAGTGGACCCCTCAAATGCTAAGGCAAGCATTGGCAAAAGCTCAAGACTCTATTTCTGGTTTAGTGATCAAAGATCACATTGAGTCCATAGGAAAAGCCAATACTATTAAAAGGGGATGAGGTTGTGTTAATGTTCTTGTTGCTCAAGTGCTTGGTGATCTAGCTCCCTCAACTATCAGCACTCTTCACTATTCAACACACTCATAAGTAATCTCGGACAAACCGATTCTGCAAACTCAGTCCCACCGAGATGAACCACTTCAGTTATTTCCCCAAACCCTAATTTCTCGGTCCATCCGATTCTGAGTTTCGGTCTCACCGAAAATGGTCTGCCAACCTTCTGTAACCAATTGACAGCATTTCGGAATATCCGAGTTGTTGTTTTCGGTCACACCGAGATGGCAAACCCTAACCTTTGACTCACTTCGGACACACCGAGATGGTATTTTCGGTCCCACCGAAAATCCCAACGTTCACTATATTTGAACTTTCGGTCTGACCGAGTTTTCACATCGGTCTCACCGAGATGGTCAAATGTGTGTGTAACGGTTGGATTTTGTGTGGAGGCTATATATACCCCTCCACCCCCTCTTCATTCGTGAGGAGAGCCATCAGAAAGTACCACCACTTCTACGATACACTTTCTGAGAAGAGAACCACCTACCCTTGTGTTGAGATCAAGCCATTCCATTCCTACCATATGAAACTTGATTTCTAGCCTTCCCAAGTTGCTTTCCACTCAAACCTTTCTTCCACCACAGCCATATCAGTGAGGAGAATTGAGTGTTGGGGAGATTATCATTTGAAGCACAAGAGCAAGGAGTTCATCACCATCAACACCATCTATTACCTTTTGGAGGGTGGTGCCTCCTAGATTGGTTAGGTGTCGCTTGGGAGCCTCCGTCTTTGAGATGTGGAGTTGAACCAAGAAGTTTGTAAGGGCAAGGAGATCGCCTACTTCGTGAAGATCTACCCCGAGTAAGGCTAGTCCTCCGTGGGCGTAGGCCATGATGGAATAGACAAGGTTGCTTCTTCGTGGACCCTTCGTGGGTGGAGCCCTCCGTGGACTCGCGCAGCCGTTACCCTCCGTGGGTTGAAGTCTCCATCAACGTGGATGTACGATAGCACCACCTATCGGAACCACGACAAAAATCTCCGTGTGACCAAACTGCGTTTGATCTTCTCCACCTCTCTTTACTATATATGCAATTTACTTTCCGCTGCCCATACTCTAGAATTGCATGTGTAGTGTGTTGCTTGACATAATCTTAATTGTGAAACTGCCAAAAACTTTGCTTAATCAAAAGGCAGATTTTTATATTGTCAAGTAGTCTAATCACCCCCCCTCTAGACATACTTCTTCGATCCTACAATTGGTATCAGAGCTTTGGTCTCCATTGCTTTGGTTTACACACCATTGGAGGAAGATGGACGTGTCTACGGATGGGAGTGTTAGCCATAGAGTGCCTGTTCTTGATGGAAGGTTTTATAACTCTTGGAGGTCTGAAATACTTAGTATCTTTAAAATGTACAATTTGTGCAAATATATTGAGACCCCATATGTGCCTCCATTTGATCCTTTGCACCCTACCATGGATGAAGAGCTTGATTTGCTTCGTAACCTTAGAACTGTGAATCTTATCATTAGAGGGTTACCCGATGACTTGCTTAATCTTGTTACAAACTTTGAGTGTGCCTATGCTATGTGGAAATTCTTGGAAGAACTTTATCCGGACTACTCTTTGAGAAGTCTTGATGAAATTCTACACAAGACTATTGAATTTGATAAGTTGCACCCCAATGATCCCAACTTTGATAAATGCTTCTTTGAGCTTCGTGATCTTATGAAAAAGAAGGGTGATCCCGGTCTTATCAATATTATCATTAGAAATACTCTTGCATTGCATTCCGAAGATTATTGTTCCATTGACCAAACTAATGCAAGTACTTATCAAATTGACCTAGGTGTTGATGATGAACAATCTATGGGTCAATATGATGATGAGCATGAGTATGATGATGATTACTCTGATTCAGACACCGAGCTAGACAAGGTCATGAAGAGTCTCAATCTCATGGCAAATATGAGAGACTACATGTCCGGTGGAAAAGAGTGGATTCTTGATAGTGGATGCACCGACCACATGACCGGAGACAAAGACATGTTTCGAGAGCTTGCAAAAAACGATGGCCCACGCAAGTATGTGACTTTTGGAGACAACTCCAAGGGTAAGGTACTTGGCCTTGGTAAGGTGGCCATATCTCATGATAGCTCTATTCAAAATGTCATGCTTGTAGAATCTCTTGGATACAATTTACTTTCCGTGTCTAGATTAGCTGACTTTGGATTCAATGTGCTATTCACCAAAGTAGATTGCCAAGTCTTTCGTCGTGATAATCAAAACATGGCTTTTACCGGTATACGTAGAGGTGATCTATATATTGTTGATTTCACTAAGAAAGCCCAACCTAGAGCTTGTTTCATTGCTAAATCCTCTAAAGGTTGGTTATGGCATAGAAGGCTAGGACATGTTGGTATGCGTAACCTAGACAAGCTAATCAAAGGTGATCATATTCTTGGTGTTAAAGATGTTTTCTTTGACAAAGATAGACTTTGTAGTGCTTGTCAAGCAGGAAAACAAGTTGGTGGAAGTCATCCCGTGAAAAACATCATGACCACTAGGAGACCGCTTGAGCTTCTTCATATGGATCTCTTCGGTCCCAATGCTTACAAAAGCCTTGGTGGTAACTCCTTTGGTCTAGTTATAGTTGATGATTATTCCAGATTTACGTGGGTATTTTTCCTTGATGATAAATCGCAGGTTCAGAAAATCTTCAAGACCTTTGCCAGAAAGGCCCAAAATCAATTTGAGGTGAAGATCAAGAAAGTTCGGAGTGACAATGGAACGGAGTTCAAGAACGCCAATGTAGACTCTTTTCTCGATGAGGAAGGAATTCTACATGAGTTCTCGGCTACGTACACGCCTCAACAAAATGGAGTTGTTGAGAGGAAGAACCGAACGCTCATAGAGATGGCAAGAACGATGCTTGATGAATACAAGACACCGAAACATTTTTGGGGAGAAGCGGTCGAGACAGCTTGTCATGCTATCAACAGGCTTTATCTTCATAAGCTCCTCGGCAAGACATCATACGAGCTTCTCACCGGTAACAAACCCCAAGTGGGATACTTTCGTGTCTTTGGTTCAAAATGCTATATCCTTGATAAGCATCGTCGGTCTAAATTTGCTCCTAAATCTCATGAAGGCTTTCTTCTTGGTTATGGATCAAACTCCCACACCTACCGTGTCTACAATAATTTCACCCGAAAGGTTGAAGAGATGGTAGATGTGAAGTTTGATGAATCTAACGGCTCGCAAGTAGAGCAAATGCATATTGATGTAGGAGACAAGGACCCATCGGAAGCTATTCAAGATTTATCTGTTGGAAAGATCCGTCCCATGGAAGTGAAGGAGAGTACCTCATCTACATATGTGGAGCCACCTACCTCACAGAGAGATGAACCTCAAGGCAACATGGAGGCCTCCACAAGTGGAACTCACCAAGATGAGGAAATGCAACAAGAAGATCCACCACAACCTCCTTCTCCACCACCTCAAGACAACACCAACAACAATGAAGAAGAAGAAGAAGAAGAAGATGAAGATGATGAGGAAGCTGAGCCACAACATCAACAAAAGCTATCCCGAGTTCGAGCAAGAGTCAAGAAGAATCATCCCGTGGAACAAATGATGAACGACATCAACTCCGGGAGAATTACTCGCTCTGAAACTCGCTTAGCTAACTTTTGTGGCCATTACTCATTTATCTCTAGTATTGAACCTATGAAGGTAGAAGAAGCACTTAAAGACCCGGATTGGGTGAACGCTATGCACGAAGAACTACACAACTTCGAGAGGAACAAGGTATGGACTTTGGTAGAGAAGCCCAACGATGATCAAAACATCATTGGAACCAAATGGGTGTTTCGCAACAAGCAAGATGAAGATGGACAAGTCATCCGCAACAAGGCTCGTCTCGTAGCTCAAGGTTACACACAAGTCGAAGGTATGGACTATGGTGAGACCTATGCCCCCGTTGCTAGACTTGAGTCCATTCGCATTCTTCTTGCTTATGCCAATCATCATGATATTACTCTCTATCAAATGGACATCAAAAGTGCTTTTCTAAATAGTGAAATTGAGGAGGAAGTATTTGTGAAACAACCTCCCGGATTTGTGAATCCCAAAAAGCCTAATCATGTTTATAAGTTGCATAAAGCTCTTTATGGTCTTAAACAAGCCCCTAGAGCTTGGTACAAATGCTTAACTAGCTTTCTTCTTGAAAAAGGCTTTGAGATTGGAAAGATAGACTCAACGCTGTTCACAAAAAGGGTTAATGGTGAACTATTTGTGTGCCAAATATATGTTGATGATATTATCTTTGGTTCAACTAACCCCCATTTTAGCAAGAAGTTTGGACAGCTCATGTCGGAGAAGTATGAAATGTCCATGATGTGTGAACTCAAATTCTTCCTTGGGTTGCAAATCAAGCAATCTAAGGAGGGTACCTTTGTCTCACAAACAAAGTACACCAAGGATCTCTTCAAGAAGTTCAACATGCAAGAAAGCAAAGGTATGAGTACCCCCATGCCTACCAGTGGACATAATGACTTGACAAAAGATGGAGAACCCGTTGATCAAAGGGTTTACCGATCTATGATTGGTTCTCTACTATATCTTTGTGCTTCTCGTCCTGACATAATGTTGAGTGTATGCATGTGTGCGGGATATCAAGCAGCCCCTAAAGAATGTCATCTTAAAGCTGTTAAAAGGATAGTGAGATACCTGATACACACACCAAACTTTGGCATTTGGTATCCTAAGAGGGCCTCTTTCGATCTTATTGGCTATTCCGACTCGGACTATGCCGGTGACAAGGTTGATAGAAAGTCAACTTCGGGTACGTGTCAATTCCTTGGTCGATCCCTTGTATCTTGGTCCTCCAAGAAACAAAATTCGGTATCATTATCCACTGCCGAAGCAGAATATATTGCTGCTGGTTCGTGTTGTGCTCAATTACTATGGATGACACAAACGCTTAAAGATTATGGGATACATGTGAGACGTGTTCCCTTGCTTTGTGACAATGAGAGTGCAATCAAGATTGGACACAATCCAGTGCAACACTCTCGAACAAAGCATATTGAAGTTCGTCACCATTTTATTCGTGATCATATTGCCAAGGGTGATATCAATCTTAAGCATGTTCGCACTGACAAACAACTTGCTGATATCTTTACAAAACCTCTTGATGAGAAAGTGTTTTGTCGCTTAAGGAGTGAGTTGAACATCATTGATGCTTCAAACTTGGAGTGATAACTCCATTGATGCATGCAAGGCATGAGCCTCTTGACTAATCCTTGATATTTCTCTTATGATGATGATCATATGTCTTGGACACATTTGCCTCCTTGTATTGCATCTAACTCTTTGCAGGTACTTGGATGATCTACATTCCACAAGATTACCACACACTCAAATCATGAGTAATCTTGTCATTGACCAAGTATCTAGCCCTTTGGGATGTTGAGCTCAAGGAACAAAATTCCACATATCCTTTTTGACATCTTATACATCTAGTATTTCACTCTTGTCATCTTGGATATTCTCGAGTATTTCCTTGCTTGCCTAACCCATGTAGGAAGATGAACTACACAAGTAGAAATGGCGCTCCAACTTCACATTCAATGAGCACCTACATCAAGCTTACCTACATGAGTAAAGCAACAACAAGCCCAAGGTATGTTCTTCACATCTTCGAGGAGCTTTACTCAAAGTCATGAGTACAAGCAGCTTCATAAGATGTGATCACATCAAATGCTTAATCGAAAAATGGCAACCCCATTTTGAGCTTAAATGATGAGTATGACCTATGATCAAATGTCCTCATTTGACTCCTAAGTCAATATACTCAAACATAGGTGACTTTGTCGCCGACCTTATCTAGATGAAGTACATATGCTTTTGGAGTTTTTCTGTTTTCTCGTTTGTTCTCTCATTGAGTTTTCTTTTACAAAAAAAAAACAAAAAAAAAAACTTCATCTAGGAATCTTTATATTTCTTTTTTATTTCTTTTCTTATATTTTCTTTGTGAATATCCTTCTGGAAATCTTTTTATGGCTCTGATCAATTCCTTGAAAATCTTTTACAAATTCATTGCAAATCCTTTGAAACATCCCTCGCAGAGTGAGCTGGATTATTTCTGTGTTTCCTTGGAATTATCTTCCAGGACATCAACTTCTGCAGCTCCACTCAGACTTAAATCTTAAAGAGGGAGAGGACTCAAATTTGGACTCAAATTGCTTCTCTGAATGTTCTTATTTGCCCTGTTGTGATTCTTCAGGATCCCACTTCTTTCTTTCTTTCTTTCTTTCTTTCCATCTTTCCTGTCCTACCTAGTTTGCTGTCCTTTTCGGCACTTGATGTCAAAGGGGGGGAGAACTTAGAGGGAGTAGGGGGAGTAGAGGGAGAAGAGAAGACTTAAGGGGAGAAGAAAAGCAATCTTATCTTAAGGGGGAGAGAATCACATCAAAGCTTTGTCGTGTTTTACATTGGACATTACAATTGGCATCTTTCTTTTGATTTTGCTTTTTCCATCACACCCCTTGTTCTCACAATTGGTATCTTATGAAATCTTTTAGTTTAGGGGGAGAAGACTTAGAGGAATCTTCACAATTGATATCCTATGAAAAGCAAAATCTCTCAGAGTTCATTGAAAATCTTTTAGCTTCGGAGACATGTTTGCTGATTCAAGCCTGTGCTCAATATGAGACACTCTTTATACATGTCCTCCCTGGCTTGGTACTCTTGATGTTCTTGCAATTGGTTGAAGGAATACTCTTGTGTTATCTAACCTTGTTTTCCCAAGTTTATCCCTTCAGGTACAACTGCCAAGGAACCTCAAGGTAAGTATATGCATCTTGCAGAGTGTGCATGATGGTGACTTGCTTGTAAATACTTGTTTGCAAGAAATCACCATGCACATATGCATTATCACTCAATTCCTTCTCTTCTGCTCTGATGCATATAGCCAAGCTGCATGTAGCACATCTTGCTTATCTCTCTTGTGTGCTTGTGGTAGTCCAAAACCATAAACTATGAAAATCTTGCACACTTGTAGGGGGAGCCTGTGTACTACATGCTTGTCAAAGCTTTCATGATAATTCTGTCTTTCTTTCAATAAGCTTTGATGTTTTGTTTAGTATAATTTTAGTGTGTTGCCATCAATTACCAAAAAGGGGGAGATTGAAAGCACATTTGCTCCCTGGGTGGTTTTGGTAATTAATGACAACATACTTTGTGGTTGGACTAATACTTTTATCAAGTATGTTTCAGGAAACCCAATCACATTGGTATGGCAAGATGACTGAAGAAGTGGACCCCTCAAATGCTAAGGCAAGCATTGGCAAAAGCTCAAGACTCTATTTCTGGTTTAGTGATCAAAGATCACATTGAGTCCATAGGAAAAGCCAATACTATTAAAAGGGGATGAGGTTGTGTTAATGTTCTTGTTGCTCAAGTGCTTGGTGATCTAGCTCCCTCAACTATCAGCACTCTTCACTATTCAACACACTCATAAGTAATCTCGGACAAACCGATTCTGCAAACTCAGTCCCATCGAGATGAACCACTTCAGTTATTTCCCCAAACCCTAATTTCTCGGTCCATCCGATTCTGAGTTTCGGTCTCACCGAAAATGGTCTGCCAACCTTCTGTAACCAATTGACAGCATTTCGGAATATCCGAGTTGTTGTTTTCGGTCACACCGAGATGGCAAACCCTAACCTTTGACTCACTTCGGACACACCGAGATGGTATTTTCGGTCCCACCGAAAATCCCAACGTTCACTATATTTGAACTTTCGGTCTGACCGAGTTTTCACATCGGTCTCACCGAGATGGTCAAATGTGTGTGTAACGGTTGGATTTTGTGTGGAGGCTATATATACCCCTCCACCCCCTCTTCATTCGTGAGGAGAGCCATCAGAAAGTACCACCACTTCTACCATACACTTTCTGAGAAGAGAACCACCTACCCTTGTGTTGAGATCAAGCCATTCCATTCCTACCATATGAAACTTGATTTCTAGCCTTCCCAAGTTGCTTTCCACTCAAACCTTTCTTCCACCACAGCCATATCAGTGAGGAGAATTGAGTGTTGGGGAGATTATCATTTGAAACACAAGAGCAAGGAGTTCATCACCATCAACACCATCTATTACCTTTTGGAGGGTGGTGCCTCCTAGATTGGTTAGGTGTCGCTTGGGAGCCTCCGTCTTTGAGATGTGGAGTTGAACCAAGAAGTTTGTAAGGGCAAGGAGATCGCCTACTTCGTGAAGATCTACCCCGAGTAAGGCTAGTCCTCCGTGGGCGTAGGCCATGATGGAATAGACAAGGTTGCTTCTTCGTGGACCCTTCGTGGGTGGAGCCCTCCGTGGACTCGCGCAGCCGTTACCCTCCGTGGGTTGAAGTCTCCATCAACGTGGATGTACGATAGCACCACCTATCGGAACCACGACAAAAATCTCCGTGTCACCAAACTGCGTTTGATCTTCTCCACCTCTCTTTACTATATATGCAATTTACTTTCCGCTGCCCATACTCTAGAATTGCATGTGTAGTGTGTTGCTTGACATAATCTTAATTGTGAAACTGCCAAAAACTTTGCTTAATCAAAAGGCAGATTTTTATATTGTCAAGTAGTCTAATCACCCCCCCCCCTCTAGACATACTTCTTCGATCCTACAACGAGGCCCTGGATGAACTTGACAGCCGACCCGGCTAGGATCGCGCGAACAAGCTCCACTTCAGACCACTTGTTGAATTTGTCGATGGCGACATACAGGAAGCGGTATCCCCCCTGCTACCCGAGGAAATGGACCAAGGATGTCCAATACCCAGACCGCAAAGGGCCAGGAAAGCGGAATCGTCTGGAGGCCTTGCGCTGGCTGGTGGATCTACTTGGCGTGAAACTGGCACGCCTCGCAAGTCGCACGAGCTCCGTGGCGTCGTTGAGCGCCATGGGCCAGTAGAAGCCGCTGTGGAAGGCCTTGCCCACGAGGGTGCGGGACGACGAGTGAAGGCCGCAGTCTCCATCGTGGATATTAGCCAGCAGCTCGTGCCCTTGCTTCCTCGAGATGCATTTCAACGAGACGTCGTTAAGGCCCCTCCTGTAGAGTTCTCCGTCTTGGATGCAGTAAGCTGAGGCCTGTCGGACCACACGCTCTGCGACTTCTTCCTTGTCCGGCAGGGTATCGTGTTGCAGGTACATCTTGAGTTCTTGGGTCCAGCAATCCTCCTCGGGCTCAGCAGCGAGCAGCAGGCGGCTCTGGAGCGTGGTCCTTAGGACGGGGCGCCGTCCTGAGGCGCCGAAGGCAGCCCCCGCTAGGGGAATGCATGTACGGGAACGGGCGACGTTACCGACGGCTTGAGCTGTCGTTCCTCGAAGACGCCCGGTCTCTGAGGCTCTCGTATGGAGGCTCGTTTGGCGATATCGTCCGCTTCTTCGTTGGTACCTCTTGGTACATGCTGCACTTCCAGCCCTTGGAATCGCTTCTCCATCCTACGCACCTCCTCCAGATATGCCCCCATGTGCTCGTCCCTGGGCTGGTGTTTCTTGTTGGAGAAGCTGATGAGGAGTCGCGAATCGCCCTTGATGGTGAGACGATAGACCCCCAGCGCGGCGGCGGCCTCGAGCCCTGCAATTAGGCCCTTGTACTCTGCGATGTTGTTGGAGACCTTCTCGCCTTGCTGGAAGCAAAGTTGCACAGCGTAATACAACTTATCCTGAGTAGGAGATACCAACACGGCGCCAGCCCCCGCGCCGAGGCGTGAGAAGGCGCCGTCGAAGTATACTACCCATCCGTCTAGGGCTCGACCACGGGCGCCTTAGAAGTCGATGACAAAACGCTCACTAAGCTCTTCCCAGGAGGAGATGGATCCCACGGGGAGGTTCAAGAGCCAGGAGCGTGCGCCGTCCTTGAGAGCCATGGGGAACCAGTTCGCCATGACCTGCTCGGTGCCGTTGGACGCCTGAATGCTCAGCTCGTAGAGTTGGAGGAACTCCGTGGGGTCGGTGGTGCCATTGTAGCGCGGAGGCAGGTCCGGCGTGAACTTACCGGGCCAGACGAGGCGCCGTAGCTCAGGAGCTAGGGCGCGATACCCAGCCACGCTCATGATCGCAGGCGCCCCCTGGGCCTGCGGTGCTGGTGCCACCACCTCCTGTGGCACGCGGCCTGGGCACTGCGGGCCAGGGGGCCAGCGAGCCCCCACATGGGGATGCGGAATCACCTGGCAGCTCTCCTCGTCATGCGCAGGAGCTGTGCGGGGTTGCTCATGTCGAGGGGCCTCGCGTCGGACCTCCAGGCCGGCGCGGTGGAGTAGAGGCGGAGCGGGGATCCCGTGGCCCCCGCCCCCGGCCGGGGGCGACGGAGGACGTGAGGAGTGCGTTGGTGCAGGCGCTTCTTCAGCGGCGTTGACGCGCTTCGTGATGCGGCGGAGCCACTCGTCATATTGGTCATCTGCTGGTTGGTAGCGCAAGAGCTCCCACGCCATCAGTAGCGCAGGCTGCTGGTAGACCGGCCCGCGGCGGACCAGCGAGGACGACCCCGCGGCCGGCGAGGGTGAAGGCGTTGTCGTGAGGCCATCCCGCCGCACGGACGGTGGCAGCGACGAGTCCTGCTGCTTGTGGACGGACGGGTCGGTGATGGCGTTGACGACCGACGAGTTGGGGCGGAGCGGTGCACCGTTGCCCGAGGGTGCCGTTTGAGCGACGTTAGCGGCGCGGTGGGCTACGCGAGCTCGGCGTGTGTCCCCCATGGCTGTGGAGCGAAGTCGGTGGCGAGAACGCGACGAGGTCGTCGGAGAGGCGAGATTTCGATACGCCCCCAACCTGGCGCGCCAAATGTCGGATTCAGGGCTCCGCAAAACCCAAGAAGTTCGAACATAGTGGCATGAACGAAGATCTCTCCCAATCACGTCTACCTAGCGTCTCGCTCTCGTCTTGGTGGAAGGATTCAAGCAAACAACAGATAGAACACACAAGAGTTTACCCAGGTTCGGGCCACCGTGTGGTGTCAGACCCTACTTCCTGCTTTGGTGGATTAGCTTCGGGCGAGCTGGAATATGAGCTAGTACAATGGTTCCTAGGCTCAGGAGGTGAGCTCAGGAGGGTCGGGAGGCAAGTGTTCTTACTCCTTGTGTGGTGGCTGAGTGTCTGGATCGATCCCCCTACAGTGGGAATCCTAGCTACTTATATAGGCGGCCACGGTCCTCTTCCCCCGAAATGTTTAGGCGGGAAGGGATCCCACAACGGCCATTTTTGAGCGGGAACACAAGGACGTTCCTACCATGACAAAAGCAGTCTTCGCCTGCAAAAGGACCAGGCGGTGACGCGGTGGTGGGCTCGATGGTGACATCCTCCTTATCGTCCTTGCGGTGTTCGGTCTTGTTGCACCAATGGGGAAACCTTTGCTCTGCTCCTTGGGAACTTACGGCTGCGCTGTCCCCCTTGCACCAAAATGGTAACTGCGCCGCTGGCGAGCGCTAGCACCCGCTGGCGCGATGTGTCACTGCTGATATCACTGCCTCCTCCTGAGGCAGGCTTGGCCTTGGATTCTCCGCCCCTCCGGAGCACCTTGCTGAGGCCGCTCCTCAGGAGGTCTTGACATCATTCTCCTCGCGAGGCTTAGCTCCCTCGCGAGGGTCTTGGGCAGCTGGTTGATCAGCTGGGCTGTACCAGGCCGTAGTAGGAGCGCGTCGCGGCCCGCAGACAGGCAAGTCTGGGTACCCTGGTTCCCAGTACGCCGAAATGGATCCCTTCCAACCAACATTTTGGGGGAAGAGGACCTAGGACACTATAAATATAGGATAGCCACCACCATAGAGGGGGGTCGGTCAGAGAACAGATCACTCAGACCTTCCTCTCCACCACAAGACAAGAACACACCTCCAGAGATTGTTCGCCCATTGTACTAGTTCATCCATAGCCCATCGCGAGGCTAATCCACCACACTGTTGGAGTAGGGACACTCACCGCTAGGTGGCCTGAACCAGGATAAACTGCCTCGTGTCTCTTTTATAGTCCTGTTCGTCGAGCTAGTTCATGGGATGGCGAGTAGGTAGATAGGCGAGGTTGAGTTCTTCGCACGCACCCTAGAGTTCAAACCTAGTAGGGTTTTGCGGAGCCCTAAATCCGATAAGGGCCACTCACCAATAGGTGGCCTGAACCTGGGTAAACTGCCCTGTGTCATTTCCTTTCCTGTTCCTCGAGCTAGATCATAGAGACAGCGAGTAGTCTCATAGGGGAAGTTGAGTTCTTCGCACGCACCCCAGTGTTTGAACTTACAAGGGTTTTGCGGAGCCCTGATTCGACAGAAGCATGTGTTGTCTCCCATGGCCGCACTCTATGGACTTATTGCAACTAGTGTGCTACCCCAGACCCTTCTCCCTGATTCAGTATTGATAGTATGTGAGAATAGTCGATTTTCCTTTGACTAAACTATCAAATGATGGCAAAAGGTGATCCAACTGTTGTTGGCACAATGTTACCATTTATGAGAAGAAGTTGTATCTATACCTTGCACATTTCAATGGTTCCCTACATAGGCTATCACAATTTGTGTACTCCTAATATAGGACGCTTCAGCTTGGATGGTGAGTCCTGCATTGGTCTTAATATTGACAATAGTTGGCCCTACCGACGGTCTCACTTTTGATTCAAACAAAGCATTTCCAATGCCAAGGATTGGTTGACCTAAAGTTCATTCATTGCTTGTAATTTGCTGTGTGATAATTTTCTTAGTATTTATAATGTATCCTCGTTGTCCTTGTGCGTTGCTGACTTGTTGTATGTACTAAATAGTATGCATGTGATAAACTTAATTAATTTATGAATGGTTTTCGAGTCACTTCTCGGAGTGGGTGCTCCGACGCGGCAAAATATATTTTCTCCAATACATAATTGTGAGATTATTTCCCTATGGTTAAAGAGTAATTTGGAAAATTGTAAAATTTCGCACACCGAATAACTGAGGTCGTACTTTTGATGCCATTTCTAACAGCTAATCCAATTGAGGCAAATAATATGATGTTGGAAATCTTATGTAAATGCGCTAGTTTTTCATGTTGAATGTTTTTTTTCTAATTTTGAACGATTTAAAAGTAATTTAGAAAATGGTACAAGTTCCACCGAGTTCGTATTTTCGAGTTAATTGTTTTAACATACGTCTGAATGCAGCAAATGATATGGCGTTGGAAAGCTCGAGGAAATATGAAAAAAATTGGTATATATTGTTTCTCCAATTGCTTACAATTTTAAGTCAATCTTGAAAATGGCTAAAAATGTATTTTCACCATAATTTCTACAAACTTTATCGGAATGGGGCAAATAATATACCGTTGAAAAGTTACGGAAATGTGAAACTTTTTCATGTTGATGGTTTTCTCTGATTCGTAGCAGTTTTCGTGTAATTTTTGAAACGGCGAGATCATGTGTTCTGCCTTTATCGTGAAATCGATTTTCGAAAATGCGCCGCGTGAACTTGAACTTCTCGGCATGTGTACTTGAAGTTCACTCTCTTTTTCACGTGCTTTTTTGGCTCGTAGCTCTCCCTCCACTCACCTGAATTGAGGAAGTGATATACCAACGGAAAGTTGTTGTAAACACACAACTTTTCTGTGTTGATCATTTTTTTTCATATTCACGACGGTTTTTAAAGTTTTTCATCTGAAATTCATTCAGTGGAGTAGTTGAACTTCCTGTTGTTTTCACGTTGAAATTTTGTGACATATTTTCGTTTGTAATTTTCTCATCCATTCGCCAGTGTTACACAAATGATATTACTTTTGTATAAACTTCTCTCACAATAATTTTTTAACTTTCTCCGACCGAGGACTTGGAACTTATAACAACAAAAAATTGGGACCTTGCCTTTTTATTTATTTTTCTCATAGTAAACACACACACACACACACACACACACACACACACACACACACACACACACACACCATGTAGTACATGAACTTTTTCCATTTTTATAATTTGTTTTTTTTTAAATCAAATTGCTCCCAAATAATAACTGAACTACTTTGTGGATTGAGAGAATTATTCTAAAATGCAAAAAATAACAATTTCATTTTTGTGTGTGTTTTCGAACATGGAAATACAAAGTGAACCTCTCTCGCAAGAATTTTTGAACTTCCCCGGATAGAGCACTTGAACTTCTTTTCAACAAACCTTTCAAGTTTTTATTTTTCTGTACTTTTATTCTCACATGAAATGCATTCCTTGCAGTATTTCAACTTCTCGTTGTTTCCACTATGAACTTTTGTTACATTTTTGTGTATACATCGAATTACACGCAATTGAAGGTGAGACGTCATTTTTTGCCATTTTAAAACAAGTCATTGGAGGTCCGACATCCCGCAATATAAATTTTGAACCATGGACTGAGGTGCACGTGAACTTCTTGCAACAAATCTGGGGATTTTATATACTTTGAACCACTCTAATTTTTTTTATTTTATATTATTTTGTGTGTTTTTTAGAAATGTGAAAATTGGAGTTTTGTTAGAAACATCGAACTTCTTCATTATTTCGAATAGAACTTATTGGTCTTATTCTTTAGTAACCGAAAAAAACTGAGTTTTCTAATAAATATCAAACTGCTCGGCTTTTAAAAATTGAATTTCTTGGTTTTATTATTTAGTAACGAGAAAAAACTGATTTTTTAATATGCATTGAACTACTTCATTTTTTTAAATTGAACTTCTTAGTTTTAATCTTTAGTATGGAGGAAAATCTTGGATTTTTATAAACATCAAACAACTTCATTTTTTATTTGGAATTCTTGGTGTTATTCATTAGTAATGGGAAAAGTCCTAGTTATGTAATAAACATCGAACCGCTCACTTCTTTAAATTTGAACTTCCAGACCTTAAAAAACAGAGGCAAATACCTGTTTACAAACTTTTTAAACCGCTTGTTTTTTTTTAATTTGACATTCTTGTTTTTGGAATAAACATTTTGAACTTCTATGTTATTTAAATTTGAACTCCTCCATTTTATCTATAAAATCTAAAAACACTCTTTTTTATAAACTTTTCGAACATCTCCATTTTTTATTTTTTTAACTTCTTGGTTTATTCTACAGTAACGGGGAAAATCAAAGGTTTGTAATAAACATTGAACTGCCCGATGATTTAAATTTGAACTTCAAGGTATTTTTATAGAAATGGTTAAACTTATAGAACAAATTTATGTTTTTTTCCACTTTCTACGAACTTACTATGTTACATCTTGTGAAGTTTTGTTTTTTTGTCTCGCGACATTTTTAGGCATTTTTTTTGCTGTTGGTGAAATGGCCTGGGTGGTATTTTTTTCATTGATGTTTTTCTTCAGTATGTGGTACACGTGAACTTATGAATTTCTGAAAACATGAATTTCATATGCTATACACACAACAATACACATGCACTACGTGTGCTACATGCATTTACACAAATATGAATGCACACATCTGAAAGAGCATAAAGTTCTCACGCGGAGTTCAGAAAATAGAGTGAAAGTTTTCCACAAGAATGTTGGACATTTTGGTAGGCAAACCTATACACTTTTTTAATTGGTTTGCACGTTGAACCGCCTCATCATTGGAAACAATAAATCTATAATTGAGTTGCCTTATTTTTTCTATAGGCATCAAAATAGATACTTGAACTTCGAATCACAAAATTACATAGGACCATAAATATTGTGTGCTCATATAGAGACAAAAGGTATGTGTATTAGTTTTTCTCACTTAAAAATAAAATACTATTCTCTTGTGGGAGTAAACACAAATACTTGTTGTGCGCACGAGCTGGTTACAAGATCTGAAACTTTTTCTTCAGTTCGTGTGCACACACACAACACGCATGCACCACACCATAACAATGCTCTAGCATAGGACGCACCCAACGCACAAACTGGCCACGGACGCCTCCACGCTCGTCATCCTCTCTGCGACAGCACCCATCAGTTGCTCGTCTTCCCGACGATGGTTCGCATGAACAACAGAACAAGTCGTCGTGATTTCATCAGATCCTAGATGGTAGGCAACACAGACATAGGAATACTTTTTCGCAGGGCGAGCAGCAACACATGAAGCTCGGGAGGTTGGGCCTGCAACACTTGTTGGCGGTGGGTTCTGACCGGCAGGTTGGTCGGCGGGTGTCCACGGCGATGTGGTGTTGCATGTCGTGCCTGTGGAGGAGAAGCTGGGCTATGTCCGTAGGTGTAGACGAACTGTCGGACGGCGTCGTCCTTGGGGAGGTTCCGTGCGTGGAGGCACTCTGGACACATCACGGGCGGATGGGGGCGGAGCCAGGCTCCGGCCGTGGCTAGAAGTGGTGGGCCAGGCAGGCAGTGGTGGTCTTCCACGGTGGCGGCAGGAGGATGGTGGGCGGCAGAGGGAGGAAGGTAGGTAGCAACGGGAGATGGTTGCGCGCATCGGCGCCGTCGCGCGGAATCCAAGGCGAGTCATCAGTGTGCTGGATCGATGTCCGGCGATGGCGTCGGGTTCCAGGGCTGGGGCGGCATGCGAGATCCAGAGCCTATCAGCAGTGCGCTGGATTGACGTCCAGCGGTGGCGCGTGGGTTCCATGGCCGGCAGCGGCGCGTGGGGATCCACGGGTGGCAGGGGCACGTGGGGATCCAAGCTGGCAGCAGTGCATGAGGATCCATGGCCGGCATCGGTGGGTGGCACACCAGGGGGCGGCGGCCGGTTCCAGGAGCGGGGCGGGGTGTGCTTGTGGTGGAGGGGGATATTTTCCTTTGGAAACTAGGGGCGTGGCTAGATGTCACTCGCTTGAATACTTTTTTGTGTCCAGTTGATTTGGCTTAGGCCGTTGGATGAAAACTAGACGGTGGGATCATCTTCCTCAACTTCGAGCCCGTCGTGTATGATTACAACACGCGTGTCACATACGCATCACACCCCACACAGTCGGTTAGGCCCATGTTTCACCCAACGAAAGTGCGTCGTGTTGCGTTTTCACTGATATGTGGGACCGAAGGTGAGCTAAACGTTGTTGGGTACACTCCGCGCGTTTACTGGCTTGCTGAGAAGAGAGAGAGGTGGGTCATATGTTAATAAAGTATAAGTGGTACCATACGCCTGGAGAGATACTGTTCGCTCTACGTAACTAGCAACTCGATATAGTGGGGTGGCGTGTGTAGTACTCATGTAGAAATTTCTTAGAGTCTGTGCTATTGCTATCTCTTCTCCCCCCTCGTTGCTCTAACTAAGCCATCAAGTGGTGGGCGGGGTGGGGGTTAGAAAATAGTCGGTTTTCTCAAGTACGATCCCACTCGTAAGTGAAAATGTAGACAACACGCGTTCCCCCTTCAGCGGTGTGCCAGACCAACCATGTGGGAATGCGAAGCGAACATGGCAGGCTTTCCTCTTTTGAACTAGTAAGTTGTAACATTTGGTTCTGCTCCTTGCCACGACCGATAGATAGAAATAGCAATTTCCCTCAAAAAATAAGAATAATCGCACGATAAGGGGGTGAGTTTTGCCAATTTCAGCCATCATCACTTTCCTCACATGCGGACCCACATGTAGGTGATTTTCCTAGCCACTAGGCATTGAGCGGCAGGCTGAACGATCATGTGGGGTGCGACACGAACAGGACTATATGTGTTCTTGTATCTCATTCTGAACTTGCCAAGTGTTTGGTAGATTTGGTCATGCATGGTACATGAACTACGAAAGTGATGCAAAAGTTGAGCAAGGGATCACACACGTCTTTATCAGCTAGAATGAGAATGTGATACAGTAAGAATCGAGGCCACGACGACGCGATGTAGTGGTGGTTATAGGAGTCCAAAAGAAACTTGCGAGCCACCCAACCAAACAGGCCCATTGTCAGTGTGCAAACCGACATACCTCGGGGTAGGGGTTCCCGAGCTATGGATCTCGGACAGATGGTAACATGAACAAAGAGATGATGATTTACGCATGTTTGGGCCCTCTTGATGGAGGTTAAACCCTACGTCCTACTTGTTTATTTTGATGAGGCGTATCAAGTACAGAGTTGATCTACCTCGAGATGGTGAGATGTGTTCTAACACTAGGGCTAGGTGAATGAAATTTCTTGATGTCCCCTCTACATGCTATACCTTTTGGCTTATTGTCGGTTTATAAAATATGGGTATTTTATACACTGACCTATGCATTG
The DNA here is from genome assembly GCA_902687465.1 of Secale cereale. Lineage (NCBI taxonomy): Eukaryota > Viridiplantae > Streptophyta > Magnoliopsida > Poales > Poaceae > Secale > Secale cereale. The sequence goes on from LR738714.1 coordinate 299,248,905, forward strand.
AAAATGGTAGCTTCTTAGGTTTGCCAAAGGAGTGCATCAAGAAGACCAAGATTCAGGAGCAAGTCTTAAACCTGGATAAAGAGAAGAACAAGACATAGCATCAAGATCAACACTGTCGGATTTCGGGTTCCGCAGACCCTTGAGAGGTTTGAACTCTGGGGTGCGCACGAAGAACGCTCTCTCCCCAGTGCGCTCGCCCTACGATTCCACAGCCTAGCTCGACGAACTAAAAGAACAGGGGACACAGAGGAGTATACTAGTTCGGGCCACCTAGTGGTGTAATACCCTACTCCAGTGTGTGTGGTGGATTGCCTTGTGGGGCTGAGGATGAACTAGTACAATGGACGAACAGCCTCCGGAGGAGTGGTGTTCTTGGGCTCGAATGAGCTTGTGGTGTGTGTAGGGTGGAATGGTTCCAATCTCCCTCTATGGTGGTGGCTAGATCCTATTTATAGTGGCCTTGGTCCTCTTCCCAAATATCGGCAGGAAGGGATCCCAGAACGGCCAAATTTGAAGGGGATCAGCTAGTACAAGTTATCTTGACAAAAGTGGTCTTCGCCTACCAAAGGCTCTGGTGGTGACGCCGCACCGGGCTCCACGATGACCTCCATTCTGCCGCCCTGACGGTCCTTATTCTTGTTGCACCGATATGGAAACCTTTGCCTTATTCCTCGGGAATCCGCGCCTGCGCTTGCCCCCTTAGCACCAAAGAGGAAACTGGTACACTGCGCCCGCTTGCGTCCGCCTCGCCTTGGACGTCATGGCTCACGTCACGCAAACCTCGCGAGGTGCACCTTCATAGATATCTCCGCTCCTCGGGAGCCAGCCTGGGGAGACTGCCCCCGGGGAGGTCTTGATGTCGCCCGCCTCACGAGGCTTGGACCCTCGCGAGGGTCTTGAGTTGCGGTTGTTGAAGTTGGGCCGTACGAGGCCGCTGATGGAGCCATGTAACGGGCCGCAGGCAGGCAAGTCTGGGTACCCCCATTCCCAGGACGCCAACAAAGACCGAGACCAAGCATTGCCAGCAAGGCCGAGCCGGCAAAGCGAAGGCCCGACAAGCTCCATGGTTGGCAAGCTCCTGCCATCTGCTAGCGCTCCACCTCATTGTGAAGCTAGTCACTGATTGGTGAGGTGTCGAGCCCGCGATCAGTTAGGCGAGGCTTGTCAGACACGTATCAGCACGCTGGAAGGAGATTTACCTTTATTGACACCCGTCCAAATGGCGCGTCAAGCTAATAGGAGGTGGATAGGTAAGCGGTGAGACATCCTTGTCGGGGCTCCTCCTCCACACAACACTTAACTGAGTGTTTAATGCTCTTTATCCTAACTGGCAGCATTAGGTATGATAGCAATGTTTGCTATCTAATCACTAGATATTTCCTGTTTTCCACCTTGGTAACCCCTTAAGCTATAAAAGGAGGGCCATGGCAACATTTTGAAAGGATCGACACTTTGCACAACTACACGCGTAGCTGCTCACCCTCCGCACCTGGCCAGGGAGCCCTCCTTGTACTTGTGTTCTCTCTCACACACCCAATATACCAAGAAAGGAGTAGGTTTTTACACCTCAAAGTGGCCCGAACCTGGGTAAATCCCCGCGTACTCTGTTGATTCTGCTCTTTGCATTTTGTGCATCCCCCTAGAAGAACTAGCAAAGGGGCTTGATGGCCCCATAGGTTGTCGTCCCACCATGACATCTTTGGCGCGCCAGGTAGGGGGGGTCACTGATACGTCTCCAACGTATCAATAATTTTTTATTGTTCCATGCCGTTATATTATCATTCTTGGATGTTTTACAATCATTTTATATCATTTATTGGGACTAACCTATTAACATAGTGCCAAGTGGCAGTTGTTGTTTCTGCTTGTTTTTTACATCGCGGAAAAACCATATCAAACGGAGTCCATATGCGGCGAAACTTTTTGTTGATTTTTTCTGGACCAGAAGACACCAGACGGGTCAGAGAAGCACCTGGGGGTGCCCCGAGGAGGGGGGGGCACAACCCACCAGGGCACGCATGTGCCCCTAAGCACGCCCAGGTGGGTTGTGGCCACCTCGGCGGCCTCCCTCACCGCCTCTTTGCTCTATAATATCTCCTACCTCCAAAAACCCTAGGGGGGTCGATGAAGTTCTGTTCCAGCCAACGCAAGTTCCAGAACCACGAGATCCAATCCATAGCCCTTTTCCAGCACTATGCCGGAATGGAACATGATCACGGAGGGGTTCATCATCCTCATTGGCGCCTCTTCGATGATGTGTGAGTAGTTTACCACAGACCTACGGGTCCGTAGGCAGTAGCTAGATGGCTTCTTCTATCTTTGTATCTCAATACAATGGTCTCTCGGAGATCTATTTGATGTAATGACTTTTTGCGGTGTATTTGTTGGGATCCGATGAATTGTGAGTTTACGATCAGATTTGCCTTGATTTCATATATAATCTTAATTATTATAGCCTCGTATTTCTTCTCTGATATTTGGGTTTTGATTGGCCAACTTGATCTATTTATCTTGCAATGTGAAGAGGTGCTTTGTAATGGGTTCGATCTTGCGGTGTCCTTTCCCAGTGATAGAAGGGCCAGGAAGGCACACGTGTATCGTTGCTATTAAGGATAGAAAGATGGGGTCTATTCCTAAATGAATAGGTCTTGTCTACATCATGTCATTGTTCTTATTGCATTACTCCATTTTCCCATGAACTTAATACACTAGATGCATGTTGGATAGCGGTCGATGTGTAGAGTAATAGAAGTAGATGCAGGCATGAGTCGGTCTACTACTCCTGGACGTGATGCCTATATACATGATCATTGTCTTGGATATCGTCATAATTATTTGCTTTTCTATCAATTGCCCAACAATAATTTGTCTACCCACCGCATGCTGGAAGGAGTTTTACCTTTATTGACACCCGTCCAAATGGCGTGTCAAGCTAATAGGAGGTGGCTAGGTAAGCGGTGAGACATCCTTGTCGGGGCTCCTCCTCCACACGACACCTAACTGAGTATTTAATGCTCTTTATCCTAACTGGCAGCATTAGGTATGATAGCATTGTTTGCTATCTAATCACTAGATAATTCATGTTTTGCCACTTTGGTAACCCCATAAGCTATAAAAGGAGGGACATGGCACCATTTACAAGGATCGACCCATTGCACAACTACACATGTAGCTGCTCACCCTCCGCACCTGGCCGGGGAGCCCTCCTTATACTTGTGTTCTCTCTCACACACCCAATATACCAAAGGAAGGAGTAGGGTTTTACACCTCAAGGTGGCCCGAACCTAGGTAAATCCCCACGTACTCTGTTGAGTCCGCTCTTTGCATTTTGTGCATCTCCCTAGACAAACTGGCAAAGGGGCCTGATGGACCCATAGGTTGTCGTCCCACCATGACATCTTTGGCACGCCAGGTAGGGGGATCACTGATATGTCTCCAACGTATCTATATTTTTTTATTGTTCCATACTGTTATATTATCATTCTTGGATGTTTTACAATCATTTTACAATCTTTTTATAACATTTTTTGGGACTAACCTATTGACATAGTGCCAAGTGCCAGTTGTTGTTTTCTGCTTGTTTTTTACATCGCAGAAAAACCATATCAAATGGAGTCCAAATGCAGCGAAACTTTATGTGGATTTTTTCCGGACCAGAAGACACCAGATGGGTCAGAGAAGCACCTGGGGGTTCCCCGAGGGGGCACAACCCACCAGGGTGCGCCTGTGCCCCTAAGCGCGCCCAGGTGGGTTGTGCCCACCTCGGTGGCCTCTTGCACCGCCTCTTCGCTCCATAATACCTCCTACCTCCAAAAACCCTAGTGGATTCGATGAAGTTTTGTTCCAGCCACCGCAAGATCCAAAACCACGAGATCCAATCCATAGCCCTTTTCCGGCACTCCGTCGGAGGGGAAAACGATCATGGAGGGGTTCGTCATCCTCAATGGTGCCTCTTCGATGATGCGTGAGTAGTTTACCACAGACCTACGGGTCCGTAGGCAGTAGCTAGATGGTTTCTTCTCTCTTTGTATCTCACTACAACGGTCCCTCAGAGATCTATTTGATGTAATGACTTTTTGCAGTGTGTTTGTCGGGACCCGATAAATTGTGATTTTACGATCAGATTTGCCTTGATTTCATATCCGATCTTGACTATTATAGCCTCGTATTTCTTCTCTGATATTTGGATTTTGTTTGGCCAACTTGATCTATTTATCTTGCAATGTGAAGAGGTGCTTTGTAATGGGTTCAATCTTGCGGTGTCCTTTCCCAGTGACAGAAGGGCAACAAGGCACACATGTATCGTCGCTATTAAGGATAGAAGGATGGGGTCTATTCCTACATGAATAGGTCTTGTCTACATCATGTCATTGTTCTTATTGCATTACTCCATTTTTCCATGAACTTAATACACTAGATGCATGCTGGATTGTGGTCGATGTGTGGAGTAATAGTAGTAGATGCAGGCATGAGTGTGTCTACTAATTTTGGACATGTTGCTATATACACGATCATTGTCTTGGATATCGTCATATTTATTTGCTTTTCTATCAATTTCCCAACAGTAATTTGTCTACCCACTGCATGCTGGAAAGAGTTTTCCCTTTATTGACACTCGTCCAAATGGTGTCTCAAGATAATAGGAGGTGGCTAGCTAGCGGTGAGACATCCTTGCCGGGGCTCCTCCTCCACACAACACTTAACTGGGTATTTAATGCTCTTTATCCTAACTGGAAGCGTTAGGTATGATAGCATCGTTTGCCATCAAATCACTAGATAATTCCAATTTTGCCACTTTGGTAACCCCTTAAGCTATAAAAGGAGGGCCATGGCAACATTTACAAGGATCGACCCTTTGCACAACTACGCGCGTAGCTGCTCACCCTCCGCACCTGGCCGGGGAGCCCTCCTTGTACATGTGTTCTCTCTCACACCCCCAATATACCAAGGAAGGAGTAGGGTTTGACACATCAAGGTGGTCCGAACCTGTGTAAATCCCCGCGTACTCTGTTGATTTTGCTCTTTGCATTTTGTGCATCTCCCTAGACGAACCAGCAAAGGGGCTTGATGGCCCCATAGGTTGTCGTCCCACCATGACATCTTTGGCGCGCCAGGTAGGGGGATCACTGATTCGTCTCCAACGTATCTATAATTTTTTATTGTTCCACGCTGTTATATTATCATTCTTGGATGTTTTACAATCATTTTGTAATAATTTTATAACATTTTTTGGGACTAACCTATTGGCGGAGGAGGACGGTGGCCGCCCGTTGATGGAGGAACTCTCCTCCTCACCCTGACTATAAAAGGGAGGGGTGGACGAGGGCAAGGCCATCCATCTTTGCATTCCTCCTCTCCTTTGCTGGTTATGTCGAAGAAGAGAGCCAGAGGCAAGCCCCCGGGCTCCAGCTTGGGGTTATCGTTGTCTCATGTTGATGTTTATGCTTGGGGAGTGAGCCTGGTCCTTGCCGCGGTGAACATTTCGGTTTCTTCAAAGCTCGGTTGGGAGGCGGGGCTGGAGATCGTTGGTAATCCCAGCACCGTCCTTCTCGGGAGCCTTGGGGTTGGTGGCGCGCCTTCCTGCCCGCCAAGGTGGGGAGCGGCTCGCCTCCAGCCCCCTGGCTGCTCTGGCCGCTTGCTGTTTCTCTGCTGGGGGCGCCAGGGTGGAGTCTTGGCGCTTCCCGGGAGCAGCGGTGATGAAGATAAAGTGAGGGAGGAAGGAGAAGGCGGATGGTGCGGGGTCGGGTCGAAGTATGGTGACCCCGATGCGCTCCTCCCTTTCGCTCCTCCCCTCCCTCCCCGGCACCATCGTCACCAGCCTCTTCAGGTGGTGGCCGAGGAGGGATGTTCTCTTGGCGCCTTCGCCTCCCCTCCAGTTGTCTTCCAGCTGAGCTTTGGTGGATGACTCCACCGGTGCTCAAGCCGGGGCTTCTTGATGGCTCTAGAGGTGGTGACTAGAGGACGCCGCCTCGTCCCCCGCACTCATCCTTCGCAGCCTCGCCACTCCCTGTCTTGTCAGGCCACGCTCGGCGGGCCCTGACAGGACCATGAGTGGTATCCTGCTTAGGTGATCCTTTTCTCGTCTTTTCGTCCTTCCGCCGTAGTGCCTGAAGGAGGGAAAACAAAAAGAGGGGATCACGGGGCACTTATCTTTTCTTAATCTTAAACTTATAGGCAATTGCTAATTTTTAATTCAAATAATGTAATCTTTTCATCCATGTTTGTGTTCTGTAATGCTTGTACTTGTATTTGCATGTCAATGAAAGAGATAAACCTTGCCAGGAACCCGTGCATGTATATGTCCATGTAGAGGTGGAATGCCTATTTACTATAATTAAACAAGTTTTTCCCCGGCAGGATATACTGTCGGCACCCTTTTTGTCTTACCGGAGAACCATGTCTATCAGGGAACATAACGAGGTGCCAGCCCCCCGCCCACTCCCTCTTGCGGCCACTGCAACCACCCTAGGTCGAAGCAACGTTCGAGCTAAGGATGGGAGCACCCTAGTTCCAAGAGAGCGGCAAGGTTTCCCTATGCACAAGTTATAGCTTACAGAACACTAATGGATAAAAAGGGAGAACTTATCTGTTTTGGATTGCTGGGAATCATAGTGCCGGGGCATCTTCTCAACTCCTTATAGAAGCCAAGTTTGCGGCAGGAACTTGCAACTCCATGTAGATGAGAATGAATGCAGGATGCAATCCTATCTATATGCATATGCAAATGCTCATGAAATGCTCATGCAGTGATCTTGATTGGGGGCCCCTCTCTCAGCGCTTCTCTATTTTCTCTTGCACAGGGTCATCACCCCGGCTTTGTACAAGGGGTTACATGCAGCTGAGGCAAGGCCTGTACAAAAGGGTGGCTGTCGGGCAGTGCCCGACAGCCTCGCACCTTACGTGTAATTTTTAGGGAGATGCTCAATATTCCATGAGTTTTGCAACTGAGTGCCATCCCCGGTCTCAAGACGGACTGCACCAGGTCTGGTGACTCGTACCACCCGGTAAGTTCCTTCCCACATCGGTGACATCTTGTTTGTACCCTTGGCGGACTTAACGTGCCTAAGGAAAAGGTCACCTTCCTCAAAACACCAGGCATGAACCCTACGGCTGTGATAGCGACACATGGCTTGCTGGTAGCGTGCAACACGCGTAGCAGCCCGGAGACGGTTTTCCTCGAGTATCACAACGTCGTCCCACCGGTGCTGATCTTGCAATACTTCATCGTAGGCAAGAACTCGAGGGGACCCATAAATGAGTTCCGTGGGGATAACTGCTTCTGCCCCATAAACTAGGGAGAAGGAAGTATGCCTGGTAGCTCGGTTAGGTGTCGTTCTGAGGGACTAGAGAACTACCGACAGCTCCTCGATCTACCGCATGCCGTGCTTCTGCAGCGTATCAAAAGTTTGTGTCTTGAGTCCACAAAGCACTTCAGGGTTTGCCCTCTCAGCTTGTCCATTTCTCCTGGGGTGTGCCACAGAAGTGAATGAGATTTTACATCTGAGGGTATGAACATATTGCATGAAGGCGTGGCTCGTGAACTGGGTGCCGTTGTCAGTGATGATCCTTACCAGAACTCCAAAATGACACACCAATTCATTCAAGAACTTGACAGCTGATAGAGCAATCATCTTTCTCACGGCTATCACTTCCATCCACTTTGTAAACTTGTCGATGGCAACGAACAAGAATTCAAAGCCCCCGATTGCTCAGGGGAAGGGGCCGAGGATATCGAACTCCCAGACCAAAAATGGCCATGATAGAGGTATTGTCTGAAGAGCTTGGGCAGGAAGGTGTATTTTCTTGGAATGGAACTGGCAAGCTTCACATTTCGTGACTAACTCAACCGCATCTTGGAGGGCTGTGGGCCAATAGAATCCTTGCTGGATTCCTTTCCCAACTAATGCCCTTGATCCAATGTGGGAGCCATGCATTCCTTTGTGAATCTCAGCCAGCAGCTCCTTTCCATCCTCCCGGCAAACACACTTCAATTTCACGCCATTGGGCCTCCTTCTGTACAGAGTGTCATCAACGAACCGATACATACTTGCCCTCCAGGCTACTCTTTCAGCTTCATCTTGATTGCAAGGGACTTCTCGGGTTTGGAGGAAGTGGACAATGTGCCTTGCCCAAGTTGGAGCATGGGGCTCAGCAACGAGGACTAGCGGCACCTCCTCTGCTGCGGGAGCATCAGCCTCATTCGCGAGGTCCATAGGCCCGGCTGGAGGGGGTGGTCCGGCAGGCTGTGAGGAGTTGTTTCCAGCACGGTCTCTGTCGGGAGGGGATAGCTTGATCGGGGGAGGCTTGCCGTAGTCCAACTTTCTTCTTTTCCGGGCCTTTGTGGCTGGTGATACAGAGGGTTGATAGAGATGGAGAACAAAAGTTCCTGGTTCCACAGGAAGCTTCTGCGTATCACACTTTGACAGGTGATCGGCTATGCTATTTTTCGCACGGGGTACGTGCTCTGTTTGCAAACCATCAAAGTGCTCCTCCAATCTCCTCACTTCCTCGACGTATGCTTCCATCAATGGGCTTTGATAATCCTTGTTGACTTGTCTCACCACAAGTTGTGAATCTCCTCGAAAGATCAACTTCTTAATTCTGAATTCTACTGCAATCCTAAGCCCGGCAAGGAGCCCTTCATACTCAGCTGTATTATTGGTGGCTTCTTCCCAGGCAAAGTGCATCTGGATGACGTACTTCAAGTGCTCCCCGGAGGGGGCAACAAGAAGCACGCCAGCCCCTGCACCTTGTAGGGAAAAAGCACCATCAAAATACACGATCCATTCTTGGGGTGATTCCTTGCCGGGGATGGTTGTCTCTGTCTTTTCATCATCAAGGGTTGGCATCCATTCTGCAATAAACTCTGCCAATGCCCTACTCTGAATAGTTGATGTGGTCTTAAACTTCAAACCAAAGTTGGACAGCTCCAAAGCCCATTCCACTATTCTGCCAGTTGCCTCACGGTTTCGGAGTATCCTTTGCAACAGAAAACAAGTAACAACCGTGATCTCCTGGGCTTGGAAGTAGTGGCGCAGTTTCCTTGGGGCCATAATGAGACCAAAGATCAACTTTTGCACACCAGAGTACCTCGATTTAGCCCCCTGTAACAAGGAGCTGATGAATTACACTGGGCGTTGCACCATTTTCTTCCTTGCCACGTCCCTGGGGTTGTTTTCATTACCATGCTCATTGCTGCCCTAGTCCTTTTCTGACTCTACTGTTCTCTGTTCAGTCTCTGCCTCATCCACCTCTCGCTGCGCTACCAAGGCTGCACTGACCACCTGGTTGGTTGCCGCCAAGTATAGTAACAATGGCTCTTGGGGTTTGGGCGCAACCAACGTGGGTATGGATGATAGGTAGGCTTTCTACTCCTGCAGAGCTGCATCTGCTTCCGGGGTCCACTTCATAGGCCCTGCCTTCTTTAAAACCTTGCAGAACAGCAGGGCAAGATCGACGTACTTGGAGATAAATCTGCTCAGGGCGATAATGCATCCCGTTAAGCGCCTCACATCCTTAACTGTCGCACTTGGATCTACCCAATGTCCTTGATATTGTCGGGGTTGGCTTTGATAACCCGATGGGACACGAAGAATCCAAGTAGCTTGGCAGAGGGAACACCGAATACACACTTCTCCGGATTAAGCTTCAGATTGATCTTGCACAGATTATAAAATGTCTCTTCCAAATCCTGGATATAGGTGTCCTTATCCTTTGTTTTGACAATGATATTATCCATATAAGCTTCTATATTTCTGTGCAACTGTGGTTCAAAACCGATCTGGACTGCCCTTGTAAAAGTGGACCCGACACTCTTTAATCCGAATGGCATGCGGACAAAGCAGTACGCACCACACGGAGGTATGAATGATGTCTTCTCTTCATCTTCTTTGGACATGAAGATCTGACGATACCCGAAGTATGCGTCCAGGAAGGAGAGCAAATCACATCCTGAGATAGAATCCACGATCTAGTCGATGCGCGGCAAGGGAAATGGGTCCTTTGGCAAGTCTTGTTGAGGTTTGTGAAATCAATGCAAATCCTCCACTTCCCATTAGCCTTCCGGACCACTACTGGATTTGCCAATCACGTAGGATGCAGTACTCCTCTGACTAAACTAGCTGCCCCCAATTTCTTGATCTCTTTGGCAATGAACTGTTGTGGCTCCAAGGCCTGCTTCCGTACTTTCTGCTTGACGGGTCGGGCATGTGGGAAGACAACAAGGTGGTGCTCAACTACCTCCTTGGGAACACCCGGGATATCGGATTGTTGCCAGGCAAACACATCGATATTCGCCCGCAGGAAGGCAACGAGCGCACTTTCCTATTTGTCATCGAGGGTGGCGCTGGTAGTGAAAGTACCATCAACGCCAGCCAACCCTGCTGGGACCTTCTTCACTTGGGGTGCAGTAACCTTGGATCTCTTGCTGTTGGAACACTCCGGCATGTCATCAACGGGTGCCATGCACTCAGAGGGGGAACAATTCCCGGACTCCTTGTTGGAGGTTCTAGAATCCCTCTTCTTTCCTCTGCTTTCCTTGGCGGGAACTGTCGTTGCCGCTGCTTCTGCTGCAACTTCATCCCGATACATATTGTCCACACAAATAATTGCATCCTTCTCATCCGATGGGGTAGTGAGGACTCCCAATGGCCCAGGCATTTTCAAGGTGTTGTAAGCATAGTGTGATGCTGTCATGAACTTGGCCAGGGCTGGTCGTCCAAGAATACTATTGTACGATAGGGGGAGATCAACCACATCAAACACAATCTTCTCAGTCCGATAGTTTAGTTCTCCCCCAAATGTCATCGGCAACGTAATCTTTCCCTTAGGATGGCTCCTGCCGGGGTTAACTCCTTGAAACGTGTCGGTGACCTCTAGCTCTTCTTCTCCTATCTAAAGCTTGGTGATAACCACTGGGGAAATTATATTCAACCCGGCCCCGCTATCCACTAGCATCTTTGTAACCTTGAGGTTGCGAATTGTTGAGGAAACCAGCAATGGCAAGCACCCTACCGCAGTTGTGCGACTAGGGTGATCCTCTTCGTCAAAGATGATGGGCGTGCGGGACCATTTGAACGGTTTTCGGGCCTCTGGCACTGGTGATACGTCTCCATCATATCTATAATTTTTTATTGTTCCATGCCAATATTATACAACTTTCATATACTTTTTTTGGGACTAACATATTGATCCAGTGCCTGTTCTTGTTTGTTGCATGTTTTTTTGTTTCGCAGAATATCCATATCAAACGGAGTCCAAACGGGATAAAAATGGAAGGAGATTTTTTTGGAATATTTATGAATTTTGGGAAGAAGAATCAATGCGAGACGATGCCTGAGGGGGGCACGAGGCAGGGGGCGCGCCCCAGGGGCCATCATCGTGCGACGGCGATCTACACGAACACCTCTTACGTCCTCACCAACATCTACATCACCTTCCCCCATCTATCTACAGCGGTCCACTCTCCCGCAACCCGCTGTACCCTCTACTTGAACATGGTGCTTAATGCTTCATATTATTATCCAATGATGTGTTGCCATCCTATGATGTCTGAGTAGATTTTCGTTGTCCTATCGGCAATTGGTGAATTGCTATGATTGGTTTAAATTGCTTGTGGTTATGTTGCTGTCCTTTGGTGCCCATCATATCAGTGCGCGCATGGATCACACCATAGGGTTAGTTGTATGTTGATAGGACTATGTATTGGAGGGCAAGAGTGACAGAAGCTTCAACCTAGCATAGAAATTGATGCATACGGGATTGAAGGGGGACCAATATATCTTAATGCTATGGTTGGGTTTTCCCTTAATGAACGTTAGTAGTTGCGGATGCTTGCTAATAGTTCCAATCATAAGTGCATAGAATTCCAAGTCAGGGATGACATGCTAGCAGTGGCCTCTCCCACATAAACTTGCTATCGGTCTAGTAACGTAGTCAATTGCTTAGGGACAATTTCACAACTCCTACCACCACTTTTCCACACTCGCTATACTAACTTTATTGCTTCTTTATCTAAACAACCGCTAGTTTTTATTTACAAGCTCTTCATATTCTTGCAAACCTATCCCATTACACCTACAAAGTACTTCTCCTACGTGTCGATGCATGACTTAGAGGCATAATCGCATTTTGGTATGATCGCAAGAAGGTTATCTTCACACATTCCCATTTACAAGAACAAAGGAAAAAAAATACATAGTTGGTTTACAATCGCCACTTCACACAATGCATAAATAAGTCATACATTCATCCAAGTACAATCATGGTCCGACTACGAAGAAATCCAAATGAAAGAAGATAACCACCTACTATGCCCGATCGGCCCTAGTAGGAACCACTACCGATCGTCGGGAAACATCACGTACATACGCCCACGTTCCTCATCGAACTCCCACTTGAGTTCCTGGCCAACAACTGAATCGTACTCGGTTGTACCTGCACCTGTGTTTAAGTAAACTGTGACTCACGAGGAGTCAGCAATCCCATTCCCGGGTATAAAAACTATCAATTCCTTTGGGCAAGGAGAAGGTGTATAAGTGGGCTTTTGCAAGCGCTAAGCGTAGATGAGGTGGCTAGCTTACGTATCATCAGAGCGAGAAGAAAAGTGAAAGCCATCGGTCGTGAACTATTCATGATCACTAGATGATCGTGTCTACCTACGAGTCATCCATAACGTAGCCGTGTTCTCTTCCCGAACTCCCTCGAAAAGAGACCATCACGACTACTCACAGGGTAGTGTATTATGTTTAAGGTTTTGTGTCAAGTTATCTACAACCGGATATTAACAAGTTCCAGTCTGCCACATAACCACAGGCACGGCATTCGAATGATCATAAACCTGCAGGCGTGTCCCAAGTTAGCCCGTCACAAGCTCTCGCGATCAACACAGGTAAAACCCCATATCTTAGGGACTACCCGAACAGACTCAGAATCCTGGTGTACAAGATATTTCTACAATGGTAAAACAAGTCCAGCAAGATCTCCCGATGTGCCGACACCCTAATAGGAGCCGCGCGTATCTCGTCTCAGGCCATGATCGGATGAGCACATCGTATAGTGACCAAAATACCCCAAGTTTCCAAGGGGCGGTACCGCAAACGACTCTGGATTGGACCAACACTCATGAGGAGCACTGGCCCGGGGGTTGATTAAGTCCTCGGGTGCTAGCCAGTCCCTATGCAAGTTTTTAGTTAGTATGCAAATGGTAAAACCAAAGTTGGGCCTTGCTGGAGGAGTTTTATTCAAATCGAACTATCAAGGGGTCCCCATATACCCAACCGCGTTAGGAACGCAAAATCAAGGAACATAACACTAGTTTATCGGTTCTTAAGGCGGCATGAGTGGAATAAAACACCGAGCAAAAGGCCAAGCCTTCCACTCATTGCCATGTATATAAGGTGCATTAATGTAAATAATAGATATTGTGTTATGCCCAAAACCCAATCCACATAGAGCAAACTTCATCTTCACCTACAACTAGCAATGCTATAAGAGGGGGGCTTGTGCAAAAGCGTAACTTAACCAAACAACGAGTTTGCTAGATAGGTAGTTAGAGGTTTCATGGCAAAGTGGGGGCTGACATGCAAAAGGATAGGTATCGCGGCAAAGCAATAGAGCGAGGCATATAGCATAGCAACAATAGAGGTGATATCAGGGAATGGTCATCTTGCCTGGAATCCCGCAAAGAAGAAGAACGAGTCCATGAAGAAGACAAACAGACGTAGTTGAACGAATCCTCACAACTCAAAACGAAACCAAAGCTAACGAGAGAAGCATACCGGAAAGAAGCAAACAACATGGCAAACACAAGCCTAAACATGGAATATGATGCACAATCAAGTATGATGAATGTCTGGTTTAAATATGCATGGCATGACAAAGTGCAACAAACAACACTACAATTTAAGTGGAGCTCAATATGCAACGAGTTGCATATTGACGGAACACCACATTCACATATTCAGTTTGATCTCGGTTATGTACACAACAAGTTTAACTGTTGGTTAACATGTCAAGGGGTGAAGCACAAAGAAACTACCTATCTAGGCAATTTAAATGAGGCCCGAAACAACAAACAACAATTCCGAAAAATCCCCATGTGCATATTATGAATTTGGTACTGTTCTGCCTCAAAAGATATTTTAAAGTTATTAAACAGCAAAAGTAAACGCACCTTGTTATTCTACACATTTTTCCACCCCATTTACATATAATGTTTATTAAATTTGGAGCTACGATTATTTAGTTATGATTTAAACCATTTTAACATGTTAGTTACACAAATTTAAACAAACAACAAGTTAAGCATTTTAAACAAGGATGAAAGTTGGTTATTATGAATCTTCACAGAAGTGTAAGCATTTTACATATATAAATAGTTTTAAACCGATGCACGGTTATGAAGTTATTAAATGCATGAACATGGATGGTCAAACTATAAAACTGTTTTCCTGGATAAATAGCTAAATTCGCAGTAGCAGGAAAAAAATAACATGTCAGGCCCAAGATGCGATTCTATCCTGATCACGTGACTCATACGTGATTGGGGCACAACCGCATCTCAGGCGCTTAGCAAGATGGATATCATTACATCGTACCATTACATACATACATGGGGGGGGGGTACAACAATACATACAAGTCACATGAATACAACAACATCAATACAAGATATCCGACTACGGATGCAAACAAGAAAAGCACAACGACATCCATCTGCTATCCCAGGCTGCCGACCAGGAACCTAACCCAAGACTAAAGAAGAAGAAGAAGAAGAAGAAGAAAGAACTCCAACACAACGAACATCGCTCTCACATCAAGTCATCGGAAACCTGCACCTGCAACTGTTGTTGTAGTATCTGTGAGCCACGAGGAGTCATCAATCCCATAACCATGGGTAACAAGACTAGCAAAGCTTAATGGGTAAGGAGAGGTAAAGTGGTGAGGTTGCAGCAGTGGCTAAGCAATATATGGTGGCTAACTTACGAGTACAAGAATAAGATGAGCATCTACGCAAACGTTAGCAAACTAGTAGTGATCGCTAAAGATCCCGAACTACCTACGAGTCAAACATAACCCCACCGTGTTCTCTTCTCAAAGACAAAAGACACAGTCACGGTTACTCACACAGTTGTGTGTTTTACTTCGGATCCTCTGTCAAGTTTTCTACAACCGGACATTAACAAATTCCAATCTGCCACATAACCGCGGACACGGCTTTCGAAAGATCATAACCCTGCAGGGTGTCCCAACTTAGCCCATCACAAGCTCTCACGATCAGCAGAGATAACAATAATATTACCCCTTATCTTAGGGAAGGCCCGATCAGACTCGGAATTCCCGGTGCACAAGACATTTCGGCAATGGTAAAACAAGTCCAGCAAGACCTCCCGGCGTGCCGACACCCTGATAGAAGCCGCGCGTATCTCGTCTCGGGCCACAACCGGATGGGAGAAGCTACGAGTAAAACCAGCCCTCGGGTTTCCCCCAGGTGGCCCCTGCAGCACCCCCGTTTGGGACTAACACTATCAGCATTGGCCCCCTGCTATGTAGAAAGAATCCTCGAGGGCGCGACCCCCTATGCAATTTAATTAATTAATTAAGTTGTTACTATGAGCAAATTAAAGCCAATGTTGGGCCTTGCTGGAGGAGTTTTATTCAAAGACGAACTGTCAAGTGGTCCCCATATACGCAACCGTGTAAGGAACGTAAAATCAAGGAACATAACGCCGGTTTATCGGCTCCTAAGGTGGCATGAGTGGAACAAAACATCAAGCAAAAGGCCAAGCCTTCCACCCATTGCCAAGTATATAGGTGTGTTAATATATATGTATATAGGTGTGTTAATATATATAAGATATATTGTGATATACCAACAACAAGTTTCAACATGGAACTATCTTCATCTTCACCTGCAACTAGCAACGCTATAAGAGGGGCTGAGCAAGTGGGTAACATAGCCAAACAACGGTTTGCTGGGAAGGTGTCAAAGGTTAGAGGTTTCATGGCAACACGGAGGGGGCTGACAATAAAAGATGGGTAGCGCGACATGTAACGATAGCATCGAGACAGCTAGCATGACAATGATAGTAAAGGTATCCAAGGTGATGGTCATCTTGCCTGAGATCCCGCAAGGAAGAAGAATGAGTCCATGAAGTAGACGAAGAAGAAGCCTCGAAGACGAACCACGTGTAGTCGAACGAATCCTCACGAACGCAACGGAAAAGAACTAGCGTGAAGAAAGCACACAACATGGTAAAAACACCAGACAAGAACATGACAAGAGGCTCAACCAAGTATGATGCAAGACAAGTCTATATGATTCAAATCATGTCAAGGGATGAAGCACACAAGAACAACATCACCCAACAAGTTTAAATGATGCCGGAATCAACATATAACATTTCCGGTAAGTCCTCATATGCACATTTTGAATTTGGTCCAGATCTGAACAAACCTTAAGTTAAAGTTGTGAAACAGCAAGTTAACATGCACCATGATGATCTACTCAAAATTCTAGTCAAGTTTCATATAAAGTTTATTTAATTCGGAGCTACGCCTAGAAGATATGAGCATAACAAGTCAAGCATGTCAACGGTGCAAGATGCACAAAAACATCAAGCAAACACACTCCAAATAGGTAAACAACATGATATTATGCTTCTACATGCAAAATCACACAAGTTTCATATAGGGCACACCCAAAACGGAGCAACGGTTCAACACATACACACGAAACAAGATATATCAACAAGCTGTCTAAAACAACAACATAACAACTTTAGAGCAAGGTAAATATATGCTACAACACCCAAACATGATAACAAGAGGCATGTATGTGAATTATACATGATACTTAACAAGCATGAGCTTAGAACACACCCAAAAACTTGCTAGAACACAATTAACCAAGCATGGCAAGTTGCAATAAATTTATCCAGACTTAGTCAAAATCTGGGAAGGCAAAAACATCATCACGATGCTGCCTTCGGAGGCACAAAACAACAAGCATATCAACTCTAATAAGAACATAAGGATCATGGGCATGTAATAGACATAGCATACATCAAACAACTCCATTGGAGCAACTCCATAGGAGGCATGGATCAATAGCAACAAGCTTCACCAAATTGATCATGCTGATAAAAGGCTGACAGGTAAAATTTATAGCAACTTGAGAGCAAGAAATAAATAAGCTACAACAGTCCATATAGGCAAACTAAGGCATGGATAGATAGAGCATAACATGGACAACAAGACATGATCATTTGACATACTAAAACATGCATGGATTTGAGTGGGCATCAAACAAACATAGCATCAGGTTTAACAGATTCCACACTTAGCGGTTTTTTTCACTAAGTATAAAACAACAACATTGGCATGGCATGTTTACAAGATTGTTTAAGTCACCCCAAGGCATATCATGAAAAGTGGATTGCACCACAGCAAAGAACATATGTTTCTGCTTATAAACATATAGACATGTGCCATGAAAGACAAACACACCAATAGCAATGAGCAAGGCAAAACAACATCTCATAACAAGTTTTAGCACTTAACAGCCACATGCACTTTTACAACAGAGATTAACATGGCAATATGACACCTAACATGAATGCTACAGCAACCATCATGTAGAGTACTTCACAATGAACATTTTGACATATCATATGCTCCATTTGGATAAACATGTACAAAGTTATCACCCTCACAAGCATGCAACAAATTTACAGTCAACAGCAGTTTTAAACATATAGCACTCTTGCAACAATGATTAGAGCATCAAGATGAACTCAAACAAGCATGCCACAATGGAACAAAATGAAGAGCATATCACCACGATCATTTTGACATATCATTCACTCAATTTGGATCACCACACAAAAAGTTACAGCCACTCAAACATGCTCATATATTTTTATGACAGAAAAAGACATGGCTGTTTTTGAAAAAAAAACTGAGCGGCGTAAGATAACTATATTACGCATGGGCGAGGGTTATGCAGAGGCTCACCTAGGGGCCAAAGCCCAGTTGAAGGAAGAGGCCGGCTGGGCTGAGGGAGGCTAGGCCGCGGGGCACACGGGCCTGGCAGAGGATGAGGAGGAGGCCCACGCGGGGCGAGCCAGGCCCAGGCGCGGGGCGTCGTCGTCCTCCTGCCCGCATCGAGCAGGAGCGGCAGCCATGGCAGGGGCAGCGGCGGCCGTCGACCGAGGATCAGCGGGGACGGCCGGGGACGGGCGCCGGAGGCCAGAGCGGCCTAGATCTGGGGCCCGCGGCTCCATTCCCGGGGTCCGCGGAGCTCGGCTGTGAGGGGCGGAGGAGATCGGCGAAGGGAGGTCGTGAGGCGGCGGGAGCATCCATGGCGGGGTCGGCGGCAGCGCTCGCCAGCGGGGTCGGCGGTCGGCCGGCTCTGAGGCGAAGAGGCGCGGGGGCTCGGGCTCGCGCTGGCAGCGGCGGCGGCGAACGGGCTCGTCGGGTCCGCGATGGGCTCGGCGGGCCGTGGGCGGTGGGAGGCTGGCGCTGGCCACGTGGCGCTCTGCGGTTGGGCGCGAGCGGCGGCGAAGCTGATGTGGCAGCCTCTGGTTGGCCGGGCGACGTGGCTGCGGGGATGGACATGTCCGGCGGCGGCGTGGACATGTTCGGCTGCGCGGGGGGAGCGGGGCTAGGGTTTCATCTGCGAAAAAGAACGGGGGGAGACACATATTTATAGGTCGAGGGAGCTAGGAGAGTCCAAATGAGGAGCGGTTTTCAGCCACGCGATCCTGATCCGACGACCGGGAGCATAGATGTGGTTGGGATGGGCTTGGGGGCTGTTGTGAAAGGGGTGTTGGGCCAAAAGAGAAAAGGCTTCCGGCGGTTAACACGGTTAACCGTTGGGCTATCAAACAAACTCCGAACGCGACGAAACTTGGCAGGTGTCTACCTATGCTATAATAAGACCACACGCCAAGTTTCAACCTATTCCGAGAACGTTTTCCGGCCACTTATAAAATAAATAACCGGAGGTGCCCCGGGCGCGTGCAAGTGTGTCTGGCTCAGAACGAACAATAGAGAGGACGAGGGAACTCGGACGGATGCAAGATTTGAAAACATGAGGATGAAACGCACATGATGACAAGGCAAAGATGCAACATGCAAGAAGATGACATGGCAACGACGACGAATAACTGGCTGACACCTGGCGCACCGGTCTCGGGGTGTCACAACACTCCCCTACTAACAAGAGATCTCGTCCCGAGATCTTAGGAACGAGACGGAAGGGAAAAAGGAAGAAGGTGAAACCAAGGAACCTTGAGATGTTGAACAACTCAAAAGAAAGAACGCAATGGAGAAGAGCGAGATTGAGAGGCTCCGGTAAAATAAGCAACAAGGCATAAAACGAGAACCAAGAGGATAAGGGTATGAAGCACGAGTTGAAGGAACAAGAATTAATTTGAAATCACTCCGGTTAGTAAGAGAAAGAAAGGAATTTGATGAATGAATTTGGGCAGCACTCCGGCTGAAAATGGAAGGAATAGAACTTGAACTTGACGAGATGAACAACACGATGCCTCCGGAAGAAATGAAAGAGTGAAATAAAAGAACAAAGTAGAAGATGACATCTTACACCAGGAATGAATTGAAAGAACATCTTGAAGAGAAAGGTTGAATAGAGTTGTGGAAAAAATCAACAACAAAAGAATTAGCTTGTTGTGGACTTATGTAAACATCTCAAATGTTGAGGTGTATTATGCCGCAAGCAAAAGATTGACAAGCTGAGGATGACGAATTGCAAAACTCGACTTCAAAAGAATACGGAGAATTATTTGCATCTCGGGCCACAAAAGAATAAAGCTTGCACTTAATCCAAAATAATTTGATGAACACTTGAAGAATGACTAAATAATGATGAACCATCATGAAGAACTCCGGTAACGAAAGGATGATGATATAGAAATGACAGATGAAAAGAATAAGATTAATGCCTTGCGATGAATCCGATGGATGACCCGACGAGATAGCCGAGAAACCAAGAACTCCGGAAAAGAAAAGATAAAAACACTTGGAACTAGATTTATTCATCAAGAACAAATTCTGAAGGGAAGGATTAAATCAGCTTGATGAAAAGAATAAGAATTATGTTATGCTTATCCTCCACCAATTAAATTGATGAAAAGCAATGGATTTGCAAACCACTTATTCGCGTTGAAAAAGATCAAAGAGGGATATATCGCGAACTTGCGAAAATCATCATGAAACACAGGTAGGATTGGAATAAAAATAAATGGATTGATATGATAACAAAAGAAAAGAATACTTGAGAAAACCACCGTAAGAATTGAAGCCGAAGAAAAAGGACGAACCACCGTAAAGAATTAAAATCGAGTGAAAACAAGAGAATGAATCGCCGGGAAGAATAAGATACTGGGAAATTTAGGTACAAGAGAACGACGAGATCGCAAACTGATTAAAGAATACTTGAACAAAGCACCGGAAAATGTGAGACGAACAAAGAGGCATCAATGAAGAATATTTGGAGGACGAAGTTGAAAACTGAGAACGAAGAAATCTTCTGAAATGATGCCTCTTCGGAGGAACACAAAGAAAAGAATTTATGAAATACTCCGAATGAATGAAAAGAAGTAAGGTTGAACCAATGATGAAAAGAATTAAAATCGATCTTGGAGAAGGCATATGACTGATGGAATCCATACTTACATCACACTTGAAAAGAATTTTTGGAACACTCCGGGAAATAAAAGAGTCAGGTAAGATCCTGGGAAAAGACCTGTGGTTTATGAGCCCACCGAAGAGAAAACACCGTTGGAAAGGATTATTGAATGAGAAACGATGCACCGGAATGATTTGAAAAAACTCGAATGAGGAGACAACCTCGAATTAATTGGAACATGGATAAATCCCCTGAATTGACTTCGGAACTCTGGAATAATTAAATGGTGAGAGGTGAAGAATATCAAACGAGAGGAGAATTCTTCGGAGAAGAAAATAGAAGAATGATGACGAGCTAGACGAGAATTCACCGGTTGAAATAACTGAGGAAAGAATGCAAAGGATTTACACGAGTAGGATGGATACTCGATTAAGGACTCCGACTCCGAGAAGAAAAATGGTGGGCGGGTGGGAAAAGAAAGGCAACTTCGGAAGAGGAAACAACACCGGTTGGAAAGAACCGAGGGTTGATCTTGCAAAGAAGAAGAGGGTCGAATCCACTTGACGAGAGATGCACCAGATGAAAGAACTGACAATGCAACGAACGAAAACTAACCGCGTGATCCTAAAAAAAGAAGGGGAAGAGGAGTAATTCAAAAACACCTACGTCAAGATTCCTCACCAGAGCGACGAAGGGGCTGAGGAGTAAAAAGAATTCCTACTCTCTCATATAACTAGACTCCGAAAAAAATCTACTAGACTCAACAACGGCCAAACTACCATCAATCAAGGGGGCTCCTATGGTCGGTCGAGGCTCTGATACCAACTTGTCAGGCCCAAGATGCGATTCTATCCCGATCACGTGACTCATACGTGATTGGGGCACAACCGCATCTCAGGCGCTTAGCAAGATGGATATCATTACATTGTATTATTACTTACATACATGGGGGATACAACAATACATACAAGTCACATGAATACAACAACATCAATACAAGACATCCGACTACGGATGCAAACAAGAAAAGCACAACGACATCCATCTGCTATCCCAGGCTGGCGACCAGGAACCTAATCCAAGACTGAAGAAGAAGAAGAAGAAGAAAGAACTCCAACACAACAAACATCGCTCTCACGTCAAGTCATCGGAAACTTGCACCTCCAACTGTTGTTGTAGTATCTGTGAGCCACGAGGACTCAACAATCCCATAACCATGGGTACAAGACTAGCAAAGCTTAATGGGTAAGGAGAGGTAAAGTGGTGAGGTTGTAGCAGCGGCTAAGCAATATATGGTGGCTAACTTACGAGTACAAGAATAAGATGAGCATCTACGCAAATGGTCGCAAACTAGTAGTAATCGCTAAAGATCCTGAACTACCTACGAGTCAAACATAACCCCATCGTGTTCTCTTCTCAAAGAGAAAAGAGACAGTCACGGTTACTCACACAGTTGTGTGTTTTACTTCGGATCCTCTGTCAAGTTTTCTACAACCGGACATTAACAAATTCTAATCTGCCACATAACCGCGGGCACGGCTTTCGAAAGATCATAACCCTGCAGGGGTGTCCCAACTTAGCCCATCACAAGCTCTCACGATCAGCTGAGATAATAATAATATTACCCCTTATCTTAGGGAAGGCCCGATCAGACTCGGAATTCCCGGTGCACAAGACATTTCGACAATGGTAAAACAAGTCCAGCAAGACCTCCCGGCGTGTCGACACCCTGATAGAAGCCACACGTATCTCCTCTCAGGCCACAACCGGATGGGAGAAGCTACGAGTAAAACCAGCCCTCGGGTTTGCCCCAGGTGGCCCCACAGCACCCCCGTTTGGGACCAACAGCATCAGCACTGGCCCCCCTACTATGTAGAAAGAATCCTCGAGGGCGCGACCCCCTATGCAATTTAATTAATTAATTAAGTTGTTATTATGAGCAAATTAAAGCCAATGTTGGGCCTTGCTGGAGGAGTTTTATTCAAAGACGAACTGTCAAGGGGTCCCCATATACGCAACCGTGTAAGGAACGCAAAATCAAGGAACATAACGCCGGTTTATCGGCTCCTAAGGTGTGGCATGAGTGGAACAAAACACCGAGCAAAAGGCCAAGCCTTCCACCCATTGCCAAGTATATAGGTGTGTTAATATATATAAGATATATTGTGATATACCAACAACAAGTTCCAACATGGAACTATCTTCATCTTCACCTGCAACTAGCAACGCTATAAGAGGGGCTGAGCAAGCGAGTAACGTTGCCAAACAACGGTTTGCGGGGAAGGTGTCAAAGGTTAGAGGTTTCATGGCAACAAGGAGGGGGCTGACAATAAAAGATGGGTGGCGCGACATGTAACGATAGCATCGAGACAACTAGCATGACAATGATAGTGAAGGTATCCAAGGTGATGGTCATCTTGCCTGAGATCCCGCAAGGAAGAAGAATGAGTCCATGAAGTAGACGAAGAAGAAGCCTCAAAGACGAACCACGTGTAGTCGAACGAATCCTCATGAACGCAACGGAAAAGAACTAGCGAGAAGAAAGCACACAACATGGTAAACACACCACACAAGAACATGAAAAGAAGCTCAACCAAGTATGATGCAAGACAAGTCTATATGATGCAAATCATGGCAAGGGATGAAGCACACAAGAACAACATCACCCAACAAGTTTAAATGAGGCCGGAATCAACATATAACATTTTCGGTAAGTCCTCATATGCACATTTTGAATTTGGTCCAGATCTGAACAAACCTTAAGTTAAAGTTGTTAAACAACAAGTTAACATGCACCATGATGATCTACTTGAAATTCTAGTCAAGTTTCATATAAAGTTTATTTAGATCGGAGCTACGACCTAGAAGATATGAGCAAAACAAGTCAAGCATTTCAACGGTGCAAGATGCACCCAAATATCAAGAAAACACACTCCAAATAGGTAAATAACATTATATTAAGCTTCTACATGCAAAATCACACAAGTTTCATATATGGCACACCCAAAATGGAGCAACGGTTCAACACGTACACACGAAACAAGATATATCAACAAGGTGTCTACAACAGCAACATAACAACTTTAGAGGAAGGTAAGTATATCCTACAGCACCCAAACATGATAACAAGAGGCATGGATGTGAAGTAGACATGATACTTAACATGCACGAGCTTAGAACACACCCAAAAACTTGTTGGAACATAATTAACCAAGCATGGCAAGTTGCAATAAATTTATCCAGACTTAGTCAAAATCTGGTAAGGCAAAAACATCATCGCGATGCTGCCTTCGGAGGCACAAAACAACAAGCATATCAACTCTAATAAGAACATAAGAATCATGGGCATGTAATAAACATAGCATACATCAAACAACTCTAGTGGAGCAACTTCATAGGAGGCATGGATCAATAGCAACAAGCTTCACCAAATTGATCATGCTGATAAAAGGCTGACAGGTAAAATTTATAGCAACTTGAGAGCAAGAAATAAATAAGCTACAACAGTCCATATAGGCAAACTAAGGCATGGATGGATAGAGCATAACATGGACAACAAGACATGATCATTTGACATACTAAAACATGCATGGATTTGAGTGGGGCATCAAACAAACATAACATCAGGTTTAACAGACTCCAGACTTAGCAGTTTTTTTCACTAAGTATAAAACAACAACATTGGCATGGCATGTTTACAAGCTTGTTTAAGTCACCTCAAGGCATATCACGAAAATTGGATTGCACCACAGCAAAGACCATATGATTGTGCTTCTAAACATATAGACATGTGGCATGAAAGACAAACACACCAATAGCAATGAGCAAGGCAAAACAACATCTCATAACAAGTTTCAGCACTTAACAGGCACATGCACTTTTGCAACAGAGATTAACATGGCAATATGACACCTAACATGAATGCTACAGCAACCATCATGTAGAGCACTTCACAATGAACATTTTGACATATCATATGCTCCATTTGGATAAACATGCACAAAGTTATCACCCTCACAAGCATGCAACAAATTTATAGTCAACAACAGTTTAAACATATATCACTCTTGCAAGAATGATTAGAGCATCAAGATGAACTCAAACAAGAATGCCACAATGAAACAAAAAGAAGAGCATATCACCACGATCATTTTGACATATCATTCACTCAATTTGGATCACCACACAAAAAGTTACAGCCACTCAAAGATGCTCATATATTTTTATGACAGAAAAAGACTTAGCCATTTTTGGAAGAAAAAAACTGAGCGGCGTAAGACAACTATATTATGCATGGGCGAGGGTTAGGCAGAGGCTCACCTAGGGGCCAAAGCCCACTTCAAGGAGGAGGCCGGCTGGGCTGAGGGAGGCTGGGCCGTGGGGCAGACGGGCCTGGCGGAGGACGAGGAGGTGGCCCACATGGGGCGAGCCAGGCCCAGGCGCGGGGCATCATCGTCCTCCTGCCCGCATCGAGCAGGAGCGGCAGCCATGGTAGGGGCGGCGGCGGCCGGCGGCCGAGGAGCAGCGGGGACGGCCGGGGATGGGCGCCGGAGGCCGGAGCGGCCTAGATCCGGGGCCTTCGGCTCCATTCCCGGGGTCCGCAGAGCTCGGCGGTGAGGGGCGGAGGAGATCGGCGAAGGGAGGTCGCGAGGCGGCGGGAGCATCCATGGCGGCGTCGGCGGCGGCGCTCGCCGGCGGGAGGCGGCGGGGTCGGCAGCGAGCCGGCGGCGGCGAGGCGGCTCTGAGGCGAAGAGGCACGGGGGCTCGGGCTCGCCCGGCGGCGGCGGCGGCGAACGGGCTCGTCGGGCCCGCAATGGGCTCGGCGGGCCGCGGGCGGTGGGAGGCTGGTGCTGGCCACGTGGCGCTCTGCGGTTGGGTGCGGGCGGTGGCGGAGCTGACGTGGCAGCCTCTGGTTGGCCGGGCGACGTGGCTGCGAGGATGGACATTTCCGGCAGCGGCGCGGACATGTCCGGCTGCCTGAGGGGAGCGGGGCTAGGGTTTCATCTGCGAAAAAGAACGGGGGGAAACACATATTTATAGGTAGAGGGAGCTAGGAGAGTCCAAAGGAGGAGCGGTTTTCGGCCACGCGATCCTGATCTGACAGCCGAGAGCATGGAGGTGGTTGGGATGGGCTTGGGGGCTGTTGTGACACCCCGAGACCGGTGTGCCAGGTGTCAGCCAGTGATTCGTCGCCGTTGCCTTGTCATCTGCTTGCGTGTTGCATCTTGCCATGTCATCATGTGTGTTGCATCATCATGTTTTCAAAACTAGCATCCGTCCGAGTCCCCTCGTCCTTTCCGTTGTCCGTTCTAAGCCTAGACACACTTGCACGCGCCCGCGGTGCCTCCGAATATTTATTTTGTGAGTGGCCGGAAAACGTTCTCGGAATGGGTTGAAACTTGGCGTGTGGTCTTATTATAGCATAGGTAGACCGCCTGTCAAATTTCATCGCATTCGGAGCTCGTTTGATAGCCCAACCGTTAATTATAGCGACACTAGTCGCCGGTTAATTCGTTGGACGTTTTCGGTCTCCGAAACTGCCGCCGGGCCTCTCTTCCCTTCTCTCCTCTCAGCCCAAGACCCCTCCACCACAGCCCACTAACCTCTTCTAGCCCACCTATGCCTCCCCCTCTTGCCGGAGCCGTCCGATCGAGATAGAACGGCTCGAAACGGTCTCTAAACCCTAATCTTAGCCCCCTGCCTTATATATACACCTACCCTTGTCATTTTTGGCCTCCTTCAACCTACAGCCTCGATTTTCGCACCCCTCCACTCACCAGCCGCCGCCTCCTCCCGCGCCCCCTCAAAATCAGTGCCAAAACTACCCCGCCGCCGCCACTTGGCGCCCTCCCAGTGGCCACCGCCGCCAGATAGCCGCCCCGACCAATCAAACGCTCTCATGTGTCCCTGGCCGCTTCCCATCGCCGCCAGCCCGCCAGGCCCGCGGGGAGCCGCCCCGGGCCACGACCGGGCCGTGCCGGGCCCGAGCCGCCCCGCTCCTCCTGCAGCTGTCGCACCTCCCGCATCCTCCTGCTAGCGCTGGATTCCGCCGCCTTCTGGGGATCTCGCCGGAGCCCCATCGCCCTCGCCGGAGTCGCCGCCTGCGACCACTCCTCCGCCGCTCGGTGCTCTCTCTCCCTCCCCTCTCCTTCTTCGCCTCTTCCTCCCTAACGAGCTGCCATCTCCCGCGTTCCTAGGAGATCGTCGCCGCCATGGGAACCACCGGAGTAGGCCGCCATTCGCCAAGCCGCCGGCGGATCCGAGGCGCCTGCCCCTGGATCCGTCTGTTCCTCGTACCCCGCGTCCTGTCGGACCCCTCAGCTGCCACGCCTCGCTGCCCGTCGCTGCCTCGCCGGGCCATGCGCCACCGCCCTGTTTCTTCCTCGCGGGATCGATCCAGTCTGGATCCGGTTGCCGCGTTGACTCCCGGAGTCAATGACGCGTGGGCCCGCCGCGCCTCCCGGGCCAGACATGTCCACCGGAGCCCGGACATGTCCGCCTCTCCTCTCTGTGTCACTGACGCATGGATCCCAGGCGCCGGAGTTGTCCGTTTGTATCCGGACATGTCGGTTCAGTCAACCCTCTTGAGGTAGTTTTCTTTTGTAAGTCCCAAAAACCCCATGTTCTGATGCATATTTTGAGTGCGTGTAACTTTTTGAGTGCTTATCCAAATTGAGTGAATGAGATGTCAAAATGATCATGGTGATATGCTCTACACTTTGTTCCATTGTGCCATGCTCATTTGAGTTCATCTAGATGCTCTAATCTCTGTTGTAACAGTGCTACTTGTTATAAACTGCTGCTACTTGTTATTTTCATGCCATGTTTGAGATATGATAACTTGGTGCATGTTTATCCAAATGAAGCAAATGATATGTCAAAAAGTTCATCATGAGATGCTCGACATGTTGGTTGCTATATCATGCATGTTAGAGTTCATATTGCCATGTTAATCTCTGTTGCAAAAGTGCATTTGGCTGTTAAGTTTTGTAATATGTTATGAGATGCTGATTTGAAGAGATTGTTGCTATTGATGTGTTTGTCCCCATGTCACATGCTTAGATGTTTTAGGATCTCCATGATGTGTTCTTTGCTGTGGTGCATTTAACTTTCCATGATATGCCTTGTGTTGACTTAAACATGCTTGCAAACATGCCATGCCAACTTAACTGTTTTAACACTTAGTGAAATTTCACTAAGTCTGGAATCTGTAATATCCTGATGCTATGTTTGCTTGATGCCCTAGGCAAATCCATGTTAGTTTTGGGGTGGCCTTTGATCATTCCTTGTTGTATATGTTATTGTATATCCATCCATGTCCTCACTTGCTCATTTGAATTGATGTAGCTTATTTAGTTCTTGCTCCCATGTTGCTATAAAATATTACTGTCAGGCTTTTAGTGTCATGATCAAAATGTTGTAGCTTGTTGCTATTGATCCATGCCTCCTATGGAGTTGTTACAATGGAGTTGTTTGATGTAGGATATGTCTACTTCATGTCCATGCTTCTTGTCACCATATTTGAGTGCTGTAGAGTATATATTTCTTGCTCCAAAGTTGCTATGTGGCTGTTAACTTCAGCTTGTTGTTATATCTTGTTTCATGTGTATCTTTTAGCCCGTTGCTTCGTTTTGGGTGTGCCTTATATGAAACTTGTGTGATTTTGCATGTAGAATCATAATATCATGTTGTTTTCATGTTTGGAGTGAGTTTGCTTCATGTTTGGGTGCCTCTTGCACCGTTGCCTTGCTTGTCTTGTTTTGATCATATCTTCTAGGCCGTAGCTCCGAATTAAACAAACTTTATATGTAACTTGACTAGAATTTCGTGTAGATCATGATGGTGCATGTTAAATTGCTGTTTAACAACTTTAACTTAAGGTTTGCTCAGATCTGAACTAATTTCAAACTATGCATATGAGGACTTACCGGTTTTATTATATGTAGTTTCCGGCCTCATTTAAACTTGTTGACTTGTGTTGTTTTGAGTGCTTACTGCCTTGTCATGTTTTGCATATTATATATACTTGTCTTGCATCAAACTTGCTTGAGCATATTGTCATGTTCTTGTGTTGTTTTTCTGTGCTTCCTACCTTGCCATGTAAAGCTTCCTGCATAGACTTGTCATGCATCATACCTTGCCATGTATTGCATCATATAGACTTGTGTTGTTTTCTGTGCTTCCTACCTTGCCATGTGATGCTTCCTGTATAGACTTGTCATGCATCATACCTTGCCATGTATTGCATCATATAGACTTGTGTTGTTTTCTGTGTTCCTACCTTGCCATGTTTTGCTTCATGTATAGACTTGTCATGCATCATACCTTGCCATGTATTGCATCATATATAGACTTGTGTTGTTTTCTGTGCTTCCTACCTTGCCATGTTTTGCTTCCTGTATGGACTTGTAGTGCATCCTATGTAGAACTGTCTTGCATCATACTTGGTTGAGCATATTGTCATGTCTCGTGTGGTGTGTTTACCGTATTGCTTGCTTCTTCTCGTTAGTGCTTGTTCTGTGGCGATCGTGAGGATTCGTTCGACTTCTCGTGGTTCGTCCTCAAGGCTTCTTCTTCGTCTTCTTCATGGATCCGTTCTTCTTCCTTGCGGGATCTCAGGCAAGATGACCATACCCTTGGATACCTTTTCTATCATTGCCATGCTTAGTGTCTCGATGCTATCGTTACATGTCACGCTACCCATCTTTATTGTCAGCCCCTGTCCTTGTTGCCATGAAACCTCTAACCTTTGAAACCTTCCTAGCAAAACCATTGTTTGGCTTGTTACCCGCTTGCTCACCCCTCTTATAGCGTTGTTAGTTGCAGGTGAAGATGAAGATCGTTCCAGGAGGGAACTTGTTGTTGGAATATCACAATATGTTATATATATAATAACACACCTATATACTGGGCATGGGTGGAAGGCTTGGCCTTTTGCTCGGTGTTTTGTTCCACTCATGCCACCCTAGGCACCGATAAACCGGCATTATGTTCCTTGATTTTGCGTTCCTTACACGGTTGAGTATATGGGGACCCCTTGACAGTTCGTCTTTGAATAAAACTCCTCCAGCAAGGCCCAACATTGGTTTTATTTTCCTCATAACAACTTAATTAATTAATTAAATTGCATAGGGAGTTAGCGCTACCCGAGGATTCTTCTACATAGCAGGGGGGGCAGTGCTGATGGTGTTGGTCCCAAATGGGGGGACTGCGGGGCCACCGCGGGGAAACTCGAGGATTGGCTCCCGTAGGCTCACCTATCCGGTCGTGGCCTGAGACGAGATACGCGCAGCTACTATCAGGGTGTCGGCACGCCAGGAGGTCTTGCTGGACTTGTTTTTCCATTGTCGAAATGTCTTGTGCACCGGGATACCGAGCCTGATCGGATTTCCCTAAGATAAGGGGTGATGATATTATATTTATCACTTTAGCTGATCATGAGAGCTTGTGATGGGCTAAGTTGGGACACCCCTGCAGGGTTATGATCTTTCGAAAGCCGTGCCCGCGGTTATGTGGCAGATTGGAATTTGTTAATGTCCGGTTGTAGAAAACTTGACAGAGGATCCGAAGTAAAACACACAACTGTGTGAGTAACCGTGACTGTCTCTTTTCACTATGAGAAGAGAACATGATGGGGTTATGTTTGACTCGTAGGTAGCTCAGGATCTTTAGCGATCACTACTAGTTTGCGATCGCTTGCGTAGATGCTCATCTTATTCTTGTACTGGTAAGGTAGCCACCATAGTTTTGCTTAGCCGCTGCTGCAACCTCACCACTTTACCTCTTCCTACCTATTAAGCTTTGCTAGTCTTGTTACCCATGGTTATGGGATTGCTGAGTCCTCGTGGCTCACAGATACTACAACAACAGTTGCAGGTGCAGGTTTTCGATGACTTGACGTGAGAGCGTTGTTCGTTGTGTTGGAGTTCTTCTTTTTCTTCTTCTTCTTCTTCAGTCTTGGGTTAGGTTCCGGGTCGGCAGCCTGGGATAGCAGATGGATGTCTTTGTGCTTTTCATGTTTGTATCCGTAGTCGGATACCTTGTATTGATGTTGTTGTATTCATGTGACTTGTATGTATTGTTGTATCCCCCATGTATGTATGTAATGGTACGATGTAATGATATCCATCTTGCTAAGCACCCGAAATGCGGTTGTGCCCCAATCATGTAAGTGTCACGTGATCGGGATAGAATCGCATCTTGGGCATGACAAGTTGGTATCAGAGCCTCGACCGACCATAGGAGCCCTCTTGATTGATCGTAGCTTGGCCGTTGTTGAGTCTAGCAGAAAACTTTTTTGGAGTCTAGTTATATCGGAGAGTAGGAATTCTTTTTACTCCCCTGCCCCTTCATCGCTCTGGTGAGGAATCTTGACGTAGGTGTTTTGAATTACTCCTCTTCCCCTTCAATTTTTTTTTAGGATTACGTGTTTAGTTTTCGTTCGTTGCTTTGTTAGTTCTTTCATCTGGTGCATCTCTCGTCAAGTGGATTCGACCCTCTTCTTCTTTGCAAGTTCAATCCTCGGTTCTTTTCAACCGGTGTTGTTTCACCTTCCGAAGTTGTCTTTCTTTTTCCCACCCGCCCAGCCTTTTTGTTTCTCGGAGCCGGAGTCCGTAATCGAGTATCCATCGTACTCGTTTGAATCTTTTGCATTCTTTCCTCAGTTATGTCAACCGGTGAATTCTCGTCTAGCTCATCATCATTCTTCTCCGATGAATTCTCCTCTCGTTTGATATTCTTCATCTCTTTTCTTTTCCGGTGGATTCAATTCCTATATCTCGGTGTTGTTCTTATTCTTTCATCGGCTCAAGTGTTTTCCCCTTGCTCGTTTACCTCTCCCCATTTATTATCCGGAGTTATGAAGACATCTCAGGATATTCGTCTGTCTTCCGATTAATTCGAGGTTGTCACCTCATTCGAGTTTTACAAATGTTCCGGTGCATCATCTCCTTTGCATTCCATTTCAACGGAGTTCTCTCTTCGGTGGGCTCATAACCCACATGTCTTTCCCAGGATCTTACCTGACTCTTCTAATTTCCCGGAGGTTCCGAAATTCTTTTCAAGTGTGATATAAGTATGGATTTCATCAGTCATATGCCTTCTCCAAGATCGCTTTTAATTCTTTGCATGTTTGGTTCAACCTTTCCTCTTTTAATTCTTCCGGAGTGTCTCAATAATTTTGGTTGTGTTCCTTGTCGTCATTTGAAGACCGAAGAAGCGTTTTCCCCTGAGTCTTGTCCGTTCTCTCGGAGATTCGTGCTTCTAGCTTAATGCTATCCTCTCAGATTATTCTGATTGTCATAAATTCTTTTCCTTACCCATCCGGAGTATTTTGATGAATTCTTTTCTTTGTGTTCCTCCGAAGGTCATCATTTCAGAAGATTTCTTCGTTCTTAATTTTCAACTCCGTCCTCCAAATATTCTTCATTGATGCCTCTTCGTTCGTCTCACATTCTTCCGGTGCTTCGTTCAAGTGTTCTTTAATCCGTCCGCGATCTCTTCGTTCTCGTCATTCAAATTTTCTCAAGTACTTATCCTTTTCCCGGAGATTCATTCTCTTGTGTTCACTCAATCTCAATTCTTCATGGTGGCTTGTCCTCTTGCATCGTTCAATTTCATTCCTTACGATGGTTATTCTCGTTCTTCACTCGATTTTAATTCTTTCTGGTGGTTCGTTCATTTTCTTCACTCGGCTTCAATTCTTTACGGTGATTCGCTTCAACAGTTATTTTTCAGTGATATCATATCAATTCATTCGTTCATTCCAATCCTACCGGTGTTCTATGAAGATTGTCGCAAGTTCGCGTTATATCCCTCTTTATTCATTTTTTCAACGCGAATAAGTGATATGCAAATCCATTGCTTCTCATCAATTTAATTGGTGGAGGATAAGCATAACGTAATTCTTATTCTTCAAGTTGATTTAATCCCTTCCTTCGGAATTTGTTCTTGATGAATAAATTCTAGTTCCAAGTGCTTAAATCTTTTCTTTCCGGAGTTCAATTTCTCGTCTATCTCGTCGGACCCCGTCAAATCACTGCAAGGCTTTAATCTTATTCTTTTCATCCGTCTTTTCTATATTCATCATCCTTTCGTTATCGGAGTTCTTCATGGTGGTTCTACATCATTTAATTCATTCTTCAAACATTCATCTAATTCTTCTGGAGCAGCTCAAGCAATCTTATTCTTTTGCCTCTCGAGTGCAATTAATCCTCCGTATTCTTTTGAAGTGGAGTTTTGCATTTCTTTCTTCATTCTCATCTATTCAATATTTTGGTTGCGGCATAATTCACCCCAACTTTTGAGATGATTAAATAAGTCCACGAGAAGCTTATTCTTTTGTTGATTGATTTTCTCAACAACTCCGTTCGAGTCTTTCCTTCAAGATGCTCTTTCAAATTCATTCGTGCTCGAAGTCGTCATCTTCTTCTCCATTCTTTTATTCCATTATTTCAATTGTTCCGGAGGCATTGTCTTGTTAATTTCGTCATGTTTTTATTCAATCTCCTCAGGTTCTTGTCCTATTCCATTCATGTTCAACCGGTGTGCTATTTCTTTTAGTTTTAGCCGGAGTGCTGCCCGAATTCTTTCGTTTTAACTCCTTTCCATCTCTTTTAACCGGAGTGGTTTCGAATTCATTCTTGTTCCGCCAACTCGTGATTCATATACTTCAACCTTTTGGGTTCTCGTCGTATTCCTTCTTCCTCTTCTCTAACGAAGTCTTTGCAGCTTCGTTCATCGCCGTGGTATTCTTCCTTTCAAGTTATTCAACCTCTCGATATTCTTTGGTTTCACTCTTTTGTCCTCGAAGAACTTTGTTCTTCCTTTTCATCTTCCGTCTCGTTCTTAAGATCTCGGGACGAGATCTCTTGTTAGTAGGGGAGTGTTGTGACACCCCGAGACCGGTGCGCCAGGTGTCAGCCAGTGATTCGTCGCCGTTGCCTTGTCATCTGCTTGCGTGTTGCATCTTGCCATGTCATCATGTGTGTTGCATCATCATGTTTTCAAAACTTGCATCCGTCCGAGTCCCCTCGTCCTTTCCGTTGTCAGTTCTGAGCCCAGACACACTTGCACGCGCCCGCGGTGCCTCCGAATTTATTTTGTGAGTGGCCGGAAAACGTTCTCGGAATGGGTTGAAACTTGGTGTGTGGTCTTATTATAGCATAGGTAGACCGCCTGTCAAATTTCATCGCATTCGGAGCTCGTTTGATAGCCCAACCGTTAATTATAGCAGCACTAGTCGCCGGTTAATTCGTCGCACGTTTTCGGTCTCCGAAACTGCCGCCGGGCCTCTCTTCCCTTCTCTCCTCTCAGCCCAAGACCCCTCCACCACAGCCCACTAACCTCTTCTAGCCCACCCATGCCTCCCCCTCTCGCCGGAGCCGCCCGATCGAGATCGAACGGCTCGAAACGGTCTCTAAACCCTAATCTTAGCCCCCCTGCCTTATATATACACCTACCCTTGTCATTTTTGGCCTCCTTCAACCTCCAGCCTCGATTTCCGCACCCCTCCACTCACCAGCCGTCGCCTCCTCCCGCATCCCCCTCAAAATCAGTGCCAAAACTACCCCGCCGCCGCCACTTGGCGCCCTCCCAGTGGCCATCGCCGCCAGATCAGCCGCCCCGACCAATCAAATGCTGCCATGTGTCCCTGGCCGCTTCCCACTGCCGCCAGCCCGCCAGGCCCGCGCGGAGCTGCCCCGGGCCGCGACCGGGCTGCGCCGGGCCCGTGCCGCCCCGCTCCTCCCGCAGGTGTCGCACTTCCCGGATCCTCCTGCTAGCGCTGGATCCCGCCGCCTTCTGGGGATCTCTCCGGAGCCCCGTCGCCCTCGCCGGAGTCGCCGCGTGCGACCACTTCTCCGCCGCTCGGTGCTCTCTCTCCCTTCCCCCTCTCCTTCTTCACCTCTTCCTCCCTCACGAGCTGCCATGTCCCGCATTCCCAGGAGCTCGTCGCCGCCATGGGAACCACCGGAGCAGGCCGCCGTTCGCCAAGCCGCCGGCGGATCCGAGGCGCCTTCCCCTGGATCCGTCCGTTCCTCGTACCCCGCGCCGCGTCGGACCCCTCAGCCGCCGCGCCTCGCTGCTCGTCGCTGCCTCGCCGGGCCATGCGCCGCCGCCCTGTTTCTTCCTCGCGGGATCGATCCAGTCTGGATCCGGTCGCCGCATTGACTCCCGGAGTCAATGACGCGTGGGCCCGCCGCGCCTCCCGGGCCGGACATGTCCACCGAAGCCCGGACATGTCCGCCTCTCATCTCTAAGTCATTGACGCATGGGTCCCAGGCGCCGGAGTTATCCGTTTGTATCCGGACATGTCCGTTCAGTCAATCCCCCTTGAGGTAGTTTTTTTCTTCGAAGTCCCAAAAACCCCATGTTCTGATGCATACTATGAGTGCCTGTAACTTTTTGTGTGCTTATTCAAATTGAGTGAATGAGATGTCAAAATGATCGTGGTGATATGCTCTACACTTTGTTCCATTGTGCCATGCTCATTTGAGTTCATCTAGATGCTCTAATCTCTGTTGTAAGAGTGCTACTTGTTATAAACTGCTGCTACTTGTTATTTTCATGCCATGTTTGAGATATGATAACTTGGTGCATGTTTATCCAAATGAAGCAAATGATATGTCAAAAAGTTCATCATGAGATGCTCTACATGTTGGTTGCTATATCATGCATGTTAGAGTTCATATTGCCATGTTAATCTCTGTTGCAAAAGTGCATTTGGCTGTTAAGTTTTGTAACATGTTATGAGATGCTGATTTGAAGAGATTGTTGCTATTGATGTGTTTGTCCCCATGTCACATGCTTAGATGTTTTAGGATTTCCATGATGTGTTCTTTTCTGTGGTGCATTTAACTTTCCATGATATGCCTTTTGTTGACTTAAACATGCTTGCAAACATGCCATGTCAACTTAACTGTTTTAACACTTAGTGAAATTTCACTAAGTCTGGAATCTGTAATATCCTGATGCTATGTTTGCTTGATGCCCTAGGCAAATCCATGTTAGTTTTGGGGTGGCCTTTGATCATTCCTTGTTGTATATGTTATTGTCTATCCATCCATGTCCTCACTTGCTCATTTGAATTGATGTAGCTTATTTAATTCTTGCTCCCAAGTTGCTATAAAATATTACTGTCAAGTTTTTAGTGTCATGATCAAAATATTGTAGCTTGTTGCTATTGATCCATGCCTCCTATGGAGTTGCTACAATGGAGTTGTTTGCTGTAGGATATGTCTACTTCATGTCCATGCTTCTTGTCACCATGTTTGAGTGTTGTAGAGTGTATATTTCTTGTTGCAAAGTTGCTATGTGGCTGTTAACTTCAGCTTGTTGTTATATCTTGTTTCATGTGTATCTTTTAGCCCGTGGCTCCGTTTTGGGTGTGCCTTATATGAAACTTGTGTGATTTTGCATGTAGAATCATAATATCATGTTGTTTTCATGTTTGGAGTGAGTTTGCTTCATGTTTGGGTGCCTCTTGCACCGTTGCCTTGCTTGTCTTGTTTTGATCATATCTTCTAGGCCGTAGCCCCAAATTAAACAAACTTTATATGTAACTTGACTAGAATTTCGTGTAGATCATGATGGTGCATGTTAACTTGCTGTTTAACAACTTTAACTTAAGGTTTGCTCAGATCTGAACTAATTTCAAACTATGCATATGAGGACTTACCGGTTTTATTATATGTAGTTTCCGGCCTCATTTAAACTTGTTGACTTGTGTTGTTTTGAGTGCTTCCTGCCTTGCCATGTTTTGCATCTTATATATACTTGTCTTGCATCAAACTTGCTCGACCATATTGTCATGTTCTTGTGTTGTTTTTCTGTGCTTCCTACCTTGCCATGTAATGCTTCATGTATAGACTTGTCATGCATCATACCTTGCCATGTATTGCATCATATATAGACTTGTGTTGTTTTCTGTGCTTCCTACCTTGCCATGTTTTGCTTCCTGTATGGATTTGTAGTGCATCCTATGTAGAACTGTCTTGCATCATACTTGGTTGAGCATATTGTCATGTCTCGTGTGGTGTGTTTACCGTATTGCTTGCTTCTTCTCGTTAGTGCTTGTTCCGCTGTGATCGTGAGGATTCGTTCGACTTCTCGTGGTTCGTCTTCAAGGCTTCTTCTTCGTCTTCTTCATGGATCCGTTCTTCTTCCTTGCGGGATCTCAGGCAAGATGACCATACCCTTGGATACCTTATCGATCATTGCCATGCTTAGTGTCTCGATGCTATCGTTACATGTCACGCTGCCCATCTTTATTGTCAGCCCCTCTCCTTGTTGCCATGAAACCTCTAACCTTTGAATCCTTCCTAGCAAAACCATTGTTTGACTTGTTACCCGCTTGCTCAGCCCCTCTTATAGCGTTGTTAGTTGCAGGTGAAGATGAAGATCGTTCTAGGAGGGAACTTGTTGTTGGAATATAACAATATGTTATATATATAATAACACACCTATATAATGGGCATGGGTGGAAGGCTTGGCCTTTTGCTCGGTGTTTTGTTCCACTCATGCCACCTTAGGCGCCGATAAACCGGCATTATGTTCCTTGATTTTGCGTTCCTTACACGGTTGGGTATATGGGGACCCCTTGACAGTTCGTCTTTGAATAAAACTCCTCCAGCAAGGCCCAACATTGGTTTTATTTTTCTCATAATAACAACTTAATCAATTAATTAAATTGCATAGGGAGTTAGCGCTACCCGAGGATTCTTCTAAATAGCAGGGGGGGCCAGTGCTGATGGGGTTGGTCCCAAATGGGGGGACTGCGGGGCCACCACAAGGAAACTCGAGGATTGGCTCCCGTAGGCTCACCTATCCGGTCGTGGCCTGAGACGAGATACGCACGGCTACTATCAGGATGTCGGCACGCCGGGAGGTCTTGCTAGACTTGTTTTACCAGTGTCGAAATGTCTTGTGCACCGGGATACCGAGCCTGATCAGATTTCCCTAAGATAAGGGGTGATGAAATTATATTTATCACTTCAGCTGATCGTGAGAGCTTGTGATGGGCTAAGTTGGGACACCCCTGCAGGGTTATGATCTTTCGAAAGCCGTGCTCACGGTTATGTGGCAGATTGGAATTTGTTAATGTCCGGTTGTAAAAAACTTGACAGAGGATCCGAAGTAAAACACACAACTGTGTGAGTAACCGTGATTGTCTCTTTTCACTTTGAGAAGAGAACACGGTGGGGTTATGTTTGACTCGTAGGTAGTTCAGGATCTTTAGCGATCACTACTAGTTTGCGTCTGTTTGCGTAGATGCTCATCTTATTCTTGTACTCGTAAGGTAGCCACCATACTTTTGCTTAGCCGCCGCTGCAACCTCACCACTTTACCTCTTCCTACCTATTAAGCTTTGCTAGTCTTGTTACCCATGGTTATGGGATTGCTGAGTCCTCGTGGCTCACAGATACTACAACAACAGTTGCAGGTGCAGGTTTCCAATGACTTGACGTGAGAGCGTTGTTGGTTGTGTTGGAGTTCTTCTTCTTCTTCTTCTTCTTCTTCTTCTTCTTCTTCTTCTTCTTCTTCTTCTTCTTCTTCTTCTTCTTCAGTCTTGGGTTAGGTTCCGGGTAGGCAGCCTGGGATAGCAGATGGATGTCTTTGTGCTTTTCATGTTTGTATCCGTAGTCGGATACCTTGTATTGATGTTGTTGTATTCATGTGACTTGTATGTATTGTTGTATCCCCCATGTATGTATGTAATGGTACGATGTAATGATATCCATCCTGCTAAGCGCCCGAAATGCGGTTGTGCCCCAATCACGTAAGTGTCACGTGATCGGGATAGAATCATATCTTGGGCATGACAACTGTTGTGAAAGGGGTGCTGGGCCAAAAGAGAAAAGGCTTCCGGCGGTTAACATGGTTAACCGTTGGGCTACCAAACGAACTCCAAACGCGACGAAACTTGATAGGCGGTCTACCTATGCTATAATAAGACGACACGCCAAGTTTCAACCCATTCCGAGAACGTTTTCCGGACACTTATAAAATAAATAACCGGAGGCGTCGCGGGCGGGTGCAAGTGTGTCTGGCTCAGAACGGAAAACAGGGAGGACGAGGGAACTCGGACGGATGCAAGTTTTGAAAACACGAGGATGGAACACACATGATGACAAGGCAAAGATGCAACTCGCAAGAAGATGACATGGCAACGACGACGAATAACTGGCTGACACCTGGCGCACCGGTCTCGGGGTGTCACATAACTACATGCCAAAACTGGGGCGGACCGAGCCTCACCAGAGGGCAAAAAGGCCCGTCGGTGTTGCGTCCCAGGTGGAGAGGCGAGGAGGCACTAGGCCTGGGCGAGCTGGGCCTTGGCGGCCTGGCTGGAGCGAAGCCCAGGCGAGGTCGAGGCAGAGGCGGCCTCCTCTACTCGACAGGAACAGAGTAGCGGCGACCTGCAACCTGCGATGGCGTGAGATCCGGCTGGTACTTGCTGGATCCGTCGTGGAGGAGCACGGGACGGAGTCCGGTCGCTAGAGGCAGTTCGGGGACAGCGGCTTGACTTCTGGAAGAGAGACATGAGGGAGTAGGGTGATGAGGAAGGCAGGAGAAGGACGAAGGAGAGGGTTCGACGGGGCCTACCTAGGGTCACCGGCGCCTACGAGCCCGGTTGTCAGAGGTGTGAAGGCGAGGCCGTGGTTACCAGGGCGGCAAGGCAAGCCTCAGCTTGCTGCTCGGCGACAGGAGGACGACGAGGGAGTTGGGGAGGAGAAGGCACAAGGGTGCGGGGCGACGCTGCCTTGCGGGAGCAACGAGACGAGGACGAGCGCTCCTGCTCGATACCTTGCGGTGCTCACTACGGGCGCGAGGGGATGGGGGCGGCGCTGCAGTCCTCTATCTGGTCTGGATGCGAGGGAGGGAAGGCGCTGGTAGGGAGAGAGATCGAGTTCGAGCTCCTTTCGATCTGGAGCTGGTGGGAGCGGGAGGCTGGCTGCGAGATGTCAGATGGGGTTGGTCAGGCACGGAATTGGAGGCGATGGCGGGATTGGGTGGAGATGGATCAGAAGGGATCCAGAGGTGCGAGATGAGTGCGGCGGCGGCGGTAGGGACAAAATCCCTAGAAGTTAGGGTTCGTCTAGATTAGGTATGAGGTTGGACCATATATTGGGAAATGGACTAGTTTTAGACCCTCCGATTAGATCGGACGACTGAGAATAATTAGGCTAGGGATTCCAAATGAGAAATCGATGATATTTTAGGGATGTTTGGGGACGATCCGGACCCATCGGTCAGGACTGCTCGGGTCGGGTCCGGGAGAAGTTTTCGGACTAGGTTGCGAAGGTGGTCGATGGCTGTGCAAAGAGGCTCAAACGGTTGGACAACAAACAACGGTTGGTCTCGAAAGGGACAACGACGGCATCGAGGAGAAACGGGAACTACAAACGACTACGGGTTTTATGAAAACATGCGGATGCAATGCGGATGATGCGATGATGAAGTGCAACAAGCAAAATAAATAACATGGCGACAACAAAATATATGGGAGTCCTCTAGAGCGTTGGTCTTGGGGCGTCACAACTCTCCCACACTAACAGAGGATCTCGACCCGAGATCCTGGAGATGGCACCGGATAGAAGAGGATAAGGAAGAGGTAAAACAAAGTTGCTTCTTCGACAAACGAGTGAAACCACGAATGTTAAGAGGTTGAACAAATTGAAAGAAAGAATATAATGGAGATGAACGAGATTGCAAACACTCCATTAGCAAAGAGGAACAAGGAACATTACGAGAACCTTGTAGGTTGAAAGACATGAACAAGAGCTCAAGGGTCATGAAAAGAATTTAAAAATCACTCCGGATAAAATAAGATAGAGAAGGAATAAGAATGAAATAATTCGGACAACACTCCGACTGAAAAATGGAAGGAATTAACATGAACTTTAGAAGATGGGATGATACCTGATGACATCAACAACACACTGCCTCCAAAACAATCAAATGAATGGCATGAGAGTTAACAAAGATTTCAGATAGCACTCCGGTTGGAAAGAGAGGCAAAACTTGATAAGATGAGAGAACTTGAATGGAGGACACAACAGTCCTGTTAAATGGACCAGAAAGGAAAGGAACATGATCTTGATAAACAAGATGACGGGATGAAGAGAGCAACATCACAAGCCTCCGGAATGAAAGAATGGAATAAAATGAACGGAGAAGAACATGATATTGTTCACCACAACGATAAACTTGGAAGAGTAACCTTACGAAGACGGGTTGAACGGAGTTGTTGAAGAATCAACAATCGAATGATATACTCCTCGTGGACTTATGAAAACATCTCAAAACTAGAGGTGAAATTCTTTCACTAACGAAAACAATTCATTTGATTGAGAGCACCAAAGAGATGAAAAGTTTATATCATCGGAAGAATAGATGAAGAAGTTGGGTCATTTATATGCACCATAGATAACAACAATCCTTAGGGAAAGCTTTTAGGTGAGATACAACCCAAGATTACTCCAACAAATTAATTGAGGGGTCGCAAGGATCTCCTCAAGAAAGAGAAATGATGGTTTTAAATATCTCATTCTTGATAACTTGTGAATCATGAAACACGAAGGGAAATTGTCAAGAATGACGTAACACCACCTTAAAAGATAAGGGAGCAAGAATTGCACTTCGAAAAGCAGCAAGAAGAATACTTGAGCTCCTCTAACAAGAATCTTGATAAACACTTCGTGGATGAATTAAATCATGATGAACCACCATGAAGAACTCCGGTAACAAAAGGATGAGAAGTGAAGGATGAAAAAAAAAGATTGTAGCCTTGCAATGATTTGATGGAGCTTCGCGACGAGATAATTAATATAGCTTGGACCTTCGGAAAAGAAAGATGAATCATTTTGAACCAAGAGTTTATTCATCATGAACAATCTTCAGAAAAAGAAATTAATAACCTTGAGGAAAACAAGAATAAGAGATTATATTATGAGTATCCTTCATCAGCTTAAACCGATGAGAAACAATGGATTTAGCATACTACATATTCTCGTTGCAAAGAATTAAAGAGAGATCTCGCACCATCTTGAGAAAGTATTCAATGAATCAATCATAGGATTTCGAAAAATAGGGAATGAATTGATACGGTAAATAAGGAAAATGAATCTTGAACAGACCACCGTAATAATTGAAACGAATGAAGAAAAGATAACAAATCACCGGAAAGAATTAGAAAACGAGCGAAGAGGCATGAATTAAGAATAGTTGGAGGACAAAGTTGAAAATTGAGAATGAAGAAATCTTCTGAAATGATGGCCTTCGAAGGATCACAATGGAAATAATTCATGAAATGCTTCAGATGATATGAAAATATTTTCAACAAACGAAATAATTATGAGGATGGCATCAAGCTAGAACCATGAATCTTGAAGAGTAAGGGTCAAGATTTAGGAGAAATTCTTCTTCGGTCTTGAAGCTGAGAATGACAACTAGATACACCACCATGGATTATTGAGGCACTCCAGAATGAAGAATTAAAAGGTTGAACCAACGATGAAAATAATTTGAAGCGATCTTAGAGATGGCATATGACTGATGAAAATTCATTCTTACATCAAACCTTGAAAAGAATTTGAGAATAGATCGAGAAAAGAAATTAGAAGAGTCAGGTAAGATCCTGGAAAAAGACCTCTAGGTTAGGGCCCACTCAAAAGAAACATCGTCGGAAAAGATTGATAGAAAGAGAGATTGCACCGATTGAATTAAATGGGTTGAATGAGATAACAACCACAACATAGCTAGAATAAATTAAGAATGGAAATGCGAATCTTCTGAGATATCTTCAACACTCCAGATATGAATAAAGAGATGTGAAGAAATAAGAGAGCCTTGGATAACAAATGCCAACACGGAAAGCATGTCAAACAAGAGGAACATATATGATCAACAGCAAGCTTGGATTTAGTCCACCAGAGAA
Organism: Secale cereale; assembly: GCA_902687465.1. Classification (NCBI taxonomy): domain Eukaryota; kingdom Viridiplantae; phylum Streptophyta; class Magnoliopsida; order Poales; family Poaceae; genus Secale; species Secale cereale. Next base: position 299,291,495 of record LR738714.1, read on the forward strand.
AAAACGAGAATGGAGAATGATAAACTTGAAGCTTCATGAGCATCTTCACGAGAATTCACCAGCTAAGAACATTAAAGGAAGGAATGAAGAACTTCACATGAATAAAATGGATACTTCATTAAGAATTCTAGCTCCGAGAAGAAGAAGGGTGTGAGGGTGGGGAAAAACAAGACAACTTGGGACGAACGAAACAGATACCATTGAGAAAAACCAAGAATTGGTCTTGCACATATTGAAAGGATCTGGTTAACTTGAATAGAAGCACGCCGGTTGAGAAGTATTTGTGCATAACAATCTGGATGATCAAGAAGGACTAGCACTCCCATAGAAATATGAGAACACCGATTAGGAAAGGTATGGAATCAACACTTGACATCAAAGCAACTCAGATACCACAATCAAAACAAAAACAAAGGATTGATATGTTGCAACATAATTTTCACAATATCATTCGAACAGAGAATTGAACAAACAAATTTCATAAGCTAAAATGACACATCAACTTGTTGAGAAGCCACGTGAATGATTGAAGAATAAACCAACAAGGTAACAGCTGGAACAAATACATGATAGACCCCAACCTCATATCATGCATCCGTTGGAAGATTTCCTAAGAGCTACTTGAATCCCCACCCATTAATTCCCGAAGCTTTCTGGTTATGCAATCTGGTGTTGGGGATACAGGGGAAGCACCGCATATCACACAACTAATAAATCCTACATCCAGTTGTATCCATTCGTCAACACATAACCAGGCACCTTCGGAAACCATTTACCTCAGACCTTCGAAAAGCATCCGCTATACTAGCTGTGGCAATACTCTCGAACTATCCCCCCGGTACTTGGTGACGCCGGGGTTATCTCACCACCAGACATGCATAGAAGCGTTTTCAATGTCGTCCACCTATAGTATTCCAGAACTGCAACAATAAAATTGTGACGACAACACCTCGGAGCTCAACTCCCTAGGACAATGCCACAACCCCTAAATGACAGGAGGAACCAAGAACAATGTTCTCGTCACAAAGATATCGAAACGATCCCAACAATACCTCTGTGATCCTAAAAAAAAGTGGAAAAGAGGGTAGGAAGACAAAAATTCTACGTCAGGAGTCCTCACTAGAGCGATGAAGGGGATAAGGAGAAAAAAGAATTCCTACTCTCCGATATATATAATCCCAAGACTCAATTTTTTTTTTAAAAAAATCTAGACTCAACATCGGCAACGGTTCGATCAAGCAGGAGCTCCTAGGTTGGGGAAGGCTCTGATACCAACTTGTAACGCCCAAGATGCGACTATATCTCCTATGTGTTGAGGCATGACTTAGAGGCATAATCGCATTTTGGTATTATCGCAAGAATGTTATCTTCACACATTCCCATGTACAAGAACAAAGGGAACAAATACATAGTTTGCTTACAATCGCCACTTCACACAATGCATAAATAAGTGATACATTCATCCAAGTACAATCATGGTCCGACTACGGACAAATCTAAATGAAAGAAGGTAACCACCCACTATGCCCGATCGGCCCTAGTAGGAACCACTACTGATCATCGGGAAACGTCACATACATACGCCCACGTTCCTCATTGAACTCCCACTTGAGTTCCTGGCCATCAACCGAATCGGACTCGGTTGTACCTGCACCTATGTTTGTAGTAAACTGTGAGTCACGAGGACTAAGCAATCCCATTTCTGGGTATCAAAACTATCAAAGCCTTTCGGTAAGGAGAAGGTCTATAAGTGGGCTGTTGCAAGAACTAAGCATAGACGAGGTGGGTAGCTTACGTATCATCAGAGCGAGATGATAAGTGAAAGCCATCGGTCGTGATCTATTCATGATCACTAGATAATCATGTCTACCTACGAGTCATCCATAATCCAGTCATGTTCTCTTCCCGAACTCCCTCAAAAAGAGACCATCACAATAACTCACACGGTAGTGTATTATGTTTGAGGTTTGATAACCCTGCAGGGGTGTACCAACTTAGCCCGTCACAAGCTCTCGCGATCAACATAGGTAAAAACCCCTTATCTTAGGGACTACCAGATCAGACTCGGAATCCCAGTGTACAAGATATTTCGACAATGGTAAAACAAGTCCAGAAAGATCTCCTGGCATGCCGACACCCTGATAGGAGCCGCTTGTATCTTGTCTCAGGCCACGATCGGATGAGCACAATGTACAGTTACCAAAATACCCCAAGTTTCCAAGGGGCGGTACCGCAAACGACCCTGGGTTGGACCAACGCTCATGAGGAGCACTGCCTCGGGGGTTGATTAAGTCCTCGGGTGCTAGACGGTCCCTATGCAACTTTTTAGTTATTAGGCAAATGGTAAAACCAAAGTTGGGCCTTGCTGGAGGAGTTTTATTCAAAGCGAACTATCAAGGGGTCCCCATACACCCAACTGCGTTAGGAACGCAAAATGAAGGAACATAACACTAGTTTATCGGTTCTTAAGGCGGCATGAGTGGAACAAAATACCGAGCAAAAGACCAAGCCTTCCACACACTGCCATGTATATAAGGTGCATTAATGTAAATAATAGATATTGTGTTATTCCCAAAACCAAATCCACATGGAGCAAACTTCATCTTCACCTGCAACTACCAACGCTATAAGAGGGGGGCTTGAGCAAAAGCGTAACTTAGCCAAACAACGGTTTGCTAGGTAGGTAGTTAGAGGTTTCATGGCAAAGTGGGGCTGACATGCAAAAGGATAGGTATCGCGGCAAAGCAATAGAGCGGGGCATCTAGCATAGCAACAATAGAGGTGATATCAGGGAACGGTCATCTTTCCTGGAATCCCGCAAGGATGAAGAACGAGTCCATGAATAAGACAAACAGACGTAGGTGAACAAATCCTCACAACTCCCGAATGAAATCGAAGCTAACGAGAGAAGCATACCGGAAACAAGCAAACAACATGATAAACACAAGCTTAAACATGGCATATGACGTACAATCAAGCATGATGCATGTCCAGTTTAAATATGCATGGCATGACAAAGTGCAACAAACAACACTACAATTTAAGTGGAGCCCACTATGCATCGAGTTGCATATTGACGGAACACCACATTCACATATTTAGTTTGATCTCGGTTATGAACACAACAAGTTTAAATGTTGGTTAACATGTCAAGGGGTGAAGCACATAGAAACTACATATCTAGGCAATTTAAATGAGGCCGGAATCAACAAACAACAATTTCAAAAAATCCCCATGTGCATATTATGAATTTGGTATTGTTCTGCCTCAAAACATATTTTTAAAGTTATTAAACAACAAAAGTAAATGCACCATGTTATGCTACACATTTTTCCACCCCATTTGCATATAAAGTTTATTAAATTTGGAGCTACGGTTATTTAGTTATGATTTAAACCATTTTAACATGTTATTTACACAAATTTAAACAAACAACAAGTTAAGCATTTTAAACAAGGATGAAAGTTGGCTATTATGAATCTAAATAGAATTCTAAGCATTTTACATACATAATTTTTTTAAACTGATGCACGGTTATGAAGTTATTAAATGCATGAACATGGAGGGTCAAACTGTAAAATAGTTTTCCTGGATAAATAGCTAAATTCGCAGTAGCAGGAAAAAAAATAACTACAGGCCAAAATTGGGGCGGACTGGGCCTCACCAGAGGGAAAAAAGGCCCGTCAGTGTGGCGGCCCAGATGGTGAGGCGAGGAGGCACTAGGCCTGGGTGAGCTAGGCCTTGGCGGCCTGGCTGGAGCGAAGCCGAGGCGAGGTCGAGGCGGCCTCGTCTACTCGACAGGAGCAGAGCAGCGGCGACCTGCAACCTGCGATGGCGTGAGATCCGGCTGGTACTAGCCGGATCCGTCATGGAGGAGCACGGGACAGAGTCCGGTCGCCAGAGGCAGTTCGGGGACGACGGCTTGACTCTTGGAAAAGAGACATGAGGGAGTAGGGAGCTGAGGAAGGCATGAGAATGGCGAAGGAGAGGGTGCGATGGGGCCTGCCTGGGGTCACCGGCGATGACGAGGCCGGTCGTCGGAGGCGCGAAGGCGAGGTCGTGGTTACCAGGTCGGCAAGGCAAGACTCTGCTTGCTGCTCACCGACGGGAGGACGACGAGGGAGTTGGGGAGGAGAAGGCACAATGGTGCGGGGCGACACTGCCTTGCGGGAGCGACGAGACGAGGATGAGCGCTCCTACTCGGGACCTTGCGGTTCTCACTACGGGCACGAGGCGGCGAGGGGATGGGGGCGGCCTTGCAGTCCTCTATCGGGTCTGGATGCGAGGGAGGGAAGGCGCTGGTAGGGAGAGAGATCGAGATCGAGCTCCTTTCGATCTGGAGCAGGTGGGAGCGGGAGGCTGGCTGCGAGATGTCAGATGGGGTTGGTCGAGCACGGAATTGGAGGCGAAGGCGGGATTGGGTGGAGATGGATCGGAAGGGATCCAGAGGTGGGAGATGAGTGCGGCGGCGGCGGTAGAGACAAACTCCCTAGAAGTTAGGGTTTTTCTAGATTAGGTATGAGGTTGGACCATATATAGGGAAATGGACTAGTTTTAGACCCTCCGATTAGATCGGACGGCTGAGAATAATTAGGCTAGGGATTCCAAATGAGAAATCGATGATATTTTAGGGGTGTTTTGGGACGATCTGGACCCATCGGTCATGACTGCTCGGGTCGAGTCCGGGAGAAGTTTTCGGACTAGGTTGCGAAGGTGGTCGATGGCTGTGCAAAGAGGCTCAAACGATCGGACAACAAACAACGGTTTGTCTCGAAAGGGACAACGAAGGCATCGAGGAGAAATGGGAACTACGAATGACTACGGGTTTTATGTAAACATGCGGATGCAATGCGGATGATGCGATGATGAAATGCAACAAGCAAAATAAATAACACGTCGACAACGAAATATATGGAAGTCCTCTAGAGCATTGGTCTTGGGGCATCACGTGAGGCCTCCGGAGGGAAACGTGCGGTGAAGCACGCCTCCACATGGTGCCCGAGCGCCTCCCTCGAGACATTGGCTAGGTCAGAGGTCCTCCAGAGGAGAGCCCCCGAGCCCAGCCTGAGGGGAGCGCCGGGCGTGGCTTCCTATGCGAGGGAGGGAGATGCCCCATCCCTGGGTGCAGGTCCTGAGGTGCGGCCACCAGGCGCCGTAACTTCATGAGGCTCCAGGGCGAGTAGCTGCTTCTTCTTCTTGGGGACGGCCTCAAGAGGGTAGATGGTGCAATCGTTGTCTGGATCTTCGATAGCCGCTGCCTGGTAAGCGCGTTCGAGTGAGCACACTGCATCCTTCTCTTCAAAAGCGACAACGATGACGCCGCCGCTTCCTGTCATCTTGAAGACATTGTAGCCATGGTGAGTCACCGCCATGAACTTGGCCAGGGCCGGGTATCCGAGGATGGTGTTGTATGGGAGATGAATGTAGGCAACACCGAAGTCGATGAGCTTGGTGTGGTAGTTGTCGCGCTTGCCAAAGGTGGCAGGCAGGAGGACCTGCCCTATGGGGGTGGTGGAGCCGTCAGTCACTCCGGAGAAAGGCTTGGTATGCAGTAGCTGGTCGTGCGGTACTTTATGGCTGTTGAATGTCTCGATGGACAGGACATTAAGCCCCGCGCCGCCATCGATGAGGGTCTTGGTGACTTGAACGTTGCTGATGACGGGTGAACAAAGCATTGGGAGGGCGCCGGCCATTGCTTCGAGCTTGGGGAGAGCTGCGTTAACTTCTCGGGCGAACTGCTTGAAGAGGCGTTGAGAGGCCGGGGCCTGCGCTCCGCCCAAGATGCAGGCGATGGCGCGAGGCTCATGGAAGCCCCCAACCCCCTCATCCTGGTCATCGTTCCTTCTTGGTGGCGGCAGAGGAGGGAGACCAGCCTTGCCCTGGGGACGGTCCTCGCGAAGCTGGTCCCTTCAGGCACCCTCACAAGGCTGGTCCCTCCATGCATCCTCACGAGGCTGGTCCCTCCAACGGTCCTCCCGAGGTTGGTCGCGCCACTATGCTACTTCTCGAGCTTGCGTTGTATTACCTCGAAGTGGAAATGGTGATGCAGCACAGTAGCATATGTATTTCCCTCAGTTTTTGAGAACCAAGGTACAATCCAGTAGGAGACCACGCGTGAGTCCCTCATACCTGCACAAACAAATAAGAACCTTGCAACCAACGCGATAAAGGGGTTGTCAATCCCTTCACGGCTAAATGCAAGAGTGAGATCTGATAGAGATGATAAGATAATATTTTTGGTATTTTTGTTATAGATTGAAAGTAAAGGAAACAAGATAAAACAACGGCGACGGAAATTGGCAAGTTGACGCGAAACTAATATGATGAAAGATAGACCCGGGGGCCATAGGTTTCACCAGTGGCTTCTCTCATGATAGCATATTTCTACGGTGGGCGAACAAATTACTGTCGAGCAATTAATAGAAAAGCGCATAGTTATGAGAATATCTAGGCATGATCATTGTATATAGGCATCACGTCCATGACAAGTAGACCGAAACGATTCTGCATCTACTACTATTACTCCAGACATCAACCGCTATCCAGCATGCATCTAGAGTATTAAGTTCATAAGAACAGAGTAACGCTTTAAGCAAGATGACATGATGTAGAGGGATAAACTCAAGCAATATGATATAAACCCCACCTTTTATCCTCGATGGCAACAATACAATACGTGCCTTGCTGCCCCTGTTGTCACTGGGAAAGGACACCGCAAGATTGAACCCAAAGCTAAGCACTTCTCCCATTGCAAGAACTATCGATCTAGTAGGCCAAACCAAACCGATAATTCGAAGAGACTTGCAAAGATATTTAAATCATGCATAAAGTATTTCAGAAAAGAATTCAATATTGTTCATTGATAATCTTGATCATAAACCCACAATTCATCGGATATTGACAAACACACCGCAAAAAGATTACATCGAATAGATGTCCTCGAAGATCGAGGAGAACTTTGTATTGAGATCCAAAGAGAGAGAAGAAGCCATCTAGCTAATAACTATGGACCAGAAGGTCCATGGTAAACTACTCACAACTCATCGGCGAGGCTATGGTGTTGATGTAGAAGCCCTCCATGATCGATGCCCCCTCCGGTGGAGCTCCGGAACAGGCCCCAAGATGGGATCTCACGGGTACAGAATGTTGCGGTGGTGGAATTAGGTTTTCGTGGTGCTCCTCGATGGTTTCAGGGTACGTAGGTATATATGGGAGGAAGAGGGACATCGGTGGAGCAACAGGTGGCCCACGAGGGTGGGGGGCACGCCTACCCCATGGGCGCGCCCCTGCCCTCGGGGCCACCTCCTTCGCTTCCTGGCGTGTACTCCAAGTCTTCTATGTTGATATTGTTCCAAAAATAACTCTCCCGAAGGTTTCATTCCGTTTGGACTCTGTTTGATATTCCTTTTCTGCGAAACACTGAAATAGGCAAAAAAACAGCAATTTGCACTGGACCTTGGGTTAGTAGGTTAGTCCCAAAAATAATATAAAAGTGTACAACAAAGCCCATTAAACATCCAAAACAGATAATATAATAGCATGGAACAATAAAAAATTATAGATACATTGGAGACGTATCAAGCATCCCCAAGCTTAATTCCTGCTCGTCCTCGAGTAGGTAAATGGTAAAAATAGATTTTTTGATGTGGAATGCCACCCAACATAATTCTCAATGTAATTTTCTTTATTTTAGCATGAATGTTCAGATCCGAAAGATTCAAGACAAAAGTTTAATATTGACATAAGAATAATAATACTTCAAGCATACTAACAAAGCAATGATGTCTTCTCAAAATAACATGGCCAAAGAAATTTCATCCCTACAATGTCATAAAGTTTGGCTATGTTCCATCTCTGTCACACAAAATACTCAAATCATGCACAACCCCGGTTTCAGCCTAGCAATTGTTTTATACTTAATTTTTTTCAAACGTTTTCAACTTTCAAGCAATACATGAGTGTGAGCCATGGATATAGCACTATAGGTGGAATAGAGTGGTGCTTGTGGAGAAGACAAAAGAGGAAGATGGTCTCACATCAACTAGGCGTATCAATGGGCTATGGAGATGCCCATCAATAGTTATCAATGTGAGTGAGTAGGGATTGTCATGCAACGAATGCACTATAACTATAAATGTATGAAAGCTCAACAAAAGAAACTAAGTGGGTGTGCATCCAACTTGCTTGCTCACGAAAACCTAGCGCATTTGAGGAAGCCCATCGTTGGAGTATACAAGCCAAGTTCTATAATGAAAATTCCCACTAGTATATAAAAGTCACAAAACAAGAGACACTCTATCATGAAGATCATGGTGCTACTTTGAAGCACAAGTGTGGAAAAATATAGTAGCATTGTCCCTTTTTTTTTTCTTTTTTTTTAATTTTTTCGGGCCTTTCTTTTTTTCTTTGGCCTTTCCTTTTTTTATTTAGGACAATGCTCTAATAATGATGATCATCACACTTCTATTGATTTACAACTCATTGATTTCAACTCGATACTAGAACAAAGTATGACTCTATATGAATGCTTCCGGCGATGTATCGGGATGTGCAATGAATCAAGAGTGACTTGTATGAAAAATTATGCATCGTGGCCTAGCCACAAATACGATGTCAACTACATGATCATGCCTGGAAATATGACAATGATGAAGCGTGTCATATGAACGGAATGGTGGAAAGTTGCATGGAAATATATCTCGGAATGGCTATGGAAATGCCATGATAGGTAGGTATGGTGGCTGTATTGAGGAACGTATATGGTGGGTGTATGGTACCGGCGAAAGTTACGCGGTACAAGAGAGGCTAGCAATGGTGGAAGGGTGAGAGTGCGTATAATCCATGGACTCAACATTAGTCATAAAGAACTCATATACTTATTGCAAAATTTACGAGTCATAAAAACAAAGTACTACATGCATGCTCCTAGGGGAAGGGTTGGTAGGAGTTAACCATCGTGTGATCCCGACCTCCACACAAAGGATGACACTCAATGAAATACCTCATGCTTCAAATTTGTCACACAACGGGTACCATACGTGCATGCTACGGGACTTTCAAACCTTAACACAAGTATTTCTCAAATTCACAACTACTCTACTAGCATGACTCTAATATCACCATCCTCATATCTCGAAATAATCATCAAGTATCAAACTTCTCATAATATTCAATGCACTTTATATGAAAGTTTTTACTATACCCATCTTGGATGCCTATCATATTAGGACTAATTTTATAACCAAAGCACATTACCATGCTTTTCTAAGAGACTCTCAAAAATATATAAGTGAAGCATGAGAGATCAATAATTTCTACAAAATAAAACCACCACCATGCTCTAAAAAGATATAAGTGAAGCACTAGAGCAAAACTATCTAGCTCAAAAGATATATGTGAAGCACATAGAGTATTCTAATAAATTCCATTTCATGTGTATCTCTCTCAAAAGGTGTGTCTAGCAAGGATGATTGTGGTAAACTAAAAAGCAAAGACTCAAATCATACATGACGCTCCAAGCAAAACACATATCATGTGGTGAATAAAAATATAGTCTCAAGTAAAGTTACCGATAGACAAAGACAAAAGAGAGGATGCCTTCCTGGGGTATCCCCAAGCTTAGGCTTCCGGGTTTCCTTGAATTTTACCTTGGGCAGCCTTGGGATTCCCCAATCTTAGGCTCTTTCCACTCTTTGTTCCATAGTCCATCAAATCCTTACCCAAAACTTGAAAACTTCACAACACAAAACTTAGCAAAAATCTCGTGAGTTCCGTTAGTATAAGAAAACAAACCACCACTCAAAGGCACTATAATGAACTCATTATTTGTTTATATTGGTGTTAAACCTACTGTATTCCAACTTCTGTATGATTCATACCCCCGATACTACTCATAGATTCATCAAAATAAGCAAACAACACACGAAAAACAGAATCTGTCAAAACCAGAACAGTCTATATCAATCTGTAACTTTTGAATACTTCTATAACTTACAAAAATTTAAATAAATTGGTGGACGTGAGGAATTTTTCTCTTAATCAGCTGCAAAAAGAATCAACTTAAAAGCTCTCTCCAGTAAAAAATGGTAGCTAATCTCGTGAGCGTTAAAGTTTCTATTTTCTACAGCATGATCGCATAAACTTCACCCAAGTCTTCCCAAAGGTTCTACTTGGCACAAACAATAATTAAAACACAAAACCACATCTGAATAGAATCTAGATGCAATATTTATTACTAGACAGAAGCAGAAGCAAAGAAAATAAAATTGGGTTGCCTCCCAACAAGCGTTATCGTTTAACGACCCTAGCTAGGCATGATACAAGGATAGATCTAGGTATTGCCATCTTTGGTTTTTATCCTTTTAGTGATGTCAAGCTTAAATCTGGGAGGTTCTTTACGGTTCCCTTCATACTTGGAAATCTTTAGATCTAATGAATCCAACCGCTTATTGCAAAGGGTGATCAACATATTCATGCGGTGGAGATTTCCACCAACACCCTTAAGAGGTTCAAGAGACTTTTGTAATATTTTTGTTACTTCGCAAATTTTCTCAAAAACTTGTGTCTCTTCATGGGCATGATGTAACCCCTTTTGTTGAGGTAGTGTTCCCACTATTCCCTCTATAATTTCATGCGCAATACTGGGATCAATTTCGATAAAATTTCCTTTGGCAACGCAATCCAAGAGTTGTCTTTGGGACATATTTAGTCCAACATAAAAATTGTGAAGTAAAATTCTAAAATTCACCTCTAAGGTGCAATTACGATAAGATTCCATCATCCTATACCAAGCATCTTTTAAGTTTTCTCCTTGCTTTTGTTTGAAGTGAAGAACTTCAAACTCGGGAGACAAAAGAGCAGATAAGGGAGTAGCCATGACGTCAAGGCAAACGATAAAACACACGGAGCAAATAAGAGGGCAAATAAAATGGCAAAGATGAGGTGGGGGGAGAGGAAAACGAGAGGCAAATGGAAAATAATGTAATGCAAGGGATAAGTGTTTGTGATAGGTACTTGGTATATGACTTTTGCGTAGATCTCCCCGGCAACGTCGCTAGAAATTCTTCTTGCTACTTCTTGAGCTTGCGTTGTATTCTCTCGAAGAGGAAAGGGTGATGCAGCACATTAGCGTAAGTATTTCCCTTAGTTTTCTAGAACCAAGGTATCAATCCAGTAGGAGACCACGCGCGAGTCCCTCGTACATGCACAAACAAATAAGAACCTTGCAACCAACGCGATAAAGGGGTTGTTAATCCCTTCACGGCCACTTGCAAAAGTCAGATCTGATAGAGATGATAAGATAATATTTTTGGTATTTTTGTTATAGATTGAAAGTAAAGGAAACAAAATAAAACAACGGCGACAGAAATTGGCAAGTTGATAGGAAACTAATATGATGAAAGATAGACCCGGGGCCCATAGGTTTCACTAGTGTCTTCTCTCATGATAGCAGATTTCTATGGTGGGTGAACAAATTACCGTCGAGCAATTGATAGAAAAGCGCATAGTTATGAGAATATCTAGGAACGATCATTGTATATAGGCATCACGTCCATGACAAGTAGACCGAAACGATTCTGCATCTACAACTATTACTCCACACACCGACCTCTATCCAGCATGCATCTAGAATATTAAGTTCATAAGAACAGAGTAACGCCTTAAGCAAGATGACATGATGTAGAGGGATAAAATCAAGCAATATGATATAAACCCCACCTTTTATCCTCGATGGCAACAATACAATACGTGCCTTGCTGCCCCTGCTGTCACTGGGAAAGGACACATCAAGATTGAACCCATAGCCAAGGACTTCCCCATTGCAAGAACTACCGATCTAGTAGGCCAAACCAAACTGATAATTCGAAGAGACTTGGAAATATATTTAAATCATGCATAAAATATTTTAGAAAAGAATCTAATATTGTTCATAGATAATCTTGATCATAAACCCACAATTCATTGGATCTCGACAAACACACCGCAAAAAGATTACATCGAAAGAAAGATCGAGGAGAACTTTGTATTGAGATCCAAAGAGAGAGAAGAAGCCATATAGCTAATAACACCATATAGCTATGGTGTTGATGTAGAAGCCCTTCGTGATCGATGCCCCCTCTGGTGGAGCTCCGGAATAGGCCCCAAGATGGGATCTCATGGGTATAGAAGGTTGTGGTGGTGGAATTAGGTTTTTGTGGTGCTCCTCGATGGTTTTTTGGTACGTAGGTATATATAGGAGGAAGAGGGACGTCGGTGGAGCAACATGTGGCCCACGAGGGTGGGGGGCGTGCCTACCCCCCGGGGCGCGCCCCTGCCCTTGTGTCTACCTCCTTCGCTTCCTGGCATGTACTCCAAGTCTTATGTATTGATATTGTTCCAAAAATAACTCTCCCAAAGGTTTCATTCCGTCTGGACTCCGTTTAATATTCCTTTTCTGCGAAACACTGAAATAGGCAAAAAAACAACAATTTGCACTGGGCCTTGGGTTAGTAGGTTAGTCCCAAAAATAATATAAAAGTGTATAATAAAGCCCATTAAACATCCAAAAGAAGTTATAAAATAGCATGGAACAATCAAAAATTATAGATACGTTGGAGACGTGTCACACTCCTGGCGGGGGCCGCGGTCATCGCAGCGTCCCTCGGTCCAACTTCCCCCACGGCCGTAGCCACGGTTGCTACGCTCGAGGCGTTGGCTGACGTGTCCTTCGCGGAGGGCCTTGAGCTCTGGACAGTCATGGGTGTTATGGCTGTGCACGTTGTGGAAGGCACAAAACGGACAACTGTTCTTGGATGACTCTGGGTAGTCGCGGCCGCGCTTCATCTCTGGCTCAGCCGCAAGCACTGCCACCCCTTTGCGCTTTACATCCTTGGTCTTGGCCTTCTTGTCTTCAGGATCAGTAGCGGGGAGCTCGACGAGGGAGAGGCGCCCTGATAACCCACAAGTGTAGGGGGTCGCAACAGTTTTCGAGGGTAGAGTATTCAACCTAAATTTATTGATTCGACGCAAGGGGAGCCAAAGAATACTCTCAAGTATTAGTAGATGAGTTGTCAATTCAAGCGCACCTGGAAAACTTAGTATCTACATCAAGGTAATTTAATAGCAAGGTAATATGGAAGTAAAGGTAACAGTGGCAAAGGTAGCGATCGTGTTTTTGTAGTGATTGTAACAGTAGCAACGGAAAAGTAAATAAGCAACAAGCAATATGTGGAAAGCTCGTAGGCATTGGATCAGTGTTGGATAATTATGTCGGATGCGATTCCTCATGTAATAGTTATAACATTGGGTGACAAAGAACTAGCTCCAGTTCATCAATTTAATGTAGGCATGTATTCCGAATATAGTCATACGTGCTTATGGGAAAGGACTTGCATGACATCTTTTGTCCTACCCTCCCGTGGCAGCGGCGTCCTAGTGGAAACTAAGGGATATTAAGGCCTCCTTTTAATAGAGTACCGGACCAAATCATTAATACATAGTGAATACATGAACTCCTCAAACTACGGTCATCGTCGGGAGTGATCCCGGTTATTGTCACTTCGGGGTTGCCGGATCATAACACATAGTAGGTGACTATTGACTGGCAAGATAGGATCAAGAACACACATATATTCATGAAAACATAATAGGTTCAGATCTTAAATCATGGCACTCGGGCCCTAGTGACAAGCATTAAGCATAGGAAAGTCATAGCAACATCAATCTTAGAACATAGTGGATACTAGGGATCAAACCCTAACAAAACTAACTCGATTATATGGTAAATCCCATCCAACCCATCACCGTCCAGCAAGCCTACGATGGGATTACTCACGCACGGCGGTGAGCATCATGGAATTGGTGATGCAGGAAGGTTGATGATGAGGATGGCGACGATGTCCCCTCTTCAGAGCCCCGAACGGGCTCCAGATTAGCCCTCCCGAGAGAGATTAGGGTTTGGCGGCGGCTCGGTATCGTAAAACGCGATAATTCCTTCTCTTTGTTTTTTTTCTCCCCGAAAGTTTATATATGGAGTCGAGGGAGATGTCGGTGGAGCAACAGGGGGCCCACGAGGTAGGGGGTGCGCCCCCCATCCTCGTGGACAGGGTGTGGGCCCCGTTGTCACATCCCTAGTTCTGGTATGCACTAGGCTAGCTTGGTGTTTGCATCATGTTTAAATTTTCAAATGAAATTGAAATGGGGACATGTGAAAGCCTCATGAATCTTTTTAAAAATGACCCACATAAAAATTGCTCCAAAAGGGTCCAAGAAAATGTTCATGTTTCTCTCTGAGAATATTGGTCAGAGGTAAAATTCAAACCAATATTTTTAGGAGCTCATAAATATTTACTTTGGGCATTTGGAATTAACGCAATAAATATTTGCATTGGATATAAATTTTTTATATTTTTGATATATGTCCAATAATTCTGGAAACTTGTGAGGGGCCTGGATTAATTCCTTAGGTCCCTGCAAAATTGTCAGAAGAATTTAAATGATTAAGTTTACATCAAAACAAATGTCAGAAATAGAAAAGAAAACAAAACAGGAGAGTGAGTTTTACCTCGGCCTTACCTGGTGGCAACCTGGCCCAACCGCTGTGTGCCTAGCCGGACCAGCCCACCAGCGCCGTCGTCCTCCTGGCGCCAGTTGGCTGGCGTGTGGTTGACGCACGCGCTCGGCGAGAGCGCCACGCCACCAGCTGCCTGCGTGCGTCCCTGGGACAGCGCGACGCCGCGACCCTTCTCTTCGATGCCGTCCGGATAGAGCTCTCCCCCTCACTCGCCCTGTCTCCCTCTCCCTCGCTCTCTCTCGCGAACAGCCGAGCGCTGTCGTCCCAGACGTTCGCCGTTGCCACGCCCACAGCCACGGCCTCACCTCTCCGTCTAGTCCACGAGCTTCGCCGCGTCCTCCTCGTCCTCCCCGTCGAGCTGTGTGTCGCCGGACACCCCGTGGAGCAGCCATAGCCATCGTCTTCACCTCCGGCCGCCGAAGTTCCCCTCCGCCGCCCTGCTCGCTCCGAACATCCTCCGAGCCCGCTGCCACCGCCGTCAGATCCGCTGTGAGCTTTCGCGTCGAACCCCTCTTCTCCCCCTCGTTCTTGCGCGCTCCAGCTCTGCTCTCCGCCATGGCCGTAGCTCCTCGCCGCTGTGCCGTGTTGCTGCCATAGTCAGAGCCACCGCAGTTCGCTCCCGAGCGCGTCACCGTCTTCGCCACACCGCTAGGAGCCCGTAGAGCCCCTCGGCTACCCCCCGTGCCCCGCAACCTTGTGCACACTCGAGCCGTGCTCCGGCCGCCGCTGCGAGCTCTGCTCCGGCGAGCCCCGACCACCCCACAGCCTCCCGCGAGTTCCTTTGGATGCGCGCAAGCCTGGGCGTTGCTCCGGTGGTCTCCGTCGTCCAAATGGTCGCCGGAGCGGCGTTTCCGAACCCCTCCGCCGCGTCTGTGGACGCCGTCGTCGAGCCGCCGGCGGGTCAACCCCGTCTGACCAGGGGTCTGACCTCCCCTAGCTCACTGATGCGTGGGCCAGGCCTGTCAGTTGTTTAGCTTAAGGCTAATCACTAACTAACTAACCCCCTGAGACACTAACAGTGGGCCCCAGCGCCACTAACCCTCTTAAATAGTTTAGTTTTAACCCTCTGTTAGCCCTGTGTCACTGACGTGTGGACCCCACGCGTCAGGTTTGACTTCAGTCAGCGCTGCTGACTTGCTGACGCAGGCATGACGTAGTGCTGACACAATAAATGATTTTTCTGGAGTTGTTTTAACTCAGGAAATTCCAGAAAATTGTTTAAACTTCAAAAAATCACAGAAATTCAACCGTAGCTCAGATTGAAATAATTTATATATGAAAAATTATCAAAAAAATTCAATCTATCCATCCGTACTAGTTTCATGCATGACAAACGAAGTTATACATACTGAATATTTGAAAACACATAAATGGCATTTTAAATGCTTAAGTTTGGAGTTGCATTTGAACCCTTGGTTCAAATGGACTTCACCCAAATGAATGCTAGTTACATTAGCTCAAACAACATCACATATTCATGCCATGATCATGCATCATATTGTTGCATATGCTTGTGTTTGATTATCGGCACCGTCCTTCTCGATAGGTCCAGCTCCGGAGACAGTTCCAGAGTACCTGTCAGAGGAGCAATGCTCTATCGTTGATTTATCACGCTAGCAAACCCCTTTGTTTATTCCGATACAATCCCTCTCTCGGTCCCGCTCTCCGTTATTGCATTAGGACAACAACGATTCAACTGCTACTTTTTGTTGCGGTAGTTGAACCCATTCCTTAGCATGACCTGTCATTGCCACAGTAAATAGTTGAAACCCACTAGCATGTGTAGGAGTTGATTGAGCCCTGTTGTGTTCCTACCATGCCATGCTTGCTATTGCTTAGTGTGTGTCAGGTCTGATTCATTGGGAATGAATTGGAGTGCAATGCTATGTTCTGATGCTGAGAGTCAAGTGTGTGAACACGATTTGGTAAAGGTAGCTGTGAGAGGCCATGTAGGAATACATGGTGGGTTGTCTCACTGGAACCGTCCTTAAGAACTGAGTTCTGTGTACGTTGTCCAATGACTTGCTACTACCAAGCATTGGAATGCTTAAGTGCCCCTCTCGACTTATTAACCAATTTGGTCTCTGTCCAGGAGTTGCAACTAGTTTCTGGTGTTTGTAGGAAGTGCTAGTAGTCTACCAAGTGGCACCCGGCCAAGTGGGCTTGGGATAGACTAGGCACCATGGCATGGTGAACCAAGCGTAGATCCATCCGGCGAGGTGGGATTGGGAACCCTGCGCACATCGTTTGGGGCCGTGAGCGATACCCTGGCCGGATCTCCTTGTGGATGGAACCCGAATAGGCGATAAACCTTGACTAGAGTATTGTGTGGTTAGTCAGGTCATGGCCGACACCCTCGCCAGGCTTCCGCTTGAAGGTTGCCGAGATACACGACGTGTACATGGCGGTAAGTGGCGAGAGCGTGTGTGAAGAAGTACACCCCTACAGGGTTAACATGATCTATTCGAATAGCCGGGTCCATTGTTATGGACTTCTTGGATGCTTATGTGCTACATAGACAACCTGAAGTGGATACTCTAAAATACTCAAGACAAGTGTGAGTGCTATGGATGGCCTTCTCGTAGGGAGACGAGGATGAATCCATAGTGGTGTATTGAGTCGTGATTAGTGGACTCGTGTGCACCACCTCAAAAGAGTTACCAGCATGTCGTAGTACAGGTTAGCCATTGAGTCAAAGCTGGCTTGCTACAACTAAACCCCACTCTGCCTTCTTAATACAAGTGCATGTATGATAGGATGTGATGTAAGTCTTGCTGAGTACCTTTGTACTCATGTTTGCTTAATTTATGTTTTGCAGATGAGACTTCTGTCTCACTAGTAGTTCCGCTTGGACTTTGACAAGTAGCTTGTTACCTCAACTATGATCTTGTACGAGTGTTGTAGATAGTCAGGCTCTTTAGCCTTTTCAATTTGTAGTTGTCTGTACCCAGACATGTTATGCTTCCGCGTGTTGCTTGTATGCTCTGAATGTTGGGTCATGAGACCCATGTTTGTAATATCTGGCTCCTCGGAGCCTAATGAATAAATACTTTGTTTCATAGAGTCTTGTTGTAATGCCATGTTGTATTTACACATATTGAGCATATTGTGTTTATGTTGTTGAAATCCTTCATATGTGTGGGATCCGACAACCTAGTTCTTTTCTCTTGGTAGCCTCTCTTATGGGGAAATGTCTCCTAGTGCTTCCACTGAGCCATGGTAGCTTGCTACTACTCCGGAACACTTAGGCTGGCCGGCATGTGTCCTTCTTCGTTCCTGTGTCTGTCCCTTGGGGGAAATGTCACGCGTTGTTTCTTTGAGTCCTTGTAGCTTGCAACAACTTGGGTTCATACTTTGATGACCGACACGTTCGTTGCTGGTTCATGTATGCCTGTCCCTGTAAGTTAGTGCCACCTTGGGTTTATAACAAGTCATGTTGGCCCGGGTTCTCTGTCATATGGATGCTAGCAACAGTATCATATACGTGAGCCAAAATGCGCAAACGGTCCCGGGCCAGGTAAGGTGGCACCCGTGGGGATACCGTGCGTGAGATCGCAAAGTGATATGATGTGTTACATGCTAGACCGGTGTGACTTAGGATCGGGGTCCCGACAACCTTGGTATCAGAGCCTGACTGCCTGTAGGATTACTAAGCCAAACTGGTCAAAGTTGAGTCTAGAAAATCTTTAGTTATATAAGGGAATTGATTGTGGAAGGGAACGTAAGGCTCTTTTTACTCCTTATACCTCATGTCTTCTGATCTAGGTCATCCTACCTTTCCTACGGGGTTAAGGAACTAGGCTTTCTCTTCTGTCTATCAGGATCACGAGTTACTACTCCGTAGTCCCATAGGATTGGTTTATCAGAGTCATACTCCTGTTTTCAAGTTCTTCTAGTGTAGTTTGTTTAGTACTATCCCAGAACCTTGAGTGATGATGTTGAGTTGTTATACTACCCCTTTGTTAGCAGGATGTCTCATTCTGAGCATTTTACTGCCGTTATGCTGTCGGAATTGTCCTAGGAGTTCAAGAGATACTAATTTCTTGCTCTACCTTATGCATCATTTAGTTGATGATGATTCCATCCTCGGTTTCGTTTCTCAGGATGCCTTTAGTTAAGCAAAGCTCAGTTGCTCGTTGACAGAACCACAGAGGTGGTAGGGATGAGGAGGATCCTCCCGACCAACCTTCGTTGGCAGAGTTAATGCTAGAGATGGAGAGAAACAAGCGTGAGTCTAACCGCTTGTTGACACGTATTGAGGAGAACACCGCACATCAGTGCAAGCAGTCAGCAACCATCCATGACTTCATTGGTCTGAAACCACCCACCTTCCATCATCCCATTGAGCCACTCGATGCAGATGACTGGCTCCGTAGTATCACTCACAAGATGCGTTCCTCGAACGTAGCCAAAGGCGACAAGGTCACCTATGCCACATATCACCTGGAAGGTCCTGCTAGTCTTTGGTGGTAGAACTATGAGGCCATGATTCTAGCTGGCCAGATTCCTACCTGGAGAGATTTCACAGTGGCTTTTCGCGAGCATCACATTCCTCAATCCCTTATTGATCACAAGAGAGAAGAGTTCTGTAGTTTTACCCATGCTAAGATGGCTGTTGATGCTTATAGTAGAGAGTTTGAGAATCTCGCCTGCTATGCTATAGAGGGGGTGTCCACGGACACCAAGAAGCAGGCTAGGTTCCAGAAGGGTATCAACCCCAAGCTGCGACGTGATCTCCACTTGCATCATTGCAACACATTCCAGGCTCTTGTGAACAAGACCATTAATGCAGAGACAGCTCAGCTCACTTACGAGGAGTCTCGTAAGCACACCCTTGATTTGGGATCTTCCTCCGGTTCTAGATCTCAGAAGCGCTGGATTTGGGTTCCGAACTCTATTCTTCCACCCGGTTATACACCGAGGCCATCTTATGTGGTACCTCATCCAGTTCAGCAGTGTGCTCCACCCAGGCCTATTGGTGGACCGCCTGCCAATGCGGGTCCATGTCCTACCTCCAGGATTTATTACAAGTGCGGAGAGCCAGGCCACATTGCCTGTAATTGCACTCACACCCGTGTTGCTCCACCCCAACCCGAGAAGTCTGTTGGCAGTGGTAAGCCACCACGCAAGATGATCAGTGTCAAGTCAGCTCCCACTGAACATGGACGTGTGCATCATGTCTCAGCCAAAAACGCTCATGATGATCCAGATGTCGTTCTTGGTACACTCCTTGTCAATTGTCATCCGGCATCGGTTCTATTCAATACTGGAGCATCTCATTCTTTCATTTCCGAAAGTTATGCCTGCTTGCACGACATGTCATTTTGTGATATGCCCTCCCCACTACTCATTCAAACTCCCGGATCCAAATGGCAAACTTCTAGTGCAATCCATGGTAATGAAATCCTTGTTGACAGACTTGTGTTCCTTGCATCACTTGTAGCCCTCAAGGCTTGAGATATTGACATCATCTTGGGTATGGATTGGATGACAGCTCATCATGCCAAGATTGATTGTTATACTAGGTCTGTTTAGCTTACACACCCATCTGGCAAGATAATCACTGTCACCACTAGAGTTGCAAAGCGTCAACTCTATTCCCTTAATGCCATCCCTCTTCCAGACCTTGAAGATATCCCGATAGTCCGTGACTTTCCGGATGTCTTTCCAGAGGAACTGCTAGGTGTTCCACCTGACAGAGATGTAGAGTTTGTTATAGATCTTATCCCAGGAACCGCTCCAATCTCTAGGAGACCTTACAAGATGGCACCCTTAGAACTAGCTGAGCTTAAGAAACAACTTGATGAGTCCTTGCAAAAGGGTTTCATCTGTCCTAGTTTTTCTCCTTGGGCTTGCCCCATCCTCTTTGTCAAGAAGAAGGATGGTACGGATCGGATGGTTGTGGATTATCGTCCTGTTAATTTGGTCACAATGAAGAACAAGTACCCGCTCCCCAGGATCAACGACCTGTATGATCAGCTCGATGGATCCTCAGTCTTCTCCAAGATGGATTTGAGGTTAGGCTACCATCAAATCAAGATTAGAAACAGGGACATTCCTAAGACGGCTTTTGTCACTCGTTATGGCTAGTATGAGTACATCGTCATGTCCTTCGATCTAACCAATGCTCCAGCCACTTTCTCCCGCTTGATGAACTCGATCTTCATGGAGTACTTAGATAAGTTCGGCATGGTTTACCTCGATGATATTCTTATTTACTCGAAGAACGAGGAAGAGCATGCCGAACATCTTAGACTTGTGTTAGAAAAACTCAGAGAGCACCGCCTTTATGCCAAGTTCTCCAAGTGCGAATTTTTGTCGAAAGAAGTGACCTATCTCGGCCATGTAATCTCTGGTAAGGGCATTGCTGTCAATCCCGAGAGAGTTCAGGCCGTTCTTGATTGGACCCCACCTGAAACAATTAAACAAGTTAGGAGTTTCCTTGGTTTAGCCAGTTATTGTCACCGCTTTGTTGAGAACTTCTCTAAAGTGACCAAACCTCTCACGGAACTTCTAAAGAAAAATAAAAAGTTTGAGTGGTCCCCACAGTGTGAGCACAGTTTTCAGGAACTGAAAAGACGCCTAACTTGTGCTCCCATACTTGTGCCACCGGATTTCACCAAGGACTTTGTTATCTATTGTGATGCCTCACGACAGGGACTAGGTTGCATTCTTATGCAGGATCGTCATGTGATTGCCTATGCATCTTGACAGTTGCATCCACATGAGGAGAATTATCCTACATATGATCTAGAGCTTGCAGCCGTAGTCTATGCACTTAAGACCTGGCGACATTACCTCCTTGGTAATCATTGCGAGATCTACACCGATCACCAGAGCCTCAAGTATATCTTCACCCAGCCAGATTTGAACCATAGGCAAAGACGTTGGTTGGAGTTGATCTCAGATTATGACTTAGGGATTACTTACACCCCAGGCAAGGCCAATGTCATGGCTGATGTATTGAGTCGTAAGTCCTATTGCAACAATCTCATGTTGCACCAAGGCCAACCACTTCTCCATGAGAAACTATGTAAGCTTAACCTTCACATTGCCCCTCACGGATTCCTTTCTACCTTGCTGGGGAAACCTACCCTTGAGGATCAGATCATTACTGACCAGAAGTTTGATAGGGGTGTTATCCGCATCAAGAGAAACATTAAGAAGGGAGTTGGTGGATGTTTCTCTACGGATGATCGAGGTTTTGTTTTCTTTGAGAATCGCTTGGTGGTTCCCAAGAATCAACATTTGCGACAACTGATCCTTAAGGAGGCTCATGAATCTCCTCTCACGATTCATCCCGGTAGTACTAAGATGTATCAGGACCTACGATAGAGGTTCTGGTGGACTAGGACGAAGAGAGAAATCGCTCAGTTCATTACTAACTGTGACGTTTGTCATCGCATTAAAGCAGAGCATCAAAGACCTGCTGGCACCCTTCAGCATCTAGCTATTCCTGAGTGGAAATGTGTAGCGACCACGATCCGAATGGACCGAAGTCTCTGTGTTCTGTGTCATCCCTGGATCGGTAATGCTGACACACACAGTACTTGAAGGATTTATAATAGAGTGGCAATCACACACTTATTACATCGAATGTCTCCAATGAGAACTTATTAGAAAAGTCTATGGCTTAAGGCCATCAAACAAAATAACAGCGGAAGGCTTGGAAGATAAGTGAGTCCATCAATTCCGACGGCATAGCTGACTGCATGACAAACGACCTAGAATGTCTTATTCCTCATCTGAAAAGTCTGCAACGTAATATGTTGTAGCCCGAAAACAGGTCAGCACATGGAATATGCTGGCAAGATAACACAAAGATGCAAGTAACAGAATAAAGGCTATACTATATGCATATTTGGCTGGTGGAGGCTCTAAGGTTAAAGTTTTTGCGTAATGCCAATTTTTTCCTACAACAAAGGAATAAATTTTATTTTAACTATCATGTTGGTTGAAAATAATTGAGAAGGTACCTCCAACTCAATCCCAAATTAAAGTAATCATTAACCCAACAAATTAAATTATAGAGTGATGAGATCAACAAATAATTCAAGTACCAGATACTCAAGATGTCCATAACCGGGGACACGGCTAATCACGATCAGCTTGTACACTCTGCAGAGGTTTGTGCACTTTTCCCACAAGACTCGATCGCCTCCGTTTGGTTTCTCGCACTGCATGGTGTTTGAGAAACGGATGACCGAGACACAGTCTTTCCGAAGAGGTCCCCTTAACTGGATAGATAGGCCGGTACACCTACAATCCCTCTACATCTGCTAGCCCATCACGGAAAGGTTTCCCACAACTTACTCAACTATGACAGAGCCTATATTGGCATGTGGCTGCACACGGAAGTTTCTAGCATGAATAGTTTTATGATCCCTTTGAGCCTGGGTGGCATTCCATAGGAAAAATCACACGGAACCCCGGGATTTCCTAGGACAACACTGGATTCTCAAGGTGCCCGGCAACCAATCCACCCAGATGTGTATTCAAGTAGCCACCTTAAGTTGAATCCTTAATTAACAACTCACATCTGTCATGGATTTCACTCAAACCCAAACCCCGTCTACGATCATAGCATAGCAACCTAAGCAAACGTAGAAGTAACTCCCAAGGGTTTGAAAATAATGCAGGTAATAGGTTCTACCTCAATCTACTTCC
The DNA here is from genome assembly GCA_902687465.1 of Secale cereale. Classification (NCBI taxonomy): domain Eukaryota; kingdom Viridiplantae; phylum Streptophyta; class Magnoliopsida; order Poales; family Poaceae; genus Secale; species Secale cereale. The sequence goes on from LR738714.1 coordinate 299,314,713, forward strand.
CAGTCCCACAAGTTAAGAGATCCTACTCATTCAATGTGTGAGGGTTTGAACTAATGCATAAAAACTGGGTAATAAAAGCATGATGAAAGTGTTACTTGCCTTGCTGACGATTCGCAAAACCTAGAGACTCGTAGTAGCACGCTTTACAGTCCGGGTATTCTATCGCAAGCAAACAATAGCATACATAAGCAAACAAGCAAAGATGCACACAAAAGACTCCAAAAGATAATATCTAACTAGAAAGTTCAACTTAAGAACTCCGGTTTGCAAAAAGAATCAAATCGAAAGAAGCAACGAAACTCAAACTGCGAAAGAAACGAGCTCCGGTTACTAATTGGTCTAAATTCAAATTTTACAGTAGCCAAAACTTTGTTCAAGTTGGTTAAACAGAAAGAGGGCGTCGAGACGAAGATCTGGGATTTTGAATCACCTAATTCCGACTCTCGAGCGAAAAGAAAAACGAAAAACAAGATCAGGGCGGAAATCGCGATCGGAATAATCGCGGATAAATACCCCGACAAAGAAAACTGACGAACGGACTAACGAACGAACGTTTGCTGTCTGCGGCTAACGGGCGAACAACGTTTGTTAAAACGAACGTACGGACGAATGTCTGCTAAATACTAAACCGAAGAAAACCGATCTAAACCTAAAAAAACAGATCTAGGGTTTTCCTAAAAAAAACGATCGGCTTTTGAAGAAAAACCGACGGGCGGTAGCGGCGGCGGCGGCTGGCGGCCGCGGCGCGGGTGGCGCTGCAGGCTAGGGTTTGGCGGGGCGGCTGGGCTGTTGCGGGCCGGCGGCTGGCGCTTATAAAGGCCAGAGTCCTGGCCTAATACGGCCCGGAGTCGGTTCGTTTTTTTTCTAAAAGAGTCCTGACGTAGCAAAACTAACGAAAGAAATACTAAACGGACTCCAAAAATCCCAAAATAGATTTTCACCGTCCTCTAATAATATTTAGGACAAAGTGAACATTTTTCCCAGACATAAATTTAATTTTGAAAAACGCGCATTTTTCCTATGCAAATAAAATCGCAATTAAACCCAGAAAATACCAAAAGTGATTTTAACATTTTTCCTCCAATATTTCTGTTATTTTGGAGAAGTTATATTATCTCCGCTCATATATTGTATTTAGAAATATTTTTAGGAGAGAAAAATAATTAAAACCAACACTGACCTCGTACCGGTATTCGAGTAAACTCAAATACAAAACGGTAGAATTCCCAACTCTCTCCGTAGGTCCTTGAGTTGCTTAGAATTTCGAGGAACGCCACGAACAAAAATGCAAAGAAACAAGCAATGCAGTATGATCTATGTATAACATTCCAAATTGAAAATTTGGGATGTTACAAAATGGGATAAAGTTGGTATGGACTTCATCACCAGCTTTCCCAGGACCAATAGAGGGAATAATGCTACCTTCGTAGTCATTGATCGTCTCTCCAAAGTGGCTCACTTCCTTCTTGTTTGAGAGAGTATCACTGCTAGTCAGCTTGCAGACTTGTATATTTCTCGAATAGTGTCACTTCATGGTGTTCCACTAGAGATCAATTCAGACCGTGGTAGTCTTTTCACTTCCCATTTCCGCGAGAGTTTCCAGACTGCCATGGGCACCCATTTTTCCTTCAGTACCGCTTTTCACCCTCAGTCAAGTGGTCAGGTGGAACGAGTCAACCGAATTCTCGAAGACATGCTTAGAGCTTGCGTTATCTCATTCGGTATGGATTGGGAGAAATGTCTTCCTTTCGCCGAGTTTGCTTATAACAATAGCTATCAATCCAGTCTCAAGAAAGCTCCTTTTGAGATTCTCTATGGACGAAGATGTCGAACACCTTTGAACTGGTCAGAAACCGGTGAAAGACAATTCTTTGGACTGGACATGACCTCGGAGGCAGAAGAGCAAGTTCGCATCATTCGTGAGAATTTGAAAACAGCCCAGTCTTGTCAAAAGAGCCAGTATGATCGTCATTATAAGGAAGTGGCTTATGAAGTTGGCGACAAAGATTACCTTCGGGTTACCCCTTTGAAGGGTACCATCGTTTCGGTATCAAGGGCAAGTTGGCTCCTTGTTACATTGGTGCTTTTCGCATTCTCTCTAAACGAGGAGAGGTTGCCTACTAGTTGGAACTACCCCCACATCTTTCTCGAGTTCATGATGTCTTCTACATCTATCAACTCAGGCGTTGCTTCTCGGATCCCATCCCCGGAGTGGACCACGAAACGCTTGATCTCCAAGATAACCTCACATATCGGGAGTACCCCGTTCGCATTCCGGATCAAGCAGAGCGTGTCACTCGACGCCATAACATCAAATTTCTCAAGGTTCAGTGGTCTCATCATTCCGAGAGATAAGCTACTTGGGAGCGAGAAGATCGTCTCCGACTGGAGTACCCCACTTTCTTTCCGCCGACTCCTGAATCTCGGGACGAGATTTTTTTCGAGTGGGGGCGAGTTTTCACATCCCTATTTTTGGTATGCACTAGGCTAGCTTGGTGTTTGCATCATGTTCAAATTTTCAAATGAAATTGAAATGGGGACATGTGAAAGCCTCAGGAATCTTTTTAAAAATGACCCAAATAAAAATTGCTCCAAAAGGGTCCAAGAAAATGTTCATGTTTCTCCCTGAGAATATTGGTCAGAGGTAAAATTCGAACCAATATTTTTGGAGCTCATAAATATTTATTTTGGGCATTTGGAATTAATGCAATAAATATTTACATTGGATATATATTTATTATATTTTTGATATATGTCCAATAATTCTGGAAACTTGTGAGGGGCTTGGATTAATTCCTTAGGTCCCTGCAAAATTGTCAGAAGAATTTAAATGATTTAGTTTAAATCAAAACAAATGTTAGAAATAGAAAAGAAAACAAAACAGGAGAGAGAGTTTTACCTGGGCCTTACCTGGTGGCTACCTGGCCCAACCGCTGTGTTGCCCAGCCGGACCAGCCCACCAGCGCCGTCGTCCTCTTGGCACCAGTCGGCTGGCATGTGGTGGACGCGCGCGCACGGCGAGAGCGCCACGCCACCAGCAGCCTCCCTGCGTCCCCGGGACAGCGCGACGATGCAACCATTCTCTTCGGTGCTGTCCAGATCGAGCTCTTCCCCTCACTCGCCATGTCTCCCTCTCCCTCGCTCTCTCCCACGAAAAGCCGAGCGCTGCAATCGCTGCCGTTCGCCGTTGCCGCGCCCATAGCCATGGCCGCGCCTCTTCGTCTAGTCCACGAGCTTCGCCGCGTCCTCCCCATCGAGTTGTGCGTCGCTGGACGCCCCATGGAGCATTCATTGTCGTCGCCTTCACCTCCGGCCACCGAAGATCCCCTCCGCCGCCCTGCTCGCTCTGGCCCTCCTCCGAGCCCGCTGAGACTGCCGTCAGATCCGCTGTGAGCTTCCACGTCGAACCCCTCTTCTCCCCCTCGTTCTTGCGCGCTCAAGCTCTGCTCCCCGCCATGGCCGTAGCTCCTCGCCACCGTGCTGTGTCGCCGCCGTGGTCAGAGCCACCGCAGCTCGCTCCCGAGCGCGTCATCGTCTTCGCCACACCGCCAGGAGCTCATAGAGCCCCTCGGCTAGCGCCCCCCATGCCCCGCAGCCTTGTGCCCGCTCGAGCCGTGCTTCGGCCACCGACGAGAGCTCTGCTCCGGCAAACCCTGACCACCCTACGGCCTCCCGTGAGTTCCTTTGGATGCGCGCGATCCTAGGCGTTGCTCCGGTGGTCTCCGCCATCCAAATGGTCACCGGAGCGGCGTTTCCGAACCCCTCCGCCGCGTCTGTGGACGCCAGCGTCGAGCCGCCGGCGGGTCAACCCCGTCTAACCAGGGGTCTGACCTCCCCTGGCTCACTGACACGTGGGCCCGGCCTGTCAGTTGTTTAGCTTAAGGCTAATCACTAACTAACTAACTCCCTGAGACACTGACAGTGGGCCCCAGCGCCACTAACCCTTTTAATTAGTTTAGTTTTAACCCTCTGTTAGCCCTGTGTCACTGACGTGTGGACCCCACGCGTCAGGTTTGACTTCAGTCAGTGCTGCTGACTTGCTGACGCAGGCATGACACAGTCCTGACGCAATAAATGATTTCCTGGAGTTGTTTTAACTGAGGAAATTCCAGAAAATTGTTTAAACTTCAAAAAATCACAGAAATTCAACCGTAGCTCAGATTGAAATAATTTATATATGAAAAATTATCAAAAAAATTCAATCTATCCATCCGTACTAGTTTCATGCATGACAAAAGAAGTTATACCTACTGAATATTTGAAAACACATAAAGGGCATTTTAAATGCTTAAGTTTGGAGTTGCATTTGAACCCTTGGTTCAAATGGACTTCACCCAAATGAATGCTAGTTGCATTAGCTCAAACAACATCACATTTTCATGCCATGTTCATGCATCATATTGTTGCATATGCTTGTGTTTGATTATCGGCACCGTCCTTCCAGATAGGTCCAGCTCCGGAGACAGTTCCAGAGTACCTGTCAGAGGAGCAGTGCTCTACCGTTGATTTATCAGGCAAGCAAACCCCTTTGTTCATTACGATACAATCCCTCTCTCGCTCTTGATCTTTGTTATTGCATTAGGACAACAACGATTCAACTGCTAATTTTTGCGGCGGTAGTTGAACCCATTCCTCTGCATGACCTGTCATTGCCACAGTAAATAGTTGAAACCCACTAGCATGTGTAGGAGTTGATTGAGCCCTGTTGTGTTCCTACCTTGCCATGCCTGCTATTGCTTAGAGTGTGTCAGGTCTGATTCATTGGGAATTAATTGGAGTGCAATGCTATGTTCTGATGCTGAGAGTCAAGTGTGTGAACACGATTTGGTAAAGGTAGCGGTGAGAGGCCATGTAGGAGTACATGGTGGGTTATCTCACTGGAACCATCCTTAAGAACTTAGTTCTGTGTATGTTGTCCAATGACTAGCTACTACCACACATTGGAATGCTTAAGTGCCCCTCTCGACTTATTAACCAACTTGGTCTCTGTCCAGGAGTTGCAACTAGTTTCTGGTGTTTGTAGGTAGTGCTAGTAGTCTACCAAGTGGCACCCAGCCAGGTGGGCTTGGGACAGACTAGGCACTATGGCACGGTGTACCAAGCGTAGATCCATCCGACGAGGTGGGCTTGCGAACCCCGCGCACATCGTGTTTGGGGCCGTGATCGACACCCCGGCCGATCTCCTTGCGGATGGAATCTGAATAGGCGATAAACCTGGACTAGAGTCTTGTGTGGTTAGTCAGATCGTGGCCGACACCCTGTAGGGTTAAGTGACGAGAGCATGGGTGAAGAAGTACACCCCTGCAGGGTTAACATGATCTATTCGAATAGCCGGGTCCACGATTATAGACTTCTTGGATGCTTACGTGGTACATAGACAACGTGAATTGGATACTCTAAAATACTCAAGATAAGTGTGAGTGCTACATATGGCCTTCTCGTAGGGAGACGATGGATGAATCTGTAGTGGTGTATTGAGTGGTGATTAGTGGACTCGTGTGTGCCACCTCAAAATAGTTACCAGCATGTCGTAGTACAGGTTAGCCACTGAGTCAAATCTGGCTTGCTGCAACTAAACCCCACTCTGCCTTCTTGATACAACTGCATGTATGATAGGATCTGATGTAAGTCTTGCTGAGTACCTTTATACTCATGTTTGCTTAATTTATGTTTTGCAGATGAGACTTCTGTCTCACTAGTAGTTCCGCTTGGACTTTGACAAGTAGCTTGTTACCTCAGCTATGATCTTGTACGAGTGTTGTAGATAGTCAGGCTCTTCAGCCTTTTTCATTTGTAGTTGTCTGTACCCAGACATGTTATGCTTCCGCGTGTTACTTGTACGCTCTGAATGTTGGGTCATGAGACCCATGTTTGTAATATCTGGCTCCTCTGAGCCTAAAGAATAAATACTTTGTTTCATAGAGTCTTGTTGTGATGCCATGTTGTATTTACGCATATTGAGCATATTGTGTGTATGTTGTTGTAATGCTTGATATGTGTGGGATCCGACAACATAGTTGTTTCCTCTTGGTAGCCTCTCTTATGGGGAAATGTCTCCTAGTGTTTCCACTGAGCCATGGTAGCTTGCTACTGCTCCGGAACACTTAGGCTGGCCGACATGTGTCCTTCTTCGTTCCTATGTCTGTCCCTTTGGGGAAATGTCACGCGTTTTTCCTATAAGTCCTTGTGGCTTGCTACGACTTGGGGTTCATACGTTGATGACCGACACGTTCGTTGCTGGGTCATGTATGCCTGTCCCTGTAAGTTAGTGACACCTTGGGTTTATAACTAGTCATGTCGGCCCGGGTTCTCTGTCATATGGATGCTAGCGACACTATCATATACGTGAGCCAAAATGCGCAAACGATCCCGGGCCACGTAAGGTGGCACCTGTGGGGATACCGTGTGTGAGACCGCAAAGTGATATGATGTGTTACATGCAAGACCGGTGTGACTTAGGATTGGGGTCCAGAGACCCTTGGTCTGGTACTTTCCGCAGATTTTTTTATATATTCCAAAATAAATCTCCGTTGAATTTCAGATCATTCCGAGAACTTTTATTTCTGCATAAAAACAACACCATGGCAGTTCTGCTGAAAACAGCGTCAGTCCGGGTTAGTTCCATTCAAATCATGCAAGTTAGAGTCCAAAACAAGGGCACAAGTGTTTGGAAAAGTATATACGTTGGAGACGTATCAACTCCCCCAAGCTTAAACCTTTGCTTGTCCTCAAGCAATTCAGTTGATAAACTGAAAGTGATAAAGGAAAACTTTGACAAACTCTGTTTGCTCTTGTTGTTGTAAATATGTAAAGCCAGCATTCAAGTTTTCAGCAAAGATCGTGAACTAACCACATTCACAATAACTTTCAGGTCTCATATCTACTTATATCAATGGCATAATCAACTAGCGAGCAATAATAATAAACTTCGGATGACAAAACTTTCTCAAAACAATCATAATATGATATAACAAGATGGTATCTCGCTAGCCCTTTCTGAGACCGCAAAACATAAATGCATAGCACCTTTAAAGATCAAGGACTGACTAGACATTGTAATTCATGGTAAAAGAGATCCAGTCACAATCATACTCAATGCAAATTCATAGCAATACATGCAAATGACAACAGTGCTCTTCAACTGGTGCTCTTTAATAAGAGGATGATGACTCAACATAAAAGTAAATAGATAGGCCCTTCGCACAGGGAAGCAGGGATTTTAGAGGTGCCAGAGCTCGATTTTGAAATAGAGATGAATAATATTTTGAGCGGTATACTTTCATTGCCAACATAGCAACCCAGAATCGCGATATCGTCCATGCTACACACATTATAGGCGGTTCCCGAACAGAATGGTAAAGTTTATACTCCCCCAACCACCAACAAGCACACTCCACGGCTGACCCGAAACAACGTGCACTGTCCAAATCAGCAACAGCCCTCGTGGAGTTTTGTATAATTATTATGATTTGAGCATGAGACTGGGCATCCCGGTTACCAGCCATTTTCTCATGAATGATGAGCGGAGTCCACTCATTGTGATAATAACCCACCTAGCATGGAAGATATAGACAACCCTAGTTGATGCATGAGCTGTTCGATCATACAAAACAGAATTTTATTTGAAGGTTTAGAGTTTGGCACATACAAATTTGCTTGGAACAACAGGTAGATACTGCATATAGGAAGGTATTGTGGACTCATATGGAATAACTTTGGGGTTTAAGGAAGTGGATGCACAAGCAGTATTCCCGCTTAGTACAGGTGAAGGCTAGAAAGAGACTGGGAAGCGACCAGCTAGAGAGCGACAACAGTCATGAACATGCATTAGAATTAATCAACAATGAGTGCAAGCATGAGTAGGATATAAATCACCATGAACAGAAATATCGTGGAGGCTATGTTGATTATGTTACAACTACATGCGTGAACATGTGCCAAGTCAAACCACTTGAATCATTCAAACGAGGATACCACCCTATCGTACCACATCACAACCATTTTAATATCATGTTGGCACGCAAGATAGACCATTATAATCTCTAATTAAGCATGGCATAAGCAACTATGATCTGTAATCGTCATTGCAGGCATGTTTCATTCATAATAGGCTGGATCAGGAACGATGAACTATCATATTTACAAAAACAAGAGAGGTCAAGTTCATACCAGCTTTTCTCATCTCAATCAATTCATCATATATCGTCATTATTGCCTTTCACTCGCATGACCGAACGGTGTGGATAATAATAATAGTGCACGTGCATTGGACTAAGATGGAATCTGCAAGCATTTAATACAAGAAAGAAGACAAAGTAATATGGCTCATGGTTAAATCGACCAGTAATGCATATAAGAGCCACTAAACATTTTCATCATGGTCTTCTCCTCTTGACCCCTAAAGAAAAGAAAAGAAACTATTTACACGGGAAAGCTCCCAACACGCAAAAGAAGAAAGAGAAATCTTATTGGGTTTTCTTTTAATTACAACCACTACAGGCATGGAAAGTAAACTAGCTAAAAAGCTACAACTAATTTTTTTTGTTTTTCTTAAGGTTTTTCTAACACACAAAAAAAGACTAAGAAAAGAAATGAAACTAGCATGGATAGTACGATGAAAAAGTGTGAGCACCGACTACTGGAATAAGTGTGTGAATATGAATTTAATGTCGGTGAGAAATACGTACTACCCCAAGCTTAGGCTTTTTGCCTAAGTTGGTCTATGTCCACGGATCAAAACTACTTTCTCCGGTGTACGAAGAAGCGTCCTCTGGGTGCCACTAGTTGGCAATCTCATCCGGATCCCATCGATAAACCGACTACAGATAAGGGTCAAGTGGTGGCTCCGGCTCCAGTTCTAAAGCATGTGATTGGCTCCAGTATGCATAGACAACATCCGGCAAAATGAGGTATGTTCCTGAAAATATATCAAACAGAGATGGTACAGGCAAGGTAATAATCTCACAATATTTTTCATCAAACCTCAATTTATACTTAAGCATCTTCTTCTTGTCTTTAACAATAAAATCATGTGCTATCATACTCTTATAATCTAGAAAAGCCGGGGCTAGCAACTTTTCTTCCTTCTCATGATGCCAAATAGGTATTCTAAAGTGTCCAGCAAGGCCTGAAGCGAAGATGCTGTCACGACCCCGATCCTAAGTCACACAGGTCTAGCCTGTAACACATCATATCACTTTGCGGCCTCACGCACGGTATCCCCACGGGTGCCACCTTACCTGGCCCGGGACCGTTTGCGCATTTTGGCACACGTATATGATAGTGTCGCTAGCATCCATATGACAGAGAACCCGGGCCGACATGACTAGTTATAAACCAAAAGTGGCACTAAATTACAGAGACAGGCATACATGACCCAGCAACGAACGTGTCGGTCATCAACGTATGAACCCAAGTCGTAGCAAGCAACAATGACTTAAAGGAACAACGCGTGACATTTCCCCTAAGGGACAGACACAGGAACGAAGAAGGACACATGCCGGCCAGCCTAAGTGTTCCGGAGCAGTGGCAAGCTACCAAGGCTCAGTGGAAGCACTAGGAGACATTTCCCTGTAAGATAGGCTACCAAGGGTAAACAACTAGGTGTCGGATCCCACACATAACAACACACATTACAGGTACACATAACATGCAAGTATGTGTTGTACAACATGGCATCACAACATAACTCAACAACTCATATAGATAAAGTCCCAGAAGAGCCAGCATAGCATTTATTACAAACAGAGGTCATATGACCCATCATACAGAGCATACAGGCAACGGAAGCATAACATGTCTGAGTACAGACAACTACAAATGAAAAAGGTTGAGAAGCCTGACTATCTACAAGACCCTCCCAAGGGTACAAGATTGTAGCTGAGGTAACAAGCTAAACGTCGAAGTCCACGCGGAATCACTAGCGAGACTGAAGTCTCTCTGCAGAAACATAAATTAAGCAAACGTGAGTACAAAGGTACTCAGCAAGACTTACATCAGAACTAGCTACATATGCATCAGTATCAACAAAGGGGTGGTGGAGTTTGACTGCAGCAAGCCAGCTTTGACTCGGTGGCTATCCTGAACTACGACTGCAAGTAACTTCTTTGAGGTGGCGCACACGAGTCCACATATTCACCAATCAATACACCACTATGGATCCGCTCCCGTCTCCCTACGGGAAGGCCATCCATAGCACTCACGCTTATCTTGCGCGTTTTAGAGTATCCACTTCCACTTGTCTATCAACTGTAAAGGTAACCCAGAAGTCCTTTTCCGCGGACACGGCTATTCAAATAGATCATATATAACCCTGCAGGGGTGTACTTCTTCACACACACTCTCACCACTTACCGCCGTTTACACGACATGTACTCGGCAACCTTCAAGCGGAGGCCCAGCGAGGGTGTCGGCCACGACCTGACTAACCACACAAGTCTCTAGTCCAGGTTTATCGCCTATTTGGGTTCCATCCGTGGGGAGATCCGGCCGGGGTGTTGCTCACGGCCCCAAATGATGTGTACAGGGTTCCCGCATCACCAAACGGGCGACCGGTACACCGTGCCACGTACTTGCCGCGTCACAGCCCACCCAGAGGGTTAGCGCTGCGCACGACCTCCAGTAAACTACAAACACCAGAAACTAGTTGCAACTCCTGGACAGAGGACAAGGGCAGTTAATAAGTCGAGAGGGTCCATTGGTTTCGGGCCCAATGCATGGTAGTAACTGGTCATGGATCAACCAACACAGAACTCAATTCCTGAGGATGGCTGCAATGAGACAACCCACCATGTACTCCTACATGGCCTCTCATCGCTACCTTTACCAAATCATGTTCACACACTTAGCTCACACACATTAGGAGATGTTCATCACCATTCCAATTCATCCCCGATGAATCAGACCTGACACAACTCTAAGCAGTAGCAGGCATAACCAGAAAGCATGAATGAGTAGGCACAACATGGCTCAAGCAACTCCTACTCATGCTAGTGGGTTTCAACTATTTATTGTGGCAATGACGGGTCATGCAGAGGAAAGGGGTTCAACTACCGCAGCAGGTAACACTTATGACGTTGTTGTCCTAATGCAGTAAAAGAGAGCAAGAGTGAGAGAGTGGGATTGTATCAGAATTCTCAATGGGGTTTTGCTTGCCTAGCACTTCTGAAGATAACATTGGGTCTTCATCGGTGTCATCGATCACATCGTCGGAACACGTCTACTGAAATGGAACAACACCGGCAACAGAGAAAGAAACACCATCAATGCAATGCACAATATGATGCATGATCATGACATGGCATTATGTTGTGATTTGAGCTAATGCAACTAGCAACAGGTTAAATGAAGTTGGTTTGAATCCAAGATTCAAATTCAAAATCCATATGTGGATATTCAGATGCCATTTATGTGATTTGGCCTAGACAGCAGCCATAAGTTGTTCTAACATGCATGAAAATGCCATAAACAGATTCCTTGAATTTTTCTGATCATTTTTCATATATAAATTATTTTCATTGGAGTTATAGATTATTTTCTGTGATTTTTAGAAGTTTTAGCTATTTTCTGAAATAAATAAATCATTTCTGATTTATTTAAAATTCCAGAAAACACTTATTGCGTCAGCACTAGGTCATGCTGACATCAGCAAGTCAACAGGGGCTGGTCCAGTCAAACCTGACCTGTGGGTCCCACAGGTCAGTGACACAACTAACTAAACTAACTTAATTAGCACTAACCTAGTTTAGTAGCCGGGCGGGGCCCACATGTTAGTGAGTCAAAGGCTAACTAATTGCAAATTAGCACTAATCTAAAATTAGCAGGGCACTGGGCCCACCTGTCAGTGTCTACTTAAGATAATGACAGTAATTAAAACTTAACTAAAAACCTAAACTAATACTAGTCAAGGGATGGCCCACTAGTGAGTGAGAGAGAGGGGGGGGGAGTCAAACCAGGCAGTGGGGTCAACCCACGCCGGTCAACGGGTCAAACCCGCCGGCGTTTAGCCACCGGCGAGGCCCGAGACGGCGGTTGGCGTCGGGTTTCGCCCTCAGGCGACCAAACAAGCGGTGGAGGGGCTCTACGTGGAGCTGGGACTCGCCCGCATCCATTTAAGCCATCGGGAGGGGCTGACGTCGACCGGGCTCGCCGGAAACAAGCTCGCGGCGGCGGCCGGAGTTCGGATGTCGACGGACTCGACGCCGCAGGGCACGACAGGAGCAACGGTTAGTTGCTACAGCCCCGTGGTGACGCGCTGAGCGCGGTGGTGCACTTGAACGCGGGTGGCAGCAGCTGTGGCCGCGGCGGCGCCATGTACGGAGGAGCAAAGCTCTCGGCCGCGGCGACGGAGCTAGCTAGAGGGAGAAATTGGCACGGGGAGTAGAGGGGAACGATGGAGGGGCTCACTGCGAAGTCGAAGAGCGGGTCAGTGGCTCGGGGTAGGCTTCAGGGACGGCGCATGGTCGCCGGCGATCTCAGCGGCCGAAGGAGGAAGAAAGGGTCGGGGACGATGCTGTAGGGCTCCCGCGGTCGCATGGGTCAACGGAGAGGAAGAGGGAGGCACGGCGGAGCTCGGGGGCACGTCAGAGAGGCGAGGGGGTGGCGGTGGACGCAGCTACGGCGGCGGCGTGCTCACGGGCGCGTCGGCCATGGCTCAGGAGAGACGAGGGAGGGAGCAAGGGGGCGAGTGAGAGGTCAGGGGTGTTCCAGACGTCTGCCCCAGGTCGTTTGTGGCGTCGCGCTGGCCAGGGGAGGGCCAGGCAGGCAGCTGCGTGCTGGCGCGCGCGAGCGCCGTGCTTGGTCCTGCCTCTGCCAGTAGGCAGAGGTTGAAGATAGGTATGCCCCTGGTGGGCTGGGCTGCTTCTGCAGGGTAAGGGCCAGGTATCTCCTTCTCTCTCCCTGCTTTTCTAAAACTTTTTCTGTTTCCTTTTCTATTTTGTTTTCTGTGTTTTGATTTAGTTTAGGCACTAAACCATTTTTATAGATGCTGAAAATTATTGTGGATGTTAACTGAGTTATTCCAGAGACCCACAATAATTTTCAAAACATTTGGAGCTATAAAATTATTTATAGATTTTTATTTGCTCCAATTCAAATACAATATACATTAATTCAAAAATCCAGAATGGCCTAAAAATAGTTGCACCATTTTTGGCAGAGGTTTTCACCTTTATCAAAAATCATGAACATGTTCAAAGGTATTTTGGGTTCATTGAAAAATATTTTTAATTTGAACCTAGTTGGATTCATCTGGTGCTAGGGTTTAGTCATCCCCATTTCAACTTTCTGGGAATCTTAAACATGATGCAACAAACAAGTGCTATCCTAATGCAAGGTGAAGCTGGGGATGTGACAACTCACCCCCACTAAACAAGAATCTCGTCCCGAGATTCAAGCGTAGGGTAAGAAATCAGACGGGACACTAATTAACACAATCTTCATGATCCAGGTGCCCTTCATATGAATGTTTATTGCTTGCATCATGTTGATCCTGGCATCCTTGCTTTCGAGATCTTTGTCCAAAACGGTGACGACGAAAGAAACTTTACAAAATTGATCTTCTGAAGGATCGAGCGACTCAAGATCAACTCATGGAGTGAGACGTTGAAACATCTCTTGAGCTGAGACACGGAACACACATCCAGAGGGATGGAGTGAAACAAATGATGAAGGTTCACTCGGTAGGTAATAATTCCACACCTAAGAAGATGATGATCGAGGTCACCAGACGGGGCACCTTAGAGAAGGTGACTCGTAGAATTATTCCGTTAAGTGGCAAAAAGAATTACTTTTGATATAGAAATCATTGAAATTCTCTATACCAGCCTAAGGCAAACACAATCGATCGTTTGACGGAATCCGAAAGAATGACATTCTCGGGCCAGAATGGATGATGTGGACTACCTTGTTGAAAACAACACAAAGGATGATTTTGGTTATCATCGGAAATGGATGGGACCCATGGGTAAATGGCACATTGGCGATGCAAGCTGGGAACAAAATGCAAATGCTGGGAATGATTCTGGTAACTGGGAAGAGACCCAACAGTAGAGAGTGAATCTACTCTTGGAAAGGTTATAGCATAACCAAGAACACTGGGAGCAATCCCGGTTAGTGCCGGTGATAACACCTAGTGCTTGTGCGTGCTTTCAAGAACTTGAGCATTCCCATATTCATCAAGTTTTTACAAATATCCGTGTCAAGGATCCTGGCAACACCACATACTACCATGATGAATAATGATGGACGATGCAGATGCATAGGAAGATAACACTTTCTCAGATTCCACCTTAGCAGAGTCAAAGGGAAAAATCTGGATGATCGACTGAGAGACATTTAGCACACCGCTTCTAATGTTCTCCTTGATGTGCTAGCGCAACCCATTTATTAAAATGGTTTGATACCTAGAACGTTAAGTAAAAGGTCAGACTTCAGGAGCACAAAAATCCATAAGGAACAACTAGGGAGTAAATCCTACGAAATCCTTATGGGGAGGTGGCCAACTTCTTCAATCAGGATACCACAACAATAGGTCTTCCGGCTGGGTGCGTTGGCCACGACATCCACTTTACCGATTATCGAGAGACCAAAATTATAGTTCTTGGGAAATACTCCAACCATCATATCTGCCTGAGATTTAGTTCTGGTTGGTGTCAGGACATCCCAGACTCATCGAGTCTAGAAAGAGAAATGAAAGTTTGCAACCCAAATCGACGAGACGACGTTGCGGGATTCTCGGGAATGAACTATGATAGCAAGCTCCAAAATATGAGCTGATTCTGCTACAAAACCTGTGAACACATTGTCCCAGACAAGCATGACCACGTAGTAGTCTTATGATAAAACACTACCGAGTTCAGGTTAGGAACCATCATCGCGGATAAGGACGTCCCTGCATAAGGCATGCTCTTAAGAAGGAGCTCCTTCTCCTTAAACAAATCAGTCAGTGGCTTGGTGTGCTAGGGATACATATAGAGTGAAGGTTGCAAGTCTCCAAACCACAGAATACTTCGCACGTATGCATGACTGACTTGGGAGATTCCATAGGAAGCAAAACAACTTTCTCGAACTCACGGTGGCAACTTACATCAATTACACATGAATTAGGGAAAGTCTCTTCTCTCATCCAACATATGCTTCATGCACTGAACACGAAGATAATGCTTATAAGGTTTCCAATACTAGCTGGATGTTCAACATGAATCATGGAGAAGGTAGCAGTGTTGTTGATGGGCTCAACAACAATTCATCCAGGTTTCCACGGAGATGGAATTCCATAATTATGTGAACAAGTGATAGCATTGGTCAGACCCAAAAGATATAATGGTGTTTGCTCGAGGGATCAACCACGAGTAAGACAACATTATGAACATCATTGGTTCTGATTTGATTTGATAATAGCCCATAATCAAATCAAAGTTTTGATACGACAATAGGTCCAACAACTGATCACATGGACCAATTGATAAAGATAACATCTATCTTCAACACACGCAAATATACCCCTTGAAATGAGCTAAGCTGGCAAGCTTTATCTTCCAACTCTCCAAGTTGTTGTTTAGCTTAACCAAGTAGTTCAGGGTATCCAACACAGATTCTTGGGGAATGGCTGGTTTACAGAGAAACCAGCTTGATCACGGGCTGAACATAACGGTCAGGGAGCAACCTGGTAATACTTCCGAGAAGATATTCGGAAAATCACGGACCACCGCTATGTTACTAAGCTCGAGATCAATCTTGCTTTTCAGGGAAAGATGATATGATCAAGTGAGGGAGGGATTGACACAATCATAACTCACTGATCAAGGAGTGCACCAGGAAATATGGACTAGTAGCACGATCAATCTTAGAATGATGATTCAGTAACCAGCACGCTAAGAATGAGATTATCGTCCATTAACCACCAAGCAACAGGGTTGCCAGGAGTATTGATTTCACACATCACAATTCACTTGTCGGTATTCCGGTTATACTAACACGGAGACCAAGGAATGAACGACGATGGTGAGAAGTATTACCGTATCAAGAGTTTATAGGAGGTTGTGCAATTCCCATGACATTCTTGACATAAAAGAGGGTAATACTCCAAGGTAAAACAGAACAAAAGCCGGATTGGCATTTTGATCTGCGGGATATAACTGCTCTGACCCAAGCCTGGATATGGATAAGGTACTGGAATTTGTTTTCCTAGTCATTCTAGAATAGAATGGCTTGACGGACCACAAGAGTAAAAGGCATAGATGAACATGAGTGCACAACTACTACTGACTATCAACTGATAGACGAGGGTCATATTACAACTAAAAAGGGGCAACTCAAAGGAACATATAACTTTCTGAGTTGTGGGTACATAGATTAGCTTGTCGAACTAGTTCAACATGTTTCTTCCGAATAATCCATGCATAAAGGTAGGACTGGCAGAGTCACAATATGAATGGAGTACTACTCAAGAGCACTCTGGTTGTGATCTTTTGGTTCGGGAGAACTTCTGCCAAGGATGGTTCATGGTATTTGGAAGAATGATATACCACGGACCTCAAGGACTATCACAAGGTACTAATATCCTTAAGGGACGAGCAAATACTACCAACATGAAGTAGGTAGAATGAATCTTGGGTTCAAGAACCCAAGAGTAGAATGCCTACTAACTAAATGGCATCACGGGATGCTTTCGAGAACGATGGCCAGAATCATCACACTGGGAATATAAAGCATTGCTAGATTACTTGGTGATCCTCTAAGACACCTAGGATCATAATAATAACTCCAACATGTATGTCGAGGAAACAGAGTACCTCAACACAACGACTAGTGTGGTTAATCTGGCCCAAAGGGAGCATCGGGAACAGGAGGAAGGGATTTGCAATCGCATCAGATTGTTTAGAAACCTGGGAAGACTCGGACAGCATAACGGCTGTAATTGCTGAAAAGGATTTGGAGATCCAAGCAAAAAGGGTAGCATAACCACTCAACATCACGATAACAAGATTCCGAGACCAACTATCAACACACGGAGGTAGAAGAAACTGAACTGAGGGTTGAATCCACAATTAACGTGATCCTGATAAATAGAATGAGAATCCTAGTTTCTTAACCCCGTAGAAAAGAAGAGGATGACTCGGATCAGACGGTCATAAGGTAAAGGAGTAAAAAGAGCCTTACGTTCCCTTCCACAATCAATTCCCTTACATAACTAAAGAATTTCTAGACACGACTTCGACCAGTTTGGCTTGCTAATCCTACAGGTAGCCTGGCTCTGATACCAAAGCTGTCAGGACCCCGATCCTAAGTCACACAGGTCTAGCCTGTAACACATCATATCACTTTGCGGCCTCAGGCACGGTATCCCCACGGGTGCCACCTTACCTGGCCCGCGACCATTTGCGCATTTTGGCACACATATATGATAGTGTCACTAGCATCCGTATGACAGAGAACCCGGCCGACATGACTAGTTATAAACCAAAAGGGGCACTAAATTACAAAGACAGGCATACATGACCCAACAACGAACGTGTCGGTCATCAACGTATGAAACCAAGTCGTAGCAAGCTACAAGGACTTAAAGGAACAACGCGTGACATTTCCCCTAAGGGACAGACACAGGACCGAAGAAGGACACATGCCGGCCAGCCTAAGTGTTTCGAAGCAGTAGCAAGCTACCAAGGCTCACTGGAAGCACGAGGAGACATTTCCCTGTAAGATAGGCTACCAAGGGTAAACAACTAGGTGTCGGATCCCACACATAACAATACACATTACACGTACGCATCACATGCAAGTATGTGCTGTACAACATGGCATCACAACATAACTCAACAACTCATATAGATAAAGGCCCAGAAGAGCCATCATAGCATTTATTACAAACAGAGGTCATATGACCCATCATACAGAGCATACAGGCCACGGAAGCATAACAAGTCTGAGTACAGACAACTACAAATGAAAAAGGCTGAGAAGCCTGACTATCTACAAGACCCTCCCAAGGGTACAAGATCGTAGCTGGGGTAACAAGCTAAACGTCGAAGTCCACGCGGAATCACTAGCGAGACTGAAGTCTCTCTGTAGAAACATAAATTAAGCAAACGTGAGTACAAAGGTACTCAGCAAGATTTACATCAGAACTAGCTACATATGCATCAGTATCAGCAAAGGGGTGGTGGAGTTTGACTGCAGCAAGCCAGCTTTGACTCGGTGGCTATCCTGAACTACGACTGCAAGTAACTTCTTTGAGGTGGCGCACACGAGTCCACATATTCACCAATCAATACACCACTATGTATCCGCTCCCGTCTCCCTACGAGAAGGCCATCCATAGCACTCACGCTTATCTTGTGCGTTTTAGAGTATCCACTGCCACTTGTCTACCAACTGTAAAGGTAACCCAGAAGTACTTTTCCGCGGACACGACTATTCAAATAGATCATATATAACCCTGCAGGGGTGTACTCGGCAACCTTCAAGCGGAGGCCCAGCGAGGGTGTCGGCCACGACCTGACTAACCACACAAGTCTCTAGTCCAGGTTTATCGCCTATTTGGGTTCCATCCGTGGGGAGATCCGGCTGGGGTGTCGCTCACGGCCCCAAACAATGTGTACAGGGTTCCCGCATCACCAAACGGGCGACCGGTACACCGTGCCACGTACCTGCCGCGTCACAGCCCACCCCGAGGGTCAGCGCTGCGCACGACCTCCAGTAAACTACAAACACCAGAAACTAGTTGCAACTCCTGGACAGAGGACAAGGGCAGTTAATAAGTCGAGAGGGTCCATTGGTTCCGGGCCCAATGCATGGTAGTAACTGGTCATGGATCAACCAACACAGAACTCAGTTCCTCAGGACGGCTGCAATGAGACAACCCACCATGTACTCCTACATGGCCTCTCATCGCTACCTTTACCAAATCGTGTTCGCACACTTAGCTCACACACATTAGGACATGTTCATCACCATTCCAATTCATCCCCGATGAATCAGACCTGACACAACTCTAAGCAGTAGCAGGCATAACCAGAAAGCATGAATGAGTAGGGACAACATGGCTCAAACAACTCCTACTCATGCTAGTGGGTTTCAACTATTTACTGTGGCAATGACGGGTCATGCAGAGGAAAGGGGTTCAACTACCGCAGCGGTAACAGTTATGACGTTGTTGTCCTAATGTATTAAATGAGAGCAAGAGCGAGAGAGTGGGATTGTATCGGAATGCTCAATGGGGTTTTGCTTGCCTGGCACTTCTGAAGATAACATTGGGTCTTCATCGGTGTCATCGATCACATCGTCGGAACACGTCTACTGAAAGGGAACAACATCGGCAACAGAGAAAGAAACACCATCAATGCAATGCACAATATGATGCATGATCATGACATGACATTATGTTGTGATTTGAGCTAATGCAACTAGCAACAGGTTAAATGAAGTTGGTTTGAATCCAAGATTCAAATTCAAACTCCATATGTGGATATTCAAATGCCATTTATATGATTTGGCCTAGACAGCAGCCATAAGTTGTTCTAACATGCATGAAAATGCCATAAACAGATTCCTTGATTTTTTTTTGATCATTTTTCATATATAAATTATTTTCATTGGAGTTATAGATTATTTTCTGTGATTTTTAGAAGTTTTAGCTATTTTCTGAAATAATAAATCATTTCTGATTTATTTAAAATTCCAGAAAACACTTATTGTGTCAGCACTAGGTCATGCTGACATCAACAAGTCAACAGGGGCTGGTCCAGTCAAACCTGACCTATGGGTCCCACAGGTCAGTGACACAACTAACTAAACTAACTTAATTAACACTAACCTAGTTTAGTAGCCGGGCGGGGCCCACATGTCAGTGAGTCAAAGGCTAACTAATTGCAAATTAGCACTAATCTAAAATTAGCAGGGCACTGGGCCCACCTGTCAGTGTCTACTTAAGCTAATGACAGTAATTAAAACTTAACTAAAAACCTAAACTAATACTAGTCCAGGGCTGGCCCACAAGTCAGTGAGAGAGGGGGGGGGGTCAAACCAGGCAGTGGGGTCAACCCACGCCGGTCAACGGGACAAACCCGCCGGCGTTTAGCCGCCGGCGAGGCCTGAGACGGCGGTTGGCATCGGGTTTCGCCCTCAGGCGACCAAATGAGCGGCGGAGGGGCTCTACGTGGAGCTGGGACTCGCCCGCATCCATTTAAGCCATCGGGAGGGGCTGACGTCGACCGGGCTCGCCGGAAACAAGCTCGCGGCGGCGGTCGGAGTTCGAACGTCGACGGATTCGACGCCGCAGGGCACGGCAGGAGCAACGGTTAGTTGCTATGGCCCCGTGGTGACGCGCTGAGCGCGCTGGTGCACTTGAACGCGGGTGGCAGCAGCTGTGGCCGCGGCGGCGCCATGTCCGGCGGAGAAAAGCTCTCGACCGCGGCGGCGGAGCTAGCTAGAGGGAGAAATTGGCACGGGGAGTAGAGGGGAACGATGGAGGGGCTCACTGCGAAGTCAAAGAGCGGGTCAGCGGCTCGGGGGAGGCTTCAGGGATGGCACATGGTCGCCGGCGATCTCAGTGGCCGAAGGAGGAAAAAGGGGTCGGGGACGACGCTGTAGGGCTCCCGCGGTCGCATGGGTCGACGGAGAGGAAGAGGGAGGCACGGCGGAGCTCGGGGGCACGTCAGAGAGGCGAGGGGGTGGCGGTGGACGCAGCTACGGCGGCGGCGTGCTCACGGGCGCGTCGGCCATGGCTCTGGAGAGACGAGGGAGGGAGCAAGGGGGCGAGTGAGAGGTCAGGGGGGTTCCAGACGTCTGCCCCAGGTCGTTTGTGGCGCCGCGCTGGCCAGGGGAGGGCCAGGCAGGCAGTTGCGTGCCGGCGCGCGCGAGCGCCGTGCTTGGTCCTGCCTCGGCCAGTAGGCAGAGGTTGAAGATAGGTATGCCCCTGGTGGGCTGGGCTGCTTCTGCAAGGTAAGGCCCAGGTATCTCCTTCTCTCTCCCTGCTTTTCTAAAACTTTTTCTATTTCCTTTTCTATGTTGTTTTCTGTGTTTTGATTTAGTTTAGGCACAAAACCATTTTTATAGATGCTGAAAATTATTGTGGATGTTAACTGAGTTATTCGAGAGACCCACAATAATTTTCAAAACATTTGGAGCTATAAAATTATTTATAGATTTTTATTTGCTCCAATTCAAATACAATATACATTAATTCAAAAATCCAGAATGGCCTAAAAATAGTTGCACCATTTTTGGCAGAGGTTTTGACCTTTATCAAAAATCATGAACATTTTCAAAGGCATTTTGGGTTCATTGAAAATATTTTTAATTTGAACCTAGTTGGATTCATCTGGTGCTAGGGTTTAGTCATCCCCATTTAAACTTTCTGGGAAACTTAAACATGATGCAACAAACAAGTGCTATCCTAATGCAAGGTGAAGCTGGGGATGGGACAACTCACCCCCACTAAACAAGAATCTCGTCCCGAGATTCAAGCGTAGGGTAAGAAATCAGAGGGGACACTAATTAACACAATCTTCATGATCCAAGTGCCCTTCATATGAATGTTGATTGCTTGCATCATGTTGATCCTGGCATCCTTGCTTTCGAGATCTTTGTCCAAAACGGTGACGACGAAAGAAACTTTACAAATTGATCTTCTGAAGGATCGAGCGACTCAAGATCAACTCATGGAGTTAGACGTTGTAACATCTCTTGAGCTGAGACACGGAACACACATCCAGAGGGATGGAGTGAAACAAATGATGAAGGTTCACTCGGTAGGTAATAATTCCACACCTCAGGAGATGATGATCGAGGTCACCAGATGGGGCACCTTAGAGAAGGTGACTCGTAGAATTATTCCCTTAAGTGGCAAAAAGAATTACTTTTGAAAGAGAGATCATTGAAATTCTCTATACCAGCCTAAGGCAAACACAATCGATCGTTTGACGGAATCCGAAAGAATGACATTCTCGGGCCAGAATGGATGATGTGGACTACCTTGTTGAAAACAACACAAAAGATGATTTTGGTTATCATCGGAAATGGATGGGACCCATGGGTAAATGGCACATTGGCGGTGCAAGCTGGGAACAAAATGCAAATGCTGGGAATGATTCTGGTAACTGGGAAGAGACCCAACAGTAGAGAGTGAATCTACTCTTGGAAAGGTTATAGCATAACCAAGAACACTAGGAGCAATCCCGGTTAGTGCCGGTGATAACACCTAGTTCTTGTGCGTGCTTTCAAGAACTTGAGCATTCCCATATTCATCAAGTTTTTACCAATATCCGTGTCAAGGATCCTGGCAACACCACATACTACCATGATGCATAATGATGGACGATGCAGATGCAAAGGAAGATAACACTTTCTCAGATTCCACCTTGGCGGAGTCAAAGGGCAAAATCTGGATGATCGACTGAGAGACATTTAGCACTTCGCTTCTAATGTTCTCCTTGATGTGCTAGCACAACCCATTTATTAAAATGGTTTGATACCTAGAATGTTAAGTAAAAGGTCGGACTTCAGGAGCACAAAAATCCATAAGGAACAACTAGGGAGTAAATCCTACGAAATCCTTATGGGGAGGTGGCCAACTTCTTTAATCAGGATACCACAACAATAGGTCTTCCGGCTGGGTGCGTTGGCCACGACATCCACTTTACCGATTATCAAGAGACCAAAATTATAGTTCTTGGGAAATACTCCAACCATCATATCTGCCTGAGATTCAGTTCAGGTTGGTGTCAGGACCTCCCAGACTCATCGAGTCTAGAAAGAGAAATGAAAGTTTGCAACCCAAATCGACGAGACGACGTTGCGGGATTCTCGGGAATGAACTACGATAACAAGCTCCAAAATATGAGCTGATTCTGCTACAAAACCTATGAACACGTTGTCCCAGACAAGCATGACCACATAGTAGTCTTATGATAAAACACTACCGAGTTCAGGTTAGGAACCATCATCATGGATAAGGACGTCCCTGCATAAGGCATGCCCTTAGGCAGGAGCTCCTTCTCCTTAAACAAATTATTCAGTGGCTTGGTGTGCTAGGGATACATATAGAGTGAAGGTTGCAAGTCTCCAAACCACAGAATACTTCGCACGTATGCATGACTGACTTGGGATGATTCCATAGGAAGCAAAAAAACTTTCTCGAACTCACGGTGGCAACTTACATCAATTACACATGAATTAGGGAAAGTCTCTTCTCTCATCCAACATATGCTTCATGCACGGAACACGAAGATAATGCTTATAAGGTTTCCAATACTAGATGGATGTTCAACATGAATCATGGAGAAGGTTGCAGTGTTGTTGATGGGCTCAACAACAATTCATCCAGGTTTCCACGGAGATGGAATACCATAATTATGTGAACAAGTGATAGCATTGGTCAGACCCAAAAGATATAATGGTGTTTGCTCGAGGGATCAACCACGAGTAAGACAACATTATGAACTTCATTGGTTCGGATTTGATTTGATAATAGCTCATAATCAAATCAAAGTTTTGATACGACAATAGGTCCAACAACTGAGCACAGGGACCAATTGATGAAGATAACATCTATCTTCAACACACGCAAATATACCCCTTGAAATGAGCTAAGCTGGCAAGCTTTATCTTCCAACTCTCCAAGTTGTTGTTTAGCTTAACCAAGTAGTTCAGGGTATCCAACATAGATTCTTGGGGAATGGCTCATTTACAGAGAAACCAGCTTGATCACGGGCTCAACATAACGGTCAGGGAGCAACCTGGTAATACTTCCGAGAAGATATTCGGAAAATCACGGACCACCGCTATGTTACTAAGCTTGAGATCAATCTTGCTTTTCAGGGCAAGATGATATGATCAAGTGAGCGAGGGATTGACACAATCATAACTCACTGATCAAGGAGTGCACCAGGAAAGATGGACTAGTAGCACGATCAATCTTAGAATGATGATTCAGTAACCAACATGCTAAGAATGAGATTATCGTCCATTAACCACCAAGCAACAGGGATGCTAGGAGTATTGATTTCACACATCACAATTCACTTGTCGGTATTCCGGTTATAATAACACGAAGACCAAGGAATGAACGACGATGGTGAGAAGTATTACTGTATCAAGAGTTTATAGGAGGTTGTGCAATTCCCATGACATTCTTGACATAAAAGAGGGTAACACTCCAAGGTAAAACAGAAGAAAAGCCGTATTGGCATTTTGATCTGCGGGATACAACTGCTCTGACCCAATCCTGGATATGGATAAGGTACTAGAATTTGTTTTCCTAGTCATTCCAGAATAGAATGGCTTGACGGACCACAAGAGTAAAAGGCATCGATGAACACGAGTGCACAACTACTACTGACTATCAACTGATAGACGAGGGTCATATTACAACTAAAAAGGGGCAACTCAAAGGAACATATAACTTTCTGAGTTGTGGGTGCATAAATTAGCATGTCGAATTAGTTCAGCATGTTTCTTCCGGATAATCCATGCAGAAAGGTAGGACTGGCAGAGTCACAATATGAATGGAGTACTACTCAAGAGCACTCTGGTTGTGATCTTTTGGTTCGGGAGAACTTCTGCCAAGGATGGTTCATGGTATTTGGAAGAATGATATACCACGGACCTCAAGGACTATCACACGGTACTAATATCCTAATGGGACGAGCAAATACTACCAACATGAAGTAGGTAGAATGAATCTTGGGTTCAAGAACCCAGGAGTATAATGTCTACTAACTAAATGGCATCACGAGGTGCTTTTGAGAACGACGGCCAGAATCATCACACTGGGAATATAGAGCATTGCTAGATTACTGGGTGATCCTCTAAGACACCTAGGGTCATAATAATAACTCCAACATGTATGTCGAGGAAACGGAGTACCTCAACACAGCGACTAGTGTGGTTAATCTGGCCCAAAGGGAGCATCGAGAACAGGAGGAAGGGATTTGCAATCGCATCAGATTGTTTAGAAACCTGGGAAGACTCGGACAACATAATGGCTGTAATTGCTCAAATGGATTTAGAGATCCAAGCAAAAAGGGTAGCATAACCACTCAACATCACGATAACAAGATTCCGAGACCAACTATCAACACACGGAGGTAGAAGAAACTAAACTGAGGGTTGAATCCACAATTAACGTGATCCTGATAAATAGAATGAGAATCCTAGTTTCTTAACCCCGTAGAAAAGAAGAGGATGACTCGGATCAGAAGGTCATAAGGTAAAGGAGTAAAAAGAGCCTTACGTTCCCTTCCACAATCAATTCCCTTACATAACTAAAGAATTTCTAGACACGACTTCGACCAGTTTGGCTTGCTAATCCTACAAGCAACCTGGCTCTGATACCAAAGCTGTCAGGACCCCGATCCTAAGTCACACAGGTCTAGCCTGTAACACATCATATCACTTTGCGGTCTCACGCACGGTATCCCCACGGGTGCCACCTTAGCTGGCCCGGGACCGTTTGCGCATTTTGGCACACGTATATGATAGTGTCGCTAGCATCCTTATGACAGAGAACCCGGGCCGACATGACTAGTTATAAACCAAAAGTGGCACTAAGTTACAGAGACAGGCATACATGACCCAGCAACGAACGTGTCGGTCATCAACGTATGAACCCAAGTCGTAGCAAGCTACAAGGACTTAAAGGAACAACGCGTGACATTTCCCCTAAGGGACAGACATAGGAACGAAGAAGGACACATGTCGGCCAGCCTAAGTGTTCCGGAGTAGTAGCAAGCTACCAAGGCTCACTGGAAGCACTAGGAGACATTTCCCTGTAAGATAGGCTACCAAGGGTAAACAACTAGGTGTCGGATCCCACACATAACAATACACATTACACGTACGCATAACATGCAAGTATGTGATGTACAACATGGCATCACAACATAACTCAGCAACTCATATAGATAAAGGCCCAGAAGAGCCATCATAGCATTTATTACAAACAGAGGTCATATGACCCATCATACAGAGCATACAGGCAACGGAAGCATAACATGTCTGAGTACAGACAACTACAAATGAAAAAGGCTGAGAAGCCTGACTATCTACAAGACCCTCCCAAGGGTACAAGATCGTAGCTGAGGTAACAAGCTAAACGTCGAAGTCCACGCGGAATCACTAGCGAGACTGAAGTCTCTCTGCAGAAACATAAATTAAGCAAACGTGAGTACAAAGGTACTCAGCAAGACTTACATCAGAACTAGCTATATATGCTTCAGTATCAACAAAGGGGTGGTGGAGTTTGACAGTAGCAAGCCAGCTTTGACTCGGTGGCTATCCTGAACTATGACTGCAAGTAACTTTTTTGAGGTGGCGCACACAAGTCCACATATTCACCAATCAATACACCACTATGGATCCGCTCCCGTCTCCCTACGAGAAGGCCATCCATAGCACTCACGCTTATCTTGCGCGTTTTAGAGTATCCACTTCCACTTGTCTATGAACTGTAAAGGTAACCCAGAAGTCCTTTTCCGCGGACACGACTATTCGAATAGATCATATATAACCCTGCAGGGGTGTACTTCTTCACACACGCTCTCACCACTTACCGCCGTTTACACGACATGTACTTGGCAACCTTCAAGCGGACACCCAGCTAGGGTGTCGGCCACGACCTGACTAACCACACAAGTCTCTAGTCCAGGTTTATCGCCTATTTGGGTTCCATCCGTGGGGAGATCCGGCCGGGGTGTCGCTCACGGCCCCAAACGATGTGTACAGGGTTCCCGCATCACCAAACGGGCGACCGGTACACCATGCCACATACCTGCCGCGTCACAGCCAACCCCGAGGGTCAGCGCTGCGCACGACCTCCAGTAAACTACAAACACCAGAAACTAGTTGCAACTCCTGGACAGAGGACAAGGGCAGTTAATAAGTCGAGAGGGTCCATTGGTTTCGGGCCCAATGCATGGTAGTAACTGGTCATGGATCAACCAACACAAAACTCAGTTCCTGAGGACGGCTGCAATGAGACAACCCACGATGTACTCCTACATGGCCTCTCATCGCTACCTATACCAAATCGTGTTCACACACTTAGCTCACACACATTAGGACATGTTCATCACCATTCCAATTCATCCCCGATGAATTAGACCTGACACAACTCTAAGCAGTAGCAGGCATAACCAGAAAGCATGAATGAGTAGGCACAACATGGCTCAAACAACTCCTACTCATGCTAGTGGGTTTTAACTATTTACTGTGGCAATGACGGGTCATGCAAAGGAAAGGGGTTCAACTACCGCAGCAGGTAACAGTTATGATGTCGTTGTACTAATGCAATAAAAGAGAGCAAGAGCGAGAGAGTGGGATTGTATTGGAATGCTCAATGGGGTTTTGCTTGCCTGGCACTTCTGAAGATAACATTGGGTCTTCATCGGTGTCATCGATCACATCGTCGGAACACGTCTACTGAAAGGGAACAACACCGGCAACAGAGAAAGAAACACCATCAATGCAATGCACAATATGATGGATGATCATGACATGGCATTATGTTGTGATTTGAGCTAATGCAACTAGCAACAGGTTAAATGAAGTTGGTTTGAATCCAAGATTCAAATTCAAACTCCATATGTGGATATTCAAATGCCATTTATATGATTTGGCCTAGAAAGCAGCCATAAGTTGTTCTAACATGCATGAAAATACCATAAACAGATTCCTTGAATTTTTCTGATCATTTTTCATATATAAATTATTTTCATTGGAGTTATAGATTATTTTCTGTGATTTTTAGTAGTTTTAGCTATTTTCTGAAATAAATAAATCATTTCTGATTTATTTAAAATTCCAGAAAACACTTATTGCGTCAGCACTAGGTCATGCTGACATCAGCAAGTCAACAGGGGCTGGTCCAGTCAAACCTGACGTGTGGGTCCCACTGGTCAGTGACACAACTAACTAAACTAACTTAATTAGCACTAACCTAGTTTAGTAGCCGGGCGGGACCCACATGTCAGTGGGTCAAAGGCTAACTAATTGCAAATTAGCACTAATCTAAAATTAGCAGGGCACTGGGCCCACTTGTTAGTGTCTACTTAAGCTAATGATAGTAATTAAAACTTAACTAAAAACCTAAACTAATACTAGTCAAGGGCTAGCCCACAAGTCAGTGAGAGAGGGGGGGGGGTGTCAAACCAGGCAATGGGGTCAACCCACGTCGGTCAACAGGTCAAACCCGCCGGCGTTTAGCCGCCGGTGAGGCCCGAGACGGCGGTTGGCGTCGGGTTTCGCCCTCAGGCGACCAAACGAGCGGCGGACGGGCTCTACGTGGAGCTGGGACTCGCCCGCATCCATTTAAGCCATCGGGAGGGGCTGACGTCGACCGGGCTCGCCGGAAACAAGCTCGCGGCGGTGGCCGGAGTTCGGACGTCGACGGATTCGACGCTGCAGGGCACGGCAGGAGCAACGATTAGTTGCTACGGCCCCGTGGTGACGCGCTGGGCGCGGTGGTGCACTTGAACGCGGGTGGCAGCAGCTGTGGCCGCGGCGGCGCCATGTCCGGCAGAGCAAAGCTCTCGACCGCGGCGACGGAGCTAGCTTGAGGGAGAAATTGGCACGGGGAGTAGAATGGAATGATGGAGGGGCTCACTATGAAGTCGAAGAGCGGGTCAGCGGCTCGGGGGAGGCTTCAGGGACTGCGCATGGTCGCCGGCGATCTCAGTGGCCGAAGGAGGAAGAAGGGGTCGGGGACGATGCTGTAGGGCTCTCGCGGTCGCATGGTTCGACGGAGAGGAAGAGGGAGGCACGACGGAGCTCGGGGGCACGTCAGAGAGGCGAGGGGGTGGCGGTGGACGCAGCTACGGCGGCGGCGTGCTCACGGGCGCGTCGGCCATGGCTCTGGAGAGACGAGGGAGGGAGCAAGGGGGCGAGTGAGAGGTCAGGGGGGGTTCCAGACGTCTGCCCCAGGTCGTTTGTGGCGTCGCGCTGGCCAGGGGAGGGCCAGGCAGGCAGCTGCGTGCCGGTGCGCGCGAGCGCCGTGCTCGGTCCTGCCTCTGCGAGTAGGCAGAGGTTGAAGACAGGTATGCCCCTGGTGGGCTGGGCTGCTTCTGCAGGGTAAGGCCCAGGTAGCTCCTTCTCTCTCCCTGCTTTTCTAAAACTTTTTCTGTTTCCTTTTCTATTTTGTTTTCTGTGTTTTGATTTAGTTTAGGCACTAAACCATTTTTATAGATGCTGAAAATTATTGTGGATGTTAACTGAGTTATTCCAGAGACCCACAATAATTTTCAAAACATTTGGAGCTATAAATTTTTTATAGATTTTTATTTGCTCCAATTCAAATACAATATACATTAATTCAAAAATCCAGAATGGCCTAAAAATAGTTGCACCATTTTTGGCAGAGGTTTTCACCTTTATCAAAAATCACGAACATTTTGAAAGGCATTTTGGGTTCATTGAAAAATATTTTTAATTTGAACCTAGTTGGATTCATCTGGTGCTAGGGTTTAGTCATCCCCATTTCAACTTTCTGGGAAACTTAAACATGATGCAACAGACAAGTGCTATCCTAATGCAAGGTGAAGCTGGGGATGTGACAGAAGCCACCAAAGATGGGACCCTTTGTATGGTTCAGACATAATCGTTTAGGAACAACATCACCCAAGCTAAAAGTTGTGTCTTGAAACATAGCACGGCGCAAAATGACAATACCAGGGGCACTAAGATTCCCACTGTTCCCGCGACCAATTAAGCATCTACTGGCAAATATCGCAAAGTAGCGTAGAACAGGAAAATGTATACTAGTAATTCTTGCCCCTGATACTTGTCTCGTTTCCCCTACTACTATCATATCAATAAACCCCTCAACATCTTTACGATGTGGTTCCTCAAGGCTACCAGTAAAGGGTATCTTACATACTTGATAAAATTCATAGAACTACATCTCCTTAACCTCATCATATAAATGAAATTCCGCAGAAGGTGGTGATTTCTTAGCATGGAAATGAAAATTTTGCACGAAAATATTAGTGAGTAAGAGATACTATTCGCGCTGGTTGTGGAGGAAGTCGATGAGGCCTGCATTCTTCGCCAAATAATAAAAGTCTTTATAAATCCCGACGGCTTCCAAGAACTCATTGCAAGGCCGTTCACACGGCCGTACTTCCACAGTGCGAGGAAGATTGTATTTGGGCTTCTTATTCTCTTCCTTCTGCTTATCTTTTGAGCTCTGACTAGAAGAGCCTCTCAACAATCTCCTCATTATTTTCTTCCTCCGAAAATTTCTGAAATTTTTAGTGACTCAAAATAAAATTGAACCAAACTCAACAAGATTGATAGCAACTACTCCTACAAGTGCCTAGAGACTATATCATGCATTAGAACTACTTGAAACCACATAAATTTGACATGCAAGCTCAAGAACAGGGTCACCTAAGCAGCAAAAACTTGCAATAAATAAAGCACTAGAACAAAAACTAATTGGACCAATGGAGGAGTCACATACCAAAGAACAATCCCCCCAAACAGTTTTGTGAATGGAGCTTCAAGTAAGGAGATCGAAAATGGCAGCAAGATGAGCTAGAACTCGTGCTTGAGCTGGATTGTGATTTTTTTGGGAGGAAGAAGGAGTGTGTGGGTGCTAGAGTAAGTGGAGGGGGCCACGTGGGGCCCACGAGGTAAGGGGCGTGCCCAGGGGGTGGGCGCGCCCTGCACCCTCATGGCCAGGTGTTGGCTTCCCCTGCTGTGTTCTCAGTGCCAAATATTCTCAAATATTCTAGAAAAAATCATATTTCATTTTCGGGGCATTTGGAGAACTTTTATTTTCGGGGTATTTTTTATTGCATGGATAACTCTAAAAACAGACATAAAATACTATTTTTTCTTTATTTAATCTAATTAACAGAAAGAAAAAGGAGGGTACAAAAAGTTGTGCTTTCTAAATTCAACCATCTCATGCTCATCAAAAGAAATCCATTAACAAGGTTGATCAAGTCTTGTTAACACACTCTTTCCGAGTAACATGAAACCGGAGAATTTTCGAATAACACTAGGTTACCTCAATGGGGATATGCATGTCCCCAACAATAAGAATATCATATTTCTTCTTGACAGAAGGAAGAGGAAATTCAAAACCTCCAATCGTAATCGTTGAAAATTTTCCAATAGAATTGATTCTGTGGACCTGGGGTTGTTTCCTCGGAAAGTGTATTGTATGCTCACTACTATTAACATGAAAAGTGACATTGCCTTTGTTGCA
The DNA here is from genome assembly GCA_902687465.1 of Secale cereale. Lineage (NCBI taxonomy): Eukaryota > Viridiplantae > Streptophyta > Magnoliopsida > Poales > Poaceae > Secale > Secale cereale. The sequence continues at coordinate 299,345,920 of LR738714.1, forward strand.
ATCAATAACAGCCCCTGCACTATTCAAAAAGGATCTACCAAGGATAATAGACATACTATCGTCCTCGGGAATATCAAGGATAACAAAGTCCGTTAGAATAGTAACATTTGCAACCACAACAGGCACATCCTCACAAATACCGACAGGTATAGCAGTTGATTTATCGGCCATTTTCAAAGATATTTCAGTAGGTGTCAACTTATTCAAATCAAGTCTACGATATAAAGAGAGAGGCATAACACTAACACCGGCTCCAAGATCACATAAAGCAGTTTTAACATAGTTTCTTTTAATGGAGCAAGGTATAGTGGGTACTCCTGGATCTCCTAGTTTCTTTGGTATTCCACCTTTAAAAGTATAATTTGCAAGCATGGTGGAAGTTTCAACTTCAGTTATTTTTTTTGTTTGTACTAATATCTTTCATATACTTAGCATAAGGATTTGTTTTAAGTATATCAGTCAAACGCATACGCAAAAAGATAGGTCTAATCATTTCAGCAAAGCGCTCAAAATCCTCATCATCCTTTTTCTTGGATGGTTTAGGAGGAAAAGGTATGGGTTTCTGAACCCATGGTTCTCTTTCCTTACCGTACTTCCTAGCAACAAAGTATCTCTTATCATAATGTTGATTCTTCGATTGTGGGTTATCAAGATCAACAATAGGTTCAATCTCTACATCATTATCATTGCTAGGTTGAGCATCATCATGAACATCATCATTAACATTATCACTAGGTTCATGTTCATTACCAGATTGTGTCTCAGCATCGGAAATAGAGATAACATTGGGATTCTCAGGTGTGTCAGCTACAGGTTCACTAGAAGCATGCAAAGTCCTATCATTTTTCTTTTTCTTCTTCTTAGAAGAACTAGGTGCATCTAAATTAGCTCTCTGAGAATCTTGCTCAACTCTCTTAGGGTGGCCTTCAGGATGTAGAGGTTCCTGAGTCCTTTTACCACCTCTAGTCACAACTCTAATAGCATTATCATGTTTCTTACTATTTAATTCATTGAGAAAATCATTTTGTGCTTTAAGTACTTGTTCTACTTGAGTAGTAACCATAGAAGCATGTTTACTAACGAGGTTTAGTTCACCTTTAACTCTAGACATATAATCACTCAAGCGTTCAATCATATAAGCATTACGTTGCAACTGTCTACCAACATAAGCATTGAAGTTTTCTTGTTTAACAATGAAGTTGTCAAACTCATCTAAGCATTGGCTAGCAGACTTATAATGAGGAATATCACCTTCATCAAATCTATAAAGAGAATTTACCTTTACTACCTGTGTCGGGTGATCAAGACCATGTATTTCTTCAATAGGTGGTAAATTCTTAACATCTTCATCTTTAATACCTTTTTCTTTGATAGATTTCTTTGCCTCTTGCATATCTTCAGGACTGAGAAATAGAACGCCCCTTTTCTTCGGAGTTGGCTTAGGGGCTGGTTCAGGAAGTGTCCAATTGTTTTCATTGGTCAACATATTATTCAATAGTCGGCTTGATCAACTGTTCTTTCCCTGAAAACACAACCAGCACAACTATCCAGATGGTCTCTGAAGCATCCGTTAGTCCATTATAAAAGACATCAAGTATTTCATTCCTCTGACGAGGATGATCAGGCAAAGCATTAAGTAACCGGAGAAGCCTTCTCCAAGCTTGTGAGAGACTCTCTACTTCAATTTGCACAAAATTATATATTTCCCGTAAGGTAGCTTGTTTCTTATGAGTGGAAAAATATTTAGCAGAGAAGTAATAAATCATATCCTGGGGACTACGCACAAAACCAGGATCAAGGGAATTAAAACATGTCTTAGCATCAGCCTTTAACAAGAACGGAAATAACTTAAGGATATAGTAATAACGGATTTTTCCTCATTGGTGAACAGGGTGGCTATATCATTCAACTTAGTAAGATGTGCCACAACAGTTTCAGATTCATAGCCATGGAAAGGATCAGATTCAACCAAAGTAATTAACTCAGGATCGACAGAGAAATCATAATCCTTATCAGTAACAAACATAGGTGAAGTAGCAAAAGCAGGGTCATATTTCATTCTAGCATTCAAAGACTTTTCTTTCAGCTTAGCTAATAATTTCTTAAGATCATATCTATCGTTGCAAGAAAGAAAGTCTCTAGCAGTTTCTTCATCCATAACATAACCCTCAAGAATAATAGGCAATTCATATCTAGGGGAGAGTATTCATCATCACTTTCATCAATATTATCAGTTTCAATATTTGCATTCTCCCTAACCTTAGCAATTTGTTCATCAAGAAATTCACCTAGTGGCACAGTATTATCAAGCATAGAAGTAGTTTCATCATACATAGGAGAAGTGGCATCATCAAGAACATGCGACATATCAGATTCAATAACAGGAGTAGGTCTCGCAAGTTTACTCATAACAGAGGGTGAATCAAGTGCAGAGCTAGATGGCAGTTCCTTACCTCCCCTCGTAGTTGAGGGATAGATCCTAGTTCTTGAGTCTTTCAAGTTCTTCATGTTGGAAATATGCCCTAGAGGCAATAATAAAATGGTTATTATTATATTTCCTAGTTCATGATAACTGTCTGTTATTCATGCTTGAATTGTATTATCCGGAAACAATGATACATGTGTGAATACATAGACAACAACATGTCCCTGGTAAACCTCTAGTTACTAGCTCGTTGATTAACAGATGGTTACGGTTTCCTGACCATGGACATTGGATGTCATTGATAACGAGATCACATCATTAGGAGAATGATGTGATGGACAAGACCCAATCCTAAGCCTAGCACAAGATCGTGTAGTTCGTAATGCTAAAGCTTTTCCAATGTCAAGTATATTTTCCTTAGACCATGAGGTTGTGCAACTCCCGGATACCGTAGGAATACTTTGGGTGTGCCAAACGTCACAACGTAACTGGGTGGCTATAAAGGTACACAATGGGTATCTCCGAAAGCATCTGTTGGGTTGGCACGAACCAAGACTGGGATTTGTCACTCCGTATGACATGGAGGTATCTCTGGGCCCACTCGGTAAGACATCATCATAATGAGCTCAAAGTGACTAAGGGGTTGGTCACGGGATGATGTGTTACGGAATGAGTAAAGATACTCGCCATGACGCGATTGAACAAGGTATCGGTATTCCGACGATCGAATCTCGGGCAAGTACTATACCGATAGACAAAGGGAATTGCATACGGGATTGATTGAATCCTTGACATCGTGGTTCATCCGATGAGATCATCGAGGAGCATGTGGGAGCCAACATGGGTATCCAGATCCCGCTGTTGGTTATTGACCGGAGAGTCGTCTCGGTCATGTCTACGTGTCTCCCGAACCCGTAGGGTCTACACACTTAAGGTTCGGTGACGCTGGGGTTGTAGAGATATAAGTATGCGGTAAGCAAAAAGTTGTTCGGAGTCCCGGATGAGATCCCGGACGTCACGAGGAGTTCTGGAATGGTTCGGAGGTAAAGAATTGTATATAGGAAGTCCAGTTTCGGCCACCGGGAGAGTTTTGGGGGTCACCGGTATTGTACCGGGACCACCGAAGGGTCCCCGGGGTCCACCGGGTGGGGCTACCTATCCCGGAGGGCCCCATGGGCTGAAGTGGGAGGGGAACCAACCATAGTGGTCTGGTGCGCACCCCCCCATGGGCCTTCCCTACGCCTAGGGTTGGGAACCCTAGGGGTGGGGGTGCCCCACCTGGCTTGGGGGGTAAGTCCCCCCCCCCTTGGCCGCCGCCCCCCTAGGAGATTGGATCTCCTAGGGCTGGCTCCCCCCAGGGTCCCTATATATAGTGGGGGAGGGAGGGCAGCCGCACCCATGCCCTGGCACCTCCCTCTCCCTCCTGTGACACCCCTTCCTCCTCCAGTTCTGCTTGGCGAAGCCCTGCTGGAATACTGCCGCATCCACCACCACGTCGTCGTGCTGTTGGATCTCCATCAACCTCTCCTCCCCCCATGCTGGATCAAGAAGGAGGAGACGTTGCTGCTCCGTACATGTGTTGAACGCGGAGGTGCCGTCTGTTCGGCGCTAGGATCATCGATGATTTGGATCACGACGAGTACGACTCCATCATCCACGTTCTCTTGAACGCTTCCGCTCGCGATCTACAAGGTTATGTACATGCACTCCCCTCTCCCTCATTGCTAGATGACTCCATAGATTGATCTTGGTGAAATGTAGAATTTTTTTGATTTCTGCGACGTTCCCCAACAGTGGCATCATGAGCTAGGTCTATGCGTAGTATCTTGCACGAGTAGAACACAAAGCAGTTGTGGGCGTAGATTTGTTCAATTCTCTTGCCGCTACTAGTCTTATCTTGATCCGGCGGCATCGTGGGATGAAGCGGCCCGGACCGACCTTACACGTATGCTTACGTGAGACAGGTTCCACCGACTGACATGCACTAGTTGCATAAGGTGGCTAGCGGGTGACAGTCTCTCCCACTTTAGTCGGATCGGATTCGATGAAAAGGGTCCTTATGAAGGGTAAATAGAAATTGGCATATCACGTTGTGATTTTGGTGTAGGTAAGAAATGTTCTTGCTAGAAACCTATAGCAGCCACGTAAAAACTTGCAACAACAATTAGAGGACATCTAACTTGTTCTTGCAGCATGTGCCGTGTGATGTGATATGTCCAAAAGGATGTGATGAATGATATATGTGATGTATGAGATTGATCAGGTTCATGTAACAGGAATCATGACTTGCATGTCGATGAGTATGACAACCGGCAGGAGCCATAGAGAGTTGTCTTATTTTTTTGTATGACCTGCGTGTCAATGAAAACGCCATGTAATTACTTTACTTTATCGCTAACCGTTAGCCATAGTAGTAGAAGTAATGCTTGGCGAGACAACTTCATGAAGACACGATGATGGAGATCATGATGATGGAGATCATGGTGTCATGCCGGTGACAAAGATGATCATGGAGCCCCGAAGATGAAGATCAAAGGAGCAAAATGATATTTGCCATATCATGTCACTATTTGATTGCATGTGATGTTTATCATGTTTTTACATCTTATTTGCTTAGAACGACGGTAGTAAATATGATGATCTCTCACTAAAATTTCAAGAATTGTGTTCCCCCTAACTGTGCACCATTGCTAAGGTTCATTGTTCCGAAGCACCACATGATGATCGTGTGTGATAGGCTCTAACGTTCGCATACAACGGGTGTAAGCCAGATTTACACATGCAATACACTTAGGGTCCACTTGACAAGCCTAGCATGTACATACATGGCCTCGGAACACGGAAGACCGAAAGTTCGAACATGAGTCGTATAGAAGATACGATCAACATAAAGATGTTCACCGTTGATGACTAGTCCATCTCACGTGATGATCGGACACGGCCTAGTCGATTCGGATCATGTATCACTTAGATGACTAGAGAGATGTCTATCTGAGTGGGAGTTCATTAAATTGTTTAGATGAACTTAATTGTCATGAACATAGTCTAAAATCTTTACAATGTGTCTTGTAGATCCAATGGCCCACGCTCATGTTACCCTCAACTTCAACGCATTCCTAGAGAAAACCATGCTGAAAGACGATGGTAGCAACTATACGGATTGGGTCCGTAACTTGAGGATCATCCTCATAGCTGCCAAGAAAACATATGTCCTTGAAGCACCGCTAGGTGACACTCCCGCCCCAGCGAACCAAGACGTTATGAACGCTTGGCAGTCACTTTGTGATGATTACTCCCTGGCTCAGTGCGGCATGCTTTACATCTTAGAATCGGGGCTCCAAAAGCATTTTGAGCACCACGCAGCATATGAGATGTTCCAAGAGCTAAAAAGTGTTTTCCAAGCTCATGCCCGAGTCGAGAGATATGACGTCTCCGACGCATTCTACAATTGTAAAATGGAGGAGAATAGTTCTGTCAGCGAGCACATACTCAAATTGTCTGGGTTGCACAACCGCTTGTCTAAGTTGGGGATTAATCTCCGAGATGAAGCAGTCATTGACAGAATCCTTCTGTCGCTCCCACCTAGCTACAAGAGCTTCGTGATGAACTTCAATACGCAAGGGATGGAGAAGTCCATTCCTGAGGTATATTCAATGCTGAAATCAGCAGAGGTGGAGATCAAGAAAGAACATCAAGTGTTGATGGTGAATAAAATCACTAACTTCAAGAAAGGCAACGGTAAGAAGAACTTCGAGAAGGACGGCAAAGGAGTTACCGTGCCTGGTAAGCCAGTTGCTGGGAGGAAGCCAAAGAATGGACCCAAGCGTGAGAGTAAGTGCTTTTATTGCAAGGGAACGGGTCACTGGAAGCGGAACTGCCCCAAATACTTAGCAGATAAGAAGGCCGACAACGTCAAAGGTATATATGATATACATGTTATTGATGTGTACCTTACCAGCGCTCGTAGTAGCTCCTGGGTATTTGATACCGGTGCAGTTGCTCACATTTGTAACTCAAAGCACGAGCTGCGGAATAAGTGGTGACTGGCGAAGGACGAGGTGACGATGCGCGTCGGGAATGGTTCCAAGGACGATGTGATCGCCGTCGGCACGTTACCTCTACATCTACCTTCGGGGTTAGTTTTAAACCTCAATAATTGTTATTTAGTACCAGCTTTTAGCATGAACATTGTATCTGGATCTCGTTTAATGCGAGATGGCTACTCATTTAAATCCGAGAATAATGGTTGTTCTATTTAATGAGAGAAATGTTTTATGGTCATGCCCCGCTGGTCAATGGTTTATTCTTAATGAATCTCGAACATGATGTTACACATATTCATAGTGTGAATGCCAAAAGATGTAAGGTTGATAATGATAGTTCCACATACTTGTGGCACTACCGCCTTGGTCATATTGGTGTCAAACGTATGAAGAAGCTCCATGCAGATGGACTTTTGTAGTCTCTTGATTATGAATCATTTGACACGTGCGAACCATGCCTTTTGGGTAAGATGACCAAGACTCCATTCTCCGGTACAATGGAGCGAGCAACCAACTTGTTGGAAATCATACATACCGATGTGTGCGGTCCAATGATTGTTGAAGCTCGCGGAGGCTATCGTTATGTTCTCACCCTCACAGATGACTTAAGTAGATATGGGTATGTCTACTTGATGAAACACAAGTCTGAGACCTTTGAAAAGTTCAAGGAATTTCAGAATGAGGTTGAGAATCATCGTGACAGAAAAATAAAGTTCTTACAATCAGATCGTGGAGGAGAATATTTAAGTCACGAATTTGGCACGCACCTAAGGAACTGTGGGATTGTTTCGCAATTGACACCGCCTGGAACACCTCAGCGTAATGGTGTGTCCGAACATCGTAATCGTACTCTGTTGGACATGGTGCGATCTATGATGTCTCTTACCGACTTATCATTTTGGGGTTATGCTTTAGAGACTGCCGCATTCACTTTAAATAGGGCACCGTCTAAATCCGTTGAGATGACACCGTATGAACTTTGTTTGGCAAGAAACCTAAGTTGTCATTTCTAAAAGTTTGGGGATGCGATGCTTATGTCAAGAAACTTCAACCTGAAAATCTCGAACCCAAATCAGAAAAATGCGTCTTCATAGGATACCCTAAGGAAACTATTGGGTACACCTTCTACCTCAGATCCGAAGGCAAGGTCTTCGTTGCCAAGAATGGATCCTTTTTGGAGAAAGAGTTTCTCTCAAAAGAAGTGAGTGGGAGGAAAGTGGAACTTGATGAGGTGATAGTCACCCTGTCGGGGATATACCCCGCGGCGTAACTCGGCCGGAGATATGACCCGGTCGGACTTGGTGGTTTACTTGAGACGGTTTACATTTGACGATTCACTGGTAACCCGGCCGGTGGATCACGGATGACAAGGCCCAAGGCCTAGAAGGCCGGTTCATGTTATGGCGGGCCGGTTTATGAAGAAAGCATAAGGAATATTCTCCTACAAAGGAAGCAAGACTAGGACTCCTTGTAATAGAGTAATCCTAATCCTACTAGGACTCTACATGTAACCCGCCCCTTCAACATATATAAGGAGGGGCAGGGCTCCTCAAAGAGGGACAAGTTCTCACAAGTTAGAAGAAACAATCTCTAGGGCTAGACACAAGAGCCGGTTTACCGGCGACACCATGAGGGTCATAATGAGATCTGGCCTCAAACAACACGTAGGGCTATTACCGGATGATGTTTCCCGGGGCCCAAAGCTGTCTAAATCCTTGTCTTGTGTTGCGTCTCTCAATTCCGCTCAACCCCTCTCAAGCTACTACATAGATGCGTGGCCTCACGACTAAGTTATAACCCTAGGACATTTGCCGTGACAATTCCACGATAGTTGGCGCCCACCGTGGGGCCTGCGCACGGTGGTGTTGTGTTCTTGATGGGATCTTTCCTAGGGATCGAGAAGTTTGCAATTATTCCAGATGAAAAAGAGCCAGATCTGCATCAGCTATGATCATCGGTCAAGATTGAAAAAGTGGCAACGTATATTGAGTTTCAGAGAAATTTAGGGTTTGCGTTTACGCGGCCGAGGCAAGCACCATGCTGAGTTGCGGAGTCCGTGACAAGAGTTTTTCGATGGTGACGGTTTCGGCGATCTCATCAATTACAAGTTGCACCGAGGCGGACATGGAATCTTCGTTGTAATCATTTTGTCAAATTCATCAAGTTGCGTTCGCTGCTCCACGCCTCCACATATAAACTGCTGATGCATCAAGTCCCGATGGAAAATATGATTGTACAAGTTTGCGGAGCGTCTGAGGATTGTGCATGTGCGTGGATTGGAGGGAGTACTACAACAAGTTTATCATCACGTCAAGACAAAAGGAAGGAGTGCTTCGCGTTCGGATCAGCTACCATATCCGAAATCTACTCAGTGTTGGTACAAGTCCAACAAAACAAAAACAAATCGGATAGCTGCCTAATTTATATGATGGTGCATACTGCCAAAGTTGCTCACGTGGAGATCGGGAGGACATCAGCCGTGTAATAGTACTACTACATGAACTCAAAGCTCTAACAGGAGTATTGGCATGGATTTCGAGCAAGACCATTGAAACTACCATATAAAGCTACTATCGGATCAGTCTTTTTTGGCATGTTATGGAAGGAAACAGAGACACCTGGCAAGTTTTTTCTGTTGCGTTTTTTGTGTGAGCCGCCAAGTCGCCCGACACAGATCACGGGCATCATCTGCTCGAACAATAGGATAGGGACAACTGCTTGACTTAAGCACGCGATAAGGTCTCCAGATCAACTGGAACGCATGGAATTAAATCAAATGTTCACAGTGCTTGAACGATGGAAAACCGCCCTCATCGTCATGCTTCCGCATGTCGCCATTGCCGTTCTTCATTGTAATCAGCACCAATCCAGTGTCCACATCAGGCCGGCCCGGAGCCGCCGTTCTGTGCATCTGCTATGTTGAGCCGCCGGGGGCCGCGTCAAACTGTAGTGGGATATATTAAAATTGCCGATCTGCCTAAGCTGTCTTTGTCATGTTGAACGGATCATCAGTCATCTGAACAAATCAGGTGATATCTGTCCAAAGCTTTGTTTATTAGCACATGTTAATTCATCAGACAACAATTACTCTCGCATGTAATGTTTTTTACGCAGGACTACTGTTAAAAGAAAGGGGGGGGGTGATATGCCATGGATGCACGTTCAGCTATGAGGCGCGGCTTCACGACCATACGGGTCGCGGTCCGGTTTACATCAACACACCGGCCGACTCGTCTGTCTGCGCCCACACGCGCTGGTATCCAACACCGCGGCCGACTCCCTCGCCAATGGACGTACGCACGCCACCGCTTCCGTGGTCCGGTCTACATTAACACGACGCTGTCCGCGCTTACGATTAACTCACCCGCACGTGCCGGCTTACAATGCCGCTGCCGACTCATATGTTATCCGTGCGAATCAGGTGATATCTATCCTATTTATTTTTAATACATATTAATTCGCTCGAGCAAAAAATACCTTGCCCTGCAGTATTTTGTGTGTAGGAGAATCATTCATTACAAAGCGATATTATACCGCGGAGATGGAGGCCCGCCAACATCATTTGACACAAGTGGACTTCGTTACTCAACGGACTCCCGCACTGGCTTACAACGCCGTGGCCGTCTCTCGCGACCGTGCCGGTTTATAACGCCGTGGCCGTCTCTCGCGACCGCGCCGGTTTACAGCGCCGTGGCCATTTCTCGCGACCGCGCCGGTTTACAACGCCGTGGCCATCTCTCGTGACCGCGCCGGTTTACAACGCTGTGGCCGTCTTTCGCGACCGCGCCGGCTTACAACGAAGAGGACGACTAGCCCGTCGGTGTCGGCCGAGCCATCTGTTCTTCGAGCAAATCAGGTGTTATCCCTCCTATATACTTTATCAGGACATTTTAATTCCTCTGAGCAACATTACACTGCCCTATTGGTGTTTGTTATATACAGTTCACGCGTCCGCGCCGGTTTACAACACGGAGGACAACCTACTCGTCTGCGCTGGCTTACAACAATGAGGCCGACTCATGAGTCTGTGCTGCCTCTGATGCTACGGTCGTTTTACTGTCCGCCCTGCGGTCCGGTCTATTCAACGTACCGGGTTGGCTAACAGACACCAATGAGGATCATAAGGTCCAAATACATCAGACAGTTAATTATTAGAGGGACCAAAGAGAGTTTGTTGCATAGCACAACTCAAACATAGGTACCCGGCGAGCACAGCTTAGAAAGAGTATCACATGGGGGCTTCGAAAGAAATCTTCCATGGCCTCTTAAACCGGCGCCCCTGATAGAATCAAGGAATCAGCCATGTTCTTTACACAAAAGAGTATCACATGGGAGTTTCCAAAGAAGCTTTCCATGGCCTCCTAAATCTGCGCCCTTGACAAATCAAGGAATCAGCCATCTCATCTATACGAACAAGAATCACATGGGGGCTTCCACGGGCAAGGAAGTTTTCCCATGGTCTCTTGAGCCGGCGGCCGTATGAAGCCCATCATAAGAGCACTGCTCTGGTTGCTTCGGCAATTTCCACATGATGATGAGGGGTAAAAGAGAGTGTTAGTGCCCAACCCAGCTCAAACATATGCCCCGATAAGCAAAACGGCTCACACACTACCGGGGGGCTCGCAGAGAGTTGAATACCCTTGTAGTGAACATGGCTTGGAAGCCCGGTGCATGCACCTAAAACCCCGGATTAACCTGCCTGCCTCAAGTAAATCATGCCGTCCAGGTAAACCTGGTATGACCCGTCGAACCTGCCACAAGTCAATCCTTCGGGACCCTGAACTTGCCCACGTTAAATTCACGATCATCGAGTTGATTACCTAAAGACAAAATCTTTATGAGATTTTGAAACATTGGGTAGCTTGCCATCGATGATTTGGTTAAGGATTGCGGAGCATCTTGACAAGCTTTGCTAAAATGGTTAATGACAGTAGCTTGGTAGCTCATAAAAAGCCTCGAATTTGGAGCCTGACAGCTCGTAAAAAACCTCGACTACATGGTCTTATTTGCCCAAAAACCTTATTTTTATTTTTTATGATTTCATAAATCTTTGTCTTCAAGGTCATTGGTTTTTTAACCAAGTCCATTGATGCGAGACTAGACAACTACAAGGTAGACCATACGTCTACAGAGTTAAAAGTCTGGGTCATGAACACCAGCGAGAATTAAACCGGCGTTCATCGTAACCCGGATCGGCCATTATGCTAAACCGACAAGAGAGCCAAAGGCTTCATCAGCACCCGCGCCTTGAATTATTCCTACCAGGTTAAGGTCTACAGGCACACTTAATCACAGGTATGGTATACGTTTGTATTTTATACACAGTTCAAGTTATTAACTTAGATCATGTGTTTGGGCAGTATAACCCGTCCGGTGGTAAACCGCGAGGACATTTTTAGCATTGTTTATGCAGAAACGGGTGGAATAAACCGTCAAAGGCATTATAAGTAAGAAATAATTATGAAGTTGCCAACTGAAGCAATCTCATACAACTGGGCTATTTACAGATAATGACCGGTGTTTATTAGCCCGGCCTGGCTTTGACTATAAGTCGCCAGTATGAGATAAGATAATGACCGGTGTTTGTTAACCCGGCCTGGCTTTTGATTATAAATCGGTAGTATCATATATGGATAATCCAGTGTTTATCACAACCCGGTATGGTTTTATTATAAACCGGCGAAATATTGCAGGGGTTATCAATACTCAAGTTTTGGGTTATCATCCTTACTACACTCGCTTGGTGAAACCAACCGTGTGATCAAACATTACTGGAACCGGTCTTCAAACCGGATTATATTCTTCAAACCTTTAAATAGCCAACATGACTGGATGTTTATTATGGTTATCAATAACCAATATTATGATTGAGGTTTTCAAAGTCGCTTCAGCGCAATGGATATTATATTGTCAATGGTATGATTTATTTTACAAAGGAATAGTCCCGAGTTGCTACAGGCTTACAACCCGGCACTTGGGGGCTACATTATTCAAATTGAGATTACATCAAATATGCAAGTCCCATGTCACTGCCAGCATGCACCATGGCACTTGGGGGCTAATGCAAAGTCATTTTTTACTGGCCTTATTGAAGACCCGACTCGTCATATCATAATGAGCCGGCCCTTGGGGGCTACCAATTGCTCCCGTCAACAATTCAAGGTACACAAGTCTTAATCCATTATACTGAATGGTCCACTGCTCAGTTGGTAAAGCACAAAGCTCTTAACCTTGTGGACGTCGGTGCAAGCCCCATAATGGGAGCTACATGTGGCTATTCAAGTTTACATGATCATATTCGCAAAGTCCCTGCTCATTATTGCATAATGACCCGGCCCTTGGGGGCTACACTGGTTGAAGTTTTTGAGCATCAGGCAATTACAAGTCCCAGGTTGCTGCAAGCATGACAACCCGGCACTTGGGGGCTACATATGTGGAATATTCAGTTGTTACTAGTGATTGGGATGAACAATCTGGATTTCTTCAAGGTTGCAACATTTATATTGAAACAAGTCTTAAGCTATCACTATGTTCTCTTCTTAAGACTTGGGGGCTACAGGTAATATGGATATAAAGGAGGAACATCTTCAAATTCTCAGTTTTGGGCAATCAGGAAGATTAATTGTGTGACCCGGCGTTGGCAACAATCATAACCCGGCGTCTATAAACAGTCATGACCCGGGATCATCAGTTTTTATAACCCGGTCGGAGATATGACCCGGCCGGACTTGGCGGTTTACTTGAGACGGTTTACATTTGACGATTCACTGGTAACCCGGCGGGCGGATCACGGATGACAAGGCCCAAGGCCCAGAAGGCCGGTTCATGTTATGGTGGGCCGGTTTATGAAGAAAGCATAAGGAATATTCTCCTACAAAGGAAGCAAGACTAGGACTCCTTGTAATAGAGTAATCCTAATCCTACTAGGACTCTACATGTAACCCGCCCCTTCAACATATATAAGGAGGGGCAGGGCTCCTCAAAGAGGGACAAGTTCTCACAAGTTAGAAGAAACAATCTCTAGGGCTAGACACAAGAGCCGGTTTACCGGCGACACCATGAGGGTCATAATGAGATCTAGCCTCAAACAACACGTAGGGCTATTACCGGATGATGTTTCCCGGGGCCCGAAGCTGTCTAAATCCTTGTCTTGCGTTGCGTCTCTCGATTCCGCTCAACCCCTCTCAAGCTACTACATAGATGCACGGCCTCACGACTAAGTCCTAAGCCTAGGACATCTACCGTGACAATTACACGACACACCCCTTCCGAACTAGAAAGTAGCGCAGCGCAGGAAGATGTTCCTGTGGTGCCGGCACCGACTAGGGAGGAAGTTAATGATAATGATCATGAAGCTTCAGATCAAGTTACTACTGAACTTCGTAGGTCCACAAGGACACGTTCCGCACCAGAGTGGTAAGGCAACCCTGTCCTGGAAATCATGTTGTTAGGCAACAGTGAACCTTCGAACTATGAAGAAGCGATGGCGGGCCCGGATTCCAACAAAGGCTTGAAGCCATGAAATCCGAAATAGGATCCATGTATAAAAACAAAGTATGGACTTTGGTGGACTTGCCCGATGATCGGCACGCCATAGAAAATAAATGGATCTTTAAGAAGAAGACTGACGCGGATGGTAATGTGACCATCTATAAGGCTCGACTTGTCGCTAAAGGTTATCGACAAGTTCAAGGGATTGACTACGATGAGACTTTCTCTCCCGTAGCGATGTTAAAGTCCGTCCGAATCATGTTAGCAATTGCCGCATTCTATGATTATGAGATATGGCAAATGGACGTCAAAACAACATTCCTTAATGCCTTCCTCAAGGAAGAACTATATATGATGCAGCCGGAAGGTTTTGTCGATCCTGAGAATGCTAACAAGGTATGCAAGCTCCAGTTCTCAATCTATGGGCTGGTGCAAGCATCTCGGAGTTGGAACATTCGCTTTGATGAGGTGATCAAAGTGTTTGGGTTTATACAGACTTGGGGAGAAGTCTGTATTTACAAGAAAGTGAGTGGGAGCTCTGTAGCATTTCTCATATTATATGTGGATGATATATTGCTGATGGGAAATGCTGTAGAACTCTTAGAGAGCATAAAGGCCTACTTGAATAAGTGTTTTTCAATGAAGGACCTTGGAGAAGCTGCTTACATATTAGGCATCAAGATCTATAGAGATAGATTGAGACGCCTCATTGGTCTTTCAGAAAGTACATACCTTGACAAGATATTGAAGAATTTCGATATGGATCAGTCCAAGAAAGGGTTCTTGCATGTATTGCAAGGTGTGAGATTGAGCACGACTCAATCCCCGACCACGACAGAAGACAGAGAAAAGATGAGTGTCATCCCCTATGCCTCGGCCATAGGTTCTATTATGTATGCCATGCTGTGTACCAGACCTGATGTGAACCTTGCCATTAGTTTGGTGTGTAGGTACCAAAGTGATCCCGGTATGGAGCACTGGGCAGCGGTCAAGAACATCCTGAAGTACTTGAAAAGGACTAAGGATATGTTTCTCATTTATGGAGGTGACGAAGAGCTCGTCGTAGAGGGTTACGTTGATACTAGCTTCGACACAGATCTGGATGACTCAAAGTCACAAACCAGATACGTGTATATTTTGAATGGAGGGGCAGTCAGCTGGTTCAGTTGCAAGAAAAGCCTCGTGGCGGCATCTACATGTGAAGCGGAGTACATAGCTGCTTCCGAAGCAGCGCATGAAGGAGTCTGGATGAAGGAGTTCATCACTGACCTAGGAGTTATTCCAAGCGCGTCGGGCCCGATGACTCTCTTCTGTGACAACACTAGAGCTATTGCCATTGCCAAGGAGCCCAGGTTTCACAAGAAGACCAAGCACATCAAGCGCCGTTTCAACTCCATCTGGAATTATATTCAAGATGGAGACATAGATATTTGTAAAGTGCATACGGATCTGAATGTCGCAGATCCGTTGACTAAACCTCTTCCACGAGTAAAACATGATCAACACCAGAACTATATGGGTGTACGATTCATCACAATGTAACTAGATTATTGACTCTAGTGCAAGTGGGAGACTGTTGGAAATATGCCCTAGAGGCAATAATAAAATGGTTATTATTATATTTCCTTGTTCATGATAACTGTCTGTTATTCATGCTTGAATTGTATTATCCGGAAACAGTGATACATGTGTGAATACATAGACCACAACGTGTCCCTGGTAAACCTCTAGTTACTAGCTCGTTGATCAACAGATGGTTACGGTTTCCTGACCATGGACATTGGATGTCATTGATAACGAGATCACATCATTAGGAGAATGATGTGATGGACAAGACCCAATCCTAAGCCTAGCACAAGATCGTGTAGTTCGTAATGCTAAAGCTTTTCCAATGTCAAGTATCTTTTGCTTAGACCATGAGGTTGGGCAACTCCCGGATACCGTCGGAATACTTTGGGTGTGCCAAACGTCACAGCGTAACTGGGTGGCTATAAAGATACACTACGGGTATCTTCGAAAGCATCTGTTGGGTTGGCACGAACCGAGACTGGGATTTGTCACTCCGTATGATGGAGAGGTATCTCTGGGTCCACTCGATAAGACATCATCATAATGAGCTCAAAGTGACTAAGGGGTTGGTCACGTGATGATGTGTTACGGAACGAGTAAAGAGACTTGCCATGACGAGATTGAACAAGGTATCAGTATACCGATGCTCGAATCTCGGGCAAGTACTATACCGATAGACAAAGGGAATTGCATACGGGATTGATTGTATCCTTGACATCGTGGTTCATCCGATGAGATCATCGAGGAGCATCTGGGAGCCAACATGGGTATCCAGATCCCGCTGTTGGTTATTGACCGGAGAGTCGTCTCGGTCCTGTCTACGTGTCTCCCGAACCCGTAGGGTCTACACACTTAAGGTTCGCTGACGCTAGGATTGTAGAGATATAAGTATGCGGTAACCCAAAAGTTGTTTGGAGTCCCGGCTGAGATCCCGAACGTCACAAGGAGTTCCGGAATGGTCCGGAGGTAAAGAATTGTATATAGGAAGTCCAGTTTCGGCCACCGGGAGAGTTTCGGGGGTCACCGGTATTGTACCGGGACCACCGGAAGGGTCCCGGGGGTCCACCGGGTGGGGCCACCTATCCCGGAGGGCCCCATGGGCTGAAGTGGGAGGGGAACCAGCCATAGTGGGCTAGTGCGCCCCCCCATGGGCCTCCCCTGCGCCTAGGGTTGGGAACCCTAGGGGTGGGGGCGCCCCACCTTGCTTGGGGGGTAAGTTTCCCCCCCTTGGCCGCCGCCCCCCTAGGAGATTGGATCTCCTAGGGACAGCGCCCCCCAGGGTCCCTATATATAGTGGGGGGGGGAGGGAGGGCAGCCGCACCCATGCCCTGGCACCTCCCTCTCCCTCCCGTGACACCCGGCACCGCCTTGCTGGAATACTGTCGCATCCACCACCACGGCGTCGTGCTGCTGGATCTCCATTAACCTCTCCTCCCCCCTTACTGGATCAAGAAGGAGGAGACGTTGCTGCTCCGTACGTGTGTTGAACGCGTAGGTGCTGTCCGTTCAGCGCTAGGATCATCGGTGATTTGGATCACAACGAGTACGACTCCATCATCCACGTTCTCTTGAACGCTTCCGCTCGTGATCTACAAGGGTATGTAGATGCATTCTCCTCTCCCTCGTTGCTAGATGACTCCATAGATTGATCTTGGTGAAACGTAGAATTTTTTTGATTTCTGCTGCGTTCCCCAACACTTCATAGTGATCAACAGATATAAATCCCAAGTGACTTAAAGAATATAGCTCTGCTCCCCGGCAACGGCGCCAGAAAATAGTCTTGATAACCCACAAGTGTAGGGGATCGCAACAGTTTTTGAAGGTAGAGTATCCAAACTAAATTTATTGATTCGACACAAGGGGAGCCAAAGAATACTCTCAAGTGTTACCGATTGAGTTGTCAATTGAACCACACCTAGAAAACTTTGTATCTGCAGCAAGCTAATTTAATAGCAAAGGTAGCGATAGTGTTTTTGTAGTGATTGTAACAGTAGCAGCGGAAAAGTAAATAAGCAACAAGAAATATGTGAAAAGCTCATAGGCATTCGATCAATGATGGATAATTATGTCGGATGCGATTCCTCATGTAATAGTTATATCATAGGGTGACACATAACTAGCTCCAGTTCATCAATGTAATGTAGGCATGTATTCCGAATATAGTCATACGTGCTTATGGGAAAGAACTTGCATGACATCTTTTGTCGTACCCTCCCGTGGCAGCGGGGTCCTAGTGGAAACTAAGGGATATTAAGGCCTCCTTTTAATAGAGTACCGGACCAAAGCATTAACACATAGTGAATACATGCACTCCTCAAACTACGGTCATCACCGGGAGTGGTCTCGATTAACGTCACTTCGGGGTTGCCGGATCATAACACATAGTAGGTGACTATTGACTTGCAATATAGGATCAAGAACACACATATATTCATGAAAACATAATAGGTTCAGATCTGAAATTATGGCACTCGGGCCCTAGTGACAAGCATTAAGCATAGGAAAGTCATAGCAACATCAATCTTACAACATAGTGGATACTAGGGATCAAACCCTAACAAAACTAACTCGATTACATGGTAAATCTCATCCAACCCATCCCAGTCCAGCAAGCCTATGATGGGATTACTCACGCACGGCGGTGAGCATCATGGAATTGGTGATGGAGGAAGGTTGATGATGACAATGGCGACGATCTTCCCTCTTCGGAGCCCCGAACGGACTCCAGATCAGCCCTCCCGGGAGAGATTAGGGCTTGGCGGTGGCTCCGTATTGTAAAACGTGATAATTCCTTCTCTCTGATTTTTTTCTCCCTGAAAGTTTATATACGAAGTCGGGGGAGATGTCGTGGAGCAACAGGGGGCCCACGAGGCAGGGGCGCGCCCATGGGGGCGCCCCCACCCTCGTGGACAGGGTGTGGGCCCCCTGGTCTGGTTCTTTCCGCAGATATTTTTTATATATTCCATAATAAATCTTCGTTGAATTTCAAGTCATTCTGGGAACTTTTATTTCTACACAAAAACAACACCATGGCAGTTCTGCTGAAAACAGCATCAGTCTAGGTTAGTTCCATTCAAATCATGCAAGTTGAGTCCAAAACAAGGGCAAAAGTGTTTGTAAAAGTAGATACGTTGGAGACGTATCATGCCCCTCCTCAGCTCTGTCGCACTTGGCCGCGAGGTTGAACAACTCAAGGGACATGCATAGGTCTTCGTGGATAGCGAGCTCCTCCTTGATCTTGACGTCACGGACAACATCTGAGAACGCTATAATAATGGCCTCGTCCGTGACCTTGGGGATCTTGATGCGGACGCGCTGGATGAACTTCTGCAAGGTTTCTCCTGGTTGTTGCTTGATACGTCGCATGTCACCCGCGGCCGGGGGGCGGTCGCGGGTGCCCTGGAAGCTGGCGATGAACCGCTCAAGCATCTCGCCCCAGGTGGAGATCGATCCCGCGGGCATGTTTAGGAGCCACGAGCGCGCGCCGTAATAGAGGCAAAGGTGTCCCGTCTTTCGATGAGATGGTGGCTATCGTTTGGATGAAGTCGACTTTGACGATCCGACTACGAACGAGCGTGGACGTCACGCCTTAGCAATCGGTAAACCAACTCCGAGAGGTTATTGACCATGCCGGAGCACGATCAACCTGACCACGAAGGTCTGTTTCCTGCAGGCAAACGAAGAACAAGCAAGAAACTGAGATTGCAATCTGGATATTGTGAATTCAAGAGGAAAGCTTTATTGATCAAGTGGGGTTCTGTGACGTCTTGGTCTGGTCGTTGAACACAAACGAAGTACGCGAAGTTGCAGCTATGGCGAACTTTAATCTAAACAAAACCCAAAGTCTAAACGACGCCCTAAGGGCTGTATATATGGGGGAAAGAGGGGGCAATTTCGTGGCCCTTGGTGGAGGGGTCCGAAACCAACCCTAACTCTTGTTTCCCAAAACATACGGACTCTAAAAATAGCCTATACTCAAGTATTTCGAAATTACATGGGCCTGGCCCAATAATAAGGTGACGCAGCACCTATAATAGCCTCTGGACGAAATTTATGAAGTGGCATCTTGTATATTTCGTCCAAGGCTTCTCGCACTCATTATGGTGGCTTCAAAGTCCTGAAATCATCAATTGAAACTCCATTCTTGTTCCCCTTGCGCATGCCATCATCTCCATGCTTGATCTTGCTCCAATGTTCATCCTTCTTGTCCAATCTAGGCCCTTCATTGGTAAGCAAGACAAATGTATCCAATTTAGGCACCATCGTATTCTCATGAACATTAGATTCATTACCAAGAAACGAAAGTACCTGGTAATTTAATTGGCGTGCGCGAGCTCTAGTAATTGGTCCTGTATATGTGTCAGTTGGAGCTGTGGGTGTAACCTTGTTAGTGATGTCCTCATCATCCTCCCCTTCTTGAATTGAAGTCGTCCTCGACGGAAGCTCATCTTCCTCACCCAAGTAAGGCTTCAAATCTGCAATGTTAAATGTGGGACTAACCCCAAAATCTGCAGGCAGCTCAAGTTTATATGCATTATCATTTATTTTCTCTAACACCTTGAAAGGACCGTCAGCACGTGGCATTAGTTTTGACTTGCGCAAATTAGGAAACCTATCCTTACACAAATGTAACCAAACAAGATCTCCAGGTGCCAAGACAACACGTTTTCTACCCTTATCTCCAACAAGTTTATATTTAGCATTCATGCGCTCAATATTTTCCTTAGTTAACTCATGCATTTTTAAGATCAATTCAGCACGTTGTTTAGCATCAAAATTAACCTTCTCCGAAGATGGAAGAGGCAACAAATCAATAGGTGCACGAGGTAGGAAACCATAGACAATTTCAAAAGGGCACATCTTAGTAGTAGAATGCAACGAACGATTATAAGCAAATTCAATATGAGGCAAGCATTCATCCCACATTTTCTTATTATTCTTCAAAACAGCCCTAAGCATAGTAGACAAAGTTCTGTTGACTACTTCAGTTTGTCCACCAGTTTGGGGGTGACAAGTAGTACTAAAAAGCAGTTTAGTCCCCAACTTAGCCCATAAACATCTCCATAAGTGGCTAAGAAATTTAGTATCACGATCTGAAACAATAGTATTAGGCACACCATGCAAGCGAATAATTTCACGAAAGAACAAATCAGCAACATTAGCAGCATCATCGCTTTTATGACATGGTATAAAGTGTGCCATCTTCGAGAACCTATCAACGACAACAAATATGCTATCCCTCCCCTTCTTTGTTCGAGGTAAACCCAAAACAAAGTCCATAGATATATCTTCCCAAGGAACACTAGGGACAGGAAAAGGCATATATAAACCATGAGGATTGAGTCGTGACTTAGCTTTTTGACATGTAGTGCAGCGACCAACAAAACGCTCAACATCCCGTCGCATCTTTGGCCAAAAGAAATGTGTAGCAAGTACGTCCTCCGTCTTCTTCACGCCAAAGTGTCCCATTAATCCTCCTCCATGCGCCTCCTGCAACAACAAAAGACGAACAGATCTAGCTGGAATGCATAGCTTGTTAGCACGAAACACAAATCCATCATTAACGACGAACTTGTTCCATGTTCTCCCTTCTTTGCAATTCTGCAATACATCTTTAAATTCAGCATCATGCACATATTGATCTTTGATGGTCTCCAAACCAAATATTTTAAAGTCAAGTTGTGAAAGCATAGTATAACGACGAGATAATGCATCAGCAATAACATTTTCTTTTCCCTTCTTGTGTTTAATAACATAAGGGAAAGTCTCTATGAATTCAACCCATTAAGCATGTCTACGGTGCAGTTTTGCTTGACTTTTAATGTGCTTCAAAGATTCATGATCAGAATGTATAACAAATTATTTGGGCCATAAATAATGTTGCCATGTTTCCAAAGTCCGAACAAGAGCATATAATTCCTTATCATAAGTAGAATAATTCAGACTAGGCCCACTCAATTTTTCAGAAAGTATGCAACAGGTTTACCATCTTGTAATAACACACCTCCTAACCCAATTCCACTAGCATCACATTCAAGCTCAAAAGTCTTATTAAAATCAGGAAGTTAGAGTAAAGGAGCATGTGTCAACTTATCTTTCAATACTGTGAATGCTTCTTCCTGTGCAGTACCCCAAACAAAAGGCACATCCTTCTTTGTAAGCTCATTGAGAGGTGCAGCAATGGTGCTGAAATCTCTCACAAAACGCCGATAGAATCTAGCGAGGCCAAGGAAACTCCTCACGTGTGTGACCGTTTTGGGCTGTGGCCAACTCTCAATAGCTTCAATCTTGGCTTTATCAACCTCAATTCCCTGTGGAGTAACAACATAGCCAAGAAAAGAGACTCGGTTGGTGCAAAAGGTGCACTTTCCAAGGTTACCAAACAAACGTGCATCACGTAGAGCAATAAAAACAGCACGTAAATGTTCCAAATGTTCCTCCAAAGATCTGCTAAAAATTAATATATCATCAAAGTATACTACCACAAATCGTCCAATGAAAGCACGTAAAACTTCATTCATTAATCTCATGAAAGTACTAGGTGCATTAGTTAACCCAAAAGGCATGACTAACCACTCATATAATCCAAACTTAGTTTTAAATGCTGTTTTCCATTCATCTCCCAATTTCATACGAATTTGATGGTATCCACTACGCAAATCAACTTTGGAGAAAATTGTAGAGCCACTCAATTCATCAAGCATATCATCTAGCCTAGGAATAGGATGACGATAACGAATAGTAATATTATTAATGCCTCTACAATCAACACACATACGCAATGTACCATCCTTTTTCGGCACTAGAATAATAGGAACAACACAAGGACTAAGGGATTCGTGTATATAACCTTTGTCGAGTAGCTCATGTACTTGACGCATAATCTCCTTCGTCTCTTCTGTATTGGTACGGTATGGTGCGCGGTTGGGTAGCGATGCACCGGGAATTAAGTCAATCTGATGCTCAATCCCTCGAATAGGTGGTAATCCCGGTGGCACGTCTTGTGGAAAGACGTCGGCGAACTCCTGCAAAATGTTAATGACAGCAGGAGGCAAAGAGGAAGGCACGTCCTCGAATGAAAATAATGCCTCTTTGCACACAAAACCATAGCAAACAGATTTGCTAAAATCTAGCTCATCAATATCAGATTTGGTGGCAAATAAACATGCACTTTTCAATTTAATTTCAGAAGCAACAGTAGATGGTTTATTATTAGGCTTCATTTGTTGCTCAAATTCTGTTGCCACAATCTGATTTTCACTCTTATTTTTCTCCTGTTTTGCTTTATTAGCTCTATTAATATCATCTTTCAAAATGGAATCAGGAGTCATAGGAAGCAAAGTAATATTTTTATCCTTATGAACTAGAGTATACTGATTGTTTCTACCATGGTGTACAGAATTTTTATCAAATTGCCATGGTCTACCAAGTAATAAGGAACATGCTTGCATAGGTACCACATCACAATCAACATAATCAGCATATGTAAAGATACTAAAATGCACACGAACAGTACGTGTTACCTTAACCTTGCCGCTGTTGTTGAACCATTGGATGTAGTAAGGATGTGGATGTGGTCTTGTGGTGAGAGATAGCTTCTCCACCATCTCCATGCTAGCCAAGTTGTTGCAACTCCCTCCATCTATGATCACGCGAACAGAACGTTCCTTCACAACTCCCTTTGTATGGAACAAATTATGCCTCTGATTTTGCTCAGCTTGTGTAACCTGCACACTCAAAACACGTTGAGCAACTAAACATTCATACCTGTCAGCATCTTCAGGAGCCATGTATTGCGTCTCATGATCAGAATCGTCTCCGCCGTGTTCTTCACGTGTAATAAGAGCCAAAGTCTCCTCATCATAGTCACTAGCGGATTCATATCCACCATCCTCAGTAGCAATCATCACACGCTGAGATTTGCAATCTCTCGCAAAATGTCCTCTTCCCTTACAATGACGACAAATAATATCACTGGTGTGCCCTGTTGATGCCATGGAAGAAGAAGAACTCTGTGCAGGCCCAATAGGTGTGCTCTTGGCAGATAATGGTGGTTGTGCCTGCTTCCTTGTATCACGGCTGGAGGTAACAGCTGATGGAGGTGTCGGTGCAGTAGAATGTGAGGAAGTAGAGGATGCACGCGGTGTCCATGATGAAGGTCGTCCTGCAGAAAAGTTAGTCCGCGCCAATGCCTGTCGATCCTGCACTTCACGTTCAGCTTTACAAGCAAGATGGAATAAACGAGTGATATTAGTATAATCCTTATACTCTAGAATGGTCTGAATCTCTCTATTTAATCCACCCATAAAACGTGCAAGCATAGCTTCATTCTCCTCAACAATACCACATCTAATCAGGCCAGTTTGTAATTGCTGATAATATTCTTCTACAGAATTTTTTCCTTGTCTTAAGCGCTGCAGTTTTTGAAGTAATTCACGTTGATAATATGGTGGAACCCAACGAGTACGCATAGCAGTTTTCAAAGCAATCTAAGTAGCTGGAATAGGATATAATCTACAATGTTCAGACCACCAAACACATGCAAAACTAGTGAAAGCACAAACAGCAGCAGGAACACGTCTCTCCTCGGGATAGTTTAAACATGTAAAACGTTGTTCAGTTTGTAACTCCCAAGTAAGATATATATCAGGAACATATCTACCCTCAAATGGTGGAATATTCAATTTCAGTTTAGGAAGATGGTCATGTACCTCAGGTGGTGGTGCAGCCCTACCGTTGCGATGATATGCATGAGGACGACCTGGTGGTGGTGGTGCTGGTTGTTGCACGTAGTTCTGATTTTGGTCAACCTCATCCTCGTAATGGTCCTCCACCTTTGCAGTAGCAGCAAGAGCTACAGAAACATCAACAGCAGCACCAGAAGCTTGACCAGTCTCAAGGGGAACGCGCTGTGCTCGTCCCACTTGATTCGGAAGGCGCCGTTGTTGTTGTTGTTGTTGTTGTTGTTGTTGAAGAGGTGGGACAGCTGCAGCAGCCGGTGGTGGTGGAAAACGCGCAAGCAATTCAGCAAACTTGTTATCGAGCTTTGTGTCAAACGTCTTCTCCATGCCAACTATCTTCTCCATGGCCTCGTCCAATGTGTTTAGCACATCTTGCACCTGTACACTCATCATTTGCTGAAACTTATCATGAAGCTCCTTGTTCGTCAAGTTCTCCCAGTCAGTCTCGTCGACTTGTGATCCTGGCATGGTTAGCAGCAATAGAAACACACAAGAATATGATCCTACAGACTACTAATAAGTGGTGATGGTGGTGGGTGTCACAAATCCGACAAGCAAATCTCAAATTCTTACCAGTTCTTACCCAGCAGCAGGTATTGATCGGCAACCGTGGTAGTCAAAACTCTCAAAGCTTGGATAAAGCGATTACCAGGGAGAGTCAAACGCACGACGTAGATGTATGTGGAGCTGGGAATGCTTATAAGATGGTAGCAAAAGTGGTCAGCAATAATCAATTCAGAGATGCAAAGTTGAATAAACGCTCAACGACGGTACTGTGCTGGTCCTAGGCTAGACCGTACTAGAGACGCGAGCCTAGAACACTAACAAAATCACGGCGCTGCACGTAATAAAGGGGAAAGCACACTCTGATTTTTTTTCGCCTCTTTTTTTTTGCGCTTTTTTTTGCGCTGCTTTTTTTTTTTGGCCGAAAATCACTATAATGGCGAGTGTCTCAAAACACTTCCCAAGTCAAACTAAGATGATAGGCACGAAATTTTTTTGATGAATTTTTTTTCGGAATCAGGGCAGCGACGACGAAAAAGTGCGGTAAAAAAACAGTATGATGGCACGTGTCTCAAAAGACTCAGAAAAGCCCAAAAATAGGATAGGGAAAAAATATTTTCACCTGTCGAAATTTTGGCCTAAAAACTGCCCGGGGGTCTCGAGACTTTTTTTTGACCCCTACGCAGGCAAGGAAACACAAATCCGAAACCTAGATGGATCTCGAGAACAAACCTAATATGAAAAGAACTCGGATTGGCGGTGGATATATGGTGGTAGGATATGGCAGCGGTGGTAGGTTATGGCAGCGGTGGTGGTATGTGGTGGCGGTGGTGGGATATGGCAGCAGTGGTGGTATGGCAGCGGCGATGAATATGGTGCGGCGGCGACGTGACAAACTGTGAACAGAACTCGAAACTCTAAAGAACTAGATGCTAAGACCAGCAACTTGACACGACGATGCAACCGCAAATTCAACAAAGCAAATACAGAAAAGATTATGCAAAGGCTCAGATTGGTTCAGATGGGATGAACTAACCCTAATTTTTTTTGGCTTTTTCGTGGACTGTAGGTATGAAGAACAGACTCGATCTAATCTACGAAAAACTGTAAAATCTCACCGAGCAACCTGGAAATCTGATACCACTTGATAGAGGCAAAGGTGTCCCGTCTTTCGATGAGATGGTGGCTATAGTTTGGATGAAGTCGACTTTGACGATCCGACTACGAACGTGCGTGGACGTCGCGCCTTAGCAATCGCTAAACCAACTCCGAGAGGTTATTGACCACGCCGGAGCACGATCAACCTGACCACGAAGGTCTGTTTCCTGCAGGCAAACGAAGAACAAGCAAGAAACTGAGATTGCAATCGGGATATTGTGAATTCAAGAGGAAAGCTTTATTGATCAAGTGGGGTTCTGTGACGTCTTGGTCTGGTCGTTGAACACAAACGAAGTACGCGAAGTTGCAGCTATGGCGAACTTTAATCTAGACAAAACCCAAAGTCTAAACGACGCCCTAAGGGCTGTATATATGGGGGAAAGAGGGGGCAATTTCGTGGCCCTTGGTGGAGGGGTCCGAAACCAACCCTAACTCTTGTTTCCCCACACATACGGACTCTAAAAACAGCCTATACTCAAGTATTTCGAAATTACATGGGCCTGGCCCAATAATAAGGTGACGCAGCACCTATAATAGCCTCTGGACAAAATTTATGAAGTGGCATCTTGTATATTTCGTCCAAGGCTTCTCGCACTCATTATGGTGGCTTCAAAGTCCTGAAATCATCAATTGAAACTCCATTCTTGTTCCCCTTGCGCATGCCATCATCTCCATGCTTGATCTTGCTCCAATGTTCATCCTTCTTGTCCAAGCTAGGCCCTTCATTGGTAAGCAAGACAAATGTATCCAATTTAGGCAGCATCATATTCTCATGAACATTAGATTCATTACCAAGAAACGAAAGTACCTGGTAATTTAATTGGCGTGCGCGAGCTCTAGTAATTGGTCCTGTATATGTGTCAGTTGGAGCTGTGGGTGTAACCTTGTTAGTGATGTCCTCATCACGCCGTCCTTGAGAGCCATGGGGAACCAGTTCGCCATGATCTTCTCGTTGCCGCCGTACTCTTTGATGCTCAACTCGTAGAGCTGCAGGAACTCAGCAGGGTCGGGGGTGCCGTCGTAGCGTCGAGGCAGGTCGGTCTTGAACTTCCCCTGTTAGTTGACATTGCGCAGCTTGGGGGCGAGGGCTTTGCAGCCTGTTGACGACACCGGAACTAGTCGGGGAGGCGGAGCTTGGTCTTGGTCCTGGTGCGCGACCACGGCGGGGGGCGCAAGGTCTCGACGCAGTTGTGAAGGGAGCGCTGGCGCTCCTCCTCGGGGCCGCTGGATCTCTTGGCAGCTTCCTTCTTCGTGCACTGGCGCCGCGCGAGAGTGGTTACGCCGTGGGGCCATGTGCCTTGGGTGTTGGACGCCGCCTTGACGTGGAGGTGGCAGAGGCGCTTTATGGGCCTCGTCGCCCACATGGGGAGGAAGACGAGGCAGTGAGAGGGACGGCGTAGGAGAGCCCCCAGCAGCGTTGACGTGCTCGGCGATGCGGTCAAGCCACTCTTCGTAGAAGTTGTCGACGGGCGGTAGCGTAGGAGCTCACGTGCCATGAGTAACGCAGCCTGCGTGTTCGTGGGTCCGCAGGGAGCGTGGGGTGACGAGACCGCCGGTTTCAGTGACAGGGTCACGGTGCATCCGTCTCGCCGCACGGAGGGGTGCAGAGACGAGGCATGCTGGTCGTGCCATGCCAGGCCGATGTCGACGATGGCAGTAGGAGATGGAGAACGGTGAGGCGGTCCGCCGACAGGAGCTATTTGAGCGACGCGAGTGGCAAGGGCGGCCCGCCGCTCAGCACGGGCTCTGCGAGCGCCGGCCATGGAACCGGTGGGACGACGAAGCGTGGATCGACGGAAGGGAAGCTTCAGCACACCTCTACCTGGCGAGCCAAATGTCGGATCTTTGGTTCCGGCAAAACCCTTGTGGTTTGAACACTGGGGTGTGCATGAAGATCTCTCCTTCCGCCCTAGCTCGCCTACTCGCCGATTCCTAGGCCTAGCTTGTCGAACTCGAAGAACAAGGGACACAAAGATTTATACTGGTTCGGGCCACCGTTGTGGTGTAATACCCCAATCCAGTGTGGTGTAGTGGATTGTCTTGTAGGCTGGGGAAGAACTAGTACATGGGAACAATAGCCTCCCGAGGAGAGGCGTTCTTGAGCTCGATGAGCTATCTGGATCCCCTTTCTATGGTGGTGTGGTGGCTAGCCCTATTTATAGTGGCCTGGGTCCTCCTCCCAAATATTGAGCGGGAAGGGATCCCACAATGGCCAATTTTGAAGGGGGGGGGGGCAGCTAGTACAAGCTATCCTGACAAAAGGTGGTCTTCGCCTGCCAAAGGCTTTGGTGGTGATGCCGCCGTGGGCACCGCAATGACCCCCGCTCTGCCGTCCTGTTGGTCTTGGTCTTGTTGCGCCGATATGGAAACATTTGCCTGATGCGTCGAGACTCCCCGCCTGCACCTGTCCCTTTAGCACCAAAGAGGAAACTGGCATCCTGCGCCCGCTGGTGCCCGCCTGGCCGTGGTCGTCATCGCTAACGTCACGAGGACCTCGCGAGGTGCCCCTTGCCTTGATATCTCTGCTCCTCGGGAGTGAGCCTGGCGAGACTGCCCCAAGGGAGGTCTTGCGTCGCCCGCCTCGCGATGCTTGGCCCCTCGCGAGGGTCTTGAGTGGTTGCTGATGAGGTTGGGTCGTACCAGGCCGCTGGACGAGCCACGCTCCGGGTTATAGGCAGGCAAGTCTAGGTACCCCCGTTCCTAGAATGCCGACAAGAGCCTTCAGACTATCCCACTCTCGTGGCTGTTCGTGGTTTGGGGGCTCGACATCTTGGGGCCCTTCCCCCAGGCGCCCGGGGGCTACCTCTACCTCTACGTTTCCATCGACAAGTTCACCAATTGGGCCGAGGTGGAGCCAGTGTGCACCATCCATGCCGGATCGATGGTCAAGTTCATCAGGTGCCTCGTAAGCCGGTTCGGGGTCCCTAATCACATCGTCACCGACAACGGCTCGCAATTCATAAGCAACCTCTTCAAAACATATTGTGCTAACCTTGGAACGCAGATATGCTACGCCTCAGTGGCACACCCCAGGAGCAACGGACAAGCTGAGCGCACCAGCACGGAGGTCCTGAGAGGCCTCAAGCCGAGGACCTTCAAGAAGAAGCTCGAGGCCTGCAGCAGGGGCTGGCACGACGAACTCCAGTCCGTGTTGTGGTCCATTCGCACCACCGCCACCAAGCCAACAGGCGAGACCCTGTTCTTCCTCATCTACGGAGCCGAAGCAGTTCTCCCTCACGTGGTCAAACATCGCTCCACATGGGTCTGGGCGTTTGACGAAGCATGCCAGGACACTACGCGGGGGATGGATCTTGTGCTGGGAGAGGAGCACCGCCGTCAAGCCTCGCTCTGAGCAGCAAGGTGCCAGCAGGCACTGCGGTGGTACCACTAACGCAACATCTGTTCCAGGACGCTCGAGGTATGCAATCTGGTCCCGAGGCGGGTGCTCTCCAGGGAAGGGCTGCACAAGCTCTCACCTATGTGGGAGGGCCCGTTCAGGATTGCCCACGTCTCCAGCCATGGCGGCGTACACCAGCAGACAGGGGACGGCGTCCCCATCCAGAACGCCTGGAACATCCAGCACCTCTAGAAGTTCTACCCGTGAAGCAAGGCCTAGTGCATGTGAAGCCAAGGCCCTATGCCTATGAAGCAAGGCCCAGTACCTGTGAAGGTCTCCGCCCGTGACACTCTCAAGTAATAATGAGTGGGGATGTACATGCCCCGGAGTCTCCAGAGTGCCGCCCTCGAGCCTTGGGGGCTCCCTCCCATGTCCTAGTGGCAGCACTTAGCTCCGCGCTGGTGAGAAGACTAGAGTAGGTGCCGGACGCGGCTGTTCCTTTGCTTTCTGTATCTGGTTGCGATCTTTCAATGGATTTGGAGTTCTGGTGTCCCTCGCTTTCTTGGTTGAGTTTTTCCCTCTTTCCGCTTAGTTCACCTCCTTTTTCTGACCTCGGGGAGGAAGGCAGTTGCTTGACGCTCTCCCACGCGCACCTCGCGCGGGGGCTGGGCAGGAGTGTCCGTGTCCGTGTGCTGGCTAGCTCACGTAACGAACACACCCAACCAAAGCCCCCTTTACCCGAGAGCTTTGGCCTCCTTAATCCCCACGAGGTTCTCCCGTTTGAGCTCGTAACTGGCGCACCCCCTTAGGTTCGTGCCCCACGGGTACCGTGACATGGTGCGTCTAGCCATCACTGTCGGCGTACTGGGAACCAGGGTACCCAGACTTGCCTGCCTGCGGGCCGCGACGCACTCCTACTATGGGCTGGTACGTCCCAACAAATCAACCAGCTGCTCAAGACCCTCGCGAGGGAGCCAAACCTCGCGAGGAGAACGACGTCAAGACCTCCTCAGGAGCAGCCTCAGCAAGGTGCTCCGGAGGGGCAATGAATCCAAGGCCAAGCCTACCTTAGGAGGAGGCAGTGATGTCAGCAATGAAGCGCCGCGCCAGCGGGGGCCAGCGTCCGCCAGCGGCATAGTTACCATTTCGGTGCAAGAGGGACAACGCAGCCGCAAGTTCTCGAGGAGCGGGGCAAAGGTTTCCCCATTGGTGCAACGAGACCGAAGACCGCAAGGACGATAAGGAGGATGTCACCGTCGAGCCCACCACCGCGCCACCGCCTGGTCCTTTTGTAGGCGAAGACTGCTTTTGTCAGGGCAGGAACGTCCTTGTGTTCCTGCTCAAAAATGGCCGTCGTGGGATCCCTTCCCGCCTAAACATTTCGGGGGAAGAGGACCGTGGTCGCCTATATAAGTAGATAGGATTCCCACTGTGAAAGGGATCGACTCATACACTCTGCCACCATGCAAGGAGCAAGAACACTTGCCTCCTGACCTTCCTGAGCTCGCCTCCTGAGCTCAGGAATCCTTGTACTAGCTCATATCCCAGCTCGCCCGAGGCTAATCCACCAAAGCAGGAAGTAGGGTCTTACACCACAAGGTGGCCCAAACCTGGATAAACTCTTGTGTGTTCTGGCCGTTGTTTCCTTGAATCCTTCCACCGAGACGAGAGCGAGGCGCTAGGTAGACGTGAGTGGGAGAGATCTTTGTTCACGCCCTTGTGTTCGAACTTATCGGGTTTTGTGGAGCCCTGAATCCGACATTTGGCACGCCAGGTAGGGGGCGTGTCGAAATCTCGCCTCTCCGACGACCTCATCACGTTCTCATTGTTGACCCTTCTCCACAACAATGGTGGACACACGCCGAGCTCGCGCCGTCCGCCGCGCTGCGAACGTCGTTCAGACGGCGCCCGCGGGCAACGGCGCACCGCTCCGCCCCAACTTGCCGGTCGCCAACGCCGCCACCGACCCTGCCGTCCACGAGCAGCAGGACTCGTCGCTGCCACCGTCCGTGCGGCGGGATGGCCGCACGGCAACACCTTCAGCCGTGGGCCGGTCTACCAGTAGCCTGCGCTGCTGATGGCGCGGGAGCTCTTGCGCTACTGCCCAGCAGATGACCTCCACGACCAATGGCTCCACCGCATCACCGAGCACGTCAACACCGCTGAAGAGGCGCCTGCATCAACGCGCTCCTCGCATCCTCCGTCGCCCCCGGCCGAGGACGAAGTCCACGGGGTCCCGGCTCTGCCTCCACTTCGCCGCGCCGGCCAGGAGGCCCGGCGCGAGGTTCCTCAACATGACCAACCCCACAGAGCCCACGCACACGATGGGCAGAACTGCCAGGCGATTCCGCGTCCCCATGCAGGGGCTCGTGGGACCCCTGACCCGCAGCGCAAGACCGCACGCCACAGAAGGTGGCGGCGTCGGCGCCCCGAGAACCAGCACCGTAGGCGCAGGGGGCGCCTGCGATCATGAGTGTGGCTGGGTGTCGCGCCCTAGCTCCTGAGCTACAGCGCCTCGTCTGGCCCGACCAGTTCAAGCTGGACCTGCCTCCGCGCTACGACGGCACCGCCGACCCCGCGGAGTTCCTCCAACTCTACGAGCGGAGCATCGAGGCGTCCAACGGCACAGAGCAGGTCATGGCGAACTGGTTCCCCATGGCTCGCAAGGACGGCGCACGCTCCTGGCTCTTGAACCTCCCCGCGGGATCAATCTCCTCCTGGGAAGAACTTCGTGAGCGTTTCATCGTTGATTTCCAAGGCACCCATAGTCGAGCCCCAGACGGATGGGTAGTATACATCGACGGCGCCTTCTCACGCCTCGGCGCAGGGGCTGGCGCCATGTTAGTATCTCCCACTCAGGATAAGTCGCGCTACGCTATGCGGCTCTGCTTGCAGCATGGCGAGAAGATCTCTAACAACATCGCCGAATACGAGGGCCTGATTTCCGGGCTCAAAGCCGCCGCTGCGCTGGGGGTCAGGCGTCTCACCATCAGGGGCGATTCGCAACTCCTCGTCGACTTCTCCAACAAGAAATACAAGCCCAAGGACGAGCACGTGGGCGCATATCTGGAGGAGGTGCATAGGATGGAGAAGCGATTCCAAGGGCTAGAGGTGCAGCACGCACCAAGAGGCACCAACAAAGAAGCAGACGACATCGCCAAGCGAGCCTCTCGACGAGAGCCTCAAAGGCCAGGCGTAGCAGCTACTCAAGCCGTCAATAGCACCACCAGCCCCTGAACCGGCCTCCCCTCAGCAGGGGCTGCCTGCGACGCCTCAGGACGATGACCCATTCTGAGGACCATCCTCCGGAGGCCGCCTGTTGCTCGCCGCGGAGCCCGAGGAGGGTTGCTGGACCCAAGAACTCAAGATGCACCTGCAACATGATACCCTGCCGGAAAAGGAAGAAGATGCAGAGCGTGTGGTACGACATGTCTCAGCTTACTGTATCCAAGACGGAGAACTCTACAGGAGGCGCCCCAACGACGTCTCGCTAAAATGCATCTGGAGGAAGCAAGAGCGCAAGCTGCTGGCTGATATCCATGGTGGAGACTGTGGCCATCACTCGTCGTCCCGCACGCTCGTGGACAAGGCCTTCCGCAACGGCTTCTACTGGCCCACGGTGCTCAACGACGCCATGGAGCTCGTGCGAGCTTGCGAGGCGCGCTAGTTTCACGCCAAGCAGATCCACCAGCAGGCGCAAGGCCTCCAGACGATTCTGCTTTCCTGGCCCTTCATAGTCTGGGGATTGGACATCCTGGGTCCATTTCCTCGCGCAGCAAGGGGCTACCGCTTCCTGTACGTCGCCATCGACAAATTCACCAAGTGGGCGGAAGTGGAGCCTGTTCGCGTGATCCCAGCCGGGTCAGCTGTCAAGTTCATCCAGGGCCTCGTGAGGCGATTCGGGGTCCCCAACCGCATCATCACGGATAACGGTTCGTAGTTCACAAGTAATCTCTTGAGGTTATATTGTGCTAACCTTGGAACACAGATCTGCTACGCTTCGGTGGCTCACCCCAGGAGCAACGGCCAGGCCGAACACGCCAACGCGGAAGTCTTGCGTGGCCTCAAGACGCGCAGCTTCAAGAAGAAGCTTGAGGCTTGCGGCAGGGGCTGGATCGACGAACTCCAGTCCACGCTGTGGTGAATCCGAACCACTGCCACCAAACCTATGGGGGAAACTCCCTTCTTTCTCGTCTATGGGGCGGAGGCGGTCCTCCCTCACGTGGTCAAGCATCGCTCCCCACGGGTCTTTTCCTTCAATGAGGAATGCCGGGACGCCGCCTGGCGGATGGACCTCGTGCTCGACAAGGAGGGCCGCCGCCGAGCTTCCCTCAGGGCGGCACGTTATCAGCAGGCGCTGTGGTGGTACCACTGCCACGGCGTCCGTGCAAGAACACTTGAAGTTGGAGACTTCGTCCTAAGGCGGGTCCTCTCCCGTGAGGGGCTACACAAGCTCTCGTCCATGTGGGAGGGCCAGTTCAGTATCTCCCGTGTCTCTAGGCCTGGTGTTGTGCGCCTGGAGACGCAGGATGGGATACCTATCCAGAATTCCTGGAACATCGAACACCTCACGAGGTTCTATCCATAATCAAGGCTCCGTGCACGTGAAGGTCCCCACCCGTGACACTCTCACGTAATAATGAGTTGGGGCTGTACACGCCTCGGAGTCTCCTGTGCATTGCCTACGGGCCCTCAGACGGGGCTCCCACCCATGCCCCAGTGGCAGTCCTTAGCTCCGCGCTGGGAAGAAGACATAGTGTAGGGGTCGGACGCGACCTTTTTCCTTTTTGCTTGGTGTTTGGCTGTCAGCCTTTTCTACTTCCTTGGCTATCAGCCCTTCCTCTACCCCATGCTATGATGTTCTCGTGTTTCTCGCGCTTCCTGCATTTTGTTGAGAGTTTCGTGTTTGGGATCTTTCTCGCCGGTTTTAAGTTCAGCTGCGCCACTCGCTCTTCTTCACGTGCCTCGCGCATGGGGGCTGGAGCACGGTCGGTCACCGGCCCTCGTCTGCCGTGGCCCCGTGACCTCGCATGGCCAAGCCTGCTTAGGCTCTGGCGCCGGGCTTCTGAGTCCGTGGAACCTATCTTACCGAGCCGCTCAGGCTTTGGTGCTCTAACCCGGGCTTGGCACCCTCAGCAGATCTCAGCGATTGACCCCCGCTCGGGGCTGTACAAGCCCGTCGGACTCAGCCACCTCGTCACGACCCGATGGGGCTCATGATGCCGGAGTCAGGAGTACTCCGCCTCAGGACGACACGATGCATAAAAGCTAAGTGATTTCACCCAGGCAACAAAAGCATGACAGCCAGTTCTCGCTTCTTACATATATCACAACCCATTACACGCCTCATCAAGGCAACTTGAAATTTTGACGCAGAAAGGACATGAAGGAAAAGAAAGGAGAAGAAGCAGAAGCCGCTCCCTCTCAGTCGGAGTCCTCCAGTTCCTCTGGCTTCACCGAACCGCAGCGGCGCGGCGACCCCCTCCCCTCGCCGTGCCGAGCTCGGCGGCGTGGTGGTTCGTCGTGTCTGCCACTGCTTGAGGAGCAGCTGCTGCCACAGAGGGGGGCCCCACGGCGCCCCCCAGGACTGAGGTCGTCTTCGGAGGAGGAGCTGCTCCTCCGAATTTCTTCCCCGTCGTCCTCCTCGTCATCAGCCTCGGGACAGCACCCAAGGCGCCTCCCTTCCTCCGTGAAGACCCTGACAAACAGCGTGGAGACGCCATTGTAACTGAAGTGGAGCGCACACCTCCCCTGCAGCCGGCGTGCGCAAGCAAATGACTGCCAGCCGCGCTCCAGTAACACATCGCCCGAGGGAGCCACACCAACCTCCACCCAGGACGCACCGCTGCAGCAACCGTCGGCCTGCAGCCATATACCTCCGAGGCCTCCGGCCGGTAACACGTCGCCAAACAAGCGGGGAAGCATGAGCCACGGGCCGCCGGGCTTCTCCGCCCACACCATGAACTCTGACGACACGTCGAAGGAATGGAACTGTGGGCGTGGAGGACGCGTGACCGACATGCACTATTGCGCGCCTCCTCTTCCTTCGCAGCCGCGACCACCTTCACCACGGGAGGACGCCCCGCGCCGTCCATCGGCGGCCGCGGCGGGGCTCAGAAGGCCACGCCCGCCTCCCCGAGAAGCCGCTGCGGGTGCAGTGGCATACTTGCGGTGACGACCGCGACCCCTTTTTGGTGGAAATGGGACTGGATCCTTCGGGGTCTTCCCCGTCTCCGCGGCGGATGGCTTCCTCGGCGGCGCCATGAAGATCTTGCGACAAGAGAGAGAGCGAAGGACAAGCAAGGAGAAGACGGCGCTGGCTTGGAAACGGCCTGGGGGCTCCCCCCTA
Organism: Secale cereale; assembly: GCA_902687465.1. Classification (NCBI taxonomy): domain Eukaryota; kingdom Viridiplantae; phylum Streptophyta; class Magnoliopsida; order Poales; family Poaceae; genus Secale; species Secale cereale. The sequence continues at coordinate 299,381,537 of LR738714.1, forward strand.
GTCCCATTTATAGGGCGGAGGAGCCCAATCGCCAGCAACTGGCGTCGCAGCCATTAGGCCCTCGTCGCCTGCACCAAGGAGTTGTCAAGTCGCATGATCACCAAGGCTGCGTGGGAAGCAGAGCCACCACATCCCATCCAATAGTCGCACGCCGGCCTGGCCCGCAGCCTTTAAGGCCCGCGGCTCTTCATCCTCGACTAAGGCTTCGCCCCGAAGCCAACTCCGCGCGCGCCTTGTGCCCAGGCGCTACTATTGACGTACTGGGAACCAGGGTACCCAGACTTGCCTGTCTGTGGGCTGCGACGCGCTCCTACTACGGCCTGGTACGGCCCAGCCAATCAACCAGCTGCCCAAGACCCTCGCGCGGGAGCCAAGCCTCACGAGGAGAACGATGTCAAGACCTCCTCAGGAGCAGCCTCGGCAAGGTGCTCCGGAGGGGCGGAGAATCCAGGGCCAAGCCTGCCTCAGGAGGAGGCAATGATGTCAGCAATGACGCGCCGTGCCAGCGGGGGCCAGCGTCCGCCAACGGCATAGTTACCATTTTGGTTTAAGAGGGATAGCGCAGCCGCAAGTTCCCGAGGAGCGGGGCAAAGGTTTCCCCATTGGTGCAACGAGACCGAAGACCGCAATGACAATAAGGAGGATGTCACCGTCGAGCCCACCACCTCGTCACCGCCTGTTCCTTTTGCAGCCGAAGACTGCTTTTGTTAGGGTAGGAATGTCCTTGTGTTCCCGCTCAAAAATGGCCGTTGCGGGATCCCTTCCCGCCTAAACATTTTGGGAGAAGAGGACCGTGGCCACCTATATAAGTAGCTAGGATTCCCACTGTGAAAGGGAACGACTCACACACTCTGCCACCACGCAAGGAGCAAGAACACTTGCCTCCTGACCTTCCTAAGCTCAGGAATCCTTGTACTAGATCATATCCCAGCTCGCCCGAGGCTAATCCACCAACGCAGGAAGTAGGGTCTTACACCACAAGGTGGCCCGAACCTGGATAAACTCTTGTGTGTTATGTCCATTGTTTGCTTGAATCCTTCCACTGAGACGAGAGCGAGGCGCTAGGTAGACGTGAGTGGGAGAGATCTTCGTTCATGCCCCTGTGTTCGAACTTATCGGGTTTTGCGGAGCCCTGAATCCGACAATCACAAGTGTACACCAAAGGGCTCGCGCAAGAAGGAACAAGGTATCCCTCGGATTCCCTGACAAATTTGTAGATTCCCCCTCCGAAGCCAGTAGCGCATGCGCCGACAGCGAGCACTACAAAAAAAAGACACATCTGTGACATTTTGGGCTGAATAATTTTTTTTGTCATACTTATGACACTTCTATGACGATAATTCTGACAAAACTCGGTATCATCATAGATGTGGTGGGGTCCTACTTCTATGACAAAAAATCATGATAGAAAATGGGATTTTCGTCCTGGGCGGGCCGGAGACGTAGCTGCATGACATTCTTTGGGCCATCCATGACGGAAACAACCGTGGTAGAAGTGAGGGCGAGGAAAATATCGGGGTGTTCCCGGTTACGTTGGGTGGTCTGGGCCGAGCGATGCGCGTTTCTCTCTTACACGCACGCGTGTGTGTGCGAGGCGTTGGGCTCTAACTGAACCCGAGCGATTGCACTGTAGGCTACACGTTACTGAACCCGAGCGATCGATCGATGGCTGAGAACTGAACCAGATCGAGCGATCCCTTCACTACTGCTGCTAACTGAAGCCGATCGATGCTGCCTCTGGATGAACGGTGAGCGTTGCTAGGGGGGTTTGGATGAACAGTTCCCGGTGGGGGTGGATGAACAGGACCCCGTGGTGTTTCCTCTGGATGAACAGGACCCCGATCGATCGAGGCGGTTGGGGCTGGATGAACAGGACCCCGTGGATGGCTGGATGAACAGGACCACACCGTGGAGGGCAGGATGAACAGGACCACCCCATGGAGGGCTGGATGAACAGTAGCTCGTGGAGGGGTGGTTGAATATGAGCCCTTGGAGAGGGCTGGTTGAATAGTAGCCGGTGGAGTAGCGCGCGGTGGAGGCTGGATGAACAGGAGCCCGTGGATGAACAGTCGTAGGTGGAGGCTGGAGGAGGTCGACGGTGGATGAACAGTATCCCGTGGAGGCTGGAGGGGGTTGACGACGGAGATGAACAGTATCCTGTTGAGTCCCGCTTTGCGGTACGCCGCACCCCTCTCGAAGAAGAGGACCCCCGTTTCGACCGTAGCTCTCCAACACAAGTCTGTTTCCTTCGTTTTGTGGTACGCCACACCCCTCCTGATCAACAGGACCCCCGTTTCGACCATAGAAGGTCCGTTTCCTCTGATTTGCGGTCCGCCAAACCCCTCTCGATGAACAGGATCCCGTTTCGAACGTGGATGGTCGAACACAAGGCCGTTTCCTCCGTTCTGCGGTACGCCAAGCCTCGTTTCCATCGGCTGTTACGTGCAAGACGGTTGGCTCCCACGTGTTTTTTTGCCTCCCGATGAACACGATGCATTATGTTGCCTCAACACAACGATGATGCATTTTCTCCGTTCCGACCTAGCCCTGTACACGAGCCCTGGCCATATTTACTTTCTTGCACCCTGGCCGTTGTACGTACGTGTACATGCTACGTGTGCGCCTCTACTACGACACGTGCGCGCCTCTACATCGACTAGTATCTACGTACATATTCGCGACCAGAATGACAACGCTATGTACGCTTCGACCAGGTGGGTGCCGACTGTCAGGCACTTCCTTGCCTGCGAAGATGTAGCTGGTGGGTCCCATCAGTCAGGGGGCGAATCATTTTTTTCTTTTTTTGCCAGGATGCACTTCCTTGCGTGCAAAGATGTAGCTGGTGGGTCCCAGCAGTCAGGGGGGAATGTTTTTTTCACGAAATACGGTGGCCCGTCCGATGGGTCCCCGCTGTCAGGTGGAGGAATAATTATTTTGCGCGTAATAAGGAGGCACTTCCTTGTTATGGCCGTGGACCCAGCTGTTAGCCTCTCCACGTACAGTACTCTTCCGATGGAAGTCGTTCCTTGACCATGTTGACCATGCCGCACCGAGAGCACCAGGGAGGTGGACAACTGCAAGGCCTAGGAAGGGGACGATGCGGAGCCGGGGAAGACGCGGTAGCGGAAGCCCGCGCGGAGTGGAGTACGAGGGTTCACTGGTTCGGCTGCGGTGTGAGGCTGCCGTCGCCGCAGGGCCTAGCCAACGGTGGGAATAGTAGGGGGAGGTGAGGTCTCCGCGGCAGCACAGCCGGCCATGGGAGGCAGGAGCATGCGACACGATCGGCGCTTCTTTGGGTGGCTGGAGCAAGAAGACCAGAGGTTGAAGAAGCACTACGTCCGTTGGATGGACATCATACGGTCACTAGAGCTAGAATCGTTCATATTAACTAAGTTGACAAAGCACTCCATCCCCATCAACTTAGTAGGCCCACAAGTTAGCCACCCAGCAAGGTGGGTCCCAACTAGCAGGGGGGTATTCATATTTTTTTGCGTAATAAGGAGGCACTTCCGGTGGGTCCGAGCTGACAGGGGGGGGGAGCGTTTTTTTTTGCGAAATACGATGACCCGTCCAGTGGGTCCCAACAGTCAGGGGGAAACGTTTTTTCGCAAAATATGGTGGCCCGTCCGGTGGGTCCCTGCTGTTAGGTGGAGGAATCATTATTTTCCGCGTAATAAGGAGGCACTTCCTTGCTGCGGCTGTGGACCCAGCTATCAGCCTCTCCACTTACAGTACACTTATGATGGAAGTCGTTCCTTGACCACGTTGACCATGCCGCGTTCCGTTGCATGCATGCGTCCATGGGCGTGGTGCGTCCCCACTGTCAGCCTCTCACGTACAGTCATCTTCCGATGACTCTCGGTTGTTGACCACGTTTACCACACCGTGCCGAGCGCACCAAAGACCGATGGACGATGGCGAGGCCCCAGACTGGAACAACCCGGAGATGGGGAAGACGGAGCAGTGGAGTCGCAGATGGAGAGGAGTGGGAAACTGGACTGGTTCGGATGCGCGGCAGCACAGCCGCGGTGCCGCCCATGGGAGATAGGAGCAAGAACAGAGGTTGAAGACGGAGCACGGCTATTGGATTAACATCCAATGGTCTAGCTGCTAGAATCATTTGTTGATTAAGTTGACAAAGCCCTGCGTACACGTCCGCTTAGTAGGCCCACAAGTCAGCCACCAAATCTGACGGGTGCCAGCTGTCAACGGGAGAAATAATTTTTTCGCATAACAAGGAGGAACTTCCTTCCGTGCGAAGATACAGCCGGTGGGTCCTAGCTGTCAGGTGGAGGAAACAATTTTGTCAGCTTAATAAGGAGGAACTTTCCTTGCGTGCAACCATGGACCTCGTGGGTCCCAGCCGGCAGGCTCTCCACGTACAGTCCTCTTCCAATGACTCTCGTTTATTGACCACGCCGCACCGAGCACAGCGAGGCGGTGGATGAAGGCGAGGCCCTGGACGGGAATGACTCGGAGATGGGAAGACGCGGAAGTGGAGTCGCAGATTGAGTGGAGGAGAAGGGTTATAACTGGTTCTGGTGCGGCATGGGGCTCCAGTCGGTGGAGAATAACAGGAGGTGTGGAGGGGTGGAGGGATAGCCTGGCCGTCGATGGGGTAGTGCTTCACAGTGATGCGTGCTAAGCAGAGCTGCTAGCCGCCGGAGGCCGAACCAGGCGGTCCCGACGACGCTGGAGGAAGAAGACGAGAGATTGAAGGTGCATGCCGACCAAGTTGACAACACCCTGCATAGGCTTCAACCGATTGTCCCACATGTTAGCCTGCAAAAATGTGGCATATATTTAACCTATGTTTTCTAGAATGTACAGTCCATTTGCTGGGCTGGGTGAACTAATAATTTCGCGTCAATGCGGCCTATTTATATTATCTAAGAAATCCCAGCCCATTTGCACTTCCTTCAAATACACGAATTAGCAGGGCTCGTTATATATATAATGTTATGTTAGCAGGAGCAATTAATATCAAAAATAAACCGGAGAGGCACATTTTTTATACATAATTAACAAATTAGCGAGTTATTGCTCAAAACAAAAATGAGCGTGTTATTATTACATTGGTCCTTAAAATCTTCGCAAGCTTTTGTACGCAATCACCAGGATCTTCCTTGCCTGTGAGTCAAAAACAACCAGGATTTTCCTAGCCAACTTATGTTAAACATTTACTTTTATAAGTTAATAACACGTGGGATGTTTTCATAATGTATATATAAGTCTCTATAAAATATACGATAATAGTAATAATATAAATATATATAATGTGGTTAAAAAAATAGATTGGGCTACCGATCTTTAAGAAAAAGCCCATAGGCCGGTATGGACCTAAAAAAATAAGTTGAAACCATTGTCACCCATATGTCGTGGTCTACGCATGTTAAAATACAAAACCTAGGCCTAGCTGATACTTGTTCGCCTTTTGAAAAAAAATGATATCAGATCCCCGAGCGAACTGGATTATAGAGGGGGCCGGCAGCACAACTGAAGAAGCACATCAGGAGCGATTTTTTTCTTTAGTGGATGGCTCTTGATGGCGCTTTTTTACTTGCCTCTGCACCATACAACTTGTATTTTTAGCCTCCCAGTCCATGGTGGACGAGCTGCCCATTTGCTGGGCAGGCCAACCTACATAAACCATCACTCGATTTTTCATCAAGCCCCAAAAACAACGCATTACTATGTTTGTTTTGAGGCCAAAAACATTACGGCAGGGGTTGAGCGGGGGAGGGGGCAAGACATGGCTAAAAGATTAAAAAGAGCTGATGCACCGTTGCTACCCTAACAAAGCAGGTGAAATTCTTCTTGGGAAGAAAGTGTGCCATTGACACCCACATGTCACATACCCCACAGTAGGCATACTAACAAGTTCACACATAAGCACAATAGAAAAGGTAAACATTCATATCAAACTCAGGTTCACAGGACACATTCATATTCATAGCCAACATTCACTATCAACAACTCAAAAGATTCATATATACACAAGTTCAGCATGTCTATGGATCCAAATGATTGATAAATCACACAACAATATTCATAGATAATTCACAAAAAGATTCAGATATACACATGTTCAGTGCGTTTATGCATCCAAATGATTGAGATCACAGCCAATATGATCCATGGACGAACTTTAATTACCTAGGGTACAGACTGGTAAATGGTGTTCAGTCGGAGGTACTTCTTGCTAAAATGAATGCTTGTACGAGTAAGCTTTCGAGTACAGAAGAGGCAGCACAGACAATCTGACCTTTGCTAGTAGGTTTATCCTCAAATAGTGGCCTCGTGCCGAGGGAGGTTTGAGCAACTTGGCCACTACTTTCATCCAATTAGTTTACTGGCTCATCTTGGTCCCGTAGCTCGCCAAAATTCTACTTTGCAGACTGGTAAATGGTGTTCAGTCGGAGGTACTTCTTGCTAAAACTAATGCTTATAAGAGTAAACTTTCGAGTACATAAGAGGCAGCGCGGACAATCTGAACTTTGCTTGTAGGTTTATCCTCAAATAGTGGCCTCGTGCCGAGGGAGGTTTGAGCAACTTGGCCACTACTTTCATCCAACTAATTTACTGGCTCATCTTTGTCCTGTATCTCGCCAAAATTCTACATTGCACACGAGAAAGGAGGCGGTTGAGAAAATGAACCACCCAATTTTTTTGTGCAGTTCAACTAAAATGGAGCATCCCTGGCGTGCAGACTGATTAAGTGCCAAATGAATATACGTGTCAACCAACTTGTCTGGAATCTTTAGACTCCGTGCCATACAGTTCGCTACCATATGTGCCGATAACCAAAAGGCACAAGTTGGGACCAAATACTGGACTGCGTTTTTGTGGGCTATGCGCCAAGCAATATTTTGGGCGTTCACTCTCCTAATACTTGGAGTTTGACAATTGGTTGATGCCGGTTGATACTCGAATGAATATAGGCACTTCTTCTTATCAACATCGATGCTTGTCTGAGTGAACTTTGGAGTACATAGCAACAACATAAGTACTTGTCCATCTGATCTTTTTGTGCAGTTCTACTGAAATCACCCGATGTAATGATAAGCCAAGCGACTGACAGCAAAGAAAGAATGCAAGCCGAGATTGGTGACTAACGGGAAAGGAAGGAAGTTGTCGAGGCAATGAAGCACCCAAAGTTTTTTTGCAGTTCCACCAAAATCGAGCATCCCTGTTGGCACATATATTGAGAGAGTGAGATTACTGTAATAGTGGGACTAGTTGATGAAACATACACTTACAAATAGAAGCACCCTCATTATCTTAATGGGTAAAGTTAGCATTCCCTCCCTGCTCCACCGCACGATTCACCTCCATAGACAAACATACACACGTACATGATTCAGCATAGGGTGCTACTAAAGATTTGTTTAACTCTGACAGGAAAATTAGGCAGCAATAAATTAGTGGTACTTAAGTACTCCTAATTAATTAAGTGAGACAGCAGAAGTGGAAGGGCTACCTGGAGGATCATCTCACATGTAAGGTAGTCGTTGTCGGAGCCCTTGAATGGCCTCGACTGAGGCCTCTGGCTTCAGCAATATCGCCTTGGCACTGTTTACTCTTCTTCTTCTTCCTCTTCATGCTCTGTTTCTCATTCTCCTCACCAGTTGGTGAAACCAAGTACATGATTGGCCATCTATTTCAGAATTGGTTTTGTCAATGAGGGAGTACAAGTGTACTAGTAAAAAATAGCATTATTTTCTCATGGCAGTCGCAAAATGGAGATGAACACATGCATTAAATATCATTCTTACCTAAAGGAAGGTTATGGTGCCAATATGGATGATGAGGATTGGAACATAGATCTCCCTTTGTGCAGTTCCACCGAAATGAACCAACTATTCCATTCTAACATTCCAGTTAAACAGCACAAAAGTCACTTCTCTTAAGAAGAGTTTTGTGCAGTGCACCAAAAGGTCACAACAACAACCAGGTGAAATGGATATCCCTGTTTGCACAAAAAGCTGCAGAGGAAACAGTCAGAGTCTCAAACAATTACAGGCAAAAACATTTGGCTAAACTTGTCATGGCTTATAACAGTGGCATGGCTTCATTTTTACCAGGGGCATTAGATTAAGAACAGCTAAATATTTGGTATAAGGGCATGGGATAGTGGGTGCACCAGCAGTCCAGCACCATGTACCTAAACAAGGGCATAAAGTGGTGATTCATAGTTTGTTGCCCCGAGAAACAAACATCCAAGAAACATATCTGGGTTGGTCCCATTTTTGTTCACTCTATCCACCTACTCATATGTGTGGATAACAAATCTAGTCCTGGTCATATCACAGTGTACGGCGTTACCCCTATATTTCCCTTTTCAACCAAGAGACCGGTTGGATGACTAGTCTGTACTACTTTCACCCCCTTTCCTTCCTGTTTGTACCAAGTCCGATGTACTACATACTAAATTCCCCCACCCCCACTTTATTTCTTGTTTGAACCAAGTACAAGATTCGACTCCATGAAGTAGCTTTACCTCTAACAATAGAAGAAGAAAAATAGGTGACGTTAGACCATCCGATCGAGAGGGGCTGAGAGGTAGAAAATGATGCACATGCAGCGGTGTAGCGAGCTGGGGAAGTAGAGCTAAGGTGGTTTCGAAAGAAGATATACCTGAAGGTCGTCAGGATGTGGATAGGTGGGCGGCGGGAGGCCGGATCCGTCCACACTAGGGCAACAACGATGGGATTGGAGGACCTCCTGCGCCGGCACTCGGCTAGAGATAACGGTGCGGCCGGCAGTGGGTCTCCTCCCTCGCTGTCGACGACGGCCTAAACGCTGCCCCTCCTCCGCTTCACCGGCGGAGGGGGATACGTCCGGATCTGTAACCAGCGGTGAGGATAGAAGGGCGGTGTTTTTTGAAGGGAGAAAGACAGTGTTACCACCCCTATCTTGTTTAGATCTGGAGAGGATGAGAGTGTGTGAATAGAGCAACCCTAGGAAGCAAGTGCAGAGGCTCCGGCCTATATATACGTAGTGGGGTAGTTTTCCTTTTTCACTCCATCAAAACAATCATTTAAAATAGTGTACTACGTGCCAGGTCACCATTTTTTTAGTTGTTGATTGTTTTTTGAGATAGATACCCACTTGTTCCAAGTGGTGTTACGGTGTGCCAGGTCGCACTTTGTATCGTTCGAGTCTGGTACAAGTCCCTCCATTAAATGAAGAACCACCCCCTCGTAAAAATTGTGAACAAGCCCACGGCTAAAATTATCGGAAACGTGGGTTACCCCAACATGCATTATTATTTATATTTTCTACTCCCTCCGTTCCTAAATATATAAGTCTATTTCATTAGCCACACCTAAGACAAGAACTTTGTTTTATTAGCAGTGAACCCCACATGTCATAGACACAAAAAGTGTGGCAAGATTCCCTTAGGCAAGCCAAAGTGTGTCTAACAATTTGAGCAACTCAAGTTAGGCAAGTTTGAGAAAAATAATGTGGCAACATAAGACAAACATAGTCACAATCCAAAAAGCCCCGTAATTTATTGTGACATGCATGCAAATTTGGTTAGTTAAATTTATAGTCAAAATTTGGCAAGGTGCATCAAATCAACACATGCAAGTATCAAAAGGGAAGTCACGGCATGCATGCATGCGTTGTACTCCCTCCGTTTCCAAATATAAGTCTTTTTAGAGATTGCAACAAGTGACTACATACGAAGCAAAATATGTCTACATACATCCGTATGTAGTAGTCCATTTGAAATGTGTAAAAAGACTTATATCGAGTGCAGTGCTTTGATGTGTCGCGTCAACTTGTACAAGACCGAGAAGTTTTATTACTACAACACCCTCTCCCACGCGGACTGAGCTCTGGTGCCTTAACCGCACCTGCCTTTGGCTGCATGATAGGTGGGCCAACCAGCTATTAGGCCCACCTGTCATAGACGCAAAGGCAGGAGCAGTAAGTCAATGAAGCTGCGTCCTTCCCTCGTGCATGAGCGTGATGGCTGGCGGGACTAGTAGGAGCTTTCGCTACACGCTTCTTGACAGCGGCGAACTTGCGGATGGAGTTGACCATCATGTCATCCATGCGAGAGGCGAAGCCGGCATCGGCGAGGGCTACGACGCCGGCGGTCGCCAACACCATCTCGAAATGTTGCACGGTGCGGGGCCGCAGGCCGGCGCCTTGGATGATTTGGCACAGCCAACTGCCACTCGCGACCATCCCCTCCATAGGTGCTTCTGGCTCCTGGTCACTTGGTCTTGTATTGGAGTGAGCACTGTTGCGCAGAGACTAAAGGAGTAGATGGATTGGAGTGGTGGGGCGCCTTTATATGAGAATCCAAACTCTGTTGCATTCACATAGTGCTGGCTCTATTCTGCTTCTCCAATTAATTCCCTCTGCATGTAGAGTAATTTGAGGATGCATCATTGATCGTTCAATGTCTCGGGAACCGCTACCCTCTCCCTCCTTGGCATTCAAGCACCTACGGAGGCGACTGCCGCTCGCGTCTATCGCGTGTCAGGAGACGTCCCGTCGACGACGAGGTGCCTACGGTGACTTCGTAAATTTCAAGATGATAGTACTAGTATACTCAATATTGTGCACCCCGACCAAGGCCGAGAGGAAAACGAGAGAACTACGTATTTATTTATGGTGTAGATTCACTCCTTTTGCTCCATATGTACTCCGTCTCGGTGTGGTCTAGTCATTTGTTGAAATCTCTAGAAAGGCAAATACTCCTTTCTGATTTATAGGGCTATACTAGCAAGTAGTACTACAATAGTGGGATCACATAGCAATTTTGTCTCATGCAAGATCCTGGCTATATGCGTGCTCTAAGGTTTGCAACTGCCACGTTCGGGTTGCACTTGGCTCTTTGCCTCTTCGAGAAGAGAACAATGATGTTACTACTACTGCTTCTACAGTATCGAATCCACTCCTGCAAGTTCGAATCCAGTGCTGCATGTCCATCCACCGCGAGCGGGAGGGATAAGCAAAATCATGTCCTCATCTGCGAGCCACCGCGCGCATGGGCGAGGGAGAAGGCGTGTCATAGTAAAATCAAGCTTCTCCTCGTTGTACGAGTTGACGCGACACATCATAGCACTAGCCCCACATGGTTGCCTCTAAACTTGGCTAAAAGACCCGCAGTGTACAATAATCCATTTGCTGCAACCTCTAACATTTACCCCATCACAAATTAAAATATATATTACTATCTTGACCAGATGAGCGTGCAAACTAGAATCACCAGGATGACAGGTAGGGCCGGAAGATTATTTTAACCAAAAAATATAGCATGGAGCCGACCCCAACGATTTTAAGCTTACAGGCACGCTACACGCTATCCTAGATTACTCTACAGATGAAACTGCCACACGAGCGTCCGGGCTGCGCTTGGCTCTTCGCCTCTTTGGGAAGTTGAACAATGGCCCTATTTGGATACTCTAACTCAGTTAGAGGTTAGAGTTACATTCTAACCCTGAACTAACTCTAACCGAAAAGGTGTTTGGATAGCAAGGTTAGATGGAGTGCGGATACGGCGAGGCGCCTTCACGGGTGGTGCGAGAGGGAGGGAGGGAGAGGACAAGAAGCTTCAAGGAAGTGAGAACGGATCTGCCTTGAGGAAGTGTCATCTGACACCGATTGAACTGTTGCATGTCCATCGTGTACGGGAGGGAGAGCGTGTAGCGAACGAAAGCTTCTCCTAGTCCTGCCAGCCTCCACACTCATGCGCGAGGGAGGGACGCAACTTCATTGACTTACTGCTCCTGCCTTTGCGTCCATGACATGCGGGCCCAACAGGTCGGTGGCCCGCCTTTCATGCAGCCAAAGGCAGATGCGGTTAAGGCAAGAGGGCGTTGTAGTAATCAAACTTCTCGGTCTTGTATGAGTTGACGCTACACATCAAAGCACTGCACTCAATATATTTCAATAATTTGCGTTTACCGATGCATTAATTACAATGCATGCATGCATGCCGTGACTCTCCTTTTGATACTTGCATGCGTTGATTTAATGCACCTTGAAGTAGTATGAATATGTGGCGGTAAAGCTTTGTAATGCCTCGGCCCTAATAAAGCGAGAGATGGTTGTGCACGAGAAGGGCAAGATCATGCACACGGAACATGACCCGACGATGGAGCTCTCTATGGTCTCGATGGACCTCACCTTGCTCCACTGCCCCTTGTGCCTTTGCCCCTTGAAGCCTCAAGTGTATGAGGTTCGAATACACCTCGTTCGTTCGGCTGATCGAGCAAGGTGCTGGTTTCTTGATTGATGTGTTGTTCGATTGATTTGTGCAGTGCAAGGGAGGGCACCTGGCTTGCATGGACTGCCGCGTTGAGCGCCTCGGGAACTAGTGACAGTGCCAGAAGTGTGAGCACGACGGTGGCTTCGACGTGTGGAACACGGCGGTGGACGCCGTCCTCTCCTCGGTGAGGGTGGAGTGCCCGCACGAAGGCTGTGGGCTCTACGTCACTTACCACAAGCTCGCCCATCACCAGAGCGTGTGTCCGCTCGCGCCCTGCAAATGCCCCGTGCCCGCCTGCGGCTACGAAGGCCCGCCACCGGTGCTCTCCCACCACATCAGCACCGTGCATCCCATGCCCGTGCACAGAATCTAATACGGCAAGGCGCTCCAACTGCAAGTGCCACTGTCAGAGCCACGGCTCTTGCTGTTCGCGGAGGAGGACGGCCGCGCGTTTTTCTTGGTCGGCGGTGTGGTCGACATCAGCGCGCCTATCGCCGTGTCGATCGTCTGCATCAGAGCGGGGGCGTCCCCACTACCACACTACATGGCCAAGCTGTGGGTGAACGGCCCGCCAGGGGGGGGGCAAAGGCAGGACCGATGCTGTCAAGGTGCAAATGGAGGTGACAAGCAGCAGGGATCCCGGCGACGTCGCCGTGCAGGTGCTGACCTTCTTCACAGTTCCCCCCAAGCTGCTGGCTGGGGCTAAGCTGGTGTCCCTCCACATTCAGATTGACAAGCTCACGTCCTAAATGATTCTACAGTGCCTTCTGTTTATCTTAGTAATATGCTAATATAGGAGTTAGCTCGGTCTACTTTAGCTTAAGAGATGGTGGGTTTCGGTGGCGATGCAGCAATTACCTCGACATCAGATCAGGAGTGAAAGTAATTTCGAATAGTCAAATGGATATTTTGTGCCTGTTGGATATAAAGACCCTTTGGTTAAGATGTAATAGATTATATGCTTTTTTTGAAACGGAACAACGATACTAGTATATTTTTTGTTGACATGCACTAACATTTTCGGAACGGACGTCGGGCTATAGCTAGAAGGGCAGTTGGGACGCGGCATCGGCCCATACCGCGGTGACCCCCGATTGGGACGCACGGACTATGGATTTTCTCCCTCGCCGATGTCGACCGCGTCTACGCAGACCATTGTTCCCTTCCCCAACTGCGGGATCAGGCCGGATATGTGACCAGCGGTGTGGCCACCGTCGCTCTATGCTTGTGATGAGAGCAACCCAAGCAAGCAGGCTTGTAGCTTAGGCTCCTGCTAGTGTATATATAGTGGTTTTCTTTTTCTCTCCATATCAACCATTTTATATTGCGTACGTGTCATTGAAGAGTGAAATGATGGTTGCTTCTTCCGACTAACTTACTATGTGATTTGACTGCTCCTTTAGTGGCCCCTACACGTACTCCCCCTACGTGTATGCAACAGTCACACGTACACATGGACGCAAAAACGCGCGCGACGCCGTAATGCATGCATGTCCGAGCACACGACGGAACACACACGGTCACGCTCAAGTGTTCTACCTACACGTGCATGCACACACATACTCAGCCAGGGTGAGCTAGTGACCGTATAAACACCGGAAAATGTATATATTGAGCGCAATGAGCGTATTATGAAGTCCACTGACCGTATTTTTACAAATATACAGTGACAGACAGTGTATTTATCTCGTTTGAAATTAAGCCATATTAACCGGAGAGGAGGCAGTATGGACTAGCATTACTTTATTGTGTCCCGTCAACTTGCCGAACGAGGAGAAGCTTGCAGGATGGGAGAAGCTTGCACACGGTGGCTCGTAGGACATGGAGAAACTTTTGACTAATGCAAGCTGTCCTTCGCTCAGGCGGTGGACGTGCAACAGTTAATTTGGTGTCAGATTGCCAGAAGCATACACTATACTAGTACTATTATTGTTGCACTTCCCGAAGAGGTGAACAACCAAGCGCAAAGTTTACTATACTAGTACTACCACTATAGTCTATAGAGGTACTATACTAGTACTAGGAACCGGATGGAGGAGCGTCTGCACTCTTATTATATTTTTAAAATGTGATAAAGCAATCTTCAACACATTTGGTTCTCTTCGAGGGTTCTCACATGTGATCATGGAAGTTGATTGCATGGAACACTTGCCACAATTCTCGCTTAATTTTGGCTCATATTCTGTTACAAATAGGAGCGCTTGGTGATATTTCCTCTTTTTTTTTGTTATTCAGCACGTAAACAGGTCAGCAAACCTTGCGGCGCATCTTTGTGCGAACCGTGCTTGCTGCACTTTGAATGTGGCCGAGAGCTGGCTTGATGAAACACCTCGCTTCCTACTTCTTTTTTTGCGGGGTACCTCGCTTCCTAGTGACCAGTATGGCTGGTCGTCCTAAGAATTCTTATATATTAATAAAGCTCTCTCATTTACTCGCAAAAAGATTAAGCCCTATTAACCGGAAATGAGGGAGTATGGAATAGCACTACTTGTTGGTGTGTCCCGTCAACTCGCAGAACGAGGAGAAGCTTGCAGGACAAGGTGAAGCTCGCTTACGCCTTTTGACTAATGCGACGTACCATCGCCCAGGCGGTGCACATGCATCAGTTCATTCGGTGTCAGATTGCCAGAGGCATACACTGTAGTACCGAACATGCGGAGTACCATCCTTGTTCGACTTCACGAAGAGGTGAAGAGCCAAGCACAAGGTTTAGTAGTACAAGTAGTACTACTACTAGAACCGCATGGTGGAGCCTCTGTACTCTTATTTTTCTTAATCTCTGATAAAGTACACATTTATTCCGGAGAAGGGCGGAAAACGGCAGCCCAACATGTAATGATGATATCGATCAACCATGCTCGAATATATCTTGGCCTCCGTGCGAGCCCTTCTTTGTGTTCTCGCTCCTCGTCTCTCTCAAGGAATGGCGGGTTGGCCATTTTGCCGTCAATTGAGATTGGTTTGCTCACACTCCGGTTCCACATGTCAGTTATATGCCAAGAGGAGGTGCGTTAACCGACTAGCCATACGCTTACTTGGTTTTGCACCTTCATACTACTCCTCCCTTTGTCACAGTTTACAGGGCGCGCTTCATTATGATGCATGTCTCTCATGCATTTCCACCACGACAGAGACTTTAGACGCATTTGGTTTAATGCTCAATTAATTAGGGCATGGTAACCGCAATTTTCTCACGATGTAGTACTACGGAGTGAAGTAAGTGCATGCATGTGTGTACCCCGGGTGGAAGGACTGCATGCATGTTCATACGCATTATTTCCTCTAGTAATAGACGCCGTGCTATAACTACCAATGCTATTTTTCAGGCCGATCACTAGTCGCCTTAGTCCCAGAGATTTTCTGTTTTTCTGAAGCGCGCTCTATAAACAGTGACAGATGGAGTAGTATGAGCGGATTCAAAGAAGAGTGTATTAATGGTTGCTTATTCTGAGCAACTTACAGTGGGAAAGGTGGGGCTTATGATTTGTCTGCTCATTACTCACTATTAATGCGGCGCAACGACCGGTCTGAGTCTCCCATGAGGCTGTGCACTACCCCCTAGGTTCTTAAATATACTCCAGAGTATTTGTCTTTCTAGAGATTTCAACGAGTGACTACTCAAATATTTGTCTTTTTAGAGATTCAAATGGACTACTACATACGGATGTATATAGATATATTTTAGAGTGTAGATTCACTCATTTTGCTCCGTATGTAGTCACTTGTTGAAATCTCTAGAAAGACAAATATTTAGGAACGGAGGGAGTACACATACGAAGCAAAATGAGTGAATCTACACTCTAAAATTTGCCCATTTGAAATTTGTAAAACGACAAATATTGTTGATGACAGTTGCGACGACAAAAAAGAAGCATATTCCTTGTCCTAAGGGAAGATAACAACAAGGTTGTGTTTGTCTAAAACGGTATGAGGACGAGATTGCAATATGGAAAGCACGCCGGACGAGCTACGTTTTGTGCAAAGAACTATGGAAGATTCACATGCAGCGACGTGGGAAGACGAGCAGTGGAGAAAGGCTGGAGGGGATACCTGGAGGTCGTCGGGATGTAACTAGGTGAGCGGCGGCGGGCGGAATCTGCCCATACTGCGGCAGTGAGCAGGTGGCGTAGGCCCTACCGCGCCGGAGCTTGGTCAGAGAGAACGACGTGTACCGCATATCGGGACATGCTACCTCGGCGCCGTCGAACAGAGAAACGATGCACGTCCTCCCTTTCCGCCAGTGGACGGGATGCGGCCGGATCAATAACCAACGGTGAGAGACAGAGAGAGAGGCTACCGCAGCCTTGTGTGAGATACTATGAAGAGAGACAAACCAGGCAGGGAGGCTCCATTGTATATAGTGGAGCGGACTACCTTTTTCTTCATAAAAATCGTTTTATATTCTATGTACGTGCCATTGAGCGATATAACTTTATTTAAAAATAACGCGACAACGCATCAAGTCGAACTTTGTTTCGTGCACGCATGGTACACGACCTCCGTATGTAAACAACCGCTACACGCGTCCAAATTAGCACGTGGGCTGCCATTTCGTACAGAAATGAGCTCCACCGTGTACCCGCGCGGGTGTGGCTGGGCACGAAGCATGAGTACGTGCACGGTGCACCTATTCTCTTCTTGTATACATACACCACCTACGTGGGGTTGTGTGAGAGAGATACAAACGTAGAGAGATATAGTGTGTGGGTTTGTGAGAGTTTTTTTAGGGGGGGTGAATCAAAAAATGTAACATATGCAATGTGTGTGAAATAGAGTCCTGGATATATCATATATATAGAGGGGGTGATCCATGAGAAGAGAGTGGAGGTATCATCGACTTGAGGTGTTCATAGAATCAAAGAGAGGGATGATGTGTGTGTGTGTGTGTGTGCGCGCACGGTCGATAAAGAGTGCCATTGAATATGTGTTTGCCCACATGAAAGATATAGAGTGGCTGGCCTACTAGAACGAGAGAGGGGACATGTGCGGTTTGTCTCTGTGGCATGGATACCTACCTACAACGCTCGACTATTAGTGTGTTGTGGGGGGGGAGGACTAATTAACTATAGAGGTACAATGGCTGGTATATGTGTGGAGGACGAGAGAGAGGCCTACCTCATGTATTGAGGGAGATCGATCTACCTCATGTATTAAGGGAGATCGGTTGGCATCCATGCATATGTGTAGGAGAGGATTAAGGTTGGGAGAGAGATAGAGCTAGAGTGTTGGAGGGGGTGGTGGTGGAGTTGCTTCTAACAAATGGTGGGATAGGCTTGCTAGACAACTGGAGGGCACGCCTGCAATATCAATAAGAGAGGGGATGGTTGCTTGTCTGTGCACGTGCGTGTGAGAGACGGGTTAGGAGGCATGCACGAATGATGATGGGGGAAAGATATGGCTGTGGTAAGCAGACATAACTACATAAGAAGATCAATTGTCCTTTGTCAGAGAAAGGACAAACATAACTTGTGAGGTATGTCGATCGATGGGGGGGGGATAGTTAAAGTCGACCTAGGTATATGTTGGCAGATCCATCGGTATACATGCATGTGTGTGTTAGAAGCAAATGAGGCACGGGGAGAAGGATAGAGAGAGAGGGATGCATCTAGGAGGTGGTGCGAGAGTCATACTATATCGAGGGGGAAGGATTGTATGAGTACGAGATCGATGAAAAGAGTGGTGGGAGTGAGGCATGGACGGTGATAAGAGAAGAGGGGAAGCTTGTGTTTGTGTTAGGCACACCTGGTTAGAGAGGCATATCGATCAATGTGTGCCGTAAACAAGGAGCTAGGGGGCCTACACACACCGTGGGTGAACGACCTAAAGTGAAAAGGCGAATTTGTGCGATGAAGCTAGAGAATGTTGAGGGAGGGTGAGAGGGATGCGGGTGTCTGCATGCACGAGAGAAATTAGTGCTAGCTACCTGCAAAGATAAGAGGATTGTGTAGGTGTAAAAGATGAATAGAGGTCATACTTCATTATAAAAAGTGAATTCGGATATTTGAAGAATTTATCATAGTGTTTTAAACCGACGCATGTGTGAATGTATATAACGGTGATACACATGGTGTGGTTATGAACATGTTAAACTACATATAATATATTTTATCTCTACTCTCATAAAAACGGAGTTGTTGATGATGGTGCCATCCTGCAATATAGGTCGTCCGATTTATATCTGACGGATAGGAAGGAAACTATGTCAATTTTGAAAAAAGATACCCACACCCCTCTCCATATTTGCAAATTAGGCCTCCCCTTCATCATGTTGGTGTTCTGTGGAACGCATGGGCATCTTTCTAGTACTACGTATAACATATAGAACATTGATCATAATTTGGGCTAATGTGTGGCTTTTGTAGCTCAGGTCTAAATACTTATCATAATGTAGGGGGCGGGGCACAATACTATGTGTGATAAACACGGTGTACACGTATGGAACATGGTTTAGATTATGAATATATAGTTAGTACATCAAATGTACTATTATTTGGAATCAACATCAAGTGTATTCAAAAAATAAAATTCGAGTTCATGTAGTACACATAGTTCATATCTATCTCTATAGTAATCATGTGGTGTGTTATTAAGGTAATACACGAATGATGGTTGAAGTTGGCAACAATCATGATTATAGATTCTTATTGAAATAGACAAACGAATTCAAATTCAGTTCGAATTGCAGCAGTAGTATAGACATTTGGAATGCACTAAAATGTTGGTATGAGTAGGTTACATGCATTATACAGCAAGCGAATTTTTTTAATGACATAACATGCATTCATACTCCCTCCTTCCATCTATATAGGGTGTAATGCGTTTTTTAAGACTGCCTTTGACTATTGAATGACATAACATGGATTCATACTCCCTCCTTCCGCCTGTCATATATTATTCTTCTAATATTTTGTCAAAGTTAGCATCAAAAAACACATTAGGCCCTATATATATGGAAGGATGGAGTTGCTTTGAATATCATTTTTATAGTAAAATGGGGCAAGACTCTGTCTTTGTGTAGTGTGAATAGTTTTATTTTTTTCGTTTTCTTTTTGGTTGAGGGAAGTGCGAATTGATTTGGTACGTACAAGTACAATATTATGTTGGAAATATGCCCTAGAGGCAATAATAAAAGTATTATTATTATATTTCCTTGTTCATGATAATTGTCTGTTATTCATGCTTGAATTGTATTGTACGGAAACAGCGATACATGTGTGAATATATAGACCACAATGAGTCCCTGGTAGGCCTCTAGTTACCAGCTCGTTGATCAACAGATGGTCACGGTTTCCTGACCATGGACATAGGATGTCGGTGATAACGGGATCTCATCATTAGGAGAATGATGTGATGGACAAGACCCAATCCTGAGCATAGCACGAGATCGTATAGTTCGTAATGCATAAGCTTTTCGGTGTCAAATATTTATTCCTTAGACCATGAGGTTGTACAACTCCCGGGTGCCATAGGAATACTTTGGGTGTGCCAAACGTCACAACGTAACTGGGTGGCTATAAAGGTACGCATCGGGTATCTCTGAAAGTGTCTGTTGAGTTGGTACGAACCGAGACTGGGATATTGTCACTCCGTGTGACGGAGAGGTACCTCTGGGCCCACTCGGTAAGAACATCATAATGAGCTCAAGGTGACTAAAGAGTTAGTCACGTGATGATGGATTACGGATCGAGTAAAGAGACTTGCCATGACGAGATTGAACAAGGTATCGGGAATACCGGCGATCGAATCTCGGGCAAGTACCGTACCGATGGACAAAGGGAATAACTACGGGATTGAGTGAATCCTTGACACAGTGGTTCATCCGATGAAGATCATCGAGGAACACGTGGGAACCAACATGGGTATCCAGATCCCGCTGTTGGTTATTGACCGGAGAGTGGTCTCGGTCATGTCTACGTGTCTCCCGAACCCGTAGGGTCTACACACTTAAGGTTCGATGACTCTAGGGTCGTAGAGATACATGCACGTGGAAACCCGAAAGTTGTTCGGAGTCCCGGATGAGATCCCGGACGTGACGAAGAGTTCCGGAATGGTCCGGAGGTAAAGAATGATATATAGGAAGTCCAGTTTCGGCCATCGGGTGAACTCCGGGGGTCACCGGGAGTGTCCCGGGACCACCGGAGGGGTCCCGGGGGTCCACCGGGTGGGGCCATGTTGGAAATATGCCCTAGAGGCAATAATAAAAGAGTTATTATTATATTTCCTTGTTCATGATAATCGTTTATTATCCATGCTATAACTGTATTGATTGGAAACTCAAATACACGTGTGGATGAATAGACAGACTTTGTGTCCCTAGTGAGCCTCTACAGGACTAGCTCGTTGATCAAAGATGACCGCGGTTTCCAGGTCATAGACATGAGTTGTCATTTGATAACGGGATCACATCATTAGGAGAATGATGTGATGGACGAGACCCAAACGTTAAACATAGCTTTTGATCGTGTCAGTTATCGCTATAGTTTTCTGCATGTCAAGTATAAGTTCCTATGACCATGAGATCATGTAACTCACTGACACCGTAGGAGTGCTTTGTGTGTGCCAAACGTCGCAACGTAACTGGGTGACTATAAAGGTACTCTACAGGTATCTCCGAGGGTGTCTGTTGAGTTGACATGGATCGAGACTGGGATTTGTCACTCCGTGTGACGGAGAGGTATCTCCGGGCCCGCTCGGTAATACGTCATCTCAATGAGCTCAAAGTGACTAAGTAGTTGGTCACGGGATTATGTATTACGGTAACGAGTAAAGAGACTTGCCGGTAACGAGATTGAACTAGGTATAGAGATACCGACGATCGAATCTCGGGCAAGTAACATACCGACGAGACAAAAGGAACTATATACGGGATTGCCTGAATCCTTGACATCGTGGTTCATCCGATGAGATCATCGAGAAACATGTGGGAACCAATATGGGTATCCAGATCCCGCTATTGGTTATTGACCTGGGAGTGTCTCGGTCATGTCTACATGGTTTCCGAACCCGCAGGGTCTACACACTTAACGTTCGGTGACGCTAGGGTTGTTAGTGAGAAAAGTGTATGGTTACCGAAGGTTGTTCGGAGTCCCGGATGAGATCCTGGACGTGACGAGGGTCTCCGGAATGGTCCGGAGACGAAGATTGATATATAGGATGAAAGGTTTCGGAGTCCGGAAGTGTTCCGGGGAGCATCGGGAAATCGGCGGAGTACCGGAAAGGGGTTTCGGGGGGTCCGGAAGCAGTTCTGGGCCTAATGGGCCACAAGGGGAACACCACAGCCCTCAGGGGGCTGTGCGCCCCCCTGGGCCCTCTCCTTGTGCGCCAAGGGGGGTGGACCCCTCTAGGGTGGCCGCACCCCCTAGCCTTGGGGGGCAAGGCACCTAGGGGGGGAAACCCTAGGGCCTGGCCCTGGCCGCCACCCCCCCTGCCTTGGCCGCCGCCCCCCCTTGCCCTGGCCGCCGGCCCCCTAGGGGGGAAACCCTAGGGCGCCCTCACCTCTCCAACCCCCCTATATATAGTGAGGCAAAGGGAGGGCAGCAAACACAAGTTCGTGCCTCGGTGCTGCCCTCCCTCTCCCACAACATCTTCTTCTCCCGCGGTGCTTAGGCGAAGCCCTGCCGGAGTTCTCCTCCAACATCACCACCACGCCGTCGTGCTGCCGGTTCTCCATCAACCTCTCCTCCACCCCTTGCTGGATCAAGAAGGAGGAGACGTCCCCGAGCCGTACGTGTGAAGAACGCGGAGGCACCGTTGCTTCGGTGCTAGGATCTTCGGCGATCTGAATCGCGGCGAGTACGACTCCATCATCCGCGTTCATAACGCTTCCGCTTAGCGATCTACAAGGGTATGTGGATCCTACTCTCCCCTCGTAGTTGCATCTACTAGATTGATCTTGGTGAACGTAGAGAAAAATTTTTGTTTTCCATGCAACGTTCCCCATCAGTGGCATCATGAGCTAGGATCTTGCGTAGATGCTTTCTCGAGTAGAACACAAAAGGGTTTGTGGCGTTGATGTTTAAATTGCTGCCCTCCTTAGTCTTTCTTGATTCAGCGGTATTATAGGATGAAGCGGCCCGGACCAACTTTACATGTCCACGTACATGAGACCGGTTCCATCGACAGACATGTGACTTTTTGTTGCATAAGATGGCTGGCGGGTGTCTGTCTCTCCTATCTTAGTTGAATCGGAATAGAACAAGGTGGTCCTTGTAGAAGGTTAAATAGCAACTTGAATATCACCGTTGTGGTTTTGCGTAGGTAAGAAGCGTTCTTGCTAGATACCCATAGCAGCCACGTAAAACATGCAACAACAAATTAGAGGACGTCTAACTTGTTTTTGCAGGGTATGCATGTGATATGATATGGCCAATGACATGATGAATTATATTTGATGTATGAGATGATCATGTTGTAATAGTTAATATCGACTTGCATGTCGATGCATACGGCAACCGGCAGGAGCCATAGGGTTGTCTTTAATTTTTGTATGACCTGCGTGTCAATCATTAAGCGCTTTGTAATGCTTTACTTTATCGCTAAACGGTAGCAATAGTAGTAAGAGCATGGTGGGCGCCGACAACCCCGATGGCGACACGATGATGGAGATCATGATGATGGAGATCATGGTGTGGCGCCGGTGACGATGGAGATCATGCCGGTGCTTGGAGATGGAGATCAAAAGCACGAGTTGATGGCCATATCATGTCACTTATGATTTGCATGTGATGTTAATCCTTTTATGCATCTTATTTTGCTTAGGACGACGGTAGCATTATAAGATGATCCTTCACTAAAATTTCAAGATAAAATTGTGTTCCCCCCGAGTGTGCGCCGTTGCGAAGGTTCGTCGTTTCGAAGCACCACGTGATGATCGGGTGTGATAGACTCTACGTTCGCATACAACGGGTGCAAGCCAGTTTTGCACATGCAGAACACTCGGGTTAGACTTGACGAGCCTAGCATGTACAGACATGGCCTCGGAACACGGAGGACCGAAAGGTCGAGCATGAGTCATATAGTAGATATGATCAACATGTTGATGTTCACCATTGACACCACCTCATCTCACGTGATGATCGGACTTGGGTTGGTGAATTTGGATCATGTCACGCTCGAATGACCAGAGGGATGTCAATTTGAGTAATTTGATTAGGTAGTAACTCACTTATCATGAACAATAGTCTAAAATGTCTTTGCAAATCTTTTGTTGTAGATGGCTCGCGCAGTAGCTCCCCTGAATTTTAATGCGTTCCTAGAGAAAGCTAAACTGAAAGATGACGGGAGCAACTTTGTGGACTGGCTCCGCAATCTGAGGATCATCCTCACAGCTGCCCAAAAGGTTTATGTCCTAAATGCACCGCTAGGTGACCCCCCCCGCTCCTACAGCCCCTGCAGACGTTTTGAACGTCTGGCAGACACGTTCGGATGACTATTCGATAGTGCAGTGTGCCATGTTGTACGGCTTGGAAGGAGGACTTCAAAGGCGTTTTGAACGTCATGGTGCATATGAGATGTACCAGGAGTTGAAGTTCATCTTTGAGAAGAATGCTAAGATCGAGAGGTATGAGACCACCGATAAATTCTTTGCTTGCAAGATGGAGGAGAATTCGTCTGTCAGTGAGCACTTGCTGAAGATGTCTGGGTACTATACCCGCATAGCTGATCTGGGACTTGTGTTCCCGGATGAGGCTATCATTGACAGAATTCTCCAGTCACTCCCTCCAAGCTACAAGAGCTTCGTGCAGCAGTATAACATGCAAGGGATGAACAAGACCATCGCCGAGCTGTTTTCAATGCTGAAAGTCGCTGAGGCAGACATCCAGAAGGAGTATCAAGTGTTGATGGTCAATAAGACCACCAGTTTCAAGAAGAATGGCAAGGGCAAGAAGGGTAACTCTAAGAAGGGTGGCAAAGCAGTTGCTAATCCAGTGAAGAAACCCAAGGCTGGACCCAAGCCAGAGACTGAGTGTTTCTATTGCAAGGGGAGCGGCCACTGGAAGCGGAACTGCCCCAAGTATCTGGCGGACAAGAAGGGGGCCAACAACAACAAAGGTATATGTGATATACATGTTATTGATGTGTACCTTACCAACTCTCGTTGTAGTGCCTGGGTATTTGATACCGGTTCGGTTGCTCACATTTGCAACTCTAAACAGGAACTGCGGAATAAACGGAGGCTGGCGAAGGACGAAGTGACGATGCGCGTGGGAAACGGTTCCAAGGTTGATGTGATCGCCGTCGGCACGCTCGCTCTTCGATTACCATCGGGATTAGTTATGAACCTGAATAATTGTTATTTAGTGCCTGCGTTAAGCATGAACATTATATCCGGATCTTGTTTATTGCGAGACGGTTACTCATTTAAGTCAGAGAATAATGGTTGTTCTATTTATATGAGTAATATCTTTTATGGTCATGCACCCGAAGTTAGGGGTTTATTCTTATTGAATCTCGATGGTGATGATACACATGTTCATAACATTGATGCCAAAAGATGTAGAGTAGATAATGATAATACCACTTTCTTGTGGCACTGCCGTCTCGGTCATATCGGCGTGAAACGCATGAGGAAGCTCCATGCTGATGGACTTCTGGAGTCTCTTGATTTTGAATCACTTGACACGTGCGAGCCGTGCCTCATGGGCAAGATGACAAGGACCCCGTTTTCAGGGACAATGGAACGGGCAAGTGACTTATTGGAAATCATACATACTGATGTGTGCGGTCCGATGAGTGTAACGGCGCGCGGTGGATATCGTTATTTTCTCACCTTCACTGACGACTTAAGTAGATATGGGTATATTTACTTGATGAAGCATAAGTCTGAAACTTTTGAAAAGTTCAAGCAATTTCAGAGTGAAGTTGAAAATCATCGTAACAAGAAGATCAAGTTCCTATGATCTGATCGAGGGGGAGAATATCTGAGTTATGAGTTTGGTGATCACTCAAGAAAATGTGGAATTGTTTCACAGTTGACGCCACCTGGAACACCACAGCGTAATGGTGTGTCCGAACGTCGTAATCGAACCCTATTAGATATGGTACGTTCTATGATGTCTCTTGCCGATTTGCCACTATCGTTTTGGGGATATGCGTTAGAGACAGCTGCATTCACTTTAAATAGGGCTCCATCTAAGTCCGTTGAGACAACACCGTATGAACTATGGTTTAGTAAGAAACCGAAGTTGTCTTTTCTCAAGGTTTGGGGTTGCGATGCTTATGTCAAAAGGCTTCAGCCAGAAAAGCTCGAACCCAAAGCGGACAAATGTGTCTTCATAGGATACCCAAAAGAAACAGTTGGGTACACCTTCTATCTCAGATCCGAGGGCAAAGTGTTTGTTGCTAAGAACGGATCCTTTCTCGAGAAAGAGTTTCTCTCGAAAGAATTGAGTGGGAGGAAGGTAGAACTTGATGAGGTTATTGAACCTCTGCTTCAACCAGAAAGTAGCGCAGCACAGAAAGATGGTTTTGTGGAGCCTGCAGAGGTTGAAGAGGAAGCCAATGATGATGATCAAGAAGCTTCTGATCAAGTCACTACCGAACCTCGTAGGTCGACAAGGGTACGCACTGCACCTGAGTGGTATGGTAACCCTGTCTTGGAGGTCATGTTGTTAGACAACGGTGAACCTACGAGCTATGGAGAAGCGATGGTGGGCCCAGATTCCGACAAATGGTTAGAGGCCATGAAATCCGAGATGGGATCCATGTATGAAAACAAAGTATGGACTTTGGAAGTATTACCTGAAGGGCGGAAGGCCATTCAGAATAAATGGATTTTTTAAGAGGAAGACGGACGCTGACGGTAATGTCACCGTGTATAAAGCTCGACTTGTGGCAAAGGGTTTTTCACAAGTTCAAGGGATTGACTACGCTGAGACTTTCTCACCCGTAGCGATGCTTAAATCCTTCCGAATCATGTTAGCAATAGCTGCATATTTCGATTATGAAATTTGGCAGATGGATGTCAAAACAGCGTTCCTTAACGGTTTTCTTAAGGAAGAGTTGTATATGATGCAACCAGAAGGTTTTGTCGATCCAGAGAATGCTGACAAAGTATGCAAGCTCCAGCGTTCCATTTATGGGCTGGTGCAAGCATCTCGGAGTTGGAATCTTCGCTTTGATGAGGTGATCAAAGCGTTTGGGTTTATACAAGTTTACAATGAAGCTTGTATTTACAAGAAAGTGAGTGGGAGCTCTATAGCGTTTCTAATATTATATGTGGATGACATATTGCTGATTGGAAACAATATAGAATTTTTGGATAGCGTGAAGGGGTATTTGAACAAGAGTTTTTCGATGAAAGATCTCGGTGAATCTGCTTTCATATTGGGCATCAAGATCTATAGAGATAGATCAAGACGCTTGATAGGACTTTCACAAAGCACATACCTTGATAAAGTTTTGAAGAAGTTCAAAATGGATCAATCCAAGAAGGGGTTCTTGCCGGTATTGCAAGGTACGAAGTTGAGTAAGACTCAATGCCCAGTGACTGCGGATGATAGAGAAAAGATGAGTGTCGTCCCCTATGCTTCAGCCATAGGCTCTATCATGTATGCAATGCTGTGCACAAGACCAGATGTCAGCCTTGCCATAAGTATGGCCGGAAGGTTTCAGAGTAATCCTGGTATGGATCACTGGACAGCGGTCAAGAATATCCTAAAGTACCTGAAAAGGACTAAGGATATGTTTCTCGTTTATGGAGGTGATCAAGAGCTCGTCGTAAAGGGTTACGTTGATGCAAGCTTTGACACTGATCCGGATGACTCTAAGTCACAAACCGGATACGTATATATTCTAAACGGGGGAGCGGTAAGCTGGTGCAGTTCCAAGCAGAGCGTGGTAGCTGATTCTACATGTGAAGCGGAGTATATAGCTGCCTCGGAGGCGGCAAAGGAAGGTGTCTGGATGAAGGAGTTCATGACAGATCTTGGAGTTGTGCCTAGTGCACTGAACCCAATGACTCTGTTCTGTGACAACACTGGTGCCATTGCTCTAGCCAAGGAACCAAGGTTTCACAAGAGGACCAGACACATAAAGCGACGCTTCAATTCCATCCGCGATTCGGTCAAGGAGGAGGACATAAACATTTGCAAAGTACACACGGATTTGAATGTTGCAGATCCGTTGACTAAGCCTCTTCCACGGGCTAAGCACGATCAACACCAAGACTCTATGGGTGTTAGATTCATTACCTTGTAATGCTAGATTATTGACTCTAGTGCAAGTGGGAGACTGTTGGAAATATGCCCTAGAGGCAATAATAAAAGAGTTATTATTATATTTCCTTGTTCATGATAATCGTTTATTATCCATGCTATAACTGTATTGATTGGAAACTCAGATACACGTATGGATGAATAGACAGACTTTGTGTCCCTAGTGTGCCTCTACAGGACTAGCTCGTTGATCAAAGATGACCGCGGTTTCCAGGTCATAAGACATGAGTTGTCATTTGATAACGGGATCACATCATTAGGAGAATGATGTGATGGACGAGACCCAAACGTTAACATAGCTTTTGATCGTGTCAGTTATCGCTATAGTTTTCTGCATGTCAAGTATAAGTTCCTATGACCATGAGATCATGTAACTCACTGACACCGTAGGAGTGCTTTGTGTGTGCCAAACGTCGCAACGTAACTGGGTGACTATAAAGGTACTCTACAGGTATCTCCGAGGGTGTCTGTTGAGTTGACATGGATCGAGACTGGGATTTGTCACTCCGTGTGACGGAGAGGTATCTCCGGGCCCGCTCGGTAATACGTCATCTCAATGAGCTCAAAGTGACTAAGTAGTTGGTCACGGGATTATGTATTACGGTAACGAGTAAAGAGACTTGCCGGTAACGAGATTGAACTAGGTATAGAGATACCGACGATCGAATCTCGGGCAAGTAACATACCGACGAGACAAAAGGAACTGTATACGGGATTGCCTGAATCCTTGACATCGTGGTTCATCCGATGAGATCATAGAGAAACATGTGGGAACCAATATGGGTATCCAGATCCCGCTATTGGTTATTGACCTGGGAGTGTCTCGGTCATGTCTACATGGTTTCCGAACCCGCAGGGTCTACACACTTAACGTTCGGTGACGCTAGGGTTGTTAGTGAGAAAAGTGTATGGTTACCGAAGGTTGTTCGGAGTCCCGGATGAGATCCTGGACGTGACGAGGGTCTCCGGAATGGTCCGGAGACGAAGATTGATATATAGGATGAAAGGTTTCGGAGTCCGGAAGTGTTCCGGGGAGCATCGGGAAATCGGCGGAGTACCGGAAAGGGGTTTCGGGGGGTCCGGAAGCAGTTCTGGGCCTAATGGGCCACAAGGGGAACACCACAGCCCTCAGGGGGCTGTGCGCCCCCCCCTGGGCCCTCTCCTTGTGCGCCAAGGGGGGTGGACCCCTCTAGGGTGGCCGCACCCCCTAGCCTTGGGGGGCAAGGCACCTAGGGGGGGAAACCCTAGGGCCTGGCCCTGGCCGCCGCCCCCCCTGCCTTGGCCGCCGCCCCCCCTTGCCCTGGCCGCCGGCCCCCTAGGGGGGAAACCCTAGGGCGCCCTCACCTCTCCAACCCCCCTATATATAGTGAGGCAAAGGGAGGGCAGCAAACACAAGTTCGTGCCTCGGTGCTGCCCTCCCTCTCCCACAACATCTTCTTCTCCCGCGGTGCTTAGGCGAAGCCCTGCCGGAGTTCTCCTCCAACATCACCACCACGCCGTCGTGCTGCCGATTCTCCATCAACCTCTCCTCCACCCCTTGCTGGATCAAGAAGGAGGAGACGTCCCCGAGCCGTACGTGTGAAGAACGCGGAGGCACCGTTGCTTCGGTGCTAGGATCTTCGGCGATCTGAATCGCGGCGAGTACGACTCCATCATCCGCGTTCATAACGCTTCCGCTTAGCGATCTACGAGGGTATGTGGATCCTACTCTCCCCTCGTAGTTGCATCTACTAGATTGATCTTGGTGAACGTAGAGAAAAAATTTTGTTTTCCATGCAACGTTCCCCAACAGGCCACCCATCCCGGTGGGGCCCCTAGGCCGCAAGGGGAAGGTGGGCAGCCCCTGGTGGGCTGGCGCGCCCTACTGGTCCCTCTCTCATGCGCCTAGGGTTGAAACCCTAGGGGAGGGATGCGCCCCATTGCCTTGGGGGGCAAGAATACCCCCCTGGCCGCCGCCCCACCCTGGAGATTGGATCTCCAGGGCTAGCGCACCCCCTGCCCCCCTATATATATGTGGGGGGGAGAGGGCAGCCGCACCCCAATCCTCTGGCGCCTCTCCCCCTCCCGTCACACCTCCATCTCCTTACGCAGGGTGCCGGCGAAGCCCTGCAGGATTTCCCGCTGCATCCACCACCACGCCGTCGTGCTGCTGGATCTCCGACGACCTCTCCTCCCCCCTTGCTGGATCAATAAGGAGGTGACGTTGCTGTACCGGACATGTGTTGAACGCGGAGGTGCCGTCCGTTCGGCGCTAGATCATCGGTGACGAAGAACGTGAAGAGTACGACTACTTCATCCACGCTTCTTCGAAAGATTCCGCTCGCGATCTACAAAAGGGTATGTAGATGCACTCTAATATGCTCGTTGCTAGATGTCTCCTAAGAGTGATCTTGGTGAAAGCGTATAATTTTTTTGAATTATGCTACATTCCCCAACAGTGGCATCTGAGCTAGGTCTTTTGCGTAGCATCTTGCACGAGTAGAACACAAAGCAGTTGTGGGCGTTTGAGTTTGCTCAATTTTCTTACCGTTACTAGTCTAATCTTGATTCGGCGGTATTGTGGGATGAAGCGGCCCGGACCGACTTTACACGGACGCTTACGTGAGACTGGTTCCACCGACAGACATGCACTAGATGCATAAGGTGGCTGGCGGGTGTCTGTCTCTCCTACTTTAGTCGGATCGGATTCGATGAACAGGGTCCTTATGAAGGGTAAATATAAATTGACAAATCACGTTGTAGTTTTGGCGTAGGTAAGAAACGTTCTTGCTAGAAAACCTATAGAAGCCACGTAAAAAATTGCAACAACAATTAGAGGTCGTCTAACTTGTTCTTGCAGCATGTGCTATGTGATATGGTATGGCCAAGAAGATGTGATGAATTATATATGTGATGTATGAGATTGATCATGTTCTTGTAATATGGAATCACGACTTGCATGTCGATGAATTTGACAACCGGCAGGAGCCATAGGAGTTGTCTTAATTATTGTATGACCCGCGTGTCACTGAATAACGCCATGTAATTACTTTACTTTATTGCTAAACGTTAGCCATAGTAGTAGAAGTAATAGTTGGCGTGACGACTTCTTCGAGACACAATGATGGAGATCATGATGATGGAGATCATGGTGTCGAGCCGGTGACAAAGATGGTCATGGTGCCCCGAAGATGGAGATCCAAGGAGCAAGATGATATTGGCCATATCATGTCACTTTAATTGATTGCATGTGATGTTTATCATGTTTATGCTTCTTGTTTACTTAGAACCACGATAGTCGATAAGATGATCTCTCACTAAAATATCAAGATTTGTGTTCCCCCTAACTATGCACCATTGCTAAGGATCGTTGTTCTGAAGCACCACGTGATGATCGGGTGTGATAGGTTCTAACGTTCGCATACAACGGGTGTAAGCCAGATTTACACACGCAATACACTTAGGGTTCACTTGACGAGCCTAGCATGTACAGACATGGCCTCGGAACACGGAAGACCGAAAGGTCGAACATGAGTCGTATAGAAGATACGATCAACATGAAGATGTTCACCGTTGATGACTAGTCCGTCTCACGTGATGATCGGACACGGGCTAGTCGATTCGGATCATGTATCACTTAGATGACTAGAGAGATGTCAATCTGAGTGGGAGTTCATTAAAATTTGATTAAGATGAACTTAATTATCATGAACTTAGTCTAAATTCTTTACAATATCTCTTGTAGATCAAATGGCCCACGCTCATGTCACCCTCAACTTCAACGCGTTCCTAGAGAAATCCAAGCTGAAAGACGATGGTAGCAACTACACGGACTGGGTCCGTAACCTGAGGATCATGCTCATAGCTGCCAAGAAAACTTATGTCCTAGATGCACCGCTAGGTGACGCTCCCGCCCCGTCAAACCAAGATGTTATGAACGCTTGGCAGTCGCGTTGTGATGATTACTCCCTGGTTCAATGCGGCATGCTTTACAGTTTAGAATCGGGGCTCCAAAAGCGTTTTGAGCACCACGGGGCATATGAGATGTTCCAAGAGCTGAAAATGGTTTTCCAAGCTCATGCCCGAGTCGAGAGATATGACGTCTTCGATGCATTCTACAGCTGTAAGATGGAGGAAAACAGTTCTGTCAGTGAGCACATCCTCAAGATTTCTGGATTGCACAACCGCTTGTCTCAGTTGGGAATGAATCTCCCAGACGAAGCGGTCGTTGACAGAATCCTCCAGTCGCTCCCACCAAGCTACAAGAGCTTCGTGTTGAACTTCAATATGCAGGGGATGGAGA
Source organism: Secale cereale (assembly GCA_902687465.1). NCBI lineage: Eukaryota > Viridiplantae > Streptophyta > Magnoliopsida > Poales > Poaceae > Secale > Secale cereale. Next base: position 299,413,266 of record LR738714.1, read on the forward strand.
AGTCCATTCCCGAGGTGTATTCAATGCTGAAATCAGCGGAGGTGGATATCAAGAAAGAACATCAAGTGTTGATGGTCAATAAAACCACTAAGTTCAAGAAGGGCAAGGGTAAGAAGAACTTCAAGAAGGACGGCAAGGGAGTTGCCACGCCCGGTAAGCCTGTTGCCGGGAAGAAGCCAAAGTATGGACCCAAGCCTGAGACAGAGTGCTTTTATTACAAGGGAACGGGTCACTGGAAGCGGAACTGCCCCAAATACTTAGCGGACAAGAAGGCCGCAACGCCAAAGGTATATGTGATATACATGTTTTTGATGTGTACCTTACCAGCGCTCGTAGTAGCTCCTGGGTATTCGATACCGGTGCAGTTGCTCATATTTGTAACTCTAAGCAGGAGTTGCAGAATAAGCGGAGACTGGCGAAGGACGAGGTGACGATGCGCATCGGGAATGGTTCCAAGGTCGATGTGATCGCCGTCGGCACGCTGCCTCTACATCTACCCTCGGGATTAGTTTTAAACCTCAATAATTGTTATTTAGTACCAGCTTTGAGCATGAACATTGTATCTGGATCTCGTCTTATGCGAGATGGCTACTCATTTAAATCCGAGAATAATGGTTGTTCTATTTATTTGAGAGATATGTTTTATGGTCAAGCCCCGCTGGTCAATGGTTTATTTTTGATGAATCTCGATCATGATGATACACATATTCATAGTGTGAATGCCAAAAGATGTAAAGTTGATAATGATAGTCCCACATACTTGTGGCATTGCCGCCTTGGTCATATTGGTGTCAAACGTATGAAGAAGCTTCATGCTGATGGACTTCTGGAGTCTCTTGATTATGAATCATTTGACACGTGCGAACCTTGGGCAAGATGACCAAGACTCCGTTCTCCGGAACAATGGAGCGAGCAACCAACTTATTGGAAATCATACATACCGATGTGTGCGGTCCAATGAGTGTTGAGGCTCGCGGAGGCTATCGTTATGTTCTCACCCTCACGGATGACTTGATTAGATATGGGTATATCTACTTGATGAAGCACAAGTCTGAGACTTTTGAAAAGTTCAAGGAATTTCAGAATGAGGTTGAGAATCAACGAGACAAGAAAATGAAGTTCTTACGATCAGATTGTGGGGGAGAATATTTGAGTCATGAATTTGGCACGCACCTAAGGAAATGTGGAATTGTTTCACAATTGACACCGCCCGGAACACCTCAGCGTACCGGTGTGTCCGAACGTCGAAATCGTACTCTGTTGGACATGGTGCGATCTATGATGTCCCTTACCGATTTACCGCTATCTTTTTGGGGTTATGCTTTAGAGGGCTCCGTCGAAATCCGTTGAGACGACACCGTATGAACTTTGGTTTAGCAAGAAACCGAAGCTATCGTTTCTGAAAGTTTGGGGTTGCGATGCTTATGTCAAGAAACTTCAACCTGAAAAGCTCGAACCCAAATCAAAAAAATGCGTCTTCATAGGATACCCAAAGGAAACGATTGGGTACACCTTCTACCACAGATCCGAAGGCAAAGTCTTTGTTGCCAAGAATGGATCCTTTCTGGAGAAAGAGTTTCTCTCGAAAGAAGTGAGTGGGAGGAAAGTAGAACTTGATGAGGTGACAGTCACCCCTCCTGGACCGGAAAGTAGCGCAGCGCAGGAAATTGTTCCTGAGGTGCCTGCACCGACAAGGGAGGAAGTTAATGATGATGATCATGAAGAAACAGATCAAGTTACTACTGAACTTCGAAGGTCCACAAGGGCACATTCCGCACCAGAGTGGTACGGCAACCCTGTCATGAATATCATGTTGTTAGACAACGGTGAACCTTCGAACTATGAAGAAGCGATGGCGGGCCCGGATTCCAATAAATGGCTTGAAGTCATGAAATCCGAGATAGAATCCATGTATGAAAACAAAGTATGGACTTTGGTGGACTTGCCTGATGATAGGCACGCCATAGAAAATAAATGGATATTTAAGAAGAAGACAGACGCGGATGGTAATGTGACCATCTATAAGGCTCGGCTTGTCGCTAAGGGTTATCGACAAGTTCAAGGGATTGACTACGACGAGACTTTCTCTCCCGTAGCGATGCTGAAGTCAGTCAGAATCATGTTAGCTATTGCCGCATTCTATGATTATGAGATATGTCAAATGGACGTCAAAACAGCATTCCTTAATGGCTTCCTCAAGGAAGAGTTGTATATGATGCAGCCGGAAGGTTTTGTCGATCCAGAGAATGCTAACAAGGTATGCAAGCTCCAGCGCTCGATTTACGGGCTGGTGCAAGCATCTCGGAGTTGGAATATTCTCTTTAATGATGTGATCAAAGCGTTTGGCTTTATACAGACTTATGGAGAAGCCTGTATCTACAAGAAAGTGAGTGGGAGCTCTGTAGCATTTCTCATATTATATGTGGATGACATATTGCTGATGGGAAATGATATAGAATTCTTGGAAAGTGTAAAGGCCTACTTGAATAAGAGTTTTTCAATGAAGGACCTTGGAGAAGCAGCTTACATATTAGGCATCAAAATCTATAGAGATAGATCAAGACGCCTCATTGGTCTTTCACAAAGTACATACCTTGACAAGATATTGAAGAAGTTCAAATATGGATCAGTCCAAGAAGGGGTTCTTGCCTGTTTTGCAAGGTATGAGATTGAGCAAGGCTCAGTCGCCGACCACGGCAGAAGATAGAGAAAAGATGAGTGTCATTCCCTATGCCTCGGCCATGCTGTGTACCAGACCTGATGTGAACCTTGCCATAAGTTTGGTAGGGAGGTACCAAAGTGATCCCGGTATGGAACACTGGACAGCGGTCAAGAACATCCTAAAGTACCTGAAGAGGACTAAGGATATGTTTCTCATTTATGGAGGTGACGAAGAGCTCGTAGTAAAGGGTTACGTCGATGCTAACTTCGACACAGGTCTGGATGACTCTAAGTCACAAACCGGATACGTGTATATTTTGAATGGTGGAGCAGTCAGCTGGTGCAGTTGTAAACAGAGCGTCGTGGTGCATTCTACATGTGAAGCGGAGTACATAGCTGCTTGTGAAGCAGCACAGGAAGGAGTCTGGATGAAGGAGTTCATCACCGACCTAGGAGTCATTCCAAGCACGTCAAGCCCGATGACTCTCCTCTGTGACAACACTGGTGCTATTGCTATTACCAAGGAGCCCAGGTTTCACAAGAAGACCAAACACATCAAGCGCCGTTTCAACTCCATCCGAAATCATGTTCAAGATGGAGACATAGATATTTGTAAAGTGCATACGGATCTGAATGTTGCAGACCCGTTGACTAAACCTCTTCCACGGGCAAAACATGATCAACACCAGAACTCTATGGGTGTTCGATTCATCACAATGTAACTAGATTATTGACTCTAGTGCAAGTGGGAGACTGTTGGAAATATGCCCTAGAGGCAATAATAAAAGTATTATTATTATATTTCCTTGTTCATGATAATTGTCTGTTATTCATGCTTGAATTGTATTGTATGGAAACAGCGATACATGTGTGAATATATAGACCACAATGAGTCCCTGGTAGGCCTCTAGTTACCAGCTCGTTGATCAACAGATGGTCACGGTTTCCTGACCATGGACATAGGATGTCGGTGATAACGGGATCACATCATTAGGAGAATGATGTGATGGAAAAGACCCAATCCTGAGCATAGCACGAGATCGTATAGTTCGTAATGCATAAGCTTTTCGATGTCAAGTATTTATTCCTTAGACCATGAGGTTGTACAACTCCCGGGTGCCGTAGGAATACTTTGGGTGTGCCAAACGTCACAACTTAACTGGGTGGCTATAAAGGTACGCATCGGGTATCTCCGAAAGTGTCTGTTGAGTTGGTACGAACCGAGACTGGGATATTGTCACTCCGTGTGATGGAGAGGTACCTCTGGGCCCACTCGGTAAGAACATCATAATGAGCTCAAGGTGACTAAAGAGTTAGTCACGTGATGATGGATTACGGATCGAGTAAAGAGACTTGCCATGACGAGATTGAACAAGGTATCGGGAATACCGACGATCGAATCTCGGGCAAGTACCGTACCGATGGACAAAGGGAATAACTACGGGATTGAGTGAATCCTTGACATAGTGGTTCATCCGATGAAGATCATCAAGGAACACGTGGGAACCACCATGGGTATCCAGATCCCGCTGTTGGTTATTGACCGGAGAGTGGTCTCGATCATGTCTACGTGTCTCCTGAACCCGTAGGGTCTACACACTTAAGGTTCGGTGACGCTAGGGTCGTAGAGATACATGCACGTGGAAACCCGAAAGTTGTTCGGAGTCCCGGATGAGATCCCGGACGTGACGAGGAGTTCCGGAATGGTCCGGAGGTAAAGAATGATATATAGGAAGTCCGGTTTCGGCCATCGGGTGAACTCCGGGGGTCACCGGGAGTGTCCCGAGACCACCGGAGGGGTCCCGGGGGTCCACCGGGTGGGGCCACCCATCCCGGTGGGGCCCCTAGGCCGCAAGGGGAAGGGGGCCAGCCCCTGGTGGGCTGGCGCACCCTACTGGGCCCTCCCTCATGCGCCTAGGGTTGAAACCCTAGGGGAGGGAGGCGCCCCCTTGCCTTGGGGGCCAAGAATACCCCCCTTGGCCGCCGCCCCACCCTGGAGATTGGATCTCTAGGGCTGGCGCACCCCCCTGGCCCCCTATATATATGTGGGGGGGGGGGAGAGGGCAGCCGCACCCCAATCCTCTGGCGCCTCTCCCCCTCCCGTCACACCTCCATCTCCTTACGCAGGGCGCCGGCGAAGCCCTGCAGGATTTCCCACTGCATCCACCACCACGCCGTCGTGTTGCTGGATCTCCGACGACCTCTCCTCCCCCCTTGCTGGATCAAGAAGGAGGTGACGTTGCTGTACCGGACGTGTGTTGGACGCGGAGGTGCCGTCCGTTCGGCGCTAGATCATCGGTGACGAAGAACGTGAAGAGTACGACTACTTCATCCACGCTTCTTCGAAAGCTTTCGCTCGGGATCTACAAAAGGGTATGTAGATGCACTCTAATATGCTCGTTGCTAGATGTCTCCTAAGAGTGATCTTGGTGAAAGCGTAGAATTTTTTTGAATTATTCTACGTTCCCCAACATATTACACGTTAGGCTTGTCCCTAAAATTCAACCCGCGCCTTTTTATATACCGAAAATTCAGATATCGTGCTCCCAAAACTGGCGCCTTCACAACCCGCGCCTTGCTATCCCGAAATTACAACGCGCGCGAAAACTCCCTCCAGCTGCCAAATCCCGACACGCGAAATCCCTCTTCTAACCCTAAGCCGAAAGGGCCGCTAGTTCAAATCGGTGGGGGGTAATTTTGTAACACACCCTACATTTTGGACAAGTACGTCCCTAAGTCATGGTTCGCCCCCTCCCATCGCCTCCTTTTTGCCATTTGAAATCCCAGGACACCATAACCTCTCCGCTCCAGCCTTGAAACGCCACCCTCCTTCGTCCACCACCTCACCATGGCCTAGCCAGAGCCTCTTCCCCGACGACGTCGTCCACGGCAACAGCTCGACGTCCCTCGTCCACCTCCTAGATGAGGATCTGTCGTCCATCTCTTCGTCCCGCCTGTTCAGCCGCCCCGTCCTCCACCTCCAAGGAGCTGCTCCAACGATTGCCTCATCTATCGCGGCAACTCCACCCCCATAGCGCTGCCTTAACCTGCTCCACCTAAACCGCATCATCCTCACCGACTCCTCGGACGAAGCCGAGGCCTGCTCGGCGCTGACGATGCTCCATCCCGCACCCCCATGGAGTGGCTACCTTGAAGTCGGCGCCGCGGGCGACATCTCCACGGCGTCTCTCCCCCAGTGCGAGGCCCCTTCGGCGACGGTGTCCATACCAGCCGGATCTGCTACTGCTGCTCCGGCTCTCGCTCGCTCACTCGCGCTGCTGCTGCTGCTCTCCCACTCGCTCGTGCTGCTGCTCTGCTCCTATTTAGCTACACTTTAATCGACTGAATCGACTTTTGGGTCAGTCGATTTTCAGGGGGTGGGGGGGGGCTTGCCGGAGTTAAGGAAGAACCACCCGCAGCAGGGATGGAGGCTCGCCGGAGAGGTACCGCACTATCTATCTTAGGCTTCAGGGTGGGGGCGGGAGGCCTATAGGGCTGGCAGGGGCGGCGGCGGACCGGCGGTGGGGAGTTGTTTCAGGGCGGCGAGGCGGCGATGGGGCCGGCGGTTCGACCGGTGGTGGCTGGCGGCTCAGGGGGGTGCATGTTGAAGATGAACTCCAGGCCCTCCCTAAACTACATGTCAAGTGCCTCTCTGCTACCATTGCGTTCAGTTTCGATAGTAACATTCAGATTCCACAGTAATCTTCAGTTTCAACAGTTAAGTTCGGAGTCAACAGTTTTTACCTCATCTGTTGTAGTCAGGTGGTTTTTGGTGATGTAGATTTTACATCTATTTTACATCATCTATTGGAGATGCTATTAGAATCCCACTTGAGATTGATGATGTCTGTCTTGTGCTGCTTCAGCCTTGACGTCTTACGGCTCACCGGGGCTGCTCCAACGACAGAACGATCCATCACAACAGAGCAGTGCCCTGGACGCCTTCTACAGATTCCTTAGATCTTGCTCCACACCTCCGACAGCCACCTCTGCCTCAACTACTTTAGCGACCAACCCAATGATGATGAGGTCGACACGGCTACGGCAAAGAGGTTGTACACTTGTTACATCACTTATTACTATACATTCATGTCGATCCATTAGGGCCATTTTGGTTCAACGGAAAAACATAGCAATAGGGAATTTTTCAATGGCACTCTACTATTCAATTATTCATGCATTTTGTTGAAAGGAATGAAGCAAAACATCCACCTGGACCTACTTTTCAAAATCATATGCATGAAAACAAGACCAAGTGCATTAGTGGCAGAATAACATTCTAACTGTACACGCTTTCATATGGTTTCACTTTATTTTGGCCATGTTTCTTTGCACTCCTCTGATCTTCCAATTCCTGTAAACCAAACACTCAAGTTGACAGAAATCCTGTGTTTACAAATGCTCTGTTTACCATGTGCATTCCTATCCTATTCCGGTGTTTTTCCTATCCCTGCATTTTTAGAATCATGCAAGCCAAATGAGCCCTTACAGAATTACTTTAGTTATAGGTAGGTGTCGAAGGGAACTTTGTGTGGTTTGTCCTGCTCCTGCCGCGACGTCGTCCACCTCAACTGAGCTGCTCCATCGATAGAAACATCCACCAAACCAGACAGCACGACTCATGACCGTCTTTCGCCGCCTAAGATCTCCTTCCCTGCCGCCGGCACCCACCACAATAGCATCACCATCATCGACTCAGCAGATGAACCTGAGGAGTACACGGGTCCACAAGAGAGGTCACACTCTTTTGTTTTTGCTTATGTTATGCATTGCTTAAAATTACCTGCTACTTTATCGTCATGTTCAGCTCTTCGACTCCAAGTCAGGTCCAAAGTAATGTTCAAACTTGAGTTCTAAATTAGTTGTGGGGCACATATCGAGGAAGCAATGAATAGTATCTCTGTCTAATATCTGGTCACCTAGGGTATGCCTATGTTGTTCATCTTGGGTGGGAAACAAATAGTAAAGCAATCATCATCTATCTTTTTATTAAATTAAAGCAATCATCAGCCTGCTATCATTATTTTTGGATCCATCCACTGGTTGTTACCAACACTCTAAATTTCTGCTTGCTCTCCTTACATAATCTCACCAATTTTTTTCGTATGCATGTCAGATATTGTACACAGTCATGCTGAACATGTAGAGAAAAAGAGAAGAGTTTTGCACGGCAATACAATGTCATGCAGACATCGCTCCATGGTGGGTTTAATGGAAAACCCTCCCCACCCTCTCCAGATTGTAATCCAAAGAAAGATATATGTTCTGAGGCGGATTCAGACACCGCTGACCACTCGTATTCACCCCCAAGGTGTTTTCTCTACATTGGCATGATGATGTTAGTCATATCATGCATATATTGCCTTGCAGTGCCTACTTTTGACATCATATATGGCATCTGCTTAGTTTAGACATGTTCTGTAATGCCTCCTGTTTAGTTTCTATATCATATATGGGAATTGTGCAGTCTCATGTCTTTTAGCCAGCCAATATATAAGTGAAATGGGTAATGCCATCCTGTTTAACCAGGCATCATATATTTGAATGATGTCTTGCCCATCCTTTTCTTCATTACATTTCCATTTGTCGACAATGTTTTTTACATTAAACTACTCTTCTTGTGAATCAGCCATTTGGGTGCGAGATTCAAAAATCTAGAGTGAAAACAAGGCCTTTAGAGCAGACAGTGCTACCTGTCGAAGGAGATCTCTTGTTGGGTCCCGATAGCTCCTCAGAGATGGATTCAGAGACAGTTGACCAGTCCTATTCCCCCATCGAGGTGTATGCTCTAACTTGGCACGGTTATACTGCTCACATCATGCATATGGTGTCTTGCATTGCATAGATTAGACATCATATACACAATATTCAACACCATGTTCTTAGTTCAGACATCATATCTAATGCCCTCTGTTTAGCATATAAATCACATATGTGAATTAAATGATGCGATCCTGATTACTTAGATAACATGTAGGTGAATTATGTCATGCGATCCTGTTTAGTTATTCATCATATCTTTGAATTATGTTATGCTATGCTATCTAGTTTAGATAGACATCATATATGTGAAATTATGTCATGCTATCTGTTTTAGTTAAACAATATACATGTCAACTATTTCATGCCCTCTTTTTTCCACACTATCTATTGCATTTGTCTCTCATACAATGTCTGTACATTCAACTATGTTTCCTGTTTATCGGCCATTTGAATTGGAGCGGGTGATGCCAGCATCTAGCAGACTAAAAACACGGTCTTCAAATAAAACAGTGCTACCTCTTGGTGGAAATAGCACCCCGGTTGTACATGCACGAGAACCATCCCTACCACTCATAACCCAAATTCTCGCAGATTGTACCCCTACTGTGATGGACAGAGAACCAGCTTCACCCAATCTAACCCCAACCCAGCAGATAGTAACCCAGTTCCTGTTGACACAACACCATCTCCACCACAGAGCTCCCAAACAAGAGCAGTTAGTAAGGCAACTCGAGTGCCCAAAGGTCCAGTACTACCACAGCGAACCCCAACTCCACCAGTTAGTACGCCTATTCCTGTGGAGGAAGCACAACCATCTAGTCGTAGTTTAACATCTATTGCATTTGATGTTGTTAAATCGTATGTGTGTATCTTCCCATCTTGGAAATATTATACTTAAGATGAAGGAAAATGCCAGTTGCAGGTGTTTGTCCAGGGGTTATGTGTAAGTAATGTTATTCATGGCAATTACTTTGCTTTGTCCCATACATCCTACCTCGATGATGGTTATAATACAGCAAAATTTCCCATTTTTGTCTATAGAGAAGGACCGATTTGGAAACTCAGGATGAGGTAACCTGTGCTAATACCTCTGCTATCTTCATGCATGCTTGGTGGCAGTATCGAAATTACTTGAAGAAAACATACTTCACCGGCAAAGAAACTCATCAAATTCCCTTACGTTCTCCTGAGACACATTTACTGGACGATGACTGGGAACACCTTGTTCTGTATTGGTCCCGAACCAAGAATGTGGTAAGGTCTATGAACTCATTTTCTATTTTTAAGTACTATATTCTTGCGTCTTACTGTACTCTGTTCATGTAGAACAAGTGCCTAAACCTGAAGAACAACTGTTGTAATTTAAGATTCCATTGCTATCATAGTTCAAAAAAGCGCTAGGCGTTAATTGTGTGTTTTGCCACCGCCTTGCATTTTAGTGACCAAAGCGCATGCTTATGCGTAGTTATGCACAGATTAAGCGTAGTTATGCGCAATGCGTTTCGCCAATGCCTAGAGCCTAGGCACGCTTAAGCGCTCGCTTAGGTGCACCTTTTTAACTATGATTGCTATCGTGCATACTACTTTGCTCTTGTATCACTGTATTTACTCATACGAACTTATTTTTAAATTGAAGGATCCAATCGAAACTGCAATGGCACAGCAGGTATGTTCACGCATGTTTCTTTAACAGGCTTGCTCTTATCAATAGCTCTGTTGATTTCAATTTCAATTGTGTATACAGTTGACTTCTCATATCATGCACATTACTAGCATCACAATAGAGCCAATAGTATTGTTGTACATGTAGACCCATGGTACCCATCTGAAATCTTGTTGTGCTGTGTAGTTTCCCACACTTTGTATTCTTTCACTGCTGCTTTGTCTTGAACTGATATGATTTGAACCGTGTCTCTATTTTGATTTGGCAAGACAATGCAGTGACCATAGGACATAGATATATGTTTGTTTGATGCTTTTATTATGTATTAGTACTTGGCAATAGAAGACTTGGTAGTTTAATCTTGTCCACCTTACTAATGAACTAGTTCACCGAAATGAGTTTCACATACTAGTACATGCTAAACTGTTATGTGTCTGCTTGTTTCTTCTTTTAGAATGTTGACAGAATATTGGGGAAGAGTGCCTTATTAAGCAATGGAAAAGGAAGTAATGCATATAAGGTTCAGGATAGTGACACATCCTTGTTTGTCTCCAACAAAGCTGATAAAATAGCTAAGGAAGACTATCTCGAAGACAGTGAGACAACCACAAAGTCCTGTCTTGGTTTAGTGTTGGAGTTACTGGCCACTAACGCTTGCACAAGCTATTCAAACTTGCTGTCTGAATCCATTCGGTTTCTTGAGTCTCAACTACAAGCTGAAAGACATCGATCAGCTGTGTTGCGACAAGAAGAGGAAGGACTGCGGAAGTCCCTGGAGCACTCAGATGCGTACTTTCTGGTGCAACAGTAAGCGTTGGAGGATTTTAGCGCCAAACAGGACAAAGCTAATAAGCTTGCAAAGCTTATTGCCAGCATGGTGGATACCATGTTTCTTGAGCCCTTCTGAAGTTGTTTCAGTTATGCTCTTGTTTTGCTGTCGCATTTATTTGCATTGGTGGCCAATTTTGACGTCCAGTGTATGTAATATGCTGCTTTGTTCCCTATATTTGCACTGGTGGCGAACTTTGATGCTCAGTGGATGTAATATGTGTAATAGCAGTAATAGGCTAGCATTAATTGCTTGCTTATTTATTTCCTTATTGTCTTGTTTAGTTGTTTGCTTGTAGTCACTTCAGTTATTTTCTGTGTTTTTCTAGTGGCCATAATAACCTATTTTTGGAAAGTAGGCCAAAATAATAAAGGCAACACACGGACTGTTGTAACCATGGGCCTCCTGCGGGCTGTATGATCCCTGGGCCTTCTACGGGTCGTATGATCCATTGGCCTGCTATACGGGTCGTAGGATCCATGGGCCTTCTATGGGCCGTACGATCCATTGACCTTTTACGGGCCGTACGATCCATGGGCCTTCTACGAGGCGTATCATCATTTCGCCAATCATGGGCCGTACTATTCGTGGACAATAACAGGTTGTTTATTGGTCGTATTTGATAACTCTATGAAAACAGCCCAACGGGTTTTATTCGACATGAAAACGGCCCAACATATTAACGGGCCACAAACGGGCGGACTCTAACCACGGGCGGAATTTGGCCCCCAAGCAAAAAATGACAGTAACGGGCCGTAAGTAACCGAATGCTGGAAATGAGCCCAAGAATAAATGGGCCCTGAGAGGGCCGAAAGATATCATGGGCTGAAAACGGCCCAACGGAATAATGGGCCGTTAATGGGTATAAAGTGATACACTGTTCATTACGGGCCAGTTTTACCATGGGCCGTTAAGGGGCCAAGGATTACTAAGGGCCTCATACGGGCCGAAAGACGTCATGGGCCATACATGGGCCGGAAGTTAAAACGGGCTGAAATTATATTGGACGGCACAGATGACGCTACTGGGCCTATTTCGGATAGGTCGTAAACGGGCCCTGGGATAGCGGGCTGTAAATGGGCTATATGCAAACAGGCCGTTAACAGGATTGCCGTGGGCCGGCGCGCCACCTTTTGACCAAGTCAAACGGGCCGGCCTTTTCACACGAATGGGCCTCTGTTGGACCGTGCCACGTGCCGACGTATCATAGGCGCTTTGGGTCCAATGAGTGAATGACATCTGTCCCAACGATGAGCCGACACGTGTTTCCTCCAGCCAATGATGATTTTACACGTGGAAAATCCCCATTGGCCGGGGCTGTTAACGGGTTATTGGATCCAAAACCGTACCCGGTAGCTTAACGGTGTTCCGTTATGGTGGATGCCACGTGTCGGTCACCCTTGACGAAAGCACTTCTGTGACACGTGATTTATCGTCATGGAAGTGGACACTTCCATGATGATAATTTTGGTAATGTCCTGGAACACTTCTACGAAAGCACAGGTATGACTATCTTGATTCTGTCATAAATTTGTCATGGATGTACATGCATGATAGAAAACGTGACCTACTATGACAAACACGTATCATCACGGAAGAGTATTTTTTTGTAGTGGAGGAGGCCTCCCCAGATGTCGGAAGACACACCCTCGAGTGTACCCAGCGAAGTTAACCCTCTACCCTCGCGAGGCACATGAATATCGTAACAGAACACGGTAGCATAGGCGTCACACTTCATTACACGCCCCAGTCGGGCCACTTTCCCTTTTTTGCAAAACGCAGGAAGGAAGGAAAGCTACACAAAAGCAGGCCGCATGGCCACAGCAGCTCGCGAGGCTCGTCCCTAGGGGCCTCCGGGGCTCAGCCCAGTCTGAACCCTCCTCGTGCTTCACCGCCGCATGGCGGCTGGATGACCCATCATCGACCTCGAAGCGAGCCCGACGACACGGTGGCTGGTCCTAACCACCGCTTCTCGAGCTCTCGCTGGCGAAAGAGCCGCCGCCGCTGGAGGAGTCACGGCGGCCACCAAGGGCGAGCCCACCCGTGGCCTCATCGTGACCGTGCCCAAGGCCGAGCCCGTCGTCGCCGCTACCATCTTCAGGGCAGAACCCTGCGCGGCGGCCATCCTCCCCAAACACCATCACGAAGAGGGTCAGGCCGCCATCATACTTGAAGTTGAGGGTGCATCACCTGCCCAAGCCGCGTGCGCGGGCGAACGTCTGCCAACCGCGGCCAGGGCCACGTTGCCCATGGTGGAAATCTCCACCGCAACCGAAGATGCTTTGATGGAGCAGGCATCGAACTGCACCTAGAGGCCGTTGAGACCCTCGGTTGGAAGCTCACGGGCGAAGAACCACAGTAGTTGGACCATGCGCCGGCCGGATTCTCCGGCCACAGGACGAACTCTAGGAGTGCCTCCGACGAATGGAGGCCTGACCGAGGAGGCCGGGCGACCACGATGCACCTCCCCGCGGCAAAGGGGCTGCCGCGATGAGGGTGGCCCCTGCAACGGGAAGAGGTGCCATTGTGACCGCCCGGGGCGACATCAACCCCGAAAAGAGTACGCATGCGACCCTGGAGTACCGCTGCAGGGGTAGCGACGTACTTACAGGGGCGGCCCCGCCCCCTCTTAAGCGGTGGCAAGTCGGATTCTTCTTGGCGAGCTTTCCCCTTCTCCGGGGAAGAGGACCTCTTGCGTGGCGCCATGGAAGCTGCAACAAGGGTGCTAAGAAAGGAGGAAGAAGAGGAGGGCAACAACGAGAGGAAGGAGATGGGCAACGGGGGCATCACCCCCTACCCATTTATGACTGGGAGGAGGCCAGCCGTCGGCCTCCACGATCTCGCGTAATGATGTTTCTTCTATGCATGCAGTAGGGTCTCGTCAAGTCGGGCAGTTGCCGAGGCAGCATGGGGAAGCGGAGACACCCACGTCCAATCAAGTCGCCATGCGTCGACCAAGGCCCCAGGCGTTTGGGGCCCGCGCTGATTCGCCCTTGCCCCCTTTGGCTTCGCCTTGAAGCCGAGTCCGTGCGCGCCTTGGGCCCGGGGGCTACAGTCAGCGTCCTGGGAACGGGGGTACCCAGACTTGCCTGCCTGCGGCCCGTGACTCGGCTCCATCAGCGGCCTGATACGGCCCAACTTCAACAACCGCAACTCAAGACCCTCTTGATGGGCCAAGCCTCGCGAGCCGAGCGGCGGCAAGACCTCCCTAGGGGCAGTCTCTCTAGGCTAGCTCCCGAGGAGCGGAGATATCTATACAAGGAGCACCTCGCAAGGTTCACGTGACATGAGCCATGATGATCAAGGCTAGGCGGGCGCCAGCGGGTGTAGTGCACCAGTTTCCCCTTTGGTGCTAAGAGGGCAAGCGCAGGCGTGGAGTCTCGATGGATTGGGAAAAGGTTTCCATATCAGTGCAATAAGACCAAGGACCGTCAAGGCTGCAGAACGGAGGTCATCGTCGAGCCCGGCGTGGCCTCAGCACCAGAGCCTTTGGCAGGCGAAGACTACTTTTGTCAGGATAGCTTGTACTAGATGTTCCCCTTCAAATTTGCCCGTTGTGGGATCCCTTTCCACCGATATTTGGGAAGAGGACCAAGGCCACTATAAATAGGACCTAGCCACAACCATAGAGGATATCGGATCCATTCCACCCCCACCATACCCCAATCTCGTCCAAGCCCAAGAACACCTCTCCTCCGGAGGCTGTTCATTCCTTGTACTAGTTCATCCTCAGCCATACAAGGCAATCCACTACACACCCTGGAGTAGGGTATTACACCACAGGGTGGCCCGAACCAGTATAATCCTCTGTGACCCTTGTTATTTGAGTTCGTCCAGCTAGGCTGTGGAATTGTAGGGTGAGCACGCTCGGGAGAGAGTGTTCTTCATGCGCACCCCAGAGTTCGAACCTCTCAAGGGTTTGCGGAACCCAAAATCTAACAATGACTACAGAGAACACTTGGATTCATGGAGCTACATGTGAGGAAATGCTACATTCTTAGTGGCCAAGGCCTACAAAATTATGATTGGAGTTAAAGTGGTACCAGAACAATTTATATGGATTTGGAAGTGTTCATTCAATCCAAAGCACAAGGTGTTCTTCTGGAGATTTCTTCATGATAGGCTAAATAGAAGGAATCTTCTCAGGTGGAAAACCTTTCATCTGGATAACTACAATTGTGTTACTCTTAACTGCCAACAGGAAGAAACACTTCAACATCTATTTTGGACATGTCCTTTTGCTGCAGAGTGTTGGAACATCATTTTCCCAAATAGACAAAGAAACATATCCATAATGGAAGCTTTTGTAGACCTAAGGAGCAAGTTGCCACCACCTTTCTTCATGGAGATCTTAATCATAGCATCCTGGGCCATCTGGATAGTCAGGAATGAATTTTTTTCCAAAACATCCTTCCAAGTATCAACAGATGGAAAGCTATCTTTCTTTCAGAACAACAGCTACTCAAATTCAGAATAAAGGATAAATATGATGCTTCCTTCAACACTTGGCTGGACAATCTTCTGTGCTAGCTTGCCTCTTCTTTTTCCTCTGCTTTTATTGAGGTGGCTCTGTAGATTAAGTTAGCTTAGCTCTTTCTTTATTTTTCATTCCTTCTTTCTTTTTTGGCTTATCTCAAGCCTTGTATTTATCTATACTATCTGTTTCTTAATATTATAAAAACTGGAGTTGGGGTTTTCCCTATTGTGTACAGTCAAAAAAGTATAGCCGCCCCAGGGGCGTACAAGGTCACGCCGAGAGGGTGTTCAGCCGTGGTCTCTCCATGAGTGTTGGGTGAATCTGTGCTCGAGGATAAAATTGATGCACTTGTAACCCCCACGACGGGGTCTGTCGCATCTGAAGCCGACGACTCGTGGTTCACCTGCTTCCCGGGTGAGGCCGTTAGTTTTGCTAGAGCAGGATCTCCCTGGGAGTCGGCGACAAACTCTAGGTTCCCGAACTTGATCTCCTGTCCGGGGATGAAACTTATGACCAGGCTCATGCGGCCAGTCAGATCAGCATGTAAGATGATGCTGCCGAACGCGAAGAGTTGGCTGGGGATGAAGATGTCCCCGGTGCTGATGCTCTCGCGGATGACCAAGTGAGCCATC
Organism: Secale cereale; assembly: GCA_902687465.1. Lineage (NCBI taxonomy): Eukaryota > Viridiplantae > Streptophyta > Magnoliopsida > Poales > Poaceae > Secale > Secale cereale. Next base: position 299,429,291 of record LR738714.1, read on the forward strand.
GATCATTTGGCAATCTCATAGCAGAACTCTTAATGAAAGCACCAATGTCGGTGTCAAAATCGGAGAATCTCGGGTAGGTGATGAGGACATGACTTCCTTGGATATGACAAAAAATATTGCATACATGCATATTTGTGAGGTGATTTCTAATGCAAAGTATGTAATAATTTATTTATGTTATCTAGGACAAAAATACTTCACGCACTTTTGTGCCATGTGTAATTGCAGGTGTATGGGACATTTGGACAATCCACATATGAAGATAAGAGAAAAAGAGAAGTTTAGGTGTTGTTCAAAAAGTTCTCTCACGTCACTTTTGGGCCAAGAGAAGAAAGACTCCAAGTCTCTCACGTTCTGGACTCAGATTCGGACTACACAGACATACCTGGCTCAAAACGCCAACATCTCTTTCATACGGACTCCGAATTGGGTGATTCTTTTTTTGTTGGAAAGTAAATTTTGTAACCCAACTGTCAGGCCCAAGATGCGATTCTATCTCGATCACGTGACACTTACGTGATTGAGGCACAACCGCATTTCGGGCGCTTAGCAAGATGGATATCATTACATCGTACCATTACATACATACATAGGGGATACAACATACATACAAGTCCATGAATACAACATCAATACAAAGTATCCGACTACAGATACAAACATGAAAAGCACAAGACATCGATCTGCTATCCCAGGCTGCCGAACCGGAACCTAACCCAAGACTGAAGAATAAGAAGTCCAAACAACGAACAACGCTCTCACGTCAAGACATCGGAAACCTGCACCTACAACTGTTGTTGTAGTATCTGTGAGCCACGAGGACTCAGCAATCCCATAACCATGGGTAGCAAGACTATCAATGCTTAATAGGTAGGAAGAGGTAAAGTGGTGAGGTTGCAGCAGCGGCTAAGCAAAAATATATGGTGGCTAACTTACGAGTACAAGAATAAGATGAGCATCTACGCAAACGGTCGCAAATAGAAGTGATCTCTAAAGATCCTGAACTACATATGAGTCAAACATAACCCCACCGTGTTCTCTTCTCAAAATGAAAAGAGACAGTCACGGTTACTCACACAGTTGTGTGTTTTACTTCGAATCCTAAGTCAAGTTTTCTATAACCGAACATTAACAAATTCCAATCCGCCACATAACCGCGGGCACGGCTTTCGAAAGATCATAACCCTGCAGGGGTGTCCCAACTTAGCCCATCACAAGCTCTCACGATTAGCTGAAGTGATAAATATAATATCATCACCCCTTATCTTAGGGAAATCCGATCAGGCTCGGCATCCCGGTGAACAAGACATTTCGACAATGGTAAACAACTCCAGCAAGACCTCCCAGCGTGCCGACACCCTAATAGTAGCCGCGCGTATCTCGTCTCAGGGCACGACCGGATGAGCACAGCGTACAACAGCCAAACCCCAAGTTTCCAAGGGGGGGCGCCGCACACGACTCTATTTGGGACCAACACCATCAGCACTGGCCCCCCTGCTATGTAGAAAGAATCCTCGGGTAGCGATAACTCCCTATGCAATTTAATTAATTAATTAAGTTGTTATAATGAGTAAATTAAAACCAAAGTTGGGCCTTGCTGGAGGAGTTTTATTCAAAGACGAACTGTCAAGGGGTCCCATATACCCATCGTGTAAGGAACACAAAATCAAGGAACATAATGCCGGTTTATCGGCGCCTAAGGTGGCATGAGTGGAACAAAACACCGAGCAAAAGGCCAAGCCTTCCACCCATGCCCAGTATATAGGTGTGTTAATAATAATTATAGATATTGTGATATTCCAACAACAAGTTCCCTCCTGGAACGAACTTCATCTTCACCTACAACTAACAACGCTATAAGAGGGGCTGAGCAAGCGGGTAACATAGCCAAACAGTGGTTTTTGCTAGGAAGGTTTCAAAGGTTAGAGGTTTCATGGCAACAAGGAGAGGCTGACAAATAATGATGGGTAGCGTGACATGTAACGATAGCATCGAGACACTAAGCAAATGCAATGATAGTAAATGTATCCAAGGGTATGGTCATCTTGCCTGAGATCCCACAAGGAAGAAGAACGGATCCATGAAGAAGACGAAGAAGAAGCCTTGAGGAAGAACCACGGGTAGACGAATGAATCCTCACGACGCAATGGAACAAGCACTAACGAGAAGAAGCAAGCAATACGGTAAACAAACCACTCAAGAACATAACAATATGCACTACCAAGTATGATGAAAAACAAGTCTACTTATGATGCACAGAAAGTCTACACAGGAAGCACAACAAGGCAAGGTAGGAAGCACAACAAGTCTATGAAGCATAACATGGCAAGGTATGATGCATGACAATATATACAGGAAGCACCGAAAGTCTATACAGGAAGCATAACAAGTCTATACAGGAAGCATTACATGGCAAGGTAGGAAGCATAGAAAGCAACACAAGTCTATATGATGCAATACATGCAAGATATGATGCATGGCAATCTATACAGGAAGCACAACAAGTATATACAGGAAGCATAACTAGTCTATACAAGAAGCATAACATGGCAAGGTAGGAAGCAAGTCAAATCTATACAGGAAGCATAACAGATGCACTAAGGAAGCACTGCAGATGCACTTAGGAAGCACAGAAAGTCAACATAGGAAACACAGAGATGCAGCACAAGGAACATGACAATATGCATCAAGCAAGATACTTAAAAACATGATAACTAGAGGATAATATGAATCTACATGCAAAATCACTCAAGTTTCATATAAAGAACACTCCAAACGGAGCAACGGGCTAAACGATACACATGAAACAAGATATAACAACAAGCTGAAATTAACAGCCACATAGCAACTTTGGAGCATGATAAATATAAGCTACAACACTCAAACATGGTGATAAGAAGCATGAACATGAAGTAGACATATCGTACAGCAAACAAGTCCATTGGAGCATCTCCAGAGGAGGCATGGATCAATAGCAACAAGCAATGACATATTGAACATGACAACAAAATCCTGACAGCAGTATTTTATAGCAACTTGGGAGCAAGAGTTAAATATGCTACAGCCACCCAAAAGAGCATGTGAGAGCTTGAATGGATAGCCAACAACATATACAACAAGGATTCATCAAGAGTCACCCCAAAACTAGCATGGATTTACCTAGAACAACAAGCAAACATGGCATCTGGAAATTACAGATTCCAGACTTAGTGAAATTTCACTGTGTTAAAACAGTAACAACAACATGGCAAGTTTGCAAGCATGTTTAAGTCAACACAAGGCATATCATGGAAAGTTAAATACACTACATCAAAGAGCACATCATGGAGATTCTAAAATATCTAGGCATGTGACAAGGGGACAAACACAACAATAGCAACGAGCATGTGAAATCAGCATCTCATAACAAGCTTCAGAACATAACAGCCACATAGCACTTTGCAACCTAGATAAACATGGCTATATAAACTCAAACAAGCATGATATAACAATCAACATGTAGAGCATCTCATGATGAACATGTGGACATATCATTGCATCATTTGGATAAACATGCACCAAGTTATCACATCTCAAACATGGCATGAAAACAACTAATAGCAACAGTTTATAACAAGTAGCACTATTCCCATGAAGATTAAGACATCTAGATGACCTCAAACATGCATGGCACAATGGAACAAAACATAGTACAAGTCACCACGATCATTTTGACATATCATATGCTCAAATCGGACATGCACAGTAAAAGTTATCCACCTCGCAAAACAGCATCAGAAACTGAAAACTAGGGACTTAGTGATATTAGAAGCAACGTCAGGGTCAAAGTCAACGGGCGCGGTCAACAGATCCGGTGCAGGTCGGGCCGACGCGGGTGGCGGATCCCCGCGGGCTAACGGGCTACCGGGTCCCGGCCCGCTAGGGTTTCGGCCCGGAGAGGCAGATCTGGATCGGGCTCCTCCCGATCCTCTTCGAACGGCGGCGGTGGCTGGCTCGGAAGCACGGCGGCGAAGAGTCGGAAGCACAGGTGCAGCGAGGTTGAAGACGAGGTCGGAAGCACGGCGGCGAAGAGTCGGAAGCACAGGCGTAGCGAGGTTGAAGACGAGGTCGGAAGCACGGCGGCGAAGAGTTGGAAGCACGGCGGCGAAGAGTCGGAAGCACGGCGGCGACGAGTCGGAAGCACAGCGCGGAAATTTGAGGAGGGAGGTAGGGGAAGGCCAAAATGGCAAGGGGGCTGTCCATTTATAGTAGGAGGGCTAGGGTTTGGAGTGTGGAGGGTTTTAGAGCCATCGGATCGCGATCCAACGGCAACGGAGCGAAGGGGGAGTTAGAAAGGCCTAGGTGGGCTGTGTTGAGTAGTTGGGCTGAAATGAGAGGAGAAGGAGAGAGGCCCGCGGAGATTTTCGGAGACCGAAAACATCTTGATGAAATAACCAGCGACTAGTGCCGCTATATATATCCGTTGGGCTATCAAACGAGCTCCGAATGCGATGAAATTTGGCAGGCGGCCTGTCTACACTATAATAAGACCACACGACAAGTTTCAACCCATTCCGTGAACATTTTTCGGCCACTTACAAAATAAAAATTCGGAGGCACCGCGGGCGCATGCAATTGTGTCCGGCTCAGAACGGACAACGGAAAGGACCAGGGGACTCGACCGGATGCAAGTTTTGAAAACATGCTGATGCAAGCACACATGATGACAAGGCAAGGATGCACACGCAAGCAGATGACATGGCACTGGTAACGAATAACTGGCTGGCACCTGGCGCACCGGTCTCGGGGTGTCACAACACTCCCCTACTAACAAGAGATCTCGTCCCGAGATCTTAGGAACGAGACGGGAGAGAAAGAGGAAGAACAAAGTTCTTCGAGGACAAAAGAGCGAAACCAAAAACCTGATAGGTTGAGCCTCTTGAAAGGAAGAATGCAACGAAGAAGAGCGAGTTGCAAAGACTTCGTTAGCCCAGAGGAAGAAGAAATACGACGAGAACCAAAAGGTTGAAGGAATATGAATGAATTCGAAACCACTCCGGTTAAAAAGAGATAGAAAAGAAACCTCCACGAAGGAATTCAGGTAGCACTCCGGATGAAAGAAATAGCACACCGGTTGAACAAGAATGGAATAGAACGGGAACTTGAGAAGATGGAACGAAAACATGACGGAATGAACAAGACAAAACCTCCGGAAGAATTGAAACGATGGAATGAGAAGAAGGGGAAGAAGATGACAACTTCCATCACTAATGGATTGAAAGAACATCTCGAAGAGGAAGACTTGAACGGAGTTGTTGAGAAAATCAACAACAAAAGAATAAGCTTGTTATGGACTTATTAAACATCTCAAAACTTGAGGTGAATTATGCCACAAATAAAAGATTGAAAAGGAGATGAAGGAAGAATGCAAAACTCCACTTCAAACGAATACAGAGAATTATTTGCACTCGAGAGGCAAAAGAATAAGAATGCTTGAGCTGCTCCGGAAGAATTAGATGAATATTTGAAGAATGAATTAAAAGGATGAGGAACCACCACAAAGAACTCCGGTAACGAAAAGATGATGAATATAGAAATGACGGATGAAAAGAATAAGATAAGCCTTGCGATGATTGGAAGGGGTTTCCAACGAGATAGCCGAGAAAAACTTGAACTCCGGTAAAGAAAAGATTAAAGCACTTGGAACTAGAATTTATTCATCAAGAATAAACTCTGAAGGAAGGAATTAAATGAGCTTGAAGAAAGAATAAGAATTATATTATGCTTATCCTCCATCAATTGAATTGATGAATAATGGATTCACATACTACTTATTCACGATGAAAAGGATTAAATAGGGATATGGCGCGAATTTGCGAAAATCTCATGAACCACCGGTAAGATTGGAATAAAAGAATGGATTGATATGAAAATGCCGGAAAGAATTCTTGAGCGAACCACCGGAAGATTGAAGCCGAGAAAGAAAAAGAAACGAACCACCGTAAGGAATGAGATTGAACGATGCAAGAGGTCAAGCCACCGTGAAGAATTGAGATTGCGTGAACACAAGAGAATGAATCTCCGGGAAGAATAAGCACTCGAGGGATTATATGACGAGCACGAAGAGATTGTGAACTGATTATAGAATACTTGAACAAGCACCGGGAAAAAAAATGTGAGACGAACGAAGAGGCATCAAGAAGAATATTTGGAGGGCGAAGTTGAAAACTGGGAACGAAGAAATCTTCTGAAATGATGGCCTTCGGAGGAACACAAAGAAAAGAATTCAAGAACTACTCCGGATGAATGAAAAGAAGAAAGGTTGAACCAACGATGAAAATAATTGAAAGCGATCTTGGAGAAGGCATATGACTGATGGAATCCATACTTACGTCACACTTGAAAAGAATTTCGGAACTCCGGGAAATAAAAGAGTCAGGTAAGATCCTGGGAAAGACCTGTGGGTTATGAGCCCACCGAAGAGAAAACACCATTGGAAGGATTTAAAAGGAGATAATGTGCCGGAATAATTGAAAAACTTGAATGAGGTGACGACCTCGAATTAATTGGAAGACAGACGATTATCCTGAGATATCTTTGGAACACCGGAACAACTAAAAGACGAACGAGCGAAGAAGAAACATCTGAGCCGAGGGAAAAAAGAATATGAACAACACCGAATACTTGAGTTGAATCCACCGGAAAGAAGAAGAGGTGAAGAATATCCAACGAGAGGAGAATTCATCGGAGAAGAAAAGAGAAGAATGATGACGAGCTAGACGAGAATTCACCAGTTGAAACAATTGATGAAAGCAAGCAAAGACTTCACACGAGTAGGATGGATACTCGATTAAGGACTCCGGCTCCGAGAAGCAAAAGGGTTGGGTGGGTGGGAAAAAGAAAGACCACAACGGACGGAGAAAACACCGTCGGTTGAAAAGAACTGAGGTTGAACTTGCAAAGAAGAAGAGGGTTGAATCCACTTGACGAGAGATGCACCAGATGAAAGAACTAACAACGCAACGAACGAAAACTAACCACGAGATCCTAAAAAAAATTGAAGGGGAAGAGGAGTAATTCAAAACACCTACGTCAAGATTCCTCACCAGAGCGACGAAGGGGCAGGGAAGTAAAAAGAATTCCTACTCTCCGATATAACTAGACTCCGAAAAAGTTTTCTTCTAGACTCAACAACGGCCATTCTACGATCAATCAAGGGGGCTCCTATGGTCGGTCGAGGCTCTGATACCAACTTGTCAGGCCCAAGATGCGATTCTATCTCGATCACGTGACACTTACGTGATTGTGGCACAACCGCATTTCGGGCGCTTAGCAAGATGGATATCATTACATCGTACCATTACATACATACATAGGGGATACAACATACATACAAGTCCATGAATACAACATCAATACAAAGTATCCGACTACGGATACAAACATGAAAAGCACAAGACATCCATCTGCTATCCCAGGCTGCCGACCCGGAACCTAACCCAAGACTGAAGAAGAAGAAGTCCAAACAACGAACAACGCTCTCACGTCAAGACATCGGAAACCTGCACCTGCAACTGTTGTTGTAGTATCTGTGAGCCACGAGGACTCAGCAATCCCATAACCATGGGTAACAAGACTATCAAAGCTTAATAGGTAGGAAGAGGTAAAGTGGTGAGGTTGCAGCAGCGGCTAAGCAAAAATATATGGTGGCTAACTTACGAGTACAAGAATAAGATGAGCATCTACGCAAACGGTCGCAAATAGAAGTGATCGCTAGAGATCCTGAACTACATATGAGTCAAACATAACCCCACCGTGTTCTCTTCTCAAAATGGAAAAAGACAGTCATGGTTACTCACACAGTTGTGTGTTTTACTTCGGATCCTCTGTCAAGTTTTCTATAACCGGACATTAACAAATTCCAATCTGCCACATAACCGCGGGCACGGCTTTCGAAAGATCATAACCCTGCAGGGGTGTCCCAACTTAGCCCATCACAAGCTCTCACAATTAGCTGAAGTGATAAATATAATATCATCACCCCTTATCTTAGGGAAATCTGATCAGGCTCGGCATCCCGGTGCACAAGACATTTCGACAATGGTAAAACAAGTCCAGCAAGACCTCCCGGCGTGCCGACACCCTGATAGTAGCCGCGCGTATCTCGTCTCAGGCCACGACCGGATGAGCATACCGTACAGCAGCCAAACCCCAAGTTTCCAAGGGGGGCGCCGCACACGACTCTATTTGGGACCAACACCATCAGCACTGGCCCCCCCTGCTATGTAGAAAGAATCCTCGGGTAGCGCTAACTCCCTATGCAATTTAATTAATTAATTAAGTTGTTATTATGAGCAAATTAAAACCAAAGTTAGGCCTTGCTGGAGGAGTTTTATTCAAAGACGAACTGTCAAGGGGTCCCATATATCCATCGTGTAAGGAACGCAAAATCAAGGAACATAATGTCGGTTTATCGGCGCGTAAGGTGGCATGAGTGGAACAAAACACCGAGCAAAAGGCCAAGCCTTCCACCCATGCCCAGTATATAGGTGTGTTAATAATAATTATAGATATTGTGATATTCCAACAACAAGTTTCCTCCTGGAACGAACTTCATCTGCACCTGCAACTAACAACGCTATAAGAGGGGCTGAGCAAGCGGGTAACATAGCCAAACAGTGGTTTTTGCTAGGAAGGTTTCAAAGGTTAGAGGTTTCATGGCAACAAGGAGAGGCTGACAAATAATGATGGGTAGCACGACATGTAACGATAGCATCGAGACACTAAGCAAAGGCAATGATAGTAAAGGTATCCAAGGGTATGGTCATCTTGCCTGAGATCCCGCAAGGAAGAAGAACGGATCCATGAAGAAGACGAAGAAGAAGCCTTGAGGAAGAACCACGGGTAGACGAACGAATCCTCACGATGCAACAGAACAAGCACTAACGAGAAGAAGCAAGCAATACGGTAAACAAACCACTCAAGAACATAACAATATGCACTACCAAGTATGATGCAAAACAAGTCTACTTATGATGCACAGAAAGTCTACACAGGAAGCACAACAAGGCAAGGTAGGAAGCACATCAAGTCTATGAAGCATAACATGGCAAGGTAGGAAGCAAGTCAAATCTATACAGGAAGCATAACAGATGCACTTAGGAAGCACTGCAGATGCACTTAGGAAGCACAGAAATTCAACATAGGAAACACAGAGATGCAGCACAAGGAACATGACAATATGCATCAAGCAAGATACTGCAAAACATGATAACTAGAGGATAATACGAATCTACATGCAAAATCACTCAAGTTTCATATAAAGAACACTCCAAACGGAGCAACGGGTTAAAAGATACACATGAATCAAGATATAACAACAAGCTGAAATTAACAGCCACATAGCAACTTCGGAGCATGATAAATATAAGCTACAACACTCAAACATGGTGATAAGAAGCATGAACATGAAGTAGACATATCCTACAGCAAACAAGTCCATTGGAGCATCTCCAAAGGAGGCATGGATCAATAGCAACAAGCTATGACATATTGAATATGACAACAAAATCCTGACAGCAGTATTTTATAGCAACTTGGGAGCAAGAATTAAATATGCTACAGCCACCCAAAAGAGCATGTGAGAGCATGAATGGATAGCCAACAACATATACAACAAGCATTCATCAAGAGTCACCCCAAAACTATCATGGATTTTCCTAGAACAACAAGCAAACATGGCATTTGGAAATTACAGATTCCAGACTTAGTGAAATTTCACTAAGTGTTAAAACAGTAACAGCAACATGGCAAGTTTGCAAGCATGTTTAAGTCAACACAAGGCATATCATGGAAAGTTAAATGCACCACATCAAAGAGCACATCATGGAGATTCTAAAACATCTAGGCATGTGACAAGGGAACAAACACAACAATAGCAACGAGCATGTGAAATCATCATCTCATAACAAGCTTCAGAACATAACAGCCACATAGCACGTTGCAACCTAGATAAACATGGCAATATGAACTCAAACAAGCATGCTATAGCAACCAACATGTAGAGCATCTCATGATGAACATGTGGACATATCATTTGCATCATTTGGATAAACATGCACCAAGTTATCACATCTCAAACATGGCATGAAAACAACTAATAGCAGCAGTTTATAACAAGTAGCACTCTTCTGAAGATTAAGACATCTAGATGACCTCAAACATGCATGGCACAATGGAACAAAACATAGTACAAGTCACCACGATCATTTCTACATATCATATGCTCAAATCGGACAGGCACAGTAAAAGTTATCCACCTCGCAAAACAGCATCAGAAACTGAAAACTAGGGACTTAGTGAAATTAGAAGCAACCTCAGGGTCAAAGTCAACGGGCGCGGTCAACAGATCCGGCGCAGGTCGGGCCGACGCGGGTGGCGGATCCCCGCGGGCTAACGGGCTACCGGGTCCCGGCCCGCTAGGGTTTCGGCCCGGATAGGCAGATCTGGATCGGGCTCCTCCCGATCCTCTTCGAACGGCGGCGGCGGCTGGCTCGGAAGCACAGCGGCGAAGAGTCGGAAGCACGGCGGCGAAGAGTCGGAAGCACATGTGCAGCGAGGTTGAAGACGAGGTCGGAAGCACGGCGGAGAAGAGTCAGAAGCACGGCGGCGAAGAGCCGGAAGCACAGGCGCAGCAAGGTTGAAGACGAGGTCGGAAGCACGGCGGCGAAGAGTCGGAAGCACGGCGGCGACGAGTCGGAAGCACAGCGCGGAAATTTGTGGAGGGAGGTAGGGGAAGGCCAAAATGGCAAGGGGGCTATCCATTTATAGTAGGAGGGCTAGGGTTTGGAGTGTGGAGGGGATTTAGAGCCATCGGATCGCGATCCAACGGCAACGGAGCGAAGGGGGAGTTAGAAAGGCCTAGGTGGGCTGTGTTGAGTAGTTGGGCTGAAATGAGAGGAGAAGGAGAGAGGCCCGCGGAGGTTTTCGGAGACCGAAAACATCCGATGAAATAACCGGCGACTAGTGCCGCTATATATATATATATATCCGTTGGGCTATCAAACGAGCTCCGAATTCGATGAAATTTGGCAGGCGGCCTGTCTACACTATAATAAAATCACACGACAAGTTTCAACCCATTCCGAGAACATTTTTGGCCACTTACAAAATAAAAATTCGGAGGCACCGCGGGCGCGTGCAAGTGTGTGTGGCTCAGAACGGACAACGGAAAGGACGAGGGGACTCGAACGGATGCAAGTTTTGAAAACACGCTGATGCAAGCACACATGATGACAAGGCAAGGATGCACACGCAAGCAGATGACATGGCACTGACAACGAATAACTGGCTGACACCTGGCGCACCGGTCTCGGGGTGTCACACCAACCTAATTGGATTCACCTTCAAATTCGTCCGGAGAGTTGAGTTGTGTACGAAACAATCTGACGTTGCAGCAGAATCCAAGTCAAACTACAAGTCCAAAGGTGTTGCATCACTTCCACTTGGGCACATGAGCCTTGTACGACCTAGGGTTAGTTTTAGGCTGCCTTAGGACGTCCTCCCACCTCCTTGGCCGCCACCCCTTGCTCCTATATAAGTTGATCTATGTAGTAGATTTTTCCTTGGGATTTGTTTAGTTAAAAGTTAGCCATTGCAACTTCGTGTACTTCATTTGTGTCCAATGACCAGATCAAGACCGCTTACGGAACCCCACCTTTATCAATACTTCATCTATATTTGCAATATTTAGATTGCTTTATCATATTCTTGCTTGTTCTTTGATTGCATGCAGGAATACACCTTTGTGGTCATGCTGATCGTGCTTCTAGCATCGTCAGTAACCCCTAGAGATTGGTATAGTGATTGCTAAGGCGCAACGTCGTGCATGTTTGTAGTCGGATTGTCAAAGTCATTCTTCACCAAATCGATAATCACCATCTCATCGAAAGATCGGGCCTCTCGCCTCAATCAAGTGGTATCAGATTTCCAGGTTGCTCGGTGGGATTTTACATTTTTTTCATAGTTTAGATCGAGTCTGTTCTTCATACCGACAGTCCACGAAAAAGTCACAAAACAAAATTAGGGTTAGTTCATCATATCTGAACCAGACTGAGCCTTTGCATAGTCGTTTCATTGTTTGCATTACTGAATTATCGGTTGCATCGTCGTGTCAAGTTGTTGGTCTTTGTGTCTAGTTCGTTTAGAGTTTCGTGTTCTGTTCACATTAGTCACGTCACCACTGCATCGTTATCCCTTCCGCTGTCCACCACCCCATCCATCAATTTTTCCCACGTGCTACCCATCGTTCATTGTCACAATCATAGTTGAGGTCATTCACATGTTTGCTTGATCCAATCTGCATATTATCTAGTTTTTCTTGGAAAGATGGAGAAAGAAAAAAAGGCAGAGTGAAAAAAAGTTAAAAAAAAGTTAAAAAAAGTCTGAAAAAAAAAGGAGAGAAAGAAAAAGAAAAAAAGTGAGAGGAAAAAAAGAGAAAAAAAAGAGAACAAGGATCTATCTAGAATCAATCTTGTAGTTGAATTCGGATTGAAATCGGTTTTGTGCAGTGTTCAGTAAAATAGGCATACCTTTTTCATACGAAGTCCGTGTTGGCTCCACAAGTACTCAAATTAAAGCTAGCGACGAGCAGCATCTGAATAGTTGTAGAAGCTATTTCAATATTTCGCATCTCAAAATCGGCTTCTGAATATGTCTTTTTTCCCTCCAAAATTCGCGAACACAGCTTGTTCCAGTTTTTCAGGCCAGTTTTAGAATTTTTTGACTCCTCATATCAAATCGGAATTGAGTGATTCTTTTTACGTTTGAAAGCTTGAGTCAGTAGCTTTCTGTAGAAAAATATTAGAAATTGGCTCAAACTTTTCAAGAGCAAAGTTGGAGAGAGAGTTGTTGTATATCGTGCTTGGCGGTTGTTTCTCATCATTATCTTTACTGTCATTGTGATTTTCACTTATATCTTGCTGTCGAGAGCTACTTCATATCCTTTCATGATGCTAGTTGTGCTATGCCGTGACCTCATTAGTGTTCTAGGCTTGTCTCTCTAGCACGGTCTAGCCTAGGACCACCACAATACCGTCGTTGAGCGTTTATTCAACATTGCATCTCTGAATTGATTATTGCTAATCTTTTGCTACTATATATTTCAAACCCAGCTCCACATATTTCTACACCGTGCATATTTGTGTTCACCTGGAAATCGCTCTCTCAATCTTCGGAGTTATTCAACACCGCTAGTTGTCGGTCACCACCTACTGCATGGTAAGAACTTGTAAGACATTGATATTTGCTATACTATGAGCATTTTACCACCACCTCCTAGTAGTTCATAGGAACATTATTCTCATTTTTTTTCTTCTTGTTTCTACTAATTATGGCAGGTTCCAGAGTTGTTAGTTCTTAGCATCATCGATCGTGGGAGACTTGCCACCACTTAAGAAAACACAACAACCGTCACAAGAGGAGCAATGACATCAGAATGCGCATGATTAGGTAAATGTTTCCATGCCACCCTTTAATTGTCGTTTTAGGCCTGATTTATATATTGAATGGGAGTACGAAATAGATGATATATTTTCTTCCCATAATTTTGATGAGCGTGGAAAATTTTAAGCTGCGGTTAGTACTTTCAGTAGCTTTGCTTTAGTTTGGTGGAGTGAATATTGTCGGTTAAACCCTGATTTCATACCTACTACTTGGGATGATTTAAAACTTGTCATGAGAGATAGATTCGTTAATGTTTATTATACTCATGGCATGATTAAAAAATTACAACATTTAAAACAAGGCACTGACAGCATATCAACATATTATGATGATTTACAATCTACTCTCTTGCACTCATTTTTATAAGAATGTGAAGAAGATTAGATTTTGGGGAGGATTAAACCATGATATTCAAGAGAAACTGATTCATGAAGAGTGTTATCCTATGGACCATTTATTTCATCTTGCTTGTAAAGCTGAAGAGGAAATAAAATGACGTGTTACCCACGAGGAGAAAAAGCGCATGGTGCACATTCGAAGAGTTGGTATGATTGTTCCTTCAATTACTAGGCATAATATGACAACAACATCCGTTGTTGTGAGTAATACATCACCTCCACCATGTGATACATCACTACCGAGAGTACCTACATCATCTGATTTGATCATAAAAGGTAATGACAAAGGTACTGATCTTCGAGCTCCACATGAGTATGATGAATGTCTTGTCAATTGCAATGCACCATGTGATGACCTACCCACTACATTGATCACACCACCTATTTTAGAGGACTATGTTGATGATTTTACTTTCCCATGTGATCAAACAAATGCAATATCAACAATGTCGAGTGCACCCATTGAATTAACTATTGATGCAAAAGAACCATGTGAATTAGGAAATAAACCAGATTTGGATCAAATACATTTGAAGATAATTGTACCAATGTTTAATCATTTTGATATGACCTATAATCTTGGTGATGATTCTCTATTAAATGATATATTGCATGTTTGCTTATTTAAGCATGTTGTAGTATGCAAATTTGATGCAAGTAAGGTTTATTCACCAATGTTGGGATGGTTTAATGATGAACATTGTCAATCTTTTGATATGCATAAGAGCTTCACTTATATGTGCAAACTGAGTTGCAATATTTTCATGCTTTCTACTTCTTGTGATGATATTTTTGGGTTTATATTTTATGAACTATGAAATTTACTCAAGTATACATGTGTAATATATGCAAAAACTAAGAGAACTAAAAATGGATGACATATACAGATACAACATGTCCACATTGTCTCTTTTGGTAGCCGCATTTCAACTTAAGAAACACAGAGGACGGCTTTGTTTTCAAGAAGGGGAGGATGATGAGGACATGACTACCTTGGATACGACCAAAAATATTGCATACATGCATATTTGTTAGGTGATTTCTAATGCAAAGTATGCAATAATTTATTTATGTTATCTAGGACAAAAATACTTCACACACTTTTGTGCTATGTGTAATTGAAGGTGTATAGGACACTTGGACAATCCATATATGAAGATAAGGGAAAAAGAGAAGTTTAGGTGCTGTTCAAAAAGTTCTCTCATGTCACTTTTGGGCCAAGAGAAGATAGAGTCCAAGTCTCTCACATTCTGGACTCAGATTCGGACTACGCAGACATACCTGACTCAAAATGTCAACATCTCTTTCACACGGACTCCGAATTTGGTGATTACTTGTTTGTTGGAAAGTAGATTTCGTACACTTTCCAACTCAATTGGATTCACCTTCAAATTCGTCCAGAGTGTTGAGTTGTGGACGAAACAATCTAACGTTATATCAGAATCCGATTCAAACTACAACTCCAAAGGTGTTACATCACCTCCACTTGGACCCATGAGCCTTGTAAAACCTATGGTTAGTTTTAGGCTGCCTTGGGACATCCTCCCACCTCCTTGGCCGCCACCCCTTGCTCCTATATAAGTAGATCCATCTAGTAGCTTTTTTCCTTGGGATTAGTTTAGTCAAAAGTTAGCCATTTCGACTTCGTGTACTTCGTTTTTGTCCAACGACCAGATCAAGACCGCTTACGGATCCCGACCTTTATCAATACCTCATCTATATTTGCAATATTCAGATTGCTTTATCATATTCTTGCTTGTTCTTCGATTGCATGTAGGAATAGACCTTTGTGGTCAGGCTGATCGTGCTTCTGGCATCGTCAGTAACCCCTGGAGATTGGTTTAGCGATTTCTAAGGCGCAACCTCGTGCATGTTTGTAGTTGGATCATCAGAGTCGTCTCCACCAAATCAATAGTTATCATCTCATCGAAAGATCGGGACCCTCGCCTCTATTAGTAGGGGGACCCAAACTATGGATCTAGGATTGATGGGTAGTAGGAGATGACGGATATGATGTTTACCCAGGTTTGGGCCCACTCGAAGAGGTAAAACCGTATGCCCTACTTGATTATATTAACGAGTGTACGATGTTTACAGGGTTGATCTACCACGAGATCAGATGAACTAAACCCAGATGGTTCTTCTTCTAGCCTCTACGGACTAAACTCTGGTTTATGTAGGCACCAGTGGTATCTAGGGTAACACATAGTCAGTTGCTAATAGGGGATATACACGTATACACCATCGATCTTGTCTTAAAGTGCACGCTTGATACGTCTCAAATGTATCTACTTTTCCAAACACTTTTGATATTGTTTTGACCTCATTCTTGCATGATTTGGACCAAACTAACCCGGACTGACGCTGTTTTCAGCAGAGCTGCCTGTATGGTTTATTTGTGTGCAGAAAAACGGATTTTTAAGCATCTCAGAAAAATCCACGAAAAATCACGAAAAATCCTCGCACCCGAGGAAACCAAATGCCAGAAGTGGGGCCAGAGGGGGGCCAGGGGGTGCCGAGGCGCCCTGTGGGCGCCCCCCCCCCTGGGCCGCGCCGGGGGGGGCGCCTGGGTGGGGCCCACACCCCCTGGTGCCCTACTTTAGCCCGTATTTTTCCTCCCGACGCAGAAACCCCAGATCGGAAGTCCTTTCGCTGTTTTTCGTCGCGAAGCCGCCGCCAGCCTCTGTTCTTCTTCGGGAGGGCTAATATGGAGGCTGATTTGGCCTCCGGAGAGGGGAGATCGTCGCCATCGTCATCATCATCACCACTCCATCATCCCTCCATGACTTCCCCCTTCATGTGTGAGTAATTCCCTTGCTGTAGGCGAAGGGGATGGTAGGGATTGGATGAGTTAGACCATGTAATAGTTCGTCAGATTGTTGGGGGCATGTTGCCTATCATCTAGTATGGTGTTTATCATCTTTGCTACAACTTGTTATTCTTAATGATTGACACTTAGGGCCCGAGTGCCATGATTTCAGATCTGAACCATATGTGTTTGCATGAATATATTTGTGTTCTTGATCCTATCTATGAGTTGTATGCACCTGTTACGGTTCGGAACCGGCGATCCCAAAAGTGACAGCTTGGGACACCAAAGGGGATGGTCCGTAGTTTGAGGATTACATGTATCCATTGAGTTCATTGCTTTGTTCCGGTGCTCTTTGACAGGAGCACCTTAATATCCATTAGTTCCTTTTGGCCCCGTTCGTAGCGGGATGGTAGGACAAAAGATGTTGTGCAAGTTCTTATTGCAAGCACGTACAACTACCTACGGGATACATGCCTAATGTTTGATATTTGCCTAGATGATCATTACTTTTCCGTGTGTCGTGCCCCAAGTTAGAATATATCTCATCCATGCAGCGCCCAACCATCCATCTCCCTAGCCTATAGTATTTTAAACCTTGCGTGTCACTAGTTGCTACTTCTGCCATTTACTACTGCTATTTACTTTTGCTGTTTTACTTTTACTATTACTATCATCACTATCATATCACTGTTACCACTTATCTTTTGTTGCAAGTTAGTATATTTCAGGTGCGGTTGAATTGACAACTCAAGTGTTAAAGCTTATAAATACTCTTTGGCTCCCCGTGTGTCTGATACATCCAAAACGTATCTATAATTTCTGCTTGCTCCATGCCACTTTTGGGTGATATTGCTATGATATTCATACACTTCCATACACTTTTGATCATATTTGGACTAACTTACTAATCCAGTGCACCCCAGTGCCAGTTTCTGTTTTCGGCTGTTTTTGTATTTCAGGTTTTCACGTTTCGAGAACTGCCCAGAAAAATCCAGAAAAATTATATAAAAAATCAGCGAACCGGAAACAACACTGCGTCCGAAGGGCAGCCTAGGGGGGGGCACAGGGGCTCCAGGCGCCCTGTGGGCGCGCTCCCCCCCTAGGCCGCGCCGGTGGGGCGCCTGGGCCCCCCGAGGCTCCCCCGGTGCCCTACTTTGGCATATATTTAAAGGGTCCTCCGTAACCCTCAGATCAGGACTTCTTTTCGCGATCCCATCTCTGTTCCGCCGCCGCCGCCGCTTCCAAGATCGGGAGCACCAGGAGAACTCTTCCCGGCACCCTGCCGGAGGGGAGGATCACCACCGGGAGCTTCTCCACCACCATGGACGCCTCCCGGATGACTCGTGAGTAGTCTCCCTTGGACCATGAGTCCATGAACAGTAGCTATGTGATGTTCTCCTCCCGTTCTTGTGCTTCACTAATTAGTCCTCGTGAGCTGCCCTACATGATCGAGGCACCTATGTAATCCTTATGTTGTTGCTATGTTGAGTTTGCTGGGATCCGATGGATTATGAGATTATCTTCAGATTGATCTTGAGTAATATATTTGATTCACCTCTTTTATATTTTAGTTCATAAGTAATTCTTGCATGTTCTCCGTTGTTATTTATTGCTTTGGCCGAGTAATAGGTAGTGACTCCAAGAGGGAACGTTATGCTCGATTGTGGGTTCATGCCCCTCGATGACTAGCTTGAGTGACAGAAACATGAGTCTAGGGGATGTGCTGTTGCCACAAGGGGAAAAACAACGGTGCTTGTGCCCGCGGGTGCAAGGATTGTTTACTTTACGCAAAGTTCTTTTAATGCAGTTGTCTGTTGCATTGAGTTTACACTATGGGTGGGACTCGCAACTTAATACCAGCGAGATGTTCTGGATAGATATCTCAAGGTGGATGATTAGTAGTATATATTGATGGATTTCGGTCTACTTACTTTGGCGTACCGCCCATGCTTTGAACCTCAACCTTTCTTGCAATGTAATCAGCATTGGTTTGCGTTCGTGGTCCTGTCAATTGCCCAGCTGTAATTTGTTTACCTCACATAGCTGTTTTATCGTCTTTTGGGAGAGAGACATCACTAGTGAACATCATGAGACTCCGGTCCATATTACCATCATTGATCACATCCACTATTTACTTTTCGCTATTTTACTTACTATTGCAAAACACTATCTATCACTACTATCATATTTCTTTTAACCCTTTGTGAACTACAAGGCCGGAGAGATTGACAACCTCTCTGTACTCGTTGGGAGCAAAGTTATTTGTATCTGTGTGCTGGTCCACGTTGATTGCTAATTGCGCCGTTAGCAGTTAACACCTACTTGTTGAACCTAGGAGTCTCTGGGGATTCGATCCTTGGCATCTTTGCTAGGGGAAAACACTTCTACTTACTGCATCTTACACCTTCCACTTGGGGTAACCAACGAGGGGTTCGAGGCCCATCAAGGAGTATTTTCTGGCGCCGTTGCCGGGGACTCCACTCTTCAGGATAGGGGAGTTGCATGCTATCTTTTACCTTTGCTTTTTAGTCTTGTTAGTTTACTTTTCATTTTTGCTTTAGTTCCTTTTATCGAAAATCACAAAAATAGTTATCTTGCTTTCTTGCTACTATGGGTTCTACCAAAAACACTAAATGGGAGGAGTACACCCCTACTTCCATTGCCCCACTTATCTCTTACGGGATTTACAAAAAAAATAAACCTTGTGATTACACTAGTTATGACGGAGAGTTATGCCCATGGCATGGTCTTCCAGGAAAAAAGTATGAGCCTCAGTTTAAAATTGCTCCTAAGCTTCCCGAAACTTGGGAAGATGTTCAAACTTTTATAATAGAGAGCGAATTAAACAAAGAGGATGACACTACAATTCTGCCCACTAATGATAAAATTGATTTTGATAATTGTAGTATTTCAGAAGTTGTCGCCTTTCTACAAGGAATGGCTAAGGATCCCAACACTAGCACGCTTAATCTTGCCTTCATAGAGCATATCACTAATGCTCTTATCAAAGCTAGGGAGGAGAAACTTAGAGTAGAAGCCTCCATACCTAGAAAGCTAGGAGATGGTTGGGATTCTATGATTAAAATTAAGATAAACAACTTCTCATGCTTTGCTTTATGTGATATTGTAGCTAGTACTTCCATTATGCCCAAAAGACTATATGATATGCTTAAATTAAAATCTTTTGATTCTTGTTCTTTTGGTGATGCTCTCGTTGATTCTTCCATAAAGAAACCTTTGGGGAGGATCGACGATGTTCTTATTATTGTCAATGATAATTATGTGCCCGTTGATTTCACTATTATGGATATTGAATGTGATCCTTCATGTCCAATTATTTTGGGACGTCCCTTTTTGCGCACCGTTGGTGCTGTCATTGACATGAAAGAGGGTAATATAAAATTTCAGTTTCCTCTCAAGAAAGGGATGGAACACTTCCCTCGTAAGAAGGTCAAGTTACCTTTTGAGTCCGTTGTACGGGCTAGTTATTCTTTTACTCTTGATAAAACTTGATCTATGCATTATGCCTAGCTTAAAGGCATAAAAGAAAGCGCTTTTGGAGGCAGCCCACATGAATAATTTTTTTGCTTTTGTTGTGTCTTGATGTTTTTTAATGCTGTAGCATCATCATTGTATCTTTGCTTTT
Source organism: Secale cereale (assembly GCA_902687465.1). Taxonomy (NCBI): domain Eukaryota; kingdom Viridiplantae; phylum Streptophyta; class Magnoliopsida; order Poales; family Poaceae; genus Secale; species Secale cereale. Next base: position 299,449,629 of record LR738714.1, read on the forward strand.
CATATTTGTGCCAAGTATAGCCTCTGATTGCTAGAAAGTTCAAAAGTTGTGAGGTGCTGTCCAGGAAACAGATTCTGTCCTTGGATAGAAAAATTCGTATAAAATCACCAGATCATCTTTTTGGTCTGAATTTTTTCGACAGCGTTCTCTATATAATTTTCTTTCATGCGTCAGTTCTGAGTTTTTTGATTTGAGTTTCAGAAGTATCCCGAACAGGTCAATTACTGCCTGCTGTTCTGTTTTTCACAGATTCTGTCCTGTTTTGCCTTACCTTCACTTTGCAAATTAATAACTTGTTTTTCTTTGGAAAAACCTTTTGGCAATCTTGAGAAACAGTAGAACTTCAAGAATATCCTTATTTCCAGCAGAGTATAATTATTTTATTAAGGGTACTAACCTCGCTAATCAGATTATGATGAGCTGTGTATGAAGGGAGTTTTCAAGTGTGCGAGGGAAGATGATAAAAAGATTCAGGAGTGTCAAGCGCTCAAGCTTGGGGATGCCCCCATGCACCCCCAAGAAATATTCAAGGAGACTCAAGCGTCTAAGCTTGGGGATGCCCCCGTGCATCCCCTTCTCCATCAACATTATCAGTTCGTCTTTCGTTTCGCTATATTTTTATCACTTCATATGTTATGTGCTATGCTTGGAGCGTCTTGCTTTTAGTTTTCTTTTTAGTTTTTCATAACGAGTCGGAACCCAGCATTCCTTTATGTTGGAGAGAAACACGCTCCACCTCTACCTAGAACATTACATAGAATTTTCATGTCTATCTATCCTGTGTGTGTTCTTTATCTTTTAATAGCTACTATCGTGCTCTGCTCTTAGTATTCATGCTTATCTTTTCAAGAGCTTTTATTTAGTTGGTTGCTTGAACTCTCTTTAATTACCATGCTCACCTTATTAAGAGAGTTTGCTTCCGTTGCATTGGTTAATGTGTCTATGATAAAGATGCTACTTGCATGATGGTGCTTAGTAGTTCAGGTTTTCTTATGGTTAATCTCAAATAGCTGGGGGGTTCCCAATGTGTTATTGGAGTACCAACTTGGTTTGTTTGCCTATGATGTGGTATGGTTTAGTAATATCTTCCTTCAAGAATTTATTTTGATTGACTTGGCGTATGCTCACGCATATTCAAGACTGTAAAGAAAGTCTGTCAAGCCTTGATGATCTTTTGTTTCTAAGTAGCGATATAACTACCATGCCTGATTCAATATTGCTTTGTCGCTCTGCATGATTATGACCGTCATTGCTCTCTTAGTTGGTCGCTCCCAGTCTTTTGCTAACCTCCACCTGCACTAAGCAAACTAACCATGCAATACATAGCTCATGGGAAAGTAGCCTAAAAACTATTGTGGTAAAGAATATGTTGCCTATGTATCTTATTTCTTATAAGTTGCTTGCTGAGCGGTAACCATGTTTCTGGGGACGCCATCAACTGTCACACTTTTGTTGAATATCATGTGAGTTGCTATGCATGTTCATCTTGTCTGAAGTAAGGGTGATTTACCGTGGGTTGAATTAATATGCATATTGTTAGAGAAGAACATTGGGCCGCCAACCAAAGCCATGCATCATGGTGGAAGTTTTAGCTTGGACCTTAATCCTCAATCTCTCATGAGAATATGCTTATGCATTAAAGAGGAGTCCATCATCTATTTTCTATGTTGTCCCGGTATGGATGTCCTCAAGTTGAGATTTATCAAAAACGAGAAATCAAATGCGATCTATCTCCTTGGACCTTTGTACAGGTGGCATAGAGGTACCCCTTTGTGACACTTGGTGAAAACATATGCAATGCAATGATAACCCATGGGGATCCGAGCTAATTAGGACAAGGAGTGAGCACTATTGGTATTCGATGCATGAGGCTTGCAACTTATAAGATGTTTTATACATGACACATATGAAGTACTACTACCGTTGACACAATTGCTTCCATGTTTTCAAAATAAAAAGCTTTAGCACTTAACCTTTCTTTTACCTTCATGTTAAAGCACCAACTACTGAGAGCATGATTGTCATTCTGAGTGTAATGTGCATTGTCCCAAAGTAGCATTGTCTTTTGCATGATTGTGATATCGTTTATTCTGAAATGATTGTATCTAGTCATCACTTAAACCTTGAAGGTGCCCTTGCATTTATGTTTTGCATCACTAAAGGGGGCAAGCTAGATATCACTTTATCATATTTGCACATCATGTTCATTGCAAATCTTTTTGATGTTTCAGTTTCATATTGTAAAACTTTCAGTCATTTGTGATTTTCTCTTGAGACAACTTAATTACTTTAGAATCATTGTCTCAGTAAGCTTTTGTCATATGACTATGAGAAAGTCCTATATGGTTAATAGCATGTCACCACAGAAATTATTCTTGTTATCATTTACCTACTCGAGGACGAGCAGGAATTAAGCTTGGGGATGTTGATACGTCCAAAACGTATCTATAATTTCTGCTTGCTCCATGCCACTTTTGGGTGATATTGCTATGATATTCATACACTTCCATACACTTTTGATCATATTTGGACTAACTTACTAATCCAGTGCACCCCAGTGCCAGTTTCTGTTTTCGGCTGTTTTTGTATTTCAGGTTTTCACGTTTCGAGAACTGCCCAGAAAAATCCAGAAAAATTATATAAAAAATCAGCGAACCGGAAACAACACTGCGTCCGAAGGGCAGCCTGGGGGGGCCACAGGGGCTCCAGGCGCCCTGTGGACGCGCCCCCCCCCCTGGGCCGCGCCGGGGGGGGGGGCGCCTAGCCCCCCCGAGGCTCCCCTGATGCCCTACTTTGGCATATATTTAAAGGGTCCTTTGTAACCCTCAGAACAGGACTTCTTTTCGCGATCCCATCTCTGTTCCGCCGCCGCCGCCGCTTCCAAGATCGGGAGCACCAGGAGAACTCTTCCCGGCACCCTACCGGAGGGGAGGATCACCACCGGGAGCTTCTCCACCACCATGGACGCCTCCCGGATGACTCGTGAGTAGTCTCCCTTGGACCATGAGTCCATGACCAGTAGCTATGTGATGGTCTCCTCCCGTTCTTGTGCTTCACTAATTAGTCCTCGTGAGGTGCCCTACATGATCGAGGCACCTATGTAATCCTTATGCTGTTGCTATGTTGAGTTTGCTGGGATCCGATGGATTATGAGATTATGTTCAGATTGATCTTGAGTAATATATTTGATTCACCTCTTTTATATTTTAGTTCATAAGTAATTCTTGCATGTTCTCCGTTGTTATTTATTGCTTTGGCCGAGTAATAGGTAGTGACTCCAAGAGGGAACGTTATGCTCGATTGTGGGTTCATGCCCCTCGATGACTAGCTTGAGTGACAGAAACATGAGTCTAGGGGATGTGTTGTTGCCACAAGGGGGAAAACAACGGTGCTTGTGCCCGCGGGTGCAAGGATTGTTTACTTTACGCAAAGTTATTTTAATGCAGTTGTATGTTGCATTGAGTTTACACTATGGGTGGGACTCGCAACTTAATACCAGCGAGATTGTTCTGGATAGATATCTCAAGGTGGATGATTAGTAGTAGATATTGATGGATTTTGGTCTACTTACTTTGGCGTACCGCCCATGCTTTGAACCTCAACCTTTCTTGCAATGTAATCAGCATTGGTTTGCGTTCGTGGTCCTGTCAATTGCCCAGCTGTAATTTGTTTACCTCACATAGCTGTTTTATCGTCTTTCGGGAGAGAGACATCACTAGTGAACATCATGAGACTCCGGTCCATATTACCATCATTGATCACATCCACTATTTACTTTTCGCTATTTTACTTACTATTGCAAAACAGTATCTATCACTACTATCATATTGCTTTTAACCCTTTGTGAACTACAAGGCCGGAGAGATTGACAACCTCTCTGTACTTGTTGGGAGCAAAGTTATTTGTATCTGTGTGCAGGTCCACGTTGATTGCTAATTGCGCCGTTAGCAGTTGACACCTACTTGTTGAACCTAGGAGTCTCTGGGGATTCGATCCTTGGCATCTTTGCTAGGGGAAAACACTTCTACTTACTGCATCTTACACCTTCCACTTGGGGTAACCAACGAGGGGTTCGAGGCCCATCAGTGTCGAATCAATAAATTGGGTTATACTTACCCGCAAAGACTATCTCGATCCCTTATGGTTGAGGGTTACCAAGTACCGTTTTCTGGCGCCGTTGCCGGGGAGCATAGAAATATTTACAAGTCTACTTGAGGTATCCTACCTGCTGCACTTTATTCACTATGGGTAAAAAAGGTGACCCCAAGGTTCCGATCTTACTATCCACTACAAGAAGAGGTACTGCTCTGAGCACTAGTGCTACGCTTGATTCACCTTCTGTTATGAGTAAGTTTGCCTCACCACCACCACATGATGCTCCTACTGAATCTGTTATTATGTCTGATACTCTTGATGATGCTTCTACTACTTTTGATGATGATATTAGTTCGCTTGGTTATGCTCTTGAGAAACAAATTACTGCTGCTTCTGAAAAATATGGAATTGAACTTCCTGTTACTCGCTACCCTATTGGTGAAACTTATGATTATCCTGATTTGAGTAAACTCCAGGAGAGGCTCCTTGATGATGATTACTATATACTTGATGAAGATTTATGCAGGGAACTGACAGAGTTTGCCGGCTCTGACCCTGAAACTATTAAGAAAATATTTGAAAAACACTCTTTGAAAAACAAAACCGTTCCTAATCCTGAGTTTGCTACATCTCCTATATGCATTGATGATCCTGATTTTGATTTCTCTGTTGATCTTTCACTTATACCTATGGTTGAAGCTGACCCCTTTTATGGCAGAGAAAATGATGATGCTATTGCACACCTAACTAAACTTGGTGAACTAGGTAGCCTGTTTACCACAGAGAAGATACGCTACTTTTATGTGACCAAGCTTCTTCCTTTCTCCTTGAAGGAAGGTGCTAAAGCATGGTATGATTCACTCCCATGCGGTTCTATTAAGAGTCCTCAGGACTTAGCTCACTCTTTTGTTGATAAGTACTTCCTGCTCATATGCAACATGCTGCTTTACAAAGAATTTATAACTTTAAACAGTTGCAGGATGAGTCCCTCCCTAAAGCTTGGGGGAGGTACTGCGGTTTGATTCGGGCTAGGCCAGGACATGAAATCCCTAAGAATGAATTAATTGATATATTCTATGCTGGTCTAACTGATGAATCTAGGTCCTATCTGGACAGTTGTGCTGGTTGTGTTTTCAGGAAAAGAACACCGGATGACGCAGAAGATTTAATGGGCAGGATTGCCAAAAACCATGAAGATTGGTCCGTCCCTGAACCACCTCCACCAACAAAGAAGAGGGGCATGTTTGTTCTAAGCCCCGAGGATATGCGAGAAGCAAAGAAGTCTATTAAAGAGAAAGGTATTAAAGCTAAAGACGTGAAGAATCTACCCCCTATTGAGAAGCTATGTGAGCCTACCACTCACCCTCCTATGGTAGAGGTACACTCTCTTTTAGATTTCAACGCAAGTGACATCCCTCATGGTAAGCCTCCTGATCAATGTTTAGATGAGTTTGATAATTTTATTATGAAACAGAATCATTTTAATGAGAGGATAGAAAGTCAGTTGCATGATAATTCCCTTGCTATCAAAAAGTTGCTTGGTGTTTTAGATAGAACAGTTACTGATGTTCAATGTCTTGTGAAGCATTTTCATATGGTTCAAACTCAGCTTGATCAAATTTCTAATGTGCAAAGAGATTTGCTTGCTAACAATGCCAAACAAGATAAATTGCAGGCTTTTGGGATTAAGACCCGAGGGGGAACTAGTACTCAAGATCCTCTTTATCCAGAAGGACATCCGAAGAGAATCGAGCAAGATTCTCAAATGCAGGAGGAAGAAATTGTTGTCTCTCCAAATAAGAAGAAGAAACATAAAGAGACTGACAATTCTAATGATCCTATTGCAGATGAAGAGCCAGCTATTGATCCCAACAGTGTATCTATTTCCGATGCTGAGACTGAAGACGGTGCTGAACCTGAAGGTAATGATAATGAGAAGAATGATCCGCCTGAAGTTCGAAAAGAAGAAGCACCTGACAAACGTAAGAGGTACACTAAAGAAGACTTCATCGCAAGAAAACATGGGAAGGAGAAAGAACCATGGGTATAGAAACCCATGCCCTTTCCAGGTAAGTCCATCAAATCTAAAGAAGAAGAGCATTACAATAAGTTTTGTGAATGGATTAAACCCCTTTTTCTTCAAATCCCTTTGACCGATGCTATTAAGTTACTTCCTTATTCAAAATATATGAAAGATATTGTCACTAACAAGAGAAAAGTTCCTAATGATGCAATATCTACAATGCTTGCTAACTATTCTTTAAGTGGAAAGATTCCTGAGAAGCTCGGTGATCCAGGTATACCCACCATTCCTTGCTCCATAAAGAATAATTATGTCAAAACTGCTTTGTGTGATCTTGGAGCGGGAGTGAGTGTTATGTCTCTCTCTCTTTACGAGAGGCTCTGTTTAGAGAAACTAATTCCTACAGATATCTCCCTTCAGATGGCTGACAAGTCAACCGCTGTTCCGGTAGGTATTTGTGAGGATGTTCCAGTTGAAGTTGCTAATTGTTTAATTCTTACTGATTTTGTTGTGCTCGACATGCCTGAGGATGGGAGCATGTCCATTATTCTTGGTAGACCTTTCCTTAACACCGCAGGTGCTATTATTGATTGTAACAAAGGGAAGGTTACCTTTCATGTGAATGATAAAGAACACACGGTATATTTTCCGAAGAAGACCGACAGGAGGCATGCCCTCAACTCTATAGAGAATATCGAGACCGTGAAAATTGGAGAATGGGACTGTCCACTACATGTGCCTCACAAATACAAAACTATCATGGTAGGGACAATGTCCATCAAGGTAAAAGTTCAGTGATTACTTCGTAGGAGGTGAAACTTTTTGCTCTATATATCGCTTGTTTGTTGGTAAGACTTGATCAACCTTACTAGTGAACATGTTTTATATGGATAAAAAGTTGAGCTTGCTATGTTTTCATTTGTTTTTAGTGTTGTCCTACTTGCTGTACCAACTATCTATGTTTTAGAAGCTTCACAATACTACTAACTGCTTCAAGTTTTCAGAGAGTTTCGCAGCTTCTTGAACTTCGAAAAAATTTCAACAGTGAAGTTTTCAGAAAAATTCCAGAAAAATTATATTAAAAATTTCCACAACGGGAGAGACCCGGAAAGTCCTGGGGCCAGCCAGGGGGCGGCCAGCTGGCGCGGCCCAGCCCCTGGCCGCGCCCACAGGGCGCCTGGGGCCCACGGGACCCCCCTCCAAGTACTTCTTCTTCCCCTCTCTCTCTCTTTTTCCAGAAACCCGAGTTCTGGTCGTGTTCTTCTTGTTCTTGCTGTTCTTGGGAGCGATTCTTCGATCTCTCTCTACAGCCCATCATTTGAGCTGAAATTTTGAGCAAATACTCCCTGGTATGTAACTCCTCCACCCCTCCAATTAGATTTTTGATTGGTGGCCTCATTTGTGAGTATTTAGTAGTTCTTGGTGCTGTAGAGATGAGCTTGCATGCATGTGTAGAAAGTTGTTTTCCAAGTTTTGATGCAAGTTTATGCCTTGGGCAAGTGAGTTGAGTAGTATGCCTTAGCTCACTTTGTTTTAATCCTCGTTTTTGTAAATTATAATTTTTTTCAGAAATGAGTTTGTTAGGAAGGGCAAAAGGATGGCTTGAGGAGAGGAGGCCCGCACACTCCGATCGAGTCACTAGAGCCGCAGCTTCACCATCGACTGTTAGGGTGAGCTATAATGAGGATCATGTGCCCTTGGAGTTGTTGGAAGACACAAGTCCAGCACGTGCGATGACATTTCCATGTGATGAATTCATGGAAGCTATGGGAATCAAGGATGAGTTTTATAATCTTTGTGCTAATGCAGGTTTGACACGACTCGTCACGAGCCGTGTTACTCAGTATCAGAAACTCACCTCCGGTTTCATTAACAGTTTTAGATATAATCCTGATTCAGGTGCTATTGAGTTTAAAATTTATAATGATCTTATCACCATGACTCTGGGAAATTTTTGTGAAGTAATAGGTGTGCCGAACGTTGGGAGGACGGCAAGGATGGCCACGCAGCCCTCCGAGCTGAAAACCGTCATCAACTGTCTCTGCAGCATGGGTACGAGGGATATTCATCGGTCGAAGATCTCCAGCATCTTGTTTCCTCACCTCAGGTATTTTGCATATTATATTGCTAGAGGGGTGTTAGCTCGTGACAACACGAGCAACATTTCTGCTCCGGATATTGCTATCCTGGCAGCAGCCCTCTCAGGGAGGTCTGATTATAATATTGGTACCTTAATTGCTCGACGCCTTGCTATGAACGGTAACAAGGGGGACTTATATGGTGGCATTTATGCCACGCTTATCTTAGAGCATCTTGGAGGCACCCCACACCCCGATGATACTCATTTTACTTATTTAAGCTTTGATCTTGCTGCTATGAAAAGGCATAAGTTTGTTACCATGGGTTCTGAGCTTGATAACCTTGTTTATATCTTGCATTTCGGAACTACCGCGGAACGCGAGATCCGTCTACCTGCACCTCTTTTGTTTGATTTTTCTCGCAGGAACGGATGGTCCTTTGATGTTGTCCAGTTCGATGAGTTTATGGTCCAGCATCAGTTCCATAACCCCATGGAGGGGGTTGTGCCCGACGAGGAGAGGCACGGTGAGATACCACATTTTCAGGATGAGACCAGCACCGAGTTTGGTGAAGGGTCTTCCTCTGTTTGGCGCTCGGAACCTTCCTCGTGGGAGACTCCGAGGAGTTCGGTGTACGCGCCATCATCCTTCTACGACCCTTGGTCTCACCACCATACCCCTGGAGCAGGAGGCTCCTGGGGGCTAGAGCTGCTACCAACTTAGGCCAAAAGCCTAAGCTTGGGGGAGTACTTGCCCTTCTCACTTTTCCATTGTATTATCCGTTTTATTCACTTTGATCTTTTCGAAGTTTTTACCCGTTCTTCTTTGTTCCTCTATTTGCAAAAACAACAAAAAGATTTTCTCTTTCTTTTGCTTTTTATTCAACTTTTGAAAAACTCAAAAAGATCTCCTTTCTCTCTTTAGTTTGCTTTGTTTTCAGAGATCAGCTCGAGTCTGTGATGGCATTTGATTATATTTCCTACGTTCGATCGTGCAAGTGACAAGCAGTAATGACGAAGATCGACTGAAAGGAAGCAACAAGGAAGACCGGTATGAACTCTTTCTGTTTCTACTTTTGTACATATGCCTGTACTTATGATCTAGAGACCAGCTTGTAGCGACATAGTGTTATGTTTACAATGCTTTTTCAGTGGTTCATACTTTCCTTGTGGCTAGTCCCGAATAACTAGAATACATAATGTGTTATTGAAATGATCTACATGCATCGCGCTGTTCATAGTCTGGCATACTAAGGTGGTATTTCCCTTTAGAGAATTTTTGGATTGACTTGGCACATGCTTACACATGTTTAAGACTAAAAAGTCTACCTTGCCTTGATGATCTTTGAGTTTTAGAATAGTTATATCACTTTCATGCCCGATTCAATGTTGCTTTGTCGCTCTGCATGATTATGAACGTTATTGCTCTCTAGTTGGTCGCTTCCCAGTCTTTTGCTAAACCTCCACCCGTACTAAGCGGAATGACTGCTTGTGCATCCAAAACCTTCAAACCTGTTATGCCATATGAGTCCACTATACCTTCCTATACATGGTATTTACTTGCCATTCCTAACGAAGACTTTCATGTACCATCTCGAAATTAATCAAAAGCATTTCTCTTTTTGTGCCTATGTTTTAGCTCACGAGGAAGTAGTAGTTAATTCATGATCTCTTTAAGTTGGACAAGTTTCACCCCTGGATTGCATGTATAATGTGCGAACCCCTAATATGAAAAGGAACTGGCATTGAGTGCGCCCGGCTCAAAAAGATAATATAACAAACGAACCTCCTTCACGCTTTGTTCATGAGAAATCAGAAAACTTTGGCAGTGATAAACAAAGGAGATTAAGAGGATGTGATCGTCCTCATGCGGGAGCCGTTCCTTGAGACTTGTCTAGCTTTAAAAAGTGATTGAGTTATCTGCTAGCATTCGTTGACGAAATATGCACTTCTCAAAAACATATTTACTTCTTTTTTTTAAACCAAGAGCTCTGGTACATGTTTAGTTTTTGTTTCCGATCACGGGTTTTCAACTTTGCCAATAAAAGCCACGGTTCGAGAGTCTCATCTTCTTTCTTCAAAGCACTGACTAGGAGAGCATAATTGTCATTCTGAGTGTAATGTGCATTGTCCCAAAGTATTACATTGTCTTCTGCATACTTGTGATATGATTTATTCTGAAATTCTTAGTTCTAGTCTCCTTTAAAAAACTCTGGAGGAGTCTCTGCATTTATGTTTTGCTTCACTCATGGAGGCTAGCGAGATACCACCTTAATATGCTCAAGCTATATGCAATGTGATCTTGTCTTGATTTTTGATAATATATTGTTTACTCTTAATTATTTGTGACGGGTCACTTGAAAGAAGGATTGCTCCTTGCATTGTTCTCATAAGTACTGTTTTAATACTTGTTGAACTCTTTTCGTAGTACATGCTTATATACATCTAATGAAGCAAAAAAGTTTGTCAAAGTTTTCTTTGTCGCGTCCAGTTCGTTGAACTGAATTGCTTGAGGACAAGCAATATGCTAAGCTTGGGGGAGTTGATACGTCTCAAACGTACCTACTTCTCCAAACACTTTTGATATTGTTTTGACCTCATTCTTGCATGATTTGGACTAAACTAACCCGGACTGACGCTGTTTTCAGTAGAGCTGCCTGTATGGTTTATTTGTGTGCAGAAAAACGGATTTTTAAGCATCTCAGAAAAATCCACGAAAAATCACAAAAAATCCACGCACCCGAGGAAACCAAATGCCAGAAGTGGGGCCAGAGGGGGGCCAGGGGGTGCCCAGACGCCCTGTGGGCGCGCCCCCCCTGGGCCGCACCGGGGGGCGCCTGGGTGGGGCCCACACCCCCTGGTGCCCTACTTTAGCCCGTATTTTTCCTCCCGACGCAGAAACCCCAGATCGGAAGTCCTTTCGCTGTTTTTCATCGCGGAGCCGCCGCCACCCTCTGTTCTTCTTCGGGAGGGCTAATATGGAGGCTGATTTGGCCTCCGGAGAGGGGAGATCGTCGCCATCGTCATCATCATCACCACTCCATCATCCCTCCATGACTTCCCCCTTCATGTGTGAGTAATTCCCTTGCTGTAGGCGAAGGGGATGGTAGGGATTGGATGAGTTAGACCACGTAATAGTTCGTCAGATTGTTGGGGGAATGTTGCCTATCATCTAGTATGGTGTTTATCATCTTTGCTACAACTTGTTATTCTTAATGCTTGACACTTAGGGCCCGAGTGCCATGATTTCATATCTGAACCATATGTGTTTGCATGAATATATTTGTGTTCTTGATCCTATCTATGAGTTGTATGCACCTGTTACGGTTCGGAACCGGCGATCCCAAAAGTGACAGCTTGGGACACCAAAGGGGATGGTCCGTAGTTTGAGGATTACATGTATCCATTGAGTTCATTGCTTTCTTCCGGTGCTCTTTGACAGGAGCACCTTAATATCCATTAGTTCCTTTTGGCCCCGTTCGTAGCGGGATGGTAGGACAAAAGATGTTGTGCAAGTTCTTATTGCAAGCACGTACAACTACATACGGGATACATGCCTAATGTTTGATATTTGCCTAGATGATCATTACTTTTCCGTGTGTCGTGCCCCAAGTTAGAATCTATCTCATCCATGCAGCGCCCAACCATCCATCTCCCTAGCCTACAGTATTTTAAACCTTGCCTGTCACTAGTTGCTACTTCTGCCATTTACTACTGCTATTTACTTTTGCTGTTTTACTTTTACTATTACTATCATCACTATCATATCACTGTTACCACTTATCTTTTGTTGCAAGTTAGTATATTTCAGGTGCGGTTGAATTGACAACTCAACTGTTAAAGCTTATAAATACTCTTTGGCTCCCCGTGTGTCGAATCAATAAATTGGGTTATTCTTACCCGCGAAGACTATCTTGATCCCTTACGGTTGAGGGTTATCAACGCTAAGTCTTTTGAGCTTTCCTTTTAGGACATGGGGTTATCTTAAGCTTGGCCCTCAATAGAATCTTGAATAGTCCACCAGTCCGACCCATGAGAGATAGGCTGGCAGGCCGAGGATCCCCTATACAGGGCACCCTCAGAGGGCACCGCCGCAAGGCCAAACAACAGAAGGAGAAACCTGCTAGAATCCGAGAACAGAATGAAGATGTTAAAAGTGAAGAGGAGGATGACGATGAATCCATTAAGCTTCCAGAAGGCGACGGAAGCCATGTGTATCGACGGGGGTGCATCTTTGCATTCTTCTCACCGCCAAAACTCAAGTAGTGGGCACGTGAGGTCAACACAGCAGCGCCGGCAATAGATGCTTAGAAACCCCTCTAGTTGTCACACACACCTATCATTTTCAATGCCAAGGACCACCCTAATCGCACAACTGCGGTCGGGTACTTGTCGTTGTTGGTTTCGCCGATAATTCGCAACCACAAGGTCAAGAAAACGTTGGTTGACGGTGGGGCTGGCTTGAACTTGGTTTCCCCAGAGGTAATCTAGAGGTTACAAATCCCCTACAAAGAGCTTGAGAAAATTGGGACGTTCCAAGGAATCAACCCATAATGGAGCCAACCCGAGGGGAAGATCACTTTGCTGGTAAATTTGGTGGGGAACCAAACTACATGACATAGAAGATAGTGTTCGCTCTTGTAAAGATCCCTTGGCCATTTAATGGAATTCTTGGCCACCCAAACCTGGCTAAGTTTATGACAGTGTATCATTATTCCTACAACACCTTGAAGATGCGAGGGCCTATGGGTGTCATTTCCATCAACTCAGATAAGAAGGATGTCATCATATGTGTTGATAAACTTTATAGAGATGTGGTTGCAGCAGAGGCCGCCACGGAAACAACTCCCCCAAGAAAAAGAAAAGCAATAACTTTGGCAAGAGTTTCGGGAAGTGCACCTCCACGGACTACCGCACACCCATTGAAGACTTGCCGGAGAGCTCTACCCGCTAGAAGTCTAAGGTCACTTCATGAACAACGAAGAAGGTGCCAGTAAGGGAAGACGATATTGGTGGTACCTTCGTCATTACTGCCACCCTTGACAGTAAATAGAAAAGCACGCTCATTACCTTCCTGTGAGCAAATGTTGACGTGTTTGCATGGCAACCATTTGAAACCCCTGGTGTTCCCAGGGAGGTAATTGAGCACCATCTTGCTATCTGTCCCCATGCTCGACCCGTCAAGCATAGGTGAGTAAGCAAGCTTTGGAATGACAATAATTTTATTGCTGAAGATATCTAGAAGCTTGAAGTAGCTGGTCTGGTTAGTGGGGTACTACATCCAACTTTGTTAGCCGACCCAGTTGTAGTGTGCAAGGAAAATGAAACATGGAGATTTTGTATTGACAACACTGATATTAACGAAGCATGGCTGAATGATCCTTCCCCTTTGCCACACATTGATCTAATCGTAGACTCTACTACCTGTTGTGATTTACTCTCATTCCTTGATGCGTATTCTACATACTATCACATATTCATGGCTAAACAGGATGAGCAGAAAACTACATTCATTACTACATGTGGCACATACTGCTTCACGCGTATGCCTTTCAGTATAAAGAGTGTTGGGTCAACATTTGTAAGGGCAATTGAGATAGGTTTTGAACAGCGAAGCAACGTCACCCAACATAAAATGCATACGTAAGTTAATCCTGAAGGCCAGCCAGCCCAGTGTAAATAGTGCCTTATCTGACAACTTTTGGCAAAGGGTCACAACCGGTCATAGCCACTGACCAGTTATGAAAACTCGATCTGCGGTTCGAGGCCGTTGTTTCATAGGCACATCCCATCAATATGGAGATAGTGCCCGTTTTAAGGGATATGCTCAATGATTTGGGTTATCCCATGCGCGTATAACGACACAATTATATCGGGAAGTGGCGAGGTCTGCGGCGCAGCAAAAGGACTATTGGCCTTACATCATCTTATAAAAGGGAAGCAACCACCATGTTTTCCCTACGCTTTCACTTCCACCATTGCTTTTACCTTCCCAATATCGTGAGCTCCAGCACACAGATCACCCCTTTCTGCTGAAACATTCTAGCCATTTCCTTGATTAGGCCATGGCGGCCTTCGGCTCCACAGGCAAGTGGGAAGCCTCCAGCGTCACCGACGATGAAATCCAGGGGCTGAAGCGCGTGGGCTACCTCCTAAAAATGTCGCCCATCGCGCCCTAGAAGAGGGACATGTTATCCCCATGGCCAAGCCAACCAAAAGGTGGTGTTCATCCCTCCCTTCATCCGAGGACTCGGCTTCCCCCTTCACCCCTTCATCAGGGGCCTAATTCTTTTGCGGGTTAGATTTCCATGACCTTGCCCCAAACCCCTTCCTGCACATCTCGGCCTTTATCCTTGTCCGCGAGGCGTTTCTTCGGGTCCAGCCACACACTACCAAAAAAGCACTTCTATGATGATACGTCTTCGTCATAGTAGGTCACGTTTTCTGCCATGCATGTACCTCTATGACGATTTTATGACAGAATAAAGATAGTCATACATGTGATGTCGTATTAGTGTTCCACAATTCTAAAATTATCATCACGAAAGTGTCCACTTCCATGATGATAAATGGCGCGTCATGGAAGTGCTTTCATTAAGGGTAATCGACATGTGGCATCCACCGTAATGGGTTGCCGTTAAGCTATCGGGTCCGGTTTTGGATCCGATAACCTCCTAACAGCCACAACCAATGGTGATTTTCCACGCGTAAGATTCTCAATTGCCGACGGAACCATGTGTCAGCTCCTCGTTCACACAGATGTGATTCATCCAATGGGCGAGATGTGCCTATGATATGTTGACACGTGGACCAGCCCAAATTATCCCATAAAGATTAAATGGGCATCCCAGCTAAAGGCCCACAAGATTTTGCAAACACTAGTGGGCCAACCCGTTAATAGGCTGCCATGTTTTGGTCACCCATATTAGATCTAGTCCATTAACAGTCCGTCATGTTCTCGGCCAAATTATGGCCCATATAAGATCCGACCCGTTAATGGCCTACCATGTTCTGGGCCATATTATGACTCATATAAGATCCGGCCCGTTAGAAGCCAGCCATGTTTTGGGACAAATGATGGCCCATATCAAATCCAACCCATATCAGATCCATCCCGTATCATATCTGGCCCGTTAAGATCCTTTCATTCTATGGGCTAAATTATGGCCCATAGCAGATTCGGCCCGTTAATAGGATGTTGTGCTTTTGGGCCCACTGGAGGACCGGTTAAGATTTCGGTTTGTTAAAGGCATATTTAGCAGTTCGGCCCGATATTAGTTTCGGCCTATTAAAGGCCCGTTTAACATTTCGGCCCGATGTTTGTTTCGGCCTATTAAAAGCTTGTGATATAGTTTGGCCTAATGGCCCACTTTGCATTTGGCTTTCTTACAGCCTACAATGTTATTGGGCCAAACAATATCAGAGAAAAAAATATGGCCTATTAACATCCCATCATGTAATTGGCCCTACCATGGGTCGGGGTCAATTTCGGCCTTCTGTCGGCCCGTGAGCAGTTCGGCACATTTGAGCCCCAATCTACTTTTCAGCCTACTAAAAGCCCATTGAATTTTCTGGCCAACCTAGGGTCGGTGGTTTACTCGGCTTGCTAAAGGCCCAAAACTACTAGTGTGTGAGTTTACATTAAGGCCTGCTAACGGACAAAGATGACTTGGCCAACGATTTGGCCCATATATAATGATTTGCAGGCTGGCCTGATTATGTACCGTAATGTTACATTTTGGCCTGTTTACTTTTCATAGAGCAAAGACAAGATATATATACAGTAAATGAACTACATCATCATGAATAAGAAAAAACCTAGACTATACAATAAAGAAATTATGCCATATTACATCCGCTGGGCATCAATGTTCGCCACTAGTGATAATGATGCGCAAGTAGACAACAAATTACATATACTGGGAATATAAGATCGCCACGAGTGCAAATAAACACGCCGACAAAATGATATACAAAACCGAAAACACTTCAATAGATTTCAAGAAAGGTTAGCCCTGCTCAGGAGCTGCATCGCAACCAACTGAGCAAGCTGATGAGACTGCACTTGTTTGACGCTTATATCCTCCAACTCTTGATGTGTATCATCAATGGATGCACTGGACTTCTCGTTGATCTTCCATAGAGATTGGAGTTCAAGCAGTTGTTCAGCTGAACCATGTCTTACTGATTGAAGTTGATACTGAAGAAGTGTAACATATTCAAGTGACGACTTCATCGAGCTTGTGTCACTACTATTAGCGAGTAACTTCAACACTACATCTATACATGACTTTGGAGTTGTATTGCTATCTCCAATATATGTTGCCTTCTTCCCTGCAATATACTCCCTCCGTCCAGAAAAACTTGTCAAATGAATGGATGTATCTAGATGTATTTTAGTTCTAGATACATCCATTTTTATCTATTTCTCCGGCGAGTATTTCCGTATGGAGGGAGTATGTTAGAGGGACATGCAATAGGTTCATCTCACTATCATTGTGACAGTTCTTCATGGGGTTAGAGGAATCACTCTGAAAGAGAAACAAGCAGACAGATGATAGGTTTTGCACATATAAGTATCAGTGCTGACAATTCATCACATTTATTATTGGCAAATAAATAGACAATTTATTATTGCATAAAATAATTTGGCATTGTTCAAGTTAATACATGGTAGGAAATGACACTATGAAGGAGTTGGCAGCTTCACCACACTACTAGATTATAGATCAAGAACTCAAGCATACATGCGGTGCGAAAGAACACATAAGTATCAATGGTTAGTGTGCTGTCAATTTATCTGATTTCATATGGGAAAATAAAGAGATGATTTAAATAATAATATCATAATATAAATTATTCATAGTTAAGACACTACAAAACATTGTGCTGTAGTGGGTAGTTTCACCACACCACTGGATTACGAATAAAGAACAGAAGCATATATGCACTGTAAATGAAGATCACTTGCTCTATACAACTAAAAACTTAAATTGAGAGGGACAAACTTATGTTTATGAACTTCATAATAAACTTTAAACATGCAAGTTGATGCAAACACCAAAAATAAACAGTAGTTGCAGTCATGCCTATCCAAATTTACACAACAAAGTTTGAAGGCTTGAGAAGGACAAACTTACATTAGTGGTGAAGACCGTCTCTATAAAGCCCTTGTCCATGCTGATGGGGGGGCAGTTCAAAAAGTTTACCATATAATCTTCTTCATAAGCATTGCCTTTATTCTACATTTTGTTAAGAGTAAATATATATGTGATAATATAAGAAAAAATGGAGAATATTAAGATAAGATGAAGAGTGATGCTACATAACCAACAAGCTATAAATGTAAGTACAGCGATACATGAAAAAGGTACTGCCTAGAGCAATGCAGAGCTAAATTTCTTCAGTAGCATTGGTTTTGTCCAACCTTATGGTAAGAGTAAATATATATATCTGATGTGTAGAAAATGGAGGGAAAAGGAAAATAAGCTGCACAGTGATGGTACATGAACAACTAGATGTCAACATAAGTACAGTGATATAGGACAACAAGTACTTACAAGAACAATGTAGAGCTAAACTTTTTCATTGGCATTGGATATATTCTACATTAATGTAAGCATTAATATAGATCTGATAATTGGAGTGAACATTTTATAAGCAAGCTATCATGCATACAACTTAATCAACCAGGTATGAAAGCAATTATAGTGATACATGACAACATGTACGAATAAGAGCAAAGCAGCGAGCAACATATTTGCAATATCTTGTCTTCCTTTTCAAACCGAAATTCTTCTTCGAGCAGATTTCTATCAATAGAGATCCGTAAGGCACATGTGGAAAAGTAGAAGTTCAAATTGTCATGTGATATCATAGATAGTACCTCATCCTAGGAACGAGACCAGTGCATAACAAGATTTTTCCATTCAATGTCTTCTAAATTTAGCACATGAGACTTGACCAGAATTTCGTTTATAGACTTGCCATCAAAGTGTGTTTTCCTTAGGTAACACCGATATTGCTACAATGCGTCCTTGAAAAGCGCAAGCAACTTTGCTGGTCATGACTATCCATATTGACCCTCGCCTACTTACAACAATGTAATATAAATCATTGATGTGTTCAATGAACAGAAAACAGGAAAATAATCACCATGAGTAATAGAACTTACACGTAAGTGGGACAGGAAGATGTGAAAATGATGTTTATCTTCAATATAATCTTCCCATGATGGGAATATATGCACGTAGTTCCTAACAACATTGAAAGCATGTCTTTTAAACTAGGAATAACTGGAATGGGGTTCCAATATGTAGGAATTGGGCGTCTCTGCAGTTGGGATAGGTCTTCGATCGGTGGACTTGCTGTACTTTTTGCTGGAGTGGGATTTTTTCGTGGTACAGCTGGTGCTATGGCAATTGAAATCCGCATACCTATTGTTGGAGTGCAGCACCTATGTGACGGGCTAGTGGTGTGGCCAGTGAAGTATGGGTACAGTCTACTAGAGTCGGTCCTACGTTTTGTGTCACTGGTTGTATCTCCAATATAAGTGGGGTGCTATCTAATTTCTCTGGCGCCACCAAGTTTTTCAAGGACTTTGCTGGCACTCCTTTAGGTTCGGCAATCACCCTCATCCTTTTTGACGTCTGATGCACAATAACAAGATTTGAGTGAAAAAACAAGGTATGGTGACAGATGGAATATGTTTTGATAATGGATGGGCATGGCATCTTCACATATCTGATGAGTAAACTAAGCAGATGGCGGTGGAACGAAGTAGAAGAAATGCATGACACCGTATGCAAGATACGTGCAATCTATAAAACCTTGCCAAATTAGACCAGGCACCTTCATGGGTGAACATTATAGGTCATTTTCCTTTGACTCCTAGAGGTCAGAATACTCATTAGGATCATATTTCGAACAAGAATATGTAGGTGGGGAGCGTGTGGGTTTCATTGCATCCAAAATGGAACTCAATCCCTTGGTGCCAAGTTTGTTAGACATTGCACTGTTGCACAATATTCTTCTGATGCGCACATTCTCATATTCATTGTGATTACATACAATATCTGAGAAGCATGAAAACATAAATAGTAGTGAGATTATCTTTGTAATGCGAAGGATATTCTAATATAATAGGGGCTCCTTGTAAACCCTTGTGTGCTATTACTAGATTCTTATGAGAGAGCCCATGTGTGCTGTAATATGGTGCATGCATTAATATAATAATACAACACAACTACACAAATAAATAGGCTCCTTGTTGGGAGCTGTGGAAGTAAGGATAGTTGGCACACGATAGGTTCATAATATACTGTGTAGAAAGTTTATAGCCAAACCATGATAACGAGAGCACACAACCACTAGGCAGATCATAGTGTAGATAAAAGGGGTACACCATAACCACCATAAATAAATCAGGAAGTGGAACTAGCTAGAAAATACAGTATTGAATTGACGCTACTAATAGAAAGCCTATCGGGCACCTACAGTCTAGCTATATTCACCTGAAGGCGTACTACCACTACTATCAGTCTAGTCTCTCAAAGGCCACACAACGCCAAGCATTTCTAGGATATTAGGGCAAACCAATGCTAAGTGCTGAAAGCATCTACCATAAGAAGCCTAATAGAGGTGTTGACTACAGATGTCCCTATTCCCCTTCCTGACAAGGAACATACTCTACTTACTAAAGAAGAACAAAAGAGGAACATGTTAAAGAACAGAAGAGAAAGCATATTATGGAGATTCCGCATCTTTATATACAATGTTGATTGCATACTTTACTTTCTATACATGTTAACGAACAGAAGAGGAACTCCCTGCCGTCTCTCTATATGTGGCGCACGTGCTTTTCGAAAGTAAAGTAGGAACATTAGCTGACCATTAAACGTTATCTATTTTAGTAATATCAGCTCATATTAGATTTGTATTTGAGCAAATAAGTTTGGAATTATGAGTGGCGTGTTGTTTAGCTTGATGGGTTGAGTACGTAGCAGTACTAGCACGTCTAGAAGTAGCTAGGGTAATGAAACACAAGTCGCATGACTTTCGTCATTTGGGTCAGTCGAAAATTCAGGCAGTTGGATGAAGATCCTACGTCTCCTAGCCCATTCTTCTTCCCTGCCTCCGATTCTACCCCTACAGACCACCACACAGGCCGCCATCCGAACCACCGGCCCCACCCCCTGCCCTCCGTTATGCCGCCCCCACCGCTTGTCTTCATCCGGCCCTGGCCATCTGTCACACCCTGATTTTCATGCCACGACACTTAAGCTAATAGTCATGCTAAAATATGGTTTGACAAAAACTTTTGAGTGATTTGGACTATGCTTGATTTGGTTTTCTGTTTGCTGTTTGGAGTGCTCTAAAAATCAAATAAATTATCCTACTCTTATACTCCTTCTCCTTGCTCCAAAACCTTTTTCCAATGATCACGCCATGTGTATAGGACATAATAGTATTTTCTTACAAAAATATTTTGGCCAAAAAAGTATTTTCTAAATTAGCTTTTC